>OX104115.1:21402609-22069101 GCA_944474755.1 Limnoperna fortunei | reverse complement strand
AGATATGTAACTATACCGCTTCTGGTTGATTTAGCGTTAATACCATGTAAGTAGAATCGCGAAGTTCTTTTCCTCGTTACGCCTGTGAAGAAATTGTCATCGGAAGGCTGTACATTTTCCGTGTTTTCATGAATGCGTACCACGGTATTTTAAAAGTATTTTCTAGTGTTGCGTTGTTTATACCGCTATTTCTATCTAGAGAGTCAGAGCGAAGAGTTGCGATTGGTACGTTTTCTATAATCAACAGAGAAGGATTCTCTTGCGGAGTATTTTCGTCACGTTCCGTTGATCTGCAATATATAGGCCGTCGGGTATTCGTCTGAGTACTATTGTCATGCTCCAACGATATGGGTGATTTCACGGGATATGTATTGGATTTGTTGAGTTTAGTTACCGCGTCATTCGTTTCAGGGGTATCCTTTGGGGACGCCACATAACATTTTGAAGGTTAACAGCTTGTTTTTAATTCCTTGATAACTCTTTTAGCGTTAACAATCAGTTTTGGAATCCTAGACTGTTCCATTTCCCATTGTCTTCATTTTTTGCGTACACATTTCAAAAGCGAAAATTTCACAACCTTTAGTTCGCTGTTTTAAAAGTTTAAAGCTTGTTTCATATTGGCTGCATTCCATAATGATTCCATTATAATAATAATATACAGCTGTGTCAACTAAATAACTGTAAAATATATTTTTATGGCCAAAATTTGCGTGTACTAGTAGCTGGCTAAATTTAGTGTCTGAAGAGTACACGACATATGGCCGGCATATTTGTTTACGTATATCAACAAAAATAGTTCCCAAGAGGTCGTTCATGAAAGTATTAACAGATCTGGGAATTGCTGGTTCAAGGTCTTTTGACCAATCAAAAATGACTATAAACGTAAACGAAGGTAAGGTAAAAATTATAGAAAAATGAATGACCTCTTATAGGAGGGGTTGGACAGGATAGTGGGAGACAGGGAGAGAGGGGGAGGGAGAAAGGAACAAAGTGGAGGGAGAAAGGAGCAAAGGGGAGAGAGAAAGGAGCAAAGGGGGAGAGAGAAAGGAGCAACGGGGAGGGAGGAAGGAAGAAGTAAGAAAAGAGGGAGTGAGAACTATTACAAATTTTCCCTTAAATGTATAACTGAAAAATCATTTCATAAGTGCAAATTCATTGATTTAATTGATCGAGACTAATAGGTTCTTTTATACGTTTTTGGGAAAGACCGGTTGATATTTCACGAGTGATAGAAATTTTATGTCTTTTCGCGAGTGGAGCGCAGCGGACTAATCAAAGTGCGGGTTTGCACAATTTTGGAAATCCTTGTTGTTGGGGATTAATAAAAGTTTTGTCAACAAAAAACATGATCAAATAGACGAGACTGAATAATGTTTTAAAACACCTTATAAGTACACGATAGTAGGATAACAGGTCTGTAGCTGTCTGGAGACTTTTTACATTTATTGTCACCTTTATAAATTGGAACAATTAAACCACGTTTCCATTGTGAAGGAATGTGTCCTTCTCGAACTATCAAATTAAACAATGATGCTAAACATCGCATGACACCTACACCTCCGTAACGTAAATGCTCATGTTGCAGCTTATCATACCCGAACGCTTTTCTTAATTTCAAACTGTTAATAACATTATTTACTTCACTTTCCACTATAACACCACCAGGTAAATGTTCAAACTTGTTCTGGAGGATGGTCTTAATAAAGTTTGGGTAATCATTTTCTTACTCATGTTCAAAGTCAAATGAATCATTGTACATTGGTTTATATACGTCACTATAATAATCAGCAAAACAGTTCGCAATTGATGTAGGGGTATTGTATGATCTATCTTTATAAGCAATTTCAGGGTATATCTTGGATGATGCCGGTTTAAAGCGTTTTGACATTTTCTAAAACAGGCGAATATCACAGCCTGCAGCATCGTTCAATGCTTTAAAACACTTCTGTTCATATTCTTCATTTGCTGCGATTTGTATACGCCTGAACTCATACTTAGCATGTTTGTAGGACCTAAACGAGTCATATTGCATACCTCTCGGGCGACTCTGTGCCAGCGCGTTCCATGTCATGTGCTTTCTTAACACTGACATTCCAATATAGTTTCGTATATTAATTATCCACATTTCGGAATAGCTTTATCGGATGAGCTTATTAAAACTGTTCACGAAGGAGTCATATGCTTCATTAACAGACGCCGCACCAGATTCTATCTCACATGTTAACAGTTCTATATGTGTAGTAATATAATCTTTGTAAAGTTCTATTTCGGTATCAGTCACTTTATGCCAAGCAGGTAGTCTACTCATATTATTAAGAATCTGATTAGGGTCCTCCTTTAGTTCCAATTTAACTATGATCGGGAGATGATAAGAGGTATCAATAAAGAACCCCTCAGCAAGGATTTCATAAGATAAAATATGTCCACACAAAGCTTCATTTACAAGTACATATTCTAACATTGTCTGTTTTGTAATATATGTACATGATGGACCTTTATAGGGGATTTTACCTCCCGCAAAACAAAAATGGTTTCTGCTTACAAACTGTAGTAATTCGATAGACTTGGGCATATTTGTTTTCATAGCATCTTGTTTTAAGCAACTAGCGTTTAAATCACCTGTAACTATTATATTACCATAATTACTATAAAACGTACATAATGTATCTAGAACATTTAGATGGTATTTGTAGTTGTCAATAGATTCATCTGCTGGCAAGTATGTAAATATATAGCGACCCATATATGTTACTTCTCAATTCAATACCTATAATACGAGTGGAATTTATATTTGGTATCTCAGCTATTGAATACTGTAAGGAGGAATTATACATGATTGCAATTCCACCCTTACCTTGATAAGCTTTGTACGAGTCTGGTAACTCGTCAGTTTTACTTAATGCAGAAAAGCCATTTTCTAAACTTGTCAAGTAATTTTAAGACTGAGGTTTCACTGTGTGCTCTGAAATTACACAAATATCGCAATTGGTTTTGTTCAACAATAAACTTAAACACAAAGTAGAGAACATAACGCCTCGGACATTCCATGATATTAGGGTTAAACTAAACATTATCAATACCTGAGTAAAAGAACAAAAATTCAAGGTAAATATAATATATGGGAAGTTAGTCATTGTTATTCATTATTAATCAACATCATTGGTCTGTCTGTCGCTTTGGTGATCACCATACCATTCTCTGTTGCTCACCCATAGCCTACATTTCACTCTTATGGGCCAGAAATTCTCATCGCACAATTGATCATAACCATTTTCTGATACATTCAACTATGCGGACATTAGTCGTTGATTGCTTTTAGAACTGAAGAACCTTAAGTTACATGAACACCTCTTTGCTCGAGATATGTAACTATACCGCTTCTGGTTGATTTAGCGTTAATACCATGTAAGTAGAATCGCGAAGTTCTTTTCCTCGTTACGCCTGTGAAGAAATTGTCATCGGAAGGCTGTACATTTTCCGTGTTTTCATGAATGCGTACCGGTATTTTAAAAGTATTTTCTAGTGTTGCGTTGTTTATACCGCTATTTCTATCTAGAGAGTCAGAGCGAAGAGTTGCGATTGGTACGTTTTCTATAATCAACAGAGAAGGATTCTCTTGCGGAGTATTTTCGTCACGTTCCGTTGATCTGCAATATATAGGCCGTCGGGTATTCGTCTGAGTACTATTGTCATGCTCCAACGATATGGGTGATTTCACGGGATATGTATTGGATTTGTTGAGTTTAGTTACCGCGTCATTCGTTTCAGGGGTATCCTTTGGGGACGCCACATAACATTTTGAAGGTTAACAGCTTGTTTTTAATTCCTTGATAACTCTTTTAGCGTTAACAATCAGTTTTGGAATCCTAGACTGTTCCATTTCCATTGTCTTCATTTTTTGCGTACACATTTCAAAAGCGAAAATTTCACAACCTTTAGTTCGCTGTTTTAAAAGTTTAAAGCTTGTTTCATATTGGCTGCATTCCATAATGATTCCATTATAATAATAATATACAGCTGTGTCAACTAAATAACTGTAAAATATATTTTTATGGCCAAAATTTGCGTGTACTAGTAGCTGGCTAAATTTAGTGTCTGAAGAGTACACGACATATGGCCGGCATATTTGTTTACGTATATCAACAAAAATAGTTCCCAAGAGGTCGTTCATGAAAGTATTAACAGATCTGGGAATTGCTGGTTCAAGGTCTTTTGACCAATCAAAAATGACTATAAACGTAAACGAAGGTAAGGTAAAAATTATAGAAAAATGAATGACCTTATAGGAGGGGTTGGACAGGATAGTGGGAGACAGGGAGAGAGGGGGAGGGAGAAAGGAACAAAGTGGAGGGAGAAAGGAGCAAAGGGGAGAGAGAAAGGAGCAAAGGGGAGAGAGAAAGGAGCAACGGGGAGGGAGGAAGGAAGAAGTAAGAAAAGAGGGAGTGAGAACTATTACAAATTTTCCCTTAAATGGATAACTGAAAATCATTTCATAAGTGCAAATTCATTGATTTAATTGATCGAGACTAATAGGTTCTTTTATACGTTTTTGGGAAAGACCGGTTGATATTTCACGAGTGATAGAAATTTTATGTCTTTTCGCGAGTGGAGCGCAGCGGACTAATCAAAGTGCGGTTTGCACAATTTTGGAAATCCTTGTTGTTGGGGATTAATAAAAGTTTTGTCACCAAAAACATGATCAAATAGACGAGACTGAATAATGTTTTAAAACACCTTATAAGTACACGATAGTAGGATAACAGGTCTGTAGCTGTCTGGAGACTTTTTACATTTATTGTCACCTTTATAAATTGGAACAATTAAACCACGTTTCCATTGTGAAGGAATGTGTCCTTCTCGAACTATCAAATTAAACAATGATGCTAAACATCGCATGACACCTACACCTCCGTAACGTAAATGCTCATGTTGCAGCTTATCATACCCGAACGCTTTTCTTAATTTCAAACTGTTAATAACATTATTTACTTCACTTTCCACTATAACACCACCAGGTAAATGTTCAAACTTGTTCTGGAGGATGGTCTTAATAAAGTTTGGGTAATCATTTTCTTACTCATGTTCAAAGTCAAATGAATCATTGTACATTGGTTTATATACGTCACTATAATAATCAGCAAAACAGTTCGCAATTGATGTAGGGGTATTGTATGATCTATCTTTATAAGCAATTTCAGGGTACATCTTGGATGATGCCGGTTTAAAGCGTTTTGACATTTTCTAAAACAGGCGAATATCACAGCCTGCAGCATCGTTCAATGCTTTAAAACACTTCTGTTCATATTCTTCATTTGCTGCGATTTGTATACGCCTGAACTCATACTTAGCATGTTTGTAGGACCTAAACGAGTCATATTGCATACCTCTCGGGCGACTCTGTGCCAGCGCGTTCCATGTCATGTGCTTTCTTAACACTGACATTCCAATATAGTTTCGTATATTAATTATCCACATTTCGGAATAGCTTTATCGGATGAGCTTATTAAAACTGTTCACGAAGGAGTCATATGCTTCATTAACAGACGCCGCACCAGATTCTATCTCACATGTTAACAGTTCTATATGTGTAGTAATATAATCTTTGTAAAGTTCTATTTCGGTATCAGTCACTTTATGCCAAGCAGGTAGTCTACTCATATTATTAAGAATCTGATTAGGGTCCTCCTTTAGTTCCAATTTAACTATGATCGGGAGATGATAAGAGGTATCAATAAAGAACCCCTCAGCAAGGATTTCATAAGATAAAATATGTCCACACAAAGCTTCATTTACAAGTACATATTCTAACATTGTCTGTTTTGTAATATATGTACATGATGGACCTTTATAGGGGATTTTACCTCCCGCAAAACAAAAATGGTTTCTGCTTACAAACTGTAGTAATTCGATAGACTTGGGCATATTTGTTTTCATAGCATCTTGTTTTAAGCAACTAGCGTTTAAATCACCTGTAACTATTATATTACCATAATTACTATAAAACGTACATAATGTATCTAGAACATTTAGATGGTATTTGTAGTTGTCAATAGATTCATCTGCTGGCAAGTATGTAAATATATAGCGACCCATATATGTTACTTCTCAATTCAATACCTATAATACGAGTGGAATTTATATTTGGTATCTCAGCTATTGAATACTGTAAGGAGGAATTATACATGATTGCAATTCCACCCTTACCTTGATAAGCTTTGTACGAGTCTGGTAACTCGTCAGTTTTACTTAATGCAGAAAAGCCATTTTCTAAACTTGTCAAGTAATTTTAAGACTGAGGTTTCACTGTGTGCTCTGAAATTACACAAATATCGCAATTGGTTTTGTTCAACAATAAACTTAAACACAAAGTAGAGAACATAACGCCTCGGACATTCCATGATATTAGGGTTAAACTAAACATTATCAATACCTGAGTAAAAGAACAAAAATTCAAGGTAAATATAATATATGGGAAGTTAGTCATTGTTATTCATTATTAATCAACATCATTGGTCTGTCTGTCGCTTTGGTGATCACCATACCATTCTCTGTTGCTCACCCATAGCCTACATTTCACTCCTATGGGCCAGAAATTCTCATCGCACAATTGATCATAACCATTTTCTGATACATTCAACTATGCGGACATTAGTCGTTGATTGCTTTTAGAACTGAAGAACCTTAAGTTACATGAACACCTCTTTGCTCGAGATATGTAACTATACCGCTTCTGGTTGATTTAGCGTTAATACCATGTAAGTAGAATCGCGAAGTTCTTTTCCTCGTTACGCCTGTGAAGAAATTGTCATCGGAAGGTGTACATTTTCCGTGTTTTCATGAATGCGTACCGGTATTTTAAAAGTATTTTCTAGTGTTGCGTTGTTTATACCGCTATTTCTATCTAGAGAGTCAGAGCGAAGAGTTGCGATTGGTACGTTTTCTATAATCAACAGAGAAGGATTCTCTTGCGGAGTATTTTCGTCACGTTCCGTTGATCTGCAATATATAGGCCGTCGGGTATTCGTCTGAGTACTATTGTCATGCTCCAACGATATGGGTGATTTCACGGGATATGTATTGGATTTGTTGAGTTTAGTTACCGCGTCATTCGTTTCAGGGGTATCCTTTGGGGACGCCACATAACATTTTGAAGGTTAACAGCTTGTTTTTAATTCCTTGATAACTCTTTTAGCGTTAACAATCAGTTTTGGAATCCTAGACTGTTCCATTTCCATTGTCTTCATTTTTTGCGTACACATTTCAAAAGCGAAAATTTCACAACCTTTAGTTCGCTGTTTTAAAAGTTTAAAGCTTGTTTCATATTGGCTGCATTCCATAATGATTCCATTATAATAATAATATACAGCTGTGTCAACTAAATAACTGTAAAATATATTTTTATGGCCAAAATTTGCGTGTACTAGTAGCTGGCTAAATTTAGTGTCTGAAGAGTACACGACATATGGCCGGCATATTTGTTTACGTATATCAACAAAAATAGTTCCCAAGAGGTCGTTCATGAAAGTATTAACAGATCTGGGAATTGCTGGTTCAAGGTCTTTTGACCAATCAAAAATGACTATAAACGTAAACGAAGGTAAGGTAAAAATTATAGAAAAATGAATGACCTTATAGGAGGGGTTGGACAGGATAGTGGGAGACAGGGAGAGAGGGGGAGGGAGAAAGGAACAAAGTGGAGGGAGAAAGGAGCAAAGGGGAGAGAGAAAGGAGCAAAGGGGAGAGAGAAAGGAGCAACGGGGAGGGAGGAAGGAAGAAGTAAGAAAAGAGGGAGTGAGAACTATTACAAATTTTCCCTTAAATGTATAACTGAAAATCATTTCATAAGTGCAAATTCATTGATTTAATTGATCGAGACTAATAGGTTCTTTTATACGTTTTTGGGAAAGACCGGTTGATATTTCACGAGTGATAGAAATTTTATGTCTTTTCGCGAGTGGAGCGCAGCGGACTAATCAAAGTGCGGTTTGCACAATTTTGGAAATCCTTGTTGTTGGGGATTAATAAAAGTTTTGTCAACAAAAACATGATCAAATAGACGAGACTGAATAATGTTTTAAAACACCTTATACGTACACGATAGTAGGATAACAGGTCTGTAGCTGTCTGGAGACTTTTTACATTTATTGTCACCTTTATAAATTGGAACAATTAAACCACGTTTCCATTGTGAAGGAATGTGTCCTTCTCGAACTATCAAATTAAACAATGATGCTAAACATCGCATGACACCTACACCTCCGTAACGTAAATGCTCATGTTGCAGCTTATCATACCCGAACGCTTTTCTTAATTTCAAACTGTTAATAACATTATTTACTTCACTTTCCACTATAACACCACCAGGTAAATGTTCAAACTTGTTCTGGAGGATGGTCTTAATAAAGTTTGGGTAATCATTTTCTTACTCATGTTCAAAGTCAAATGAATCATTGTACATTGGTTTATATACGTCACTATAATAATCAGCAAAACAGTTCGCAATTGATGTAGGGGTATTGTATGATCTATCTTTATAAGCAATTTCAGGGTATATCTTGGATGATGCCGGTTTAAAGCGTTTTGACATTTTCTAAAACAGGCGAATATCACAGCCTGCAGCATCGTTCAATGCTTTAAAACACTTCTGTTCATATTCTTCATTTGCTGCGATTTGTATACGCCTGAACTCATACTTAGCATGTTTGTAGGACCTAAACGAGTCATATTGCATACCTCTCGGGCGACTCTGTGCCAGCGCGTTCCATGTCATGTGCTTTCTTAACACTGACATTCCAATATAGTTTCGTATATTAATTATCCACATTTCGGAATAGCTTTATCGGATGAGCTTATTAAAACTGTTCACGAAGGAGTCATATGCTTCATTAACAGACGCCGCACCAGATTCTATCTCACATGTTAACAGTTCTATATGTGTAGTAATATAATCTTTGTAAAGTTCTATTTCGGTATCAGTCACTTTATGCCAAGCAGGTAGTCTACTCATATTATTAAGAATCTGATTAGGGTCTTCCTTTAGTTCCAATTTAACTATGATCGGGAGATGATAAGAGGTATCAATAAAGAACCCCTCAGCAAGGATTTCATAAGATAAAATATGTCCACACAAAGCTTCATTTACAAGTACATATTCTAACATTGTCTGTTTTGTAATATATGTACATGATGGACCTTTATAGGGGATTTTACCTCCCGCAAAACAAAAATGGTTTCTGCTTACAAACTGTAGTAATTCGATAGACTTGGGCATATTTGTTTTCATAGCATCTTGTTTTAAGCAACTAGCGTTTAAATCACCTGTAACTATTATATTACCATAATTACTATAAAACGTACATAATGTATCTAGAACATTTAGATGGTATTTGTAGTTGTCAATAGATTCATCTGCTGGCAAGTATGTAAATATATAGCGACCCATATATGTTACTTCTCAATTCAATACCTATAATACGAGTGGAATTTATATTTGGTATCTCAGCTATTGAATACTGTAAGGAGGAATTATACATGATTGCAATTCCACCCTTACCTTGATAAGCTTTGTACGAGTCTGGTAACTCGTCAGTTTTACTTAATGCAGAAAAGCCATTTTCTAAACTTGTCAAGTAATTTTAAGACTGAGGTTTCACTGTGTGCTCTGAAATTACACAAATATCGCAATTGGTTTTGTTCAACAATAAACTTAAACACAAAGTAGAGAACATAACGCCTCGGACATTCCATGATATTAGGGTTAAACTAAACATTATCAATACCTGAGTAAAAGAACAAAAATTCAAGGTAAATATAATATATGGGAAGTTAGTCATTGTTATTCATTATTAATCAACATCATTGGTCTGTCTGTCGCTTTGGTGATCACCATACCATTCTCTGTTGCTCACCCATAGCCTACATTTCACTCCTATGGGCCAGAAATTCTCATCGCACAATTGATCATAACCATTTTCTGATACATTCAACTATGCGGACATTAGTCGTTGATTGCTTTTAGAACTGAAGAACCTTAAGTTACATGAACACCTCTTTGCTCGAGATATGTAACTATACCGCTTCTGGTTGATTTAGCGTTAATACCATGTAAGTAGAATCGCGAAGTTCTTTTCCTCGTTACGCCTGTGAAGAAATTGTCATCGGAAGACTGTACATTTTCCGTGTTTTCATGAATGCGTACCGGTATTTTAAAAGTATTTTCTAGTGTTGCGTTGTTTATACCGCTATTTCTATCTAGAGAGTCAGAGCGAAGAGTTGCGATTGGTACGTTTTCTATAATCAACAGAGAAGGATTCTCTTGCGGAGTATTTTCGTCACGTTCCGTTGATCTGCAATATATAGGCCGTCGGGTATTCGTCTGAGTACTATTGTCATGCTCCAACGATATGGGTGATTTCACGGGATATGTATTGGATTTGTTGAGTTTAGTTACCGCATCATTCGTTTCAGGGGTATCCTTTGGGGACGCCACATAACATTTTGAAGGTTAACAGCTTGTTTTTAATTCCTTGATAACTCTTTTAGCGTTAACAATCAGTTTTGGAATCCTAGACTGTTCCATTTCCATTGTCTTCATTTTTTGCGTACACATTTCAAAAGCGAAAATTTCACAACCTTTAGTTCGCTGTTTTAAAAGTTTAAAGCTTGTTTCATATTGGCTGCATTCCATAATGATTCCATTATAATAATAATATACAGCTGTGTCAACTAAATAACTGTAAAATATATTTTTATGGCCAAAATTTGCGTGTACTAGTAGCTGGCTAAATTTAGTGTCTGAAGAGTACACGACATATGGCCGGCATATTTGTTTACGTATATCAACAAAAATAGTTCCCAAGAGGTCGTTCATGAAAGTATTAACAGATCTGGGAATTGCTGGTTCAAGGTCTTTTGACCAATCAAAAATGACTATAAACGTAAACGAAGGTAAGGTAAAAATTATAGAAAAATGAATGACCTTATAGGAGGGGTTGGACAGGATAGTGGGAGACAGGGAGAGAGGGGGAGGGAGAAAGGAACAAAGTGGAGGGAGAAAGGAGCAAAGGGGAGAGAGAAAGGAGCAAAGGGGAGAGAGAAAGGAGCAACGGGGAGGGAGGAAGGAAGAAGTAAGAAAAGAGGGAGCGAGAACTATTACAAATTTTCCCTTAAATGTATAACTGAAAATCATTTCATACACCCCCTGAAACGTAAAACGTTCCCATACGAACGTTAAACGGACGAACTAAAAACGATATACGAACGGACGTTAAACGAACGGACGAAAAACGAACGAACGGACGCTCTTATCGTCTAGACGAACCATGTAAAAATTAACCAATCAGAGATAAGCCATACGCTGCAATCGTTCGTATGATACGAACGCTCTTATCGTCTGTGGGAAAACGAACGGACACGCCTATCGTGCGGTAGACGTTTAATCATGCGCATCGAGTGGATGTAATCAAATTTTAAATAAATAAATAAATAAATAAATAAATAAATAAATAAATAAATAAATTGAAGTAAAATTAATTTCATCATTTTAATTTTATCGGAACGAACATATTTTCTAATAATAAGTCTAATTGAATTACATATCGGTCGTAAATTATGTGTCAATTAGATTTGGTAGGAACATGTATCTATATTGTTGCATGTTATCTTCGTGTAAATTAAAGCATGATTGAAAAACCTTGTGTTGTGAATTGGTGAAAATTAATCCGATTTATTAAAATAATAGGCAACTAAACATGCATTTGTAATTAGGAAGTTTCTATATTCTAAATAATGTAGACAAGGGACTGTGCAACAAAGGTATAAATACAGAGGAAGTAATAGTGTTGGCAGATGACAAATCCCTGAAAGAAGCCATCGCAAAGTGCAAACCAGAAACCAACACTGTTTCAACACAAACACCTTTTCATTGGCTACCAGTAACCACAACTCCCTACAGGATGCCAAATTGGACCTGATAATTTCTTTGTTAAAACAACAGTCAAATAGGTGTTCATCATTTGTTCAAAACCAAGACCTTATGGATATAATAACTGATCGACATGATGAATTTCCAGACCAACTCACCCCTGAGGATTCTTACCGAAAAGGAAGTCCAGAGCAGTCTCCATTGAATTTACCAGACTTTTTAGAGTTGTCATCAGTTTCCCCCATTAAGCCACCATCTTTACCTTGCCAGCAGTCAACAATTACTACCTTTTCATTAGCCGAAAGCATTCATTCTACAGTAACATTGGTAAATTCAATCAACTCTCCTCCATATAGACCAGTGCCTCAACAAGTTTACCCGTCTACACATGGACCAACGCCTCAACACATTTACCCGTCTCCACATGGACCAATGCCTCAAGTTTACCCTCCTCCACACGGACCAATGCCTCAACAAGTTTATCCTCCTTCAAATGGACCAATGCCTCAACAAGTTTGCCCTCCTATACATGGACCAATGAATCAACAAGTTTACCCTCCTCCAAATGGACCAATGCCTCAACAAGTTAACCCACCTCCACAGGGACCAGTGCCTCAACAAGTTAACCCTCCTTCAAATGAACCAATGCCGCAACAGCCATGTTACAAAAGTGCCACTAGATATATTGAGAATCATCAACCAATAATTACCAGCATATATCAAAGACCAACCTCACAACCAGAACCCCAACAGTTTACATCTCAATCTAATCCACTTGAACCATCTTTTATTGTGGAAGTTCACTCCAGCAATGAAATTTTACCCTTTCATAATGAAATCCGTCTTCACCGAGATGAGCAAATTAAACAATTTAGTGGGTCTTGCTCTTACCAGAATTTTGCATGGAATATTACCAAATTGTTATACAAACCAGACGAATTGCATGGCAGAAACTTTTACGGCAAAAGAGGCAAACTAGCTCTGTCACCAAGAAGACGTAGAGCTATTGAGCAGGCATTGATAAACCAATATGGTACACAGTTCGAACTTTCAAATGCCATTACTGCAATTAATAGTGGGATAAGAAACATGAAAAAATAAAAGCAGCTTAATGTTATTATATTTATTTACAAAATATTAGTATGTAAAAAATTGACCAGTTTTTTTTAAACATTATGCTTCACTTAAAAGCCTGAAGGTCCTCCCTCATTTAAAATTACAAATGGAATTACTCTGTGGATATGATCAATATAATGAGCACATGTTTCTTTGGTCACAGACTCCCAAAACTGTCTTATTCCATGTACAAGTTCATCTTTTTTCTTTGGTTTTACTACACTTAATAAAAAGTTTTTCATAGTTGACCACAAATTCTCTATTGGATTTAAATCAGGAGATGATGCAGGGGTCATCATTACATTCTCCAATATCCCATGTTCTTCCATCCATTTTTTGTAGATTTGCTCGTGTGCTTTCTATCATTGTCCTAAAAAAAAATTTTGTTATAAGATAAATACATTTATATATTGAGTACTACATGTATTTAATAATGTTCTGTTGCTTCAGCCCCAAAAAACCACTGCACCAAGCTAGAAATTTTGTTTGTTTAATTTTACTGTTAACATTTACATGCATATTACATCTAACAGGTAATATATTTACTGGTTTTTTAATTATTAAATATTTATTCTAGGGTTAATTGTTGCATTAATTAAGTTGTTGTATTATAGGTATGACATAATTGAATTTGTTTGATAGTGTCCTGTTATCACATAAATGACATTGTATGAATATGTAGATTTACTAAGAAAAAATAGTGCTTAAGTACATGTAATTAAAGAATCCATCAATTAGTAGTTTTGATTTTTTTTCTTTATAACATTTGCTTTTTATAATGGGGTTTATGGCAAGCTCCTTTATACATTAGCAGTGTCAAGGTTTTCAGTTGATTGTTGTGTGAAGTTGAGCTTGATCCTATATATTGACATCTTAATTGAGCCTATAATTAATAGTAGATGGTTGCCACCTTGACCACTCAGCAACTGAGCACAAAAAGATATAAATGTATCATTTATACAGGTCAATACAGGTATTTATGGACTTTGTCGCCTGGGAGCATCTTTTCAAAGGTCCATATAAACTGTGTTCACCATTTTAAAGGGTCTTAAAATAAATATCAGATCTTGTTTTTTCATGTTACCCGATAGATAAAGTCCTGAATATACAAAAAATGTAGCTGAAATACTGCTTGCTGGACTTTTAACAACAATCAATCAACTATTGTACCTGATAAAGTCTATATCCATCTGGAAACCTTTGCTTAGTAAACTGTACCAGGTTGTCTTCAAGGATTTTTTGGTAAATAACTGAATCCATTATGCCTGTGAAAATGCAGATGCTTGTTCTACCTCTGTATGATATACCACCCCAAACATGTACCTGTGAAAAAAAAATGACTTTGCAAACTAAACTACCTGAAAATCATTATTTCTTATTTCTCTATTTGGCAAAATGTTACATAATGGAAAAAAATTCTGTGACATATGTCATATTGTAAATTATGGTCTTTTGTAGAGGTCAATATTAGTTTCAGTAGACTCACAAATTAATATTGACTGATACCGAAAACTAATTGACATATATGCGCAACAATTTAAATGTTTTATTACTTAAGTTAATAATTCAGAGTAAAGAGTTTTTTTTTATGTTGTCGCAGTGACATTTGCCATGAAATTCATATTTCTGATGAAATTTATGTAATAAATGTTGTATTACTAAAATATTTTCCATATTTTTCCTACTTTTTAATGTTAAAGCAAAAGAATACAGTATAGAATTGTACTTAAGTTAATCATAATTATCGCCAACAACAAAACTAAAAAAATAAAACCACTCGACAACAACGTTGATAGAAAAAGGCAGTCCAGTCAGTACTGATTTTATTCAAATCACATTAAAACCAGTTCAACTCTTACTTTTTTAAATAAAATTTTCTAGTTTAAAACATATCAATGTTTATGTATCTTTCACTCTGTAAGATCTTTAGTAATGAAAGTTTTTATAGATAATGTACTCACTTTATAAGCATGTTTTGGTTTCATCCTCTTGGCTGGTAAGTACGAAAACTCTGAGGTAGATTTGTAAAAAAAATATCCTGCCATCTGCAGCAAGTTCAACTGATGTTTCATCAGTAAATATCACATTATGAAATGTTCACAAGATCTTAAAGCCTCCAGACAGTATTTCACACCGAGCAATCTTATTTTTGTGGCTAATCAATTGGCAGTATTTAAGTCTACGCGCAGTCCATCCTAATGACTTTCTAATTAGGGACACATATGATGTTGTCAATTTTACATTGAAGACTTTCAACAATCTCGCAGATATTTCTTTAGAAGTAAGTTCATTGTTGGCACTGAGCCACATGTTTATACAATTTTTGTGGAACTCTGTTAATTTCCTCGCTCGTCTTTTACGTTTTACCGATGCCGATGGTGCGATTGATCCCGTCATATTATATCTTTTTAAAAACAGTCGAATAGATTTTCTAGTCGTTTTAACATAATGTCAAAATTCTAGTAATTTTTGAATTTTCACAGTAGAGTATCTATGTTGTGAATACTTAATAATTAACTGTCTAACTTCAATTGACAATCGGTACACTTTCGTTGCCGCCATTTTGTAACAATGGTCACATGATCAATAAAGCATAACACTGGAATCCTAGATCGGTCTGCATCAAAATTTACGTGAACTAATAAATGGAAATATGAATGGTTTTATTTATCTTTACTGCGCATGCGGACGAACGAACGAAACGGAATGGTATAATCTCTGTATTGCGCATGCGGACGAACGAACGAACGGATTAATATGTCGCTATGCGCATGCGGACGAACGAACGGACAGACGAACGAACGAACGGACGGACGAACTAAAAACGATATACGGACGAACGGAAAACGAAATACGAACGCAAAAATGGGAACGTTTTACGTTTCAGGGTGTGTAAGTGCAAATTCATTGATTTAATTGATCGAGACTAATAGGTTCTTTTATACGTTTTTGGGAAAGACCGGTTGATATTTCACGAGTGATAGAAATTTTATGTCTTTTCGCGAGTGGAGCGCAGCGGACTAATCAAAGTGCGGTTTGCACAATTTTGGAAATCCTTGTTGTTGGGGATTAATAAAAGTTTTGTCAACAAAAACATGATCAAATAGACGAGACTGAATAATGTTTTAAAACACCTTATAAGTACACGATAGTAGGATAACAGGTCTGTAGCTGTCTGGAGACTTTTTACATTTATTGTCACCTTTATAAATTGGAACAATTAAACCACGTTTCCATTGTGAAGGAATGTGTCCTTCTCGAACTATCAAATTAAACAATGATGCTAAACATCGCATGACACCTACACCTCCGTAACGTAAATGCTCATGTTGCAGCTTATCATACCCGAACGCTTTTCTTAATTTCAAACTGTTAATAACATTATTTACTTCACTTTCCACTATAACACCACCAGGTAAATGTTCAAACTTGTTCTGGAGGATGGTCTTAATAAAGTTTGGGTAATCATTTTCTTACTCATGTTCAAAGTCAAATGAATCATTGTACATTGGTTTATATACGTCACTATAATAATCAGCAAAACAGTTCGCAATTGATGTAGGGGTATTGTATGATCTATCTTTATAAGCAATTTCAGGGTATATCTTGGATGATGCCGGTTTAAAGCGTTTTGACATTTTCTAAAACAGGCGAATATCACAGCCTGCAGCATCGTTCAATGCTTTAAAACACTTCTGTTCATATTCTTCATTTGCTGCGATTTGTATACGCCTGAACTCATACTTAGCATGTTTGTAGGACCTAAACGAGTCATATTGCATACCTCTCGGGCGACTCTGTGCCAGCGCGTTCCATGTCATGTGCTTTCTTAACACTGACATTCCAATATAGTTTCGTATATTAATTATCCACATTTCGGAATAGCTTTATCGGATGAGCTTATTAAAAATGTTCACGAAGGAGTCATATGCTTCATTAACAGACGCCGCACCAGATTCTATCTCACATGTTAACAGTTCTATATGTGTAGTAATATAATCTTTGTAAAGTTCTATTTCGGTATCAGTCACTTTATGCCAAGCAGGTAGTCTACTCATATTACTAAGAATCTGATTAGGGTCCTCCTTTAGTTCCAATTTAACTATGATCGGGAGATGATAAGAGGTATTAATAAAGAACCCCTCAGCAAGGATTTCATAAGATAAAATATGTCCACACAAAGCTTCATTTACAAGTACATATTCTAACATTGTCTGTTTTGTAATATATGTACATGATGGACCTTTATAGGGGATTTTACCTCCCGCAAAACAAAAATGGTTTCTGCTTACAAACTGTAGTAATTCGATAGACTTGGACATATTTGTTTTCATAGAATCTTGTTTTAAGCAACTAGCGTTTAAATCACCTGTAACTATTATATTACCATAATTACTATAAAACGTACATAATGTATCTAGAACATTTAGATGGTATTTGTAGTTGTCAATAGATTCATCTGCTGGCAAGTATGTAAATATATAGCGACCCATATATGTTACTTCTCAATTCAATACCTATAATACGAGTGGAATTTATATTTGGTATCTCAGCTATTGAATACTGTAAGGAGGAATTATACATGATTGCAATTCCACC
This sequence comes from Limnoperna fortunei, assembly GCA_944474755.1. NCBI lineage: Eukaryota > Metazoa > Mollusca > Bivalvia > Mytilida > Modiolidae > Limnoperna > Limnoperna fortunei. Next base: position 22,051,463 of record OX104115.1, on the reverse strand, counting down.
CTTACCTTGATAAGCTTTGTACGAGTCTGGTAACTCGTCAGTTTTACTTAATGCAGAAAAGCCATTTTCTAAACTTGTCAAGTAATTTTAAGACTGAGGTTTCACTGTGTGCTCTGAAATTACACAAATATCGCAATTGGTTTTGTTCAACAATAAACTTAAACACAAAGTAGAGAACATAACGCCTCGGACATTCCATGATATTAGGGTTAAACTAAACATTATCAATACCTGAGTAAAAGAACAAAAATTCAAGGTAAATATAATATATGGGAAGTAAGTCATTGTTATTCATTATTAATCAACATCATTGGTCTGTCTGTCGCTTTGGTGATCACCATACCATTCTCTGTTGCTCACCCATAGCCTACATTTCACTCCTATGGGCCAGAAATTCTCATCGCACAATTGATCATAACCATTTTCTGATACATTCAACTATGCGGACATTAGTCGTTGATTGCTTTTAGAACTGAAGAACCTTAAGTTACATGAACACCTCTTTGCTCGAGATATGTAACTATACCGCTTCTGGTTGATTTAGCGTTAATACCATGTAAGTAGAATCGCGAAGTTCTTTTCCTCGTTACGCCTGTGAAGAAATTGTCATCGGAAGACTGTACATTTTCCGTGTTTTCATGAATGCGTACCGGTATTTTAAAAGTATTTTCTAGTGTTGCGTTGTTTATACCGCTATTTCTATCTAGAGAGTCAGAGCGAAGAGTTGCGATTGGTACGTTTTCTATAATCAACAGAGAAGGATTCTCTTGCGGAGTATTTTCGTCACGTTCCGTTGATCTGCAATATATAGGCCGTCGGGTATTCGTCTGAGTACTATTGTCATGCTCCAACGATATGGGTGATTTCACGGGATATGTATTGGATTTGTTGAGTTTAGTTACCGCGTCATTCGTTTCAGGGGTATCCTTTGGGGACGCCACATAACATTTTGAAGGTTAACAGCTTGTTTTTAATTCCTTGATAACTCTTTTAGCGTTAACAATCAGTTTTGGAATCCTAGACTGTTCCATTTCCATTGTCTTCATTTTTTGCGTACACATTTCAAAAGCGAAAATTTCACAACCTTTAGTTCGCTGTTTTAAAAGTTTAAAGCTTGTTTCATATTGGCTGCATTCCATAATGATTCCATTATAATAATAATATACAGCTGTGTCAACTAAATAACTGTAAAATATATTTTTATGGCCAAAATTTGCGTGTACTAGTAGCTGGCTAAATTTAGTGTCTGAAGAGTACACGACATATGGCCGGCATATTTGTTTACGTATATCAACAAAAATAGTTCCCAAGAGGTCGTTCATGAAAGTATTAACAGATCTGGGAATTGCTGGTTCAAGGTCTTTTGACCAATCAAAAATGACTATAAACGTAAACGAAGGTAAGGTAAAAATTATAGAAAAATGAATGACCTTATAGGAGGGGTTGGACAGGATAGTGGGAGACAGGGAGAGAGGGGGAGGGAGAAAGGAACAAAGTGGAGGGAGAAAGGAGCAAAGGGGAGAGAGAAAGGAGCAAAGGGGAGAGAGAAAGGAGCAACGGGGAGGGAGGAAGGAAGAAGTAAGAAAAGAGGGAGTGAGAACTATTACAAATTTTCCCTTAAATGTATAACTGAAAATCATTTCATAAGTGCAAATTCATTGATTTAATTGATCGAGACTAATAGGTTCTTTTATACGTTTTTGGGAAAGACCGGTTGATATTTCACGAGTGATAGAAATTTTATGTCTTTTCGCGAGTGGAGCGCAGCGGACTAATCAAAGTGCGGTTTGCACAATTTTGGAAATCCTTGTTGTTGGGGATTAATAAAAGTTTTGTCAACAAAAACATGATCAAATAGACGAGACTGAATAATGTTTTAAAACACCTTATAAGTACACGATAGTAGGATAACAGGTCTGTAGCTGTCTGGAGACTTTTTACATTTATTGTCACCTTTATAAATTGGAACAATTAAACCACGTTTCCATTGTGAAGGAATGTGTCCTTCTCGAACTATCAAATTAAACAATGATGCTAAACATCGCATGACACCTACACCTCCGTAACGTAAATGCTCATGTTGCAGCTTATCATACCCGAACGCTTTTCTTAATTTCAAACTGTTAATAACATTATTTACTTCACTTTCCACTATAACACCACCAGGTAAATGTTCAAACTTGTTCTGGAGGATGGTCTTAATAAAGTTTGGGTAATCATTTTCTTACTCATGTTCAAAGTCAAATGAATCATTGTACATTGGTTTATATACGTCACTATAATAATCAGCAAAACAGTTCGCAATTGATGTAGGGGTATTGTATGATCTATCTTTATAAGCAATTTCAGGGTATATCTTGGATGATGCCGGTTTAAAGCGTTTTGACATTTTCTAAAACAGGCGAATATCACAGCCTGCAGCATCGTTCAATGCTTTAAAACACTTCTGTTCATATTCTTCATTTGCTGCGATTTGTATACGCCTGAACTCATACTTAGCATGTTTGTAGGACCTAAACGAGTCATATTGCATACCTCTCGGGCGACTCTGTGCCAGCGCGTTCCATGTCATGTGCTTTCTTAACACTGACATTCCAATATAGTTTCGTATATTAATTATCCACATTTCGGAATAGCTTTATCGGATGAGCTTATTAAAAATGTTCACGAAGGAGTCATATGCTTCATTAACAGACGCCGCACCAGATTCTATCTCACATGTTAACAGTTCTATATGTGTAGTAATATAATCTTTGTAAAGTTCTATTTCGGTATCAGTCACTTTATGCCAAGCAGGTAGTCTACTCATATTACTAAGAATCTGATTAGGGTCCTCCTTTAGTTCCAATTTAACTATGATCGGGAGATGATAAGAGGTATCAATAAAGAACCCCTCAGCAAGGATTTCATAAGATAAAATATGTCCACACAAAGCTTCATTTACAAGTACATATTCTAACATTGTCTGTTTTGTAATATATGTACATGATGGACCTTTATAGGGGATTTTACCTCCCGCAAAACAAAAATGGTTTCTGCTTACAAACTGTAGTAATTCGATAGACTTGGGCATATTTGTTTTCATAGCATCTTGTTTTAAGCAACTAGCGTTTAAATCACCTGTAACTATTATATTACCATAATTACTATAAAACGTACATAATGTATCTAGAACATTTAGATGGTATTTGTAGTTGTCAATAGATTCATCTGCTGGCAAGTATGTAAATATATAGCGACCCATATATGTTACTTCTCAATTCAATACCTATAATACGAGTGGAATTTATATTTGGTATCTCAGCTATTGAATACTGTAAGGAGGAATTATACATGATTGCAATTCCACCCTTACCTTGATAAGCTTTGTACGAGTCTGGTAACTCGTCAGTTTTACTTAATGCAGAAAAGCCATTTTCTAAACTTGTCAAGTAATTTTAAGACTGAGGTTTCACTGTGTGCTCTGAAATTACACAAATATCGCAATTGGTTTTGTTCAACAATAAACTTAAACACAAAGTAGAGAACAAAACGCCTCGGACATTCCATGATATTAGGGTTAAACTAAACATTATCAATACCTGAGTAAAAGAACAAAAATTCAAGGTAAATATAATATATGGGAAGTAAGTCATTGTTATTCATTATTAATCAACATCATTGGTCTGTCTGTCGCTTTGGTGATCACCATACCATTCTCTGTTGCTCACCCATAGCCTACATTTCACTCCTATGGGCCAGAAATTCTCATCGCACAATTGATCATAACCATTTTCTGATACATTCAACTATGCGGACATTAGTCGTTGATTGCTTTTAGAACTGAAGAACCTTAAGTTACATGAACACCTCTTTGCTCGAGATATGTAACTATACCGCTTCTGGTTGATTTAGCGTTAATACCATGTAAGTAGAATCGCGAAGTTCTTTTCCTCGTTACGCCTGTGAAGAAATTGTCATCGGAAGACTGTACATTTTCCGTGTTTTCATGAATGCGTACCGGTATTTTAAAAGTATTTTCTAGTGTTGCGTTGTTTATACCGCTATTTCTATCTAGAGAGTCAGAGCGAAGAGTTGCGATTGGTACGTTTTCTATAATCAACAGAGAAGGATTCTCTTGCGGAGTATTTTCGTCACGTTCTGTTGATCTGCAATATATAGGCCGTCGGGTATTCGTCTGAGTATTATTGTCATGCTCCAACGATATGGGTGATTTCACGGGATATGTATTGGATTTGTTGAGTTTAGTTACCGCGTCATTCGTTTCAGGGGTATCCTTTGGGGACGCCACATAACATTTTGAAGGTTAACAGCTTGTTTTTAATTCCTTGATAACTCTTTTAGCGTTAACAATCAGTTTTGGAATCCTAGACTGTTCCATTTCCATTGTCTTCATTTTTTGCGTACACATTTCAAAAGCGAAAATTTCACAACCTTTAGTTCGCTGTTTTAAAAGTTTAAAGCTTGTTTCATATTGGCTGCATTCCATAATGATTCCATAATAATAATATACAGCTGTGTCAACTAAATAACTGTAAAATATATTTTTATGGCCAAAATTTGCGTGTACTAGTAGCTGGCTAAATTTAGTGTCTGAAGAGTACACGACATATGGCCGGCATATTTGTTTACGTATATCAACAAAAATAGTTCCCAAGAGGTCGTTCATGAAAGTATTAACAGATCTGGGAATTGCTGGTTCAAGGTCTTTTGACCAATCAAAAATGACTATAAACGTAAACGAAGGTAAGGTAAAAATTATAGAAAAATGAATGACCTTATAGGAGGGGTTGGACAGGATAGTGGGAGACAGGGGGAGGGAGAAAGGAACAAAGTAGCAAAGGGGAGAGAAAAAGGAGCAAAGGGGAGAGAGAAAGGAGCAACGGGGAGGGAGGAAGGAAGAAGTAAGAAAAGAGGGAGTGAGAACTATTACAAATTTTCCCTTAAATGTATAACTGAAAATCATTTCATAAGTGCAAATTCATTGATTTAATTGATCGAGACTAATAGGTTCTTTTATACGTTTTTGTGAAAGACCGGTTGATATTTCACGAGTGATAGAAATTTTATGTCTTTTCGCGAGTGGAGCGCAGCGGACTAATCAAAGTGCGGTTTGCACAACAGTGAATGTTTCCTTGCATACATTTAAACATCTACAGAACAATTTATACTTCTAAGACAAAGTAGACAGTTGAGGCCCCCAGCAGGTCCAGGGCAGCGCCCTGTTAGGGGTCCAGGCTGCTAAGGCTGCCTGCAGTGAGACTCAAAACCACAACCACAGCGTTGAAAGGCTAAGTCAATAGTTGTGATTAACTCCCTTTACCACTCGGCCACCAATGCCCGTCATGGGATATAAACATTATACAAGATTGCTTTTCAACAATCCACACAAAAATGACTAGGAAGTGCAAATTGATTGATATGGGTGTAATGTTCGCTTAATACATGTGGTGACTTATATTCACATATATTAAAACTACAGGCCACTCTTTTGATACTGTGAAATTCCAAATTATTGATCAAAACCCAAAGTGGAATACATCAACCAGAAGACTTCGAGAAACATTTTGGATACATCAATTTAAAACGCTAGAACCTGATGGATTGAACGAACGTAATCCACAGGTAGAATACTAAAATTTTTATGACCCAACAGTAATATGAACATCAAAAATATTTAAGATCTCAGCATCAGTATAGATTTTTTGTATAAAGTGAACAACAAAAACATTTTCTATTGTTTGAATTTTTGATTCTGTCAACGCCTGACGAAGCTCTTTGGTAGAGCAAAATATTGCGGTTCCATATATATTATTTGTACATAGTAGTGTTGTTATAATTATTTTAATTGACAAGGATTGACAGTTTTCCTTACGGGTTTTCTCCGGGTACTCTGAAAGTGACGTTAAACATCAACAAACAAACAAACAAACAATATAATATTTGCACTGTACATAAAAAGTTATAATAACTAAAGAGAAACTGTAAATTGTAAAAATGATTAGCAAGACAAGTTCCAAAAATAACGCCCTACAGGAGATTTTGTCCATTGATAACAATTTTGTTATAAAAATTTCATAAATTGAAAAACTATAACAGCTTGAGTAAAACTGTAAATATATAGCAAAAATAATTGGAAGGACAAGGCCTACAAACTATGTAATTGCCCAATAACTCCTTATAGTATTATATGTTTGTTTTATTGATTGAATTTTGTTTTAACGCCACTTTCAGCAATTTTTCAGCTATATTGTTGCGTACAGTTTTTTATTGGGGGAGGAAGCCGAGTGCCAGGAGAGAACCCCCGACCTGCGATAGGAAAACTGCCAATCCTTGTCAATTAAGATTGGAGTCGAGTACACCCTGCCTGCAGTGAGAATCGAATCCACAATCTCAGTGTTGACAGACCACGTCGTAAATAGAAGTCGAAGTACCTTAACCACTTGGCCACCGAGGCCCGTAGTATTATATGGCCTTTACTCATAATTTTTTTGTATGAAATTTTCAGTGTTTGCTTTGTAACTTAAAACTAATAAACACGTCATTGAAATGTCCTCATACTCACCATATATTTTGAGTTTTATAAAGGAATACATAATTCAACAATTCAACAGTGAACAAAATCGCAAAAAACCAAAAATTGCCGGGGTACAAAGCAAGTGCCTTAATAAATAGGGCATGGTTTTCAATTTATCGGAATTATGGTTTTTGGTATGTGTGCAAACAAATTTAGAAGGAGTTGATTACACAAAATAAGTACCGTCTTCTGCAAATGTTCTAAAAAAAGTTCCCAAGTTCGGAAAATCAGGAAAAAAATCCTATTACAATCAATATTAGCAGAGCCACATCTTACATGTGCAATCTTTCTGCGAAGTTTTGGAGATCTGGCTTGAATACTGTAGGAGGAGTTTATTACACAAAATAGATACCCTATTTCCACACCCAGCCCTCCAGCCGACTTCACTGTTGATTGATTAATGGTGTTTAACGCCCGAGCAGCATTATTTCAGCTATTTTCAGGCGATGAACATGAAATGGATGATAAAATGAACATGAAATGATGATGAATGAAAATGGGATGGGACACAAGGAAAAATAGGGGTAACGGATTTTAGATTGTCACTGGCAAATTGGAGGATGGATAGGGTCGGGCAATTCAGCCTCCTGTAGCGGGATCGAAATCCCTACTCATAGCGAATACTACAGCAGCGTTCTTTAACGTGCGAGGAACGTGGCATTTTTCCCAACACGGTGCACTAATATGGTTTGCGGTCAGGTTTTCCGTACTATACTATTGCCTTAAAAATTGAAAAGTCTGAAATGGCCGGGTTGCAAATCTCAGGGCCTTGATAAATAGAGAATGGTTTACAATTTGTTGGAAGAAAGTTTTAGATCTGTGTAAAAATGTAGGAGGAGTTGAGTACACAAAATAGGTACCGTCGTCTGCAAATGTCTGAAAATTAGGAAAAATCCTGGAACAATTCCATAATAGCAGGTGCACAACTTCATTACATGTGCAATCTTTCTGTGAAGTTTCAGAGATCTAGATTGAAAATTGTAGGAGGAGTTGATTACACAAAATAAGTACCGTCTTCTGCAAATGTCTTGAAAAATGACTAAGTACCCATGTCTGGAAAAATAGGAAAAAAATCCTGGAACAATTCCATAATAGCAGATGCACAACTTCAATACATGTGCAATGTTTCTGTAAAGTTTTAGAGGACTGGGTTACAAACTGTAGAAGGAGTTGATCATACAAAATTGGTACCATATTGTCCTCGCCCGCCCGCCCATCCGCCCGCCCGACTTCACCATACAATAACTCGGGGTTGGACTTCGTGCAACCCGGCCATAAATCAGAGTGAAACTCTAAATTGCAAAACAATGATCAGTAAGGCAAGTCCTACAAATAACTCGTTAGGTACAAGATTGTCAGAATACACATTTTTTTAGTTATTCCCCTGAATGACAAATTTTTATGAAGTATCAGTTTTTGTCTATTAAAATAAAAAAAACTATATCTGCAAAAGTAAATCTGTAAATAAAATAAAATCAGACAGTTTATGTTGCAGCCTCAAATAATCCTTTTTCATTTCCATTTATAAGCACCATTTTTTTAGTCGGAGTTCCCTTTTAAGCCGATCAGAATATGAGATTTGAATTGAGTTTGTTTTGATAAATCTAGGCCTGAACATGAATAAATTTTTGAACAAATGAAAATTTTACTCTAAATGTTAAGAGGGGGCCAAGATCTTTACTGTTAATGTGTTCTGGGCATTTGTACAGGTGTGTTAACTGTTTTTTTTTAAGCAACTGTTAACTGTTTTTCAACCATTAGCTGTTATCTTTTATCTTAAAAATTGACATTGTTGTTAACTGTTTAAATTAAAATGAAAATCCTTTTTGCTGTTCATGGTATTCCCAATCGATGACATTTGCTTCATCCGTTTTTTCGATTTTTTCTTATGAAAATATCTGTTATCTGTTAGCATTATTTTAAATTTACTGTTATCTGTTTTGGGAAAAATAAAAAATTGTTAACCTGTTAATGGACCCCCTCCCCCCCTCTAGCCCCTCCCCCATTTCTTAAATTTTGTAATGTGTTTGGTTATTCAAACTAAACAGAAACAGTTAACAAGAGACCATAAAAACAACGATTTTAGTTAAAAATACGTACACCTAATTTTTTCTGGACTTTATCAACATTCGCAGCTCCTGGTTCAACATTTGCTTTTCCATTTTCATATTAAACATTTGTGATTCCTAGTTCAACAATTGATCATTTTAGTTCCCAATTCGACATTTTAGTTCATTGTTAAACATTCGCAGTTTCTTGTTCAATATTAAAAAAATATACTTTCTTGTATAGCATTCCAAGTTTCTAGTTTAATATTCGTAGTTTCTGGTTCAGCATTCTGTTTTGAATTCGTCGTTAAACATGTGTAGCTCCTCATTCAGCATTCACAGTTTGTCAATCAATATTCAAAATTTCCTGTCAAACATTCGATTTTGTAGTTCTGATTTCAATTTTCGTAATTCCTAGGTCAACATTCGCAGATCCTGGGTTTACATTCAAAATGGATAATTACTCGTTAAGCAATCGCAGTTCCCAGTTTAACGTTTGATTTTTCTGTTCGTAGTGCATCATTCGTAGTTTCTATTTTAACATTCGTAGTTATAAGCTCAACATTCATAGTTCCTACCTAAATATTCGCTTTTGCAGTTTTTAGTTCAAAATTCAATCGTTTAGATTTTTAGTTCAGCATTTAAAGTTTCATGTTCAATATACGCCATTTTAAGTTCTTTGATGAAAATTTGCAGTTTCCTTTCAACATTCAGTTGATCGTTGAACTAAAAGTCTTACATATTCTTAAAGGCCTTAAATATTGAACCAGGAACAGCGAATGTTGAACTTGGATCAATGAAGTTTGAACTAAAATGTGAAAAACTGAATGTTTAACTTGTAACTGCGAATGGAAAACAAGAAACTGAGAATGTTGAATGAAGAATCAAACATTTTCAATCTTGAACTAGGAACGTTAAATATTGGATGAGGAAGTAAAACCATGATATCTGAACTAGGAAATAAGAATGCTGAACTAAATATTTTGTTTATGAATTAGAAACTGCGAATGTTGAACTGAGAAAAAAAGGAATGCTGAATTCCAAACGTTGATGTTTAACTTTAACATTGAGACTTCGAGTGTTGAATTATGGGCTATGACTGTAGAGCTAAGAACTGAAAAATCGAATGTTGAACTGGAACTGCTTATGTTATGTTAGGACTACAAATTGTGAATATAGAATCAGAAACCGTGTATGTTGAACTTGGTAATACGAATCTTGAACTAGAAACTGAAAAATCCGCGAATGGTGAACTAGAAACTACGAATGTTGAACTACGAAGCGCTGATATTGAACGAGGAAATAAATAACTAATACTTAACCAACAACTACGCAATCATGTTTAACTATGAAATACAAATCCTGAGCTAGGAACTGATTGCTAACTGAAAACTGCCCACCCATGTTAAACTACATCTAATGAGTTTAATAAAGAACCAAGAATTACAAATGTTGAACTACGAAATGCGAATCTCGATCTCAAACAAGGAACTACAATTTTGAACCAAAACCTATAAATGTAGAGCAAGAACTGCGAATTAAACTGTGTACGAAAAAAATTGAATATTAATTATTTTAATTATTTTAAGTTCAACAATCGCAGTCCTTGGTTCAATACTCAAAATGTGTAGCTCCCTGTTCAATATTCACCGTTATATTTTAGCATTTTTAATTTTCTAGTTCAAAATTTGCTGTTCCTGGTTTTATATTTAAAACTGTTAGTTCCTTGTTTATCATTCACAGTTCAACAATTGTTTTCGTCACTGGTAAAAAAAGCTAATCTTAGCAGTTGATTGGGTTAAAATGATAACGTCGTAATAAGAACTAATGACGTCACAAGCAAAACACCTTCTATTTACCGCGTATTCAAGTCATGAACGTAACAATCGAGTTGGGAGAATTTGTACTCCATTTTGCAAATTTACCAATTTTTTAAAATTAGGAAAACAGAATCTTACATTAGTTCTCTTGGATCATCGGATTTCTTTAATCTCGATAATTAAATTATGAAAATTTAAGTCCTCTCCAAGCTCAGACTCAAAATTCCATAATTTAACTATCTCGATTGTAAAAATCCGATAATCCACTCGCACCAATTTAAGATCCTATATTTATATTGATTACTTTTACATGCGATTTATACATTGATGCACAGCGTAGTTTTCAATTCTTTTCAGCTAAGAATCGTCGTTTTGGCTTGATTGTTTTAATTTTAATGTCTAGCGTAGAACTCCTGCATGCTCTACCTATATTCTATGATTTTACTACGGGTTGCTTTATATTTTGTTTCTATATCCAGTTTTGTATGTTGTTTGTTTGGGATAGACTCCCTGTTCTTCAAATTTGGTTTTGTTATTTTGTCCGTGTTCCTTTTTGTTTCGGTCGTTCTTAAACGACTTTTCGTTCATTAACAAATAGACGTTTTCTGCCTGTCTTATATAGGAAGGACCACCTATTCAGATTCTCCTCTCAATTATGTCTGAAAGAAATTTCTCATTAATACTGTATATCGTACCTGTCAGTGTTTGAGCGTAATGTCCCCATGTTAATGTCTTTGAATTATGTACTGCATTAAGGTTGCATATGTTGGCGAGTATAGGGTATTCGATAGAGTATAAGCTGACAAAGGGTGGAAAATATGCGAAATTTTGTAATTTTGTTGCAGCATATGTAATGCTAAACGCATTATACGGGAAATGTCAAATAAGGAAGATTAAATTGACAAATAAATTATAGAAATTGTTCATTTTTTCTCCCTGTGCGAATCAAATACATTCCCTCATCTGAGGAAAACTTGCACTAAGTACGTAGAAACCTTACTGTTTTTATCACAAATGGAGAAGGACTTTCATATATACTAATGAATATTCAATCATAGAAGAATTTGGTCATTGTCCAACTAGTAATTTAAGCCAATGAACTCTAGCAGCTAAAAGAATTATTACTTGTATACTAGTATAAACAACTGTTCCTGATGTTAGCAAATATAGTAAATGATTTTGAATGATGTCCTAATACTGCCATTTCATCCATAAAACAAACTGTTGCACGTTAATCATTTTAACATTTCCAACGTGTATCCTATTATGTACAGTTTACGATGTAGGCTGATTGTAGTGTAAATAAGCATAAGATTTTCCAGTCAACACATACGATGAAATAAGACTGTAAACTAACATCGAATACAGTTGGAAAAATATCACCGAAAATCAAATAGGAATAAGATTTTTTGATGAATACAATTTACGTATATTTACAAACATAGGCTCTATTCTCTCTGCTACAATATTTTAACCAAAAAAGGTTCAGCAATTGCTACGTATACTAAAAGTAAATAGACATGTTGCTAAAACTACAACATGTACACTCTTATATATTTTCGTCATTTTCACTATCATCAACTGTGTCTGGAACGTCTATATTCTGAGCATCTATAAGATATTGGCTCCAGCCACGATTGTTCTCAAACGTATTGTCAATATGTCTGTCATGCGCATGATACCATATGACTAAGGTAACGTGTGAGATTCCACCAATGAGAGAATCAGACTTACATTGACAGTAACAGCTACATTGTTGTGATGTCATTATATAATTACATAGTCCATAGTATTTTGAAGATGTACCTTGACTGTAATTTAGCGCTAAGGAGATAAACATCTTGATTTGTAATCAATATATCGAAATTGCCATCTTTATCTATGTGTTCCTGTGCATAACTTTTGGCCATTTTCAGTTGATATACACCAATAGTGATGTTTCGTATGTCCCCTATGATAGATGTGGAAAGTTTAAAGCACATTCAGTTGCATCAGTTTTACGCAATTGACTTAAACGTTTCTCCAACCCTTTATTTTGAATTCTTTCTTGCAGTTGTTCTGTTTAGATAAGTACATTATCTTTGCTGCAAGTTGCTCATCTGCATCTGTATCTCCCGTTGTTATTGGATTCCAATATTTCTTCATAATTACACGTGCTATTTGCACATATTCAGATATATACGGAATCTGACTGTTTGGTAAAATTCGTCCCAAATACTTCCAGAGTTTAGTTCTCCCGTTCACAGATTCCATAACCCACCTTATTTTTGTTACTAACCTTGTGGTTTACTTTCTTCAACACAAAGTTGTTTTTTACCATGTTTCAAACATGAAGGCATTTCAGTTTTAACACCTAGTTCCGAAAGTAAATCAACTGAAACGCGAAATGCATCTACAATCATAATGTCGTCCTCTTTTAGCCAGTCGTTCACTTCCTTTAAGTTTTTTTTAATGATGTGATTAAAAATGTTAGCATAATTAATTTTACCGTCACTGTAATAGTGTACAATAACACTTACGATGTACCTAGTTGTAGTAACATATAACATATGCTTTACTAAGTTGCGGTGTTTATGCATGTTGTACGATCTGCGTTGGAATTTAAACTTCGAACTTTAGTATATCAGTGAATGTTCCGTACACTATTAATATTGCTAGTTTCAAATAATTGCCAAACAGAGATTGTGCTAATGGCTTTGTATAAGTATTGATTACCTCTTCTCGAGAGACATGCTGGAAACCCAAGTTTGATGGTACCAAATGGTCAATTAAATACTTTCGAGCTAATGAAACTGAGCGACGGATAGAACCTTTGCCAATGTTTAAAAAAAGAGTTAATAAAAGTTTGTTTGACATTCCTGATTTAAGTTTAGTAAGAAATATTCCAATACATGTTCTCATGGAGCGTATACTTGAATCTCGTAAATGGCCTTTATGAATGTTTAAAATTAAGTCATTAAAATGTGTCTTTGAAAAGCCCGGTGAGATTTAAAATGTCAGAATCGGAGAGACCATTTTGAGAGTCCAAATCTATTCTCCGTTCGCTGTTTTGCATTGCTATGTCTCGAACTTGTGAAAATAGGAGCATTACTTCTAAACGGTTGAAATCTGTTGTTGTTCTTGTTTCATATATATTTGATCAACCAAATTTGATGTAAAATTATCATTACATCAATGACCCGAACAACATATAGCACCAGACGGCAATATTATAAGTTTTTTCTAAAAATATGTTAAATTTGGTATTTGTGGGCACCACAAGAAGCTTAGGACTTCGTCGTTTGCAAACAATACATTAGGAATGACTTTCTCCTACAGACGGCATTGGTAATGTTATATTTGGCGGTGATTTACGCGGAGTTTTAGTCACATTTCTGGAATACGTTGCCGGCGAAATATCTTCGTCATGTGTCTTACTTAATTTTTTGTTATTCTTCTTACTTATCTCTCTATAACAGTTGATACTACATTTGTTGCAAATAATACAGCCGTTATTGATCTTGCTAATGTCCACAAAGAACGTCTGCTGTAATATTTTCTGAGTTGTTTGTTGTTTTCATCATCAAGTTTGCGTCTGTCACTTCGCCTTGCTCTTTTAGAACAGAGCACACAGCTATATTATCTCGAAGAAATTCTACAAAATAAAGTTAAAGAAAGCAATATGTCAAATGTCCCACCCAAATGTGTAATGAATTAAACGAAAGCGGTCCGTAAATACTAAGATTGTGAGTTTGATCCTGAGCCAGATGCGTTCGACTCGAACAAACAATGACAGTTTTTGCGTCGAAGGTCGGATATTAAAAAGATATTGTTATTTGGTCTAAACGGTGTAAAATTTAGGCAATTGTGCAGCTATTACCATTTGGGTCCAGCATTTTATTCTGGGGAGAGGGGAGCTGAAGTACCATGTGAAAACCCTTACGCTTCAGTAGGAGAATTGGCCTTCCTTGTCAATAAAAGTTGGAGTCAAATACACCCAGCCAGGAACCTTAGTGCTGATCAGTACTGTAATCCATGTATACAGTTAACGCACACGAGTTTGTTTAATTGAAATTTTATTCTGTGTCTTTTTTCCTTTTGTGTTAGAAAAACCCAATCCCGTGTTTATTATCCCAAATAAGTTTCCGAGAATAGATTAAATAAATTATTAAGTAGGATGCAAAATAGAGTGCAAAAATACATCATTAAAATCTCAATTAATATACATGTATTTAATGATTATTTCACGAAGGTCACATTCTCTAATCAGTGTAGTCGATATCTTCACTTCCTTACATGATCAAACACAACAATCTGAAAGAAAACGAGGTCTATGAGAAATGAGGAGATACTAGTATTTGAAAATAAATAATGTACACGTTTATTTATAAAAATCTTAAGAAAAACTGATAAATGAATGAAGTGGAAAAAAAAGTTGCAAATATATATTTTCATCGAAAAAAATGATTGAGGAAAATAATTGCCCCACTTGAGATTCTAACTCGGGTTTTCTGTTACATATAAAACGACAAAACGATAGAGGCTATAGAAAACATCACATGATATTGTCTGAATAAAGTTTTAAATATCAGCATTTGAAAAACAGACGATGATTTTTTTAAACATTTTTCAACTGTTTTGTTCCATAAGTAATGATTACAAATTTTTAAAAAATAAAATTATTTCCCAAGTTATTATTAAATGTTTAAAATGTGACTCTATTAAACATGTTAAAATGGATGATGATCTAAAGAAAGGGATTAATATTTAAAGTCTTGAAACAAAACATTGTTGGTTGAAAAAATATTAACTTGCAAAAAATAGGTTTTTCATCGAAAAAAGTAATATAGAAATAGTTGTTCCCATTGAGATTTGAACTCAAGTTTCGCATTCCGTAGCACAGCTACTAAACGATGGAGGCTACAATAACCATCACGTGATTTGGTCTGAATATAATATATAAACTTCAACATGTGTACAACCTGAACAGACGATAGCTTTGTTAACATATTTCACTATTTAGCTAAGCGGTTTATATGTAACAAGAAAACATTAAAAATATTAATTTCAGGTTTCCTCACTTATTTGTAAAAACTTATATATGTGTTGATAAAAGTGCAAGAGATGCTTGTCATGCAACTATCGGCAGTCTTTGTAACGACTGAATGTGCGTTAATTCAAAAAAACGAGTAAGATGTGCATTTAACAACTTATAGAATGCACGTGTTAATAAGATATCAATTATTAAGTACTTTAATACCTATATGCAAATTGTGTTCACATCTCTGTTGACTTTTAGTAGAGTTGCTACAGACGCCTTTAGCCTTGGTTAAATGAAGGTCTTAAAATAGGTGCAGAAGTCCCTCTCCCGACGAAAAACTCCACTAACCGCAAAATCGCGTATTCTGTTAAAAGCAATTTATCTAATTTGTTTGTGGAAGTAATGTGTATTATACCTACAAACAAACAAAGGACATTTTGGAGTCAAATTCACCTGTGCTATAGGGTCGTTTCAGTGGGAACTGCTCAACTCCCAACAAGTTCTTACCGCATATTCTTATGATTTTAAAAAAATAAATACCTCCACAATCAGGTACCAAAAAAGATGTTTAGACAAGATATATCTTTAATGTATTGATTTGTGGTTTCAGTAAAAAAATAGTACATTCTTGTGGCAGGTGTTAAATTGATGAAAAACGAATGAAAATTTCATGTTTTTCGGCTTTTTGTTCAAAAACGTGCAGCGTGCAATGGTCGATTATGACATCACCGCACATGATAATGCTCAAAACGATTTATATTATAAACGTACACAAGCTTACAAACATTTTTGTAAAAGATTGTGCAAAAATTATTATTTAAAAACTTTTCCTTAATTTGGGGTCATTTTCTGTCCTTACTGCACTTACTCCTTTGGTGCGTTCAAATGTGAAATATTTAGAGTCTGGGGGTTTATCAATCATAAATTTTATGTTTTATTCCATTCTTAGTATTCTTTTTAAAATTATTTCACTTTCAAACATAAAATTATCCAAATTATTTAAAAGAAAAAGAATTAAATTCAATTTTTGTTTGAATTGATTTAAATTGCAAAAACCTCTCTATTTTATTCCTCACATAGTGTACACTAACTGGAATACTTATTACACACAGCGATGCTACAATAACTAAAAGGAAAACATCTACCCTCAGCAGTCAAACGAATAAGCTATATAACTAATGCTGATATAAAATTTACTCTAGTTCATTTTGGAATAATTTATTGTTAATTAAACGAAACACAATATTTTTTACTTAAAAATTACCATTCTATACACACACATGTACCATCAACTAAATGAATGCAATTGACAAATTACAGGATAAACAAGTATATGACTTACTGGTAAACTATTTGTATGCTATTTGATTATAACGATAAAATTAGGTCTATATTTCAATGAATATAATTATTGGTTTTTGATTTAAATTGCAAATGTAATGAATAATGTATCATTTCACGTATTATGAAATCACCTTTACGTTGTCTTATTTACGCAAAACGGAAAATAGGCGCCATTTTTACAACTAGTAGTTTGTATTCAACAGAATAGGTTCACGAAACAAGTGAATTATGATCCATACAATACTTTTTCCTTGGTCTTAAAATGTATTGCATATCAAATGGATACAGGACACTTGAAAAATCATAAACATGCAAATGGGTGATCAAAAATAAACAGAACAATATGAACTATCAGAAACATAACAACAAGAACAAAAATACAAAGTGGATGTGAATGGTAAAATAACACATTTTATTATGAATTCTATATATTTGTACATATATCACTAAATGTTTCAGGAACGAGTCGGGAATCTACATACAAAGCTTAATACGTTAAACAGCTTACAAATAAGACATATTTTTACAAAAGAAAAATAATTTGCTTTCTTGTATGCAAAATTCTATTAGGAAGAATTTAGTATATATTTTTACACCTGTGAAAATTTCAAAATAATTCAGTAAAATTATTATTCTCCAGCGTCAACATGGTAGGTCTAAGGTACAGGACCCAAAACTAATGTGCCTGTTTACGATATAAAACAAATATATTCATACTTAATACAATAGCAACAGTTATTAAAAACAAGAAAAAAACATCAGAAGAATGAAAAAAGAGATGTGCATTATAAACTTGATTTTTGATAGCGGAATCATACCGAACTAGTAATATAATTTTAGTTTATACAATAAAAGCGCATAAATTAGATATGCAAAATATTATGCCTATAGCATGTTGTTCTGGCACACTGATGCATTAGTTTAAAAAACAGGAGTAATAACTATCGATGAGGACATATCACATATAAGAAAAATAAATGTATATATTTTAATCTATGTAATTATGGTATTAAATATAACACTATTTTCAAGAAAAAAAGCTATGATAAATTTATACGTTTCAGTAACGGTTTGGAAAAATGGGTTATGACACAAGGTTAATGACACAAAACAACTCATTGCTTTAATGGTGTAATTGCGAAGTGTCATATTGGTTTTCTTTTGAAATATAAGGAAACAGAAATGAAACTATAAACTATTTCCCCCTTTATTCCTTATGCCATAAATGGCTAACATTTACATGTACGTCAAAGAATACTTGTTGAATGTGCATCTGTTATCTACAATTTTCAAGAACGAAAAGTTTCCACAAGTTACTTTGCAAAGCTTAATATTGAATTTTGAAATTATAATGTAGGAGACGAAGAAACATACTAAATAGTAAATTACCGTAAACGAGAAGCAACTTGTTTAGTTTAATTATTGATAAAAATGGAATTTACGTTTGACTTAACTGTGTGTTATTCATGCGGTGATTAAGCTAAGACGTTAGTTGAAATATTGGATTTTCCCGGAAACAAATAAGTTTAATCGACCTATTGTTAAATTGCATAAAACACAATTTACAACAACTCAGTATAAAATGACTACGATACATTTACATTTTCATTTGAACGAAAAAACGTAAAAGCTAACAACAATTCGAGTACACACATAACAAAAATAAGAAAACATTTGACATTTGAATGACATGCATTAATATATAATTAACAGTATTGCAAAAAACGTAATGTCCTCATAAGCAAGAAAATAATTAAACCGATGAACACTATTTTCAGTGGATTTATCGGTATATCAACAAGACCAATTCACTCACAAACATATAAATGTTCTTCAGTCTTTTATTTGTTTGTGAGTGAGTTGGTCTTGTTGATATACCAATAAATCCATTGAAAACGGTGTTCAATCCTATAATATTAAGTTTCAATATAAAAACTCTTTTAACCATTCCAGATATAAGCATAATGTAGTCTAGCAATATCTGCGTTATGAAAAGTTAAAACGTTAAAGTTGGTGGGATTATTGGGTGTTTCACTGAGATGGATGTTTAAATGCAGCCAAGCTACATGTTAACACATTTGGTTTTTTTTATTATTTTAAAAATGGCCCTCACTATTTATATATACTAGACAAAAATTAACATTTCTGAACATTGAATCATTAGTTTAAACATCTGATCCAGCAATAATTAATATGTTTTCACATTTATCTTAATTCCATGATTATCATATTCTTTTTATCCGTGCTCAAACATACCAAAAAATCTGTTAAGTAACCAAATACATACAATAATTACAAGATATTACAAAAAATTACATGTATGGATCAATGTATATAGCTAGTAGTACGGTTATGCCTGTTTCAACCCATTTCATTGGCAACGGACTCGAATCATCAGTATAAGATGTGACATACCAAGATATTAAGACCCACTGCTTAGGATAAATATTTGTTTCTTAATGAATGACGCATATAACTGACAAATGTGATATAAGATTACAAAATGTCCATGCAAGTTTAAACAATAGCATACATTAAATATTCTAGTCAAGAGTAGACACAATGTATGTACTAACCTTAAAATTGTTTAGCACTAAAAGAAAATCCCACTTTCCCTCTGTAGATGAACATGTTTTGTACATTGTATATTGTAACTGTTAATTCTAAACCGAAAACCATTGACCACTTTGAAGTACTACTTTATGTTTTAAAATGTTTTGATACTAGATATTTACATTTCTTTGTTGACGAAATGGTGTTACTATGAAAACACAAGCAGAGTTATCGACACATGGTTGAAAATAAAATATCATTACCATAACCAAGGCTATGACATTTACCACGCCGGGTTTGCGTTTCATCTAATCTAGACTCATCAATGGCACCAAAACCTAAATAATATTAAAATACAAATGGTTATGATATTGCAGCGTTTGAAAGGATCACTTATAATCTTGTCAGCACTTAAAGAGTTAATACTGGGCTGGTGATGCACTCGGGATCATTTGTGTTAGGTAGAGAACACTTTCCGGATATCTGGATTTCGGGAACTATGATTATGCCTGTCTTTAGAAAGTGAGTACTGGATTGGTGATCCACTTGGGTCAATTATATAATAACATTTTCTGGACGTTTACAGTTGCAAGTACTACGGTCATGAATGTTTCAAGGAAGTGCATGGGCACGAAACGAATTTCTGGAAAGGCTAAGCATGCGACGTTTGTAATTCTACTTTTTTGAGACCACAAAGCAAACGCAAAAGCCTACTGATTTCCTAGGTACTTGTGTAATCAGGAATATAGATTACATTTGACGCATGTGATAGACAATTTATTAAATGTCTATGCGTGAGTAGAAAACAAAATACGTTAAAAACTATTGTTCATCTTTATCATGAACACTATAAACCAAAATAAGGACTCCCATTACCATACACAGTTCAAATTTGATTTAATGAAACTGGTAGTTACTGAAAATTTGCTGTTAATAATCTGTTTGTCTATTGTACAAAATGCATAAGTTAACATGAGTTCATTAAAATTTTTATCTTTTTACTTATTGCTTCTATCCTGAACTGAAACATTTTTTGGAGGTACAGTACCTTTTTGGATTGGTAAGTATTGTTATTCACTTTTTCAGATTATGACATTGCTTTTAAATTGTTAAGTTGATTTAAAATGACTATTATTCACTGTAGCAGTCATTATCAGTTCTTACTATAATTAAGAATAACTGAGATCGCCGATGCAGTCGTTGACAGGGATAATCAATATTTACCTTGATTTAATTTAGTCACATAACTGATATTCTGATATATAACTAATATATACGTTTTATGTACCTTTTCTTTTTCTGATATGCTCTGATTTGACCTTTTTAAATGCAGCTATTGATACAGTCTCTAACGACTTTTCGTTCGTACATCGTGGTGCTTATATCGTTCGTACAGGGTACTGTATAACGTAAAGTTCACTGTGCATCGTTTTTTTACAGCTGGCAACGTATAGTTTTCCGTTTGTCGTAGCGAACACTGTATGGTTTTGTTTATTGTGCATTGTTTTACTAGCGTACATCGTATGGTTTATCGTTTATTGTATGTGGGAGATTAGATTACACAAGGACATTGTTTTGTGCAATGTTTAATAAACTGCTAAATTAAACAACAACTTTTTGCTATTTGGATAATTACTGCGTATTAATTGTTTTAACTTATTGGATATATCACAAAAGTTCCTAGCGTTGATACAAAATTACATTAAAAAGTATCCGAAATTTGGTTTACATAATTTAACCTATATGTTAGTCGTCGTCAAATAAATACTGTTAACTAAATGACTAAATGAATATTATAATAAATAAATTATTTAATTAATCAATCAACCAAACAATCCATATAAATGCAATCGCACATTATTGTGTAAGACGATTAGAGTACATCCGGAAAATACCAACAAGTATATTCAAGGTAGGTGTGATTAAAAGGAAAGAAAATAAGCTCTCTGATGAGCTTTTTAGCCGACATTATCCATTAGGACGTTCTGCAGATTGGAGGTAGTTTATAAATACGCTTAATAGAAATAGATAATATATATCCACCCTTTGATCATCCAAGTATAATGCTGGCTGTATGATATCGTTACTGCAAATTAACTGTAATTATCAAAAGAAAAACTTAAGCGTAAATAAAAGTACTTAAAAGGATAACGTTATCATTTATTGCCCGTTATAAACAATTTAACAATTCTTATCTCTTTCATGTCGCTTATCTTTGCACCCCATGCAGCTGCACGTACAGGACACACACATGTTGGATGCTTACAAAAGAGAACCAATTTTATACGCAATTAAAATCACATAGAATGCATTGAAGGCCTAATTTAATAAATGAGCAATAGGGACAAATACCGTGCATATAAACTTTCTCTTCATAGTTAAAATAAAGGTACTTGTCCTAAAAGTTATATTCTGACAAAAATATCTAGAACGGTGTTCTTGACTTTATCTGTCTTTTAATGAAGAATGGGTATGTATGTGTGGCTAAAGGGGGTTGTTGGGCTATCACTGTTTTTCCGGTTTCGTCCTCTGTTAAAAATGGACATATAACTTCAAACAAGAACAACACGTTTGTTTTCAAAAAAATCTTTACTTATGGTCGAATTGAGTGTAAATAAATTGAGTTTTAGGTGTATTAATAATGCGATAAACTGCTTTAATGAAATTCTGTTGAAAACTGACTTGCGATTTATTAATTCGGAGACTGTTACAATCTTTGCAACTTTAATTTTTCTTAATCCTAGTACATTATTGTTATTTTTCAAAAGTGTTGAGTAGCCGAGATGTTTATATAAATAAATTCTCTATTATAAATGCGGAGGCATTGTTTTGTGTCTGCACGGTGAAAAGAAATAGTGCACTCGATTCACATTCAAGTTTGTCCGGTACTTATTTAGGTTCTGTGGGTCTCCCTGTCGTCTTCTCCCTGTAGATTATGAAGCATCTAGTTTTGCCCACTTCGACAAAAGATCATTAACTTTCACAACGCTACATACAATTGTCTGATATTTACGACAACGGGAACAAACATAAACAAACCCTACATAACTGCAAATCTGAAATATTGTTCTGGATGATTGCGTAAAAGTACATGTACATTAACGAAATGTGTCGTTGGTCATTGTTTATATATTATTTGTATATTTCTGTGGCAAAAAAACTTTTGAATTTAGTATTAACTGTTTATTCGGTATAGAATCGATATATTCCCACACTTGTTAACCACCTGTTACATAAACCATTTAAAACAGATAATTTATTTTAAAAAAAACTATGCATAGACTCTCATTTTTCGTAGTTTAACCCTTTGTACTGTTAAACAACAACAACAACAACAAAATAAATAAAAACCAAACAAACATAATAAAACAAAAAAAACCTTTTCAATTTAGTAAATGTTTGCAATAGTACTATAACTCAATTTAGTAAATTGTAATATAACTAAAGGCTTCAGAAAATTTAAAGAAAAAGGTTTTATGGAATATTTTTGTTATTATCAACATATAACCTATAATTGATCAGCTAATTATTGAAATAAAACCAACATAGAATATTAAACCACAACCACCCATGACTGATGTATAAGGATTAAAAATACCCAGTTTTTTGTTAAATTTGCCTTACATATATTTGAAACTTAGGTGTTCACAAAATATTAAAGTTATGAATTTTGTTTAAAGAAAATTCCAATATAAAAACTTGATTAGTTGGAAAACAGATATCTTCCACAAACCTAGGAAATTACAAAGTATTGTGTAATAAATATTTTTGGGTTAAAAAAAAGGCGCACCCCTAACAATAATGGTGGTCCCGTAGATTTAATAATTGATTGATTGAATTGATATTTTCTTTACTTCGAGCTAGAAAAATTTCAGCTATATTCAGGACGTGAACAAAATAACAAACAAATTAATTCGGAACGATAGACTAAAAGTACAAAAATTCTGAATGCTACTGAAAAAGTATAGGGTATGGGTAGGTGCGGAACATTAGGCCAACAACCTTATTTTATAGACATCTATAAAAGGGTCTATACTGTGCAAGGGGTATTGGAAGTCTTCGAACACGTTACCCACTGTGGTCCGCGATCAGGCTTTCCTTATTAGGACTAGACCACCCCAATTGAGAGGATACCCATTATCTGCCTCCTAGGAACGTGATTATTAGCTCTTTTTATTTTGTTTTATACGTATGTACAGATTCATCGTTCTACGATAAATCTTTTATCATGCTCACTCCCGGTAATTTATCAGACTCTTGTTTATTACAACCATGTGTGTCCAAGCTTAATTAATGAATTTGTTTTACATTTTGTAAATACTGAAATGAAGTAGAAATATACGAAAGAAGAATTTTGTTTAGGAGGAAACACAGAAAATAAACGAAAATAATTTTGGCACTAGGGACAAATAAAGTTTGGGGGTTAATTCAACTCTCATTTAATCCGGTCTTCACTCTTGGTCTATAGTTTACATTGTATATAATCAAGGTAAGAACTGATAATAACTGTCAAGGACTGCTACAGCGAATACCAGTACCTCTAAATAAAGGTATGTCATACTCTCATAATCTGAAGCTGTGAATAACAATTCTCATCAATTCTCAACGTACTGTACTTAACTGCCATGAACTGTTATATGTATATTTTAAAGTTTGTCTTTGCAAACCGAATGCTTTTTGTTAGTTTGACGTATAACGTTATTTTGAGGCAGAGATAGTGATTTCATTCGAGAATAAAGTGACTGTTATCCGAAAATAATCAATCGTTTACAATTAGAACATACGTTAAACACGCTTATATTGGGTTGGATCTTATTATAGTTAAATTAGAGATAAAAAGCCGATGACCTATATAGACCTCCGGTACACTGAGGCCCTTGAAAGAACTGTACATAGTAGTTTTATTACCTTATATATTCCCCTAAAACTATCATAATATTAGTGGATACATATATATTCTGTCGCAAAAATGTAAAATACAGATATTTATTATTAGAATGTTTTCTAGACAAGGTTATCAGGTCTATATTAGATAAGCACACATCATTAAACACAGCTAACAATAATTCTAAAAATACCTTGTCCCTAGGGTAACATAATGAAACGACACTACGGATATTACAAATGATGAAAATGACGAAATAAACCACGTGTGCGTAGACAAGAACACTCAGCACATCTAGATAGCTGCTACTACGGTCATGCCTGTTTAAGTCCATTTCAGAAGAAAAACGTATTCGTATCAACTGCCTAAGGTTTTCAATACCACGTTTGAAAACCTACTTGTTAGTGCAAAACAATTTTTTATCTTTATCATGTTTTAAGTAAAACCTAATTTTAGATAATAGTATATTGATACGAATCGAGAACCTCGCCCAGTTTTCTCGATAAGAAAAAAGTCTCTATTAAAACAGCTAAACTAAGGATGAAGACATCAGATTAAAGTCATATATATGTCTTACAATTAAAAGACCTACACTGCCTACTTCAACAAGCAAAATCGTTTAATTGCTCTTTTTTATTTTCGATAAGGAAGTCGAAAAATTTTTCAAATGCACATGTTAAAAGTATACACAAATTATTTGCTTTTTGTTAAGTAGAAAGAACTATAATTCATTTCTGTCCTTTACGTAAAAAAAACACGATACAATTTAAATATTTCTTTAAGTTTTCTTTTATGTTCACTTAAGCTTCTTTTGTACTCGTTATAGCCTGCGTAAAACATTTCGATTATACAGTTAGTGTAGACTTGTGGTTTGTGTTTATGAGCATTTGTCAACAACGAAAGTTATAAAAACTGTTTTGATTGTTAAGAAAAAGCAGAAGCAAAATCCTACACTGAAAAGGGTATATTTAAATTTAAAAAAATCTTTATTTGATAACTTAATAAATATCCATGTGAGAGTAGACAACATAATATATTAATACAAAATGATTTTTCATCTTTATAATTTAGCTTAATTTTTAGATAATAGTGTAAATCTAGATTATATTAGACACAATTGGTATACTTATTTTGAGCCTCTTCAGCTCTAGAAAGCAAATCCAGGGCATACGTTAAAGACACCGCGCTTTTATCGGGTTTGATATTATTATTGCTGTAGTAAAATGACGATGACAAATCTAGACCCGTACACCGAGGAATTAAAAAAAATAACAGTACGTGGTACTGGTTTTATTAGCTCATATATCCCTGTTACTATCATATTTTAAGCGAATTTGTCCAATCGCAAATATGTACAATTCAGATATATATTAATTAAATGTATTTTTGCTATACAAGAATTAATAGGATTGATTGATTGATTGTTGTGTTACGCCCAGCAAGAAATATTTCAGCTATATTCACGACGTGAAATAAGTCCACACCAGATAACTTCGAATCCTTAACCACAGCTAAACATCAGTTTAAAACAAAAATTGTCCCTACTGGAACACACTAAGAAAAAACATACAGATTCTACAAATGGAGAAAAAGAGGTATCAATCATGTGTTCTTGGACAATACCACATTCTGCACATCTAGATAGCTAATAATACGATCATGCCTGTTTAAGCCATGATTGCACGGAAAATGGATTAAAATCATGGGTCCTAGGTTCTACATGCCTCGTTTGATATCCTATATATTTTATTTCTTTGAACTCGATCTTTATCCTAAGACAGACAGTCGTTGCTATTAAGGCATACGCTAAGCAAACATCCCTTCTATCTGGCTTGAACGTATTATTGTTATAGTTGACACAAAACGCCGATGACCTATCGAGACCAATGATACAAAAAATCCTTTAAAATGTACTGTAAATATAGTACGTTTTATTATCGTAATGATTTCTAAAATATTATCATAAGTTTAGCAACACTATATATGTTCAATCGCAAATATGTACAATATATTAATTAATTATTTCGATTTTTTCCATAGCTTACAATTAACCTCCCGCGACGAACTCAATTATACACACTTTTATATCCATACATTACATCAACAGTCAACTTTGAATTAAGGTTTCTACCAAGCAGC
The DNA here is from genome assembly GCA_944474755.1 of Limnoperna fortunei. Taxonomy (NCBI): domain Eukaryota; kingdom Metazoa; phylum Mollusca; class Bivalvia; order Mytilida; family Modiolidae; genus Limnoperna; species Limnoperna fortunei. The sequence continues at coordinate 22,025,077 of OX104115.1, read as the reverse complement.
GTCGACAAACCAAATACTTTAGGTTGACCATGTTGTACCCTTTGTATTCTGCTTGATTTAAGATATGCCCTAAATTTTATGTTGTATATATCCTATACATTACGTGTTATACCTTTTACATCTTACCTATTTCAAAAACTGTAACACCAATTCCTTCTTTTACTACTTCAACTTTATCTTTTTTGTTATCTGGACAGAAAAAACATATTGAATAGAATTTTTTCTTGGTAGCAGAAGTTTCTTGGTATTTGTTTAGCAAGTACCAGATATTCAAGAATACGCATATTCTTGTTTAGTTGGCTCAATAATCTCTGTAAATTATGGATCTCATTAGTAATCTGTCACGGCAATACATAAATAATCTTAACATCTATTCGTATAATGAACGACATTTCATATAACTGTCTCCGGCGTATCCCGCGTTTGTGTTTATATTGATACAAATCGAGAATTTCATCTTGTTGCAAATTTCTCGACAGGAGAAACGTTTCTGTAAAAAAGGTAAACCTAAGATGAGAATGAAAATATCAGAATAAAGTTGTAATGATGTCTTACAATTGAAGACATATACTGACTGTAGACCACGTAACATCAAGTTGCAGTACCTGCACCCGTGAACGCAACACTTTGACTGATTAATTACTGATTGCTGAACTATTTTAGAACGCTGACGGATAGCTGACTGTAAAACGTAATAATATGAAGATGAAACGAATTTTGCGTCATTTGTATATTTTATATGCATTGATAATAAAATAAAAGCATGTATTCAAAACAATAGTTATGAAAATGTCGCTTTGCTAAAAAATATAATAAAACAAATAACAAATATTTACAAAAAAACCCCAAAACCAACTATTATATATATTATATAATCATTGAAAAAAATGATGTGGCATATTCTATTTTCTGTGACCTGTTACATGTATATTGCTTCCTACATATTAAGCCGATCCGTACCACCGTTCAGTAATAGATTTATTTCACATGTAGCAAGAACATGGCCTCTTTTTGACAGACATCATTTTTACATGCAGTTTGAAAAAAATAAAGTTACTTAAATTTATGTTTTGTTTAGTTCACAGCATTTTAAAGTCAATTATCGAACTGTAATGTATAAAGAGTTGTTGAACTGTTGAACGAGTATTGTCAATAAAAACACATTTCTTTTTACCATAAGGTGAAAATATTGTAAAATATAAAGCGCTTCTTGTCGCCGGGTTTATTTGACATGCAATAAAAGTGTTAAAAAAGTATACTGACAATTACGATGCATTGTATGATTGTTTAGTTATTTCAGTTATTTAATGGTGTTTTTCGGGGGGATGAGTTGGGACGAAGCCGAAGTCTGCGAATAATGCAGTTTAGCGTCAAAATGTGTTACAGACAGACACGTTTTATGATACAAAATACTTGTTTTTTAAAACGAAACGTCATATATTCTTTAGGTTTAGAAAGTTTGGTTTGAACATTGTCATTACAAACACATCAATAAAACAGAACCTTTTCAAAACCTGTCCTTAAAAGAACATCCATCAATTTGAATATTAACTTATTTCAGTGATTGATTTGATGTTTGCTATTATTCCAGCGATCAGTATTAATTTTTATTCAGAACGAGAACAAGTTTAAAAACAATAAAGTAAAGAAAGATGGACCAAACGGCACAAATTTTGAAAGCCACTGGTAAATATTGGGTGTGGGTAGGGGCGGAAAATTGACCTTCATGAGCTTACTCTTGTTCAAAATCTACAAAAGGGATCCTTATCGTGCAAGTAGCGTGACATTCTCTAAACATCTCACCCACTATGGTCCGCGGCCAGGCTTTTCCGTGATGTTACGTGAATACTATCCCCTATCTGCCACCTGAGAACGCGCTGGGCAGCTCTGTGAATACTATTAACTAATTTCAAATACTCCCTATTTTTCAGGAAAACATTTATACTTATATAAAATTAAATACAGAACGTCTATAACAGACATTGTAAAATACACAACACATTAATTAAAGTATCATTTCCATGAACGCCCACTATTTATGATTTCCTTTTGAGTAAGCGAAAAAGAAAGGTACAAAACTAATCTTAATAAAAAATACGTCCAATGTTTTAAGAATCTGTTTGTGGAAAATTAAAAAATCTATTTTAAGTAGTACTGAATGAAAAACAGATCTGTGTGTCTGACTAGATTTATAACATTTTGGTCTTTGAAATATATATATAAATTAAAACTGAAATTTATATGTACTGATAAAGTTGTTTATACGGTCATGTAGTTATTGTAGTCATTAGATGGAGACGTTATATAAGAATTGAACCGACAGAAGAGTTCTTTTCGAAAAGACCTAAGTAAACAATTTTTTATTGCATTTTTTCTTTTCAATAGGAAGGCAAAAAATTTGGCAAATGCACATAGTACAAAAAACATCAATATTATATAATTTTTATTTTATTTATCTTCAACTTGGCGTGATATTATCTTGATAAGATCTGAGGTAAACTCTGCATTTCGATACAAGTGAACACAAAATCCGTTCTGTTAACTAGAAAGAACGATAAGTTCATTCATGTCCCTGACGAAACAAAGTGCATTACGATTCAAATATATCATTAATATTTCTTTTCATGTGCACTTCAGTTTCTTTTGTACTCCCTATAGACTGTGGATGCATTTCGATTTTACAGTTAGGGAAGAAGCAAACTCCAACACTGAAAAAGGGTATGTTTTAAATTTAAATTAACAATATCTTTTTGTAAATAGGAAATGTTTTGAAACTAATAACCCCAAAACCAAACGCAAATTAAAAATTCTTGAAAAATATCTGAGAGATATTTAACTTAAAGTACCTATAGATTTACGCATTCTATCAAGAAACATCATTATATTAGCCTAATTCGTTACTCATACTTATTATAATTTCAAGTTGCTGCTTCAAATGCAAAAATCGGTTGTATTTTCAAAATTAAAATAATTACCTTTTTCACTGTTTTGCTCCAGATTGTTAGACAAAATATCTTCTGCAATTTGATCTAACCCATTGATAAATAAAACATCTACTAGTGTCATCAAAACACGAGGTTGTTCACTATTGATAATTGTTGTCAAAATGTCTAACACTTGAGCATCGTTTCCTTCGTTTCTGTTTTCTATTTCTTCAAATGTTGGTTCGGGTAACACCTGCCGTTCGAGAAAAGTTTCTCGAATTGCATCAAAATGAAGGCTTGTTGCGATCTCTGGAGCAGATCGTTCTATGTTTCTTCTTAACTCATTTGCATCTTTAAATACATAACACAAATTGTAGGTGAATGGCCTTCATTTCTGATACCAAACGCAGTGATTTATGTATTAAATAAACACTTTATTAATACTCTGATTCTAATTCCGAACCATAAAAAAAAACCTTTTCAAACAATTAAATATGATTTTGTAATTTGTAATTTTGACCTCACAATAGTAGATAACTGAACAATTCATAATATAAGACACTCAGAATTTCAACCGCGATTGATACATATTTACCTATCAACAAACTGTTTCTGGCATAAATGATAACATCCATAGCTATTTGTTAAGTTCATCCAATGATTCATTACTCGTAATGTAAGTTTTTAGTTGATTTTATTCAATTAATACTGGCGAACGATTTCTAAGAAGAATACAATAACTATTTGCGGATTTTTTTTTTAATTTCAAAACGGCATGTAGTAAGTAATATTCTTCAAAGACAGAGGAGACCAAACTAGTCGCTACTATAAAATACAGTTATCAAGCCATCTACTGGGCATTCATTCGTTATGTGCTTTCTAGGTATAGTCATAAACCCGCGGTATTCTTCCTTCATGATACCAGCGATCCTTTGCTTTGATAGCAAGAAAGTTTGCTTAAACAAAGATGTCAGTAATTTAATCTAAAGGACGTCTATGACCACGCAATGTTTTTGTTACAAAGAATAAGCATTTTATTTTAAATTATTACTGTGCTGCATTCACGATAAACACTTACTTTCTGCCGAGTATGCTCTTCTTGAATTTCGCAGTCGATTCAATACAAAAGTCATGTTTGCTTCCTCTAGAATCTCCATCAGCGTGTCCGTAAGTGACGGGTTAGTTTCTAGGTATGTCACCAAATTTGTGACTCTTTGCTGTCGTTCACTGTCGGTGTCAAAACATTTTTCATCAAAGTCTTTCACACCCTTACTTTTCAAGGCTCTTGCAAGTGGTGCAGGATCAAGTTCATCAAGAAGAAACGATCTGTTTATAGTAATAACATTCTCTTCGTGTGCAAGTTTAACGCAGGATGACGAGAGCAGTGCTAAAAGTTTAAACGGAGCTCATATTTTCTATAAAATATTACGTTTTAATATCAAAATTTAAATTATTCTAGATATAAGCATAATAAAAATTAGCTATACATTTTCAAACAGACAATAATTTTTATTACAAAATTAAACATCGAGTCTTGTTTACACAACTGATCACATGTAACTGTGTTATGAAACTTTTACACGGTTGGGGTGATGAAATTATTATTTGTTTCACCGAGGTTGCTTGTTTCAATAAAATATCTATGCTCACGCACAAAAACTCAACTAAGATTTGAAAATTGATAGAATCTGAACGCAAAAGACCAAAATATAAAACCTAACGTTAACTAAAGTTTTTCTAAAAGGGACCGTTTTGGGAGTTTCTATAGTAGGTTTTGATGCAGCTAAGCTACATGTTTCGAATTGTATTATTATTATTTCGAAAATGGTCATCACTACTAAATTATAATAGACAATAGTCTGATCCGGCATTAATTAATGTGTTCTCACATTAACTTAATTCCATAGTATTCTATTAATTTACCCTTGCTCAAACATTATTTTGCAACAACAATTATTAAGTTGGATACAAAAACTCTCTAAACTTAAAAAAGCTAGAATAAGATTCTTTCGAGGACAAAAAAACTGCTTCACAAAGAGAAGACAATAGTTTGATTGTACTGATAGGAAAATAATTAAATTTAAGAAATTAACTATTTCAAACCTATTGAAAACTAAACACAAAATCTTTACAATTATGATGCAAAATTCTTCCCAAAGATGTAATGTAAACTTTGCACAATTTTGTACCAGTCTAAACAAAATAAGTGTTCTAAAATTAATTGGAAAAAATTGAAGTTATTCTATTTATGTTTTTAGGGACGTGCACGTCACTGGTATTTTTAGTTTATCGTCCTTGCCGTTGACACAAGGTGTTGACTTACATGTAGTTTTTTCAACCGGATAAAGAAACGCTTCTGCAGTATCTATGAATAAGTATATTGATCAATCATTTTTAGCTGGCGGCTGCAAGTGTTGACAGTCCTTTGTAAAATATAACTACAGAAAATTGGACGTGATCAATTTTCGGCGTTTATAGATTTATTAACTTTATTATACAACAATTAGTATTTGCTAGTTGTGATATTTTACGAGAGAACCTCGATCGTTATTCTTTAAAATGCACTCATTGGAATTTCGGGGCTACGTTAACCATGTAGATCTTGTGTAGGTCGCGGTCGTACTTACAACAACATTGTTGATACACATGAGATTAAAAGATATCTAGACTACACGACAACCTATACTTATAAAATTACTGTATATGGTGTTATACGCTTATGCATTTCATTGATAATATCATAATTTTTAACTTATTATGCAAAGGCGGACAGGCCTGTTTAAAGAAAGTGCAGGGAAATTAATTTCTGGGAATGTTCTACATGCCACATTGTAATCCTAATTTAAGGCAACAAAAAACCCAAAAGTCTGATTGCCTAGGTACATTTTTGTTTCTTCTTGACTGTAGAGTATTACTGATACAATATATTATAACTTAATAAATATCCATGTGAGGGTAGACAACATAATACGTTAATAAAAAATGATTGTTCATCTTTATAATTTAGCTTAATTTTAGATAATAGTGTAAATCTAGATTATATTAGATTGTATGCAGTGGGTGTACTTATTTCGAGCTCCTTCAGCTCTAGAAAGCAAATCCAGGGCATACATACGCTTTTGTCGGGTTTGATATTATTATTGTTGTAGTAAAATGACGATGACAAATCTAGACCCGGTACACCGAGGAATTAAAAAATAACACTACATGGTACTGGTTTTATTAGCTCATATATCTCTATTACAATCATATTTTAGCCAATCCGTCCAATCGCAAATTTGTACAATCCAGATATATATAAATTAAATGTATTTTTGCTAAAGAATAAATAGGTCAACACCAGATAACTTCGAATCCTTAAGCACAGCTAAACATCAGTTTAAAAAAAAAAATTGTCCGTAAGGGAACACATTAACAAAGAACATAAGGATTCTACAAATGAACAAAAAGACGTATCAATCACGTGTTCTTGGACAATACCACTTTCTGCACATCTAGATAGGTAATAATACGATCATGCATATTTCAGTTATGATTGCACGGAAAAGGGATTAAAATCATCTGCACTAGGTTCTACATGCCTCGTTTGTAATCCTACATTTTAAGGCACATAAAGCAAACGCAAAACCTATCGAATGTCTAGGCACTTGTGATTTCTTCATGAATGTTTGCATATCACTGACACATGTGAAAGAAGATTTTAAAATGTCTATGCGCGAGTAGACAACAAGATACATTAGTGCAAAACGATAGTATATCTTTTTTGTGTTTTACGTAAAACTTAATATTAAATAATAGTAGAAATCTAGAAAAAAGTAGACGCAGTGGGTGTATTTTCGCAGTCTTAAAACAGAAATGCATTGCAAATAAGCATATGTGAATATTTTACTTTCTATACCGAATACAATTACAGTCGAACTTCGATGACTAGAACTCGAAGGAACCGACAAAGATAGTTCGAGAAATCGGGAGTTCTAGAAACCGGGGCTTGTGATGCCTGGAAATGATTCATGTGCGAACCGGAATCGATATCGGTTTATATATTTCAGTTAATTTCCTGTGTTACATTGGATTAATAAAATTGTGTTTCTTCATTGCATTTAATATATAAATCTTATTTTTAAGTAGGTATTTTTGTTCTTATTAAAATAAAAATGTGTACCTTTATATTTCTTGTTTAATTGTGTGCACAAGGATTGATACGTATTATTGCATTAGGTAATTATGTCAGTGACCTCGATTCGGATTTGATAGCAATTTATTGGCGCATATTTTAATTAATCAAAATTTGCCTATAAAGACGTACATAAATACAAATTTATGACATTAAGTTAATTATTAGGGTTTATATCATTAAAGATCAAGGTTGGCATTTTACAGGTATGGGTTCGATCTTTACACCTTTTACGACCAATTAGTCATGCAAGCTGTCAATAATTTTAGTTCGAGTTATTCATGGCTTTTTTCAATGGAATTTTAGTATTGGGACTGCTGATTAAGTACGAGTTTTCGAGAAATCGAAGCAATTTTAACATTGATTATATAGGGGAAAGTTCCGTACTTTGATAGGTTCGCGAAATCCCGGGTGTTCGAGCGATCCGAGATACTGAAATTCGACTGTAGTTAATTTGATACATACGTTATTTTAACATGAAGGTAGATATTTTATTTCTTTTTGAACTCGATCTTTATCCTAAGCCAGACAGTCGTTGCTAGTAAGGCATGCGTTAAGCAAAAATCGCTTAAATCTGGCTTGAATGTTTTATTGGTATAGTTGACACAGAAGGCCAATGACCTATCGAGACCAATGATACAAAAAATCCTTAAAAAATTAATGTATAAATAGTTAGCAATACTATATCTGTTCAATCGCAAATATGTACAATATATTAATTAATTATTTCGATTTTTTCCATAGCTAATTAATTAATCTCCCGAGACGAACTCAATAATACACACTTTTGTTTCCATACTTTCAATCAACACTCAACTTTGAATTAAGGTTTCTGCCAAGCAGAGTCGACAAACCGAATACTTTAGGTTTACCATGTTGTACCATTTGCATTCTGCTTGATTTAAGATATGCCCTAAATTTTATGTTGTATATATCATATACATTACGTGTCATACCTTTTATATCTTACCTATTTGAAAATCTATAGCACTAATTCCTTCTTTTACTATTTGAACGTTATCTTTTTTGTTATCTGCACGGGAAAAAAACATTAAATAGAATTTTAATCTTGGTATTCTTGTATATTTGGCTCAATAATCTCTGTAAATTATGGATCTAATTAGTAATCTGTCACGGCAATACAACAAATAATCTTAACATCTATTCGTATAATGAAAGACATTTCATTTCCTTGTCCTATACGGTTGTGTTTTTCTTTGTCTCCCTTTTTCTCTCCCTGAAGAAGGTCTTTGGACCAAAAGCTCGGGCCCCTCTTTATTGTTGTTGGATTTTTTATTTTTATTTTTAATTTAATTTTTATTTTTCGTTTCGATTTTACCTTTTAACCTTGTGGCGTACATGACCTTTATTACATTACATATAACTGTCTCAGGCGTATCGCGCGTTTGTGTTTATATTGATAGGAAACGAGAATTTCATCTTGTTGCAAACACATTTCTCGACAGGAGAGACGTTTATAAAAAGCTAAACCTAAAAATGAAAATGAAAATATCAGAATAAAGTTGTAATTATGTCTTACGATTGAAGACACATACTGCCTAAAGACCACGTAACATTGTCCAGTTGCAGTACTTGCACCGATAAACGCAACACTTTGATTGATAACTGATGGTAAACTATTTTAGAACGCTGACGGATAGCTTACTGTAAAACTTAATAATTTGAAGATGAACGAGTTCTGCGTCATTTGTATATTATATATGCACTGATAATAAATTAAAATCATATATTCAAAACAATAGGTAATACCAATGCACAAACATATAATAAACAAATAACAAATATTTACACAAAAAGAAAACAAAAACAAAAAACCAACTATTATATATATTATATAATTATTGAAATAAATGATGTGGCATATTCTATTTTCAGTGACCTGTTACATGTATATTTTTTCCTACGTATTAAGCCGGTCCGTACCACCGTTCAGAAATAGATTTATTTCTAATGTAGCAAGAACAGGCCTCTTTTTGACTGACATCATTTTTACATGCAGTTTGAAAAAAATAAAGTTATTTAAATTTATGTTTTGTTTAGTTCACAGCATTTTAAAGTCAATTATCGAACTGTTATGTATAAACAGTTGTTGAACTGGTGAACAAGAATTGTCAATAAAAACACAATGTTTTACCATAAAGGTGAAAATATTGTAAAATTTACAGCGAATCTTCTCGCCGGGTTTATTCGACATGCTATAAAAATAGTTCAAAGTATACTTACAATTACGATGCATTGTACGATTGTTTAGTTATTTCAGTTATTTCATTGCGTCATGTTTTTATTGGGGATGGGGTGGGACGTAGCCGAGGTCTGCGAATACTGCAGTATACCGTCAAAATGTGTTACAGATGTGTTTAATTGTACAAAATACTATTTTTTTAAAACGAAACGTCATAAATTCTTTAGATTTATAAAGATTGGTATAAACATTACAAACATATCGATTAAACAGAACCTTTCAAAACCTGTCCTAAAAGAACTTCCATGAATTTGAATATTAACTTATTCCAGTGATTGATTTAATGTTTGATTTTACTCCAGCGATCAGTATTAACCTTTTTCAGAACTAGAACAAGCTTAAAAACAATAAAGTAAAGAAAGATGGACCAAACGGCACAAATTTTGAAAGCCACTGGTAAATATTGGGTGTGGGTAGGGGCGGAGAATTTACCTTTATGAGCTTACTCTTTTTCAAGATCTACAAAAGGAATTCTTATCGTGCATGGAGCGTGACATTCTCTAAAAATCTCACCCACTATGGTCCGCGGCCAGGCTTTTCCGTGATATGACGTGAATACTATCCCCTATCCGTCACATGAGAACGCGCTGGGCAGCTCTGTGAATCCTATGAACTTTTTTCAAATACTCCCGATTTTTCAGGAAAACATTTATACTTACATAAAATTAAATACTGAACGTCTATAACAGACATCGTAACCACACATTAATTAAAGTATCATTTTCCATGAACGCCCACTATTTATGATTTCCTTTTGAGTAAGCGAAAAAGAAAGGTACAAAACTAATCTTCAAAAAAAATCCGTCCAATGTTTTTAATAATCTGCTTGTGGAAAATTTAAAAATCTATTTTAAGTAGAACTGAATGAATAACAGATCTGTGTGTCTGACTAGATTTGTAACATTATGGTCATTGACATTAGTCTTTGTAATATAAAACTGAAATTTATATGTACAGATAAAGTTGTTTATACGGACATGTAGTTATTGTAGTCATTAGATGGAGACATTATATAAGAATTGAACCGATAGAAGAGTTCTTTTCGAAAAGACCTATTAAGTAAACAATTTTTTATTGCATTTTTTCTTTTCAATAGGAAGACAAAATATTTGGCAAATGCACATAGTACAAATAACATGGATATTATATAATTTTTATTTTATTTATCTTGAACTTGGCGTGATATTATCTTAATAAGATCTGAGGTAAACTCTGCATTTCGATACATGTGTACACAAAATGTTTTTCGTTCTGTTAACTAGAAAGAACGATAAGTTCATTCATGTCCTTGACGAAACAAAGTGCATTACAATGCAAATATATCATTAAAATTTCTTTTTATGTGCACTTCAGTTTCTTTTGTACTCCCTATAGACTGTGAATGCATTTCGATTTTACAGTTAGGGCAGAAGCAAACTTCAACACTGAAAAAGGGTGTTTTAAATTTAAATGAACAATATCTTTTTGTACATAGGAAATTTTTTGAAACTAATAACCCCAAATCCAAACACAAATTAAAAATTCTTGAAAAATATATGAGAGAGTACCTATAGATTCATGCATTCTATCAAGAAAACATCATTATTTTGGCCTATTGTCGTTACTCATGTTTATTAGGATTTCAAGTTGCTGCTTCAAATGCAAAAAAGGTTGTATTTTCAAAATTAAAATAATTACCTTTGTCACTGTTTTGCTCTTGATTGTTAGACAAAATATTTTCTGCAATTTGATCTAACCCATTGATAAATAAAACATCTACTAGTGTCATCAAAACACGAGGTTGTTCACTATTGATAATTGTTGTCAAAATGTCTAACACTTGAGCATCGTTTTCGTCGTTTCTGTTTTCTATTTCTTCAATGGTTGGTTCGGGTAACACCTGCCGTTCGAGAAAAGTTTCTCGAATTGCATCAAAATGAAGGCTTGTGGCGATCTCTGGAGCAGATCGTTCTATGTTTCTTCTTAACTCATTTGCATCTTTAAATACATAACACAAATTGTAGGTAAATGACCTTCATTTCTGATACCAAACGTAGTGATTTATGTTTTAAATAAACACTTTTATAATACTCTTATTCTAGTTCCGAACCATAAAAGAAACTTTTTCAAACAATTAAATATGATTTGTAATTTGTAATTTTGACCTCACAATAGTAGATAACTGAACAATTAATAATATAAGACACTCAGAATTTCAACCGTGCTTGATACATTTTTACCTATCAACAAACTGTTTCCTGCAGAAATGATAACATCCATAGCTATTTATTAAGTTCAGTCAATGATTCATTACTCGTAATGTAAGTTTGTAGTTGATTTTTTTCAGTAATTACTGGAGAGCGATTTCTAAGAAGAATACCATAACTATTTGCGGAATGGTTTTTTTTAAATTTCAAAACGGCATGTAGTAAGTAATATTCTTCAAAGACAGGGGAGACCAAACTAGTCGCTACTATAAAATTCAGTAATCAAGCCATCTATTGGGCATTCATTCGTTTTGTGCTTTCTAGGTATAGTCATAAACCAGCGGTATTCTCCCTTCATGAAACCAGCGATCCTTTGCTTTGATAGCAAGAAAGTTTGCTTAAACAAAGATGTCAGTAATTTAATCTGAAGGACGTCTACGACCACGCAATGCTTTTGTGACAAAGAGTAAGCATTTTATTTTAAATTATTACTGTGCTGCATTCACGATAAACACTTACTTTCTGCTGAGTATGCTCTTCTTGAATTTCGCAGTCGATTCAATACAAAAGTCATGTTTGCTTCCTCTAGAATCTCCATTAGCATGTCCGTAAGTGACGGGTTAGTTTCTAGGTATGTCACCAAATTTGTGACTCTTTGCTGTCGTTCACTGTCGGTGTCAAAACATTTTTCATCAAAGTCTTTCACACCCTTACTTTTTAAGGCTCTTGCAAGTGGTGCAGGATCAAGTTCATCAAGAAGAAACGATCTGTTTATAGTAATGATATTCTCTTCGTGTTCAAGTTTAACGCAGGATGACGAGAGCAGTGCTAAAAGTTTAAATGGAGCTCATATTTTTCTATCAAATATTACGTTTTAATATAAAAATTTAAATTATTCCAGATATAAGCATAATATAAACTAGCTATATATTTTCAAACAGACATTAATTTTTATTACAAAATTAAACATCGAGTCTTGTTTACACAACTGATCACATGTAACTGTGTTATGAAACTTTTACACGGTTGGGGTGATGACATTATTATTTGTTTCACCGAGGTTGCTTTTTTCAATAAAATATCTATGCTCACGCATAAAAATTCATTTCAACTAAGATTTGAAAATTGATAGATTTAAAAGCCTGAACTCAAAAGACCAAAATATAAAACCTATCGTTAACTAAAATTTTTCTAAAAGGGACTGTTTTTGGATTTTCCATAGTAGGTTTTAATGCAGCTAAGTTACATGTTTCGAATTGAATTATTATTATTTTGAAAAAGGTCATCACTACTAAATTATAATAGACAAAAACATGTATGAAAACTAAATCATTAGTCTGACCCGGCATTAATTAATGTGTTCTCACATTAACCTAATTCCATAGTATTCTATTAATTTACCCTTGCTCAAACATTATTTTGCAACAACAATTATTAAGTTGGATACAAAAACTCTCTAAACTTAAAAAAGCTAGAATAAGATTCTTTCGAGGACAAAAAAAAATGCTGCACAAAGAGAAGACAATAGTTTGATTGTACTGATAGGAAAATAATTAAATTTAAGAAATTAACTATTTCAAACCTATTGAAAACTAAACACAAAATCTTTACAATTATGATGCAAAATTCTTCCCAAAGATGTAAACTTTGCACAATTGTGTACCAGTCTAAACAAAATAAGTGTTCTAAAATTAATTGGAAACAATTGAAGTTATTCTATTTGTGTTTTTAGGGACGTGCACGTCACTGGTATTTTTAGTTTATCGTCCTTGCCGTTGACACAAGGTGTTGACTTACATGTAGCTTTTTCAAGCGGATAAAGAAAGGCTTCTCCAGTATCTATGAATAAGTATATTGATCAATCATTTTTAGCTTGCGGCTGCAAGTGTTGACAGTCCTTTGTAAAATATAACTACAGAAAATTGGACGTGATCAATTTTCGGCGTTTATAGATTTCTTAACTTTATTATACAGCAATTAGTATTTGCTAGTTGTGATATTTTACGAGAGAACCTCGATCGTTATTCTTTAATATGCACTCATTGGAATTTCGGGGCTACGTTAACCAAGTATATCTTGTGTAGGTCGCCGTCGTACTTACAACAACAGTGTTGATACACACGCGATTAAAAGATATCTTGACTACACGACAACCTATACTTATAAAATAACTGTATATGGTGTTATACGCTTATGCATTTCATTGATAATATCATAATTTTAAACTTATTATGCGGAGGCGGACAGGCCTGTTTAAAGAAAGTGCAGGGAAATTAATTTCTGGGAATGTTCTACATACCACGTTGTAATCCTAATTTAAGGCAACAAAAACCCAAAAGTCTGATTGCCTAGGTACATGTTTGTTTCTTCTTGAATGTAGAGTATTACTGACACATGATAACTGAATAAATATCCATGTGAGAGTAGACAACAAAATACATTAATACAAAATGATTGTTTATCTTTATAATTTAGCTTAATTTTAGATAATAGTGTAAATCTAGATTATATTAGATGCAGTGGGTGTACTTATTTCGAGCTCCTTCAGCTCTAGAAAGCAAATCCAGGGCATAAATTAAAGACACCGCGCTTTTATCTGGTTTGATATTATTATTGTTGTAGTAAAATGACGATAACAAATATAGACCGGGTACACCGAGGAATGAAAAAATAACACTACATGGTACTCGTTTTATTAGCTCATATATATCCCTATTACAATCATATTTTTAGCGAATTTGTCCAATCGCAAATATGTACAATCCAGATATATATTAATAAAATGTATTTTTATTAGGTCTACACTAGATAACTTCGAATCTTAAGCACAGCTTAACATCAGTTTAAAAAAAATTGTCCGTAGGGGAACACACTAACAAAGAACATATGGATTCTACAAATGAACAAAAAGACGTATCAATCACGTGTTCTTGGACAATACCACTTTCTGCACATCTAGATAGCTAATAATACGACCATGCGTATTTCAGTTATGATTGCACGGAAAAAGGATTAAAATCATCGGCGCTAGGTTCTACATGCCTCGTTTGTAATCCTACATTTTAAGGCACAGAAAGCAAACGCAAAACTTATCGAATGTCTAGGCACTTGTGATTTCTTCATGAATGTTTGCATATCACTGACACGTGTGAAAGAAGATTTTTAAAATGTCTATGCGTGAGTAGACAACAGGATGCATTAGTGCAAAACGATCGTGTATCTTTATCGTGTTTTACGTAAAACTTAATATTAAACAATAGTAGAAATCTAGAAAAAAGTAGACGCAGTGGCTGTATTTTCACAGCCTTAAAACAGAAATCATGAATTTGCATTGTAAATAAGCATATGTGAATATTTTACTTTCTATACCGAATACAATTACACATGTAGTTAATTTGATGCACAAGTTATTTTGAGTTGAAGGTAGATATTTTATTTCTTTGAACTCGATCTTTATCCTAAGACAGACAGTCGTTGCTATTAAGGCATACGTTAAGCAAAAATCGCTTAAATCTGGTTTGAATGTTTTATTGTTATATTTGACACAAAAGGCCGATGACCTATCGAGACCAATGATACAAAGATTCCTTAAAAAAATTAATGTATAAATAGTTGTCTTATAATCATAATGATTGTTAAAATATTATCATAATTTTAGCAATACTATATCTGTTCAATCGCAAATATGTACATTATTTCGATTTTTTCCATAGCTAACAATTAATCTCCCGCGACGAACTCAATAATACACAATTTTATTTCCATACATTCAATCAACACTCAACTTTGAATTAAGGTTTCTGCCAAGCAGAGTCGACAAACCGAATACTTTAGGTTTACCATGTTGTACCCTTTGCATTCTGCTTGATTTAAGATATGCCCTAAATTTTATGTTGTATATATCATATACATTACGTGTTATACCTTTTACATCTTACCTATTTCAAAATCTGTAGCACTAATTCGTTCTTTTACTATTTGAACTTTATCTTTTTTGTTATCTGCACGGGAAAAAACATATTAAATAGAATTTTATTCTTGGTATTCTTGTATACTTGGCTCAATAATCTCTGTAAATTATGGATCTCATTAGTAATCTGTCACGGCAATACAACAAATAATCTTAACATCTATTCGTATAATGAAAGACATTTCATTTCCTTGTCCTATACGGTTGTGTTTTTCTTTGTCTCCCTTTTTCTCTCCCTGAAGAAGGTCTTTGGACCAAAAGCTCGGGCCCCTCTTTATTGTTGTTGGATTTTTTATTTTTATTTTTAATCTAATTTTTATTTTTCGTTTCGATTTTACCTTTTAACCTTGTGGCGTACATGACCTTTATTACGACATGCGATATAACTGTCTCAGTCGTATCGCGCGTTTGTGTTTATATTGATAGGAAACGAGAATTTCATCTTGTTGCAAACACATTTCTCGACAGGAGAGACGTTTATAAAAAGCTAAACCTAAAAATGAGAATGAAAATATCAGAATAAAGTTGAAATTATGTCTTACGATTGAAGACACATACTGCCTAAAGACCACGTAACATTGTCCAGTTGCAGTACTTGCACCGATAAACGCAACACTTTGATTGATAACTGATGGTGAACTATTTTAGAACGCTGACGGATAGCTTACTGTAAAACTTAATAATTTGAAGATGAACGAATTCTGCGTCATTCGTATATTATATATGCACTGATAATAAAATAAAAGCATATATTCAAAACAATAGGTAATACCAATGCACAAAAATATAATAAAACAAATAACAAATATTTACACACAAAAAAAACAAAAACAAAAAAACCAACTATTATATATATTATATAATTATTAAAATAAATGATGTGGCATATTCTATTTTCAGTGACCTGTTACATGTATATTTTCCCTACGTATTAGGCCGGCCCGTACCACCGCTCAGAAATAGATTTATTTCTAATGTAGCAAGAACATGGCTTCTTTTTGACAGACATCTTTTTACATGCAGTCAGAAAAAGAAGTTACTTAAATTTATGTTTTGTGTAGTTCACAACATTTTAAAATTCACTTATAGAACTGTTATGTATAAACAGTTGTTGAACTGTTGAACAAGTATTGTCAATAAAAACACATTGTTTTTACCATAAAGGTGAAAATATTGTAAAATTTACAGCGAATCTTCTTGCCGGGTTAATTCGACATGCTATAAAAGTAGTTAAAAGTATACTTACAATTACGATGCATTGTTTAGTTATTTCAGTTATTTCATTGCGTCATGTTTTTATTGGGGATGGGGTGGGACGAAGCCGAGGTCTGTGAATACTGCAGTATAGCCTCAAAATGTGCTACAGATGTGTTTAATTGTATGAAATAGTATTTTTTTAAAACGAAACGTCATAAATTCTTTAGGTTTATAAAGATTGGTATAAACATTACAAACATATTTATCATACAGAACCTATTCAAAACCTGTCCTTAAAAGAACTTCCATGAATTTGAATATTAACTTATTTCAGTTTAAGTTTAAAAACAATAAAGTAAAGAAAGTTTGACCAAAGGGCACAAATTTTTTAAAGCCACTGGTAAATATTGGGTGTGGGTAGGGACGGAAAATTTACCTTTATGAGCTTACTCTTTTTTCAAAATCTACAATCGAGATCCTTATCGTGCATGGAGCGTGACATTCTATAAACATCTCACCCACTATGGTCCGCGTCCAGGCTTTTCCGTGATATGACGTGAATACTATCCCCTATCCGCCACATGAGAACGCGCTGGGCAGCTCTGTGAATCCTATTAACTTTTTTCAAATACTCCCGATTTTTCAGGAAATATTTATACTTAAATAAAATTAAACACAGAACGTCTATAATAGTC
The DNA here is from genome assembly GCA_944474755.1 of Limnoperna fortunei. Lineage (NCBI taxonomy): Eukaryota > Metazoa > Mollusca > Bivalvia > Mytilida > Modiolidae > Limnoperna > Limnoperna fortunei. The sequence continues at coordinate 22,007,668 of OX104115.1, read as the reverse complement.
ATCGAAAAATAAACCACACATTAATTAAAGTATCATTTTCCATGAACGCCCACTATTTATGATTTCCTTTTGAGTAAGCCAAAAAGAAAGGTACAGAACTAATCTTCAAAAAATCCGTCCAATGTTTTTAAGAATCTGTTTGTGGAAAATTTAAAAATCTATTTTAAGTAGTACTGAATGAATAACAGATCTGTGTGTTTGACTAGATTTGTAACATGTTGGTCATTGACATTAGTCTTTGTAATATATACATAAATAAAACTGAAATGTATTTGTACTGATTAAGTTGTTTATACGGACATGTAGTTATTGTAGTCATTAGATGGAGACATTATATAATAATTGAACCGAGAGAAGAGTTCTTTTCGAAAAGACCTATTAATTTTCATTGCATTTTTTCTTTTTAACAAAGAAGGCGAAAAATTTAGCAAATGCACATAGTACACAAAACATGGATATTATATAATTTTTATTTTATTTATCTTGAACATGCCGTGATATTATCTTGATAAGATCTGAGGTAATGTTTTCCGTTCTGTTAACAAGAAAAAACGATAAGTTCATTCATGTCCTTGACGAAACAAAGTGCATTACGATGCAAATATATCATTAAAATTTCCTTTTATGTTCACTTCAGCTTCTGTTGTACTCCCTATAGACTGTGGATGCATTTCGATTTTACAGTTAGGGCAGAAGCAAACTCCAACACTGAAAAAGGGTATGTTTTAAATTTAAATTAACAATATCTTTTTGTAAATAGGAAATGTTTTGAAACTAATAACCCCAAAACCAAACGCAAATTAAAAATTCTTGAAAAATATCTGAGAGATATTTAACTTAAAGTACCTATAGATTTACGCATTCTATCAAGAAACATCATTATATTAGCCTAATTCGTTACTCATACTTATAATAATTTCAAGTTGCTGCTTCAAATGCAAAAATCGGTTGTATTTTCAAAATTAAAATAATTACCTTTTTCACCGGTTTGCTCCAGATTGTTAGACAAAATATCTTCTGCAATTTGATCTAACCCATTGATAAATAAAACATCTACTAGTGTCATCAAAACACGAGGTTGTTCACTATTGATAATTGTTGTCAAAATGTCTAACACTTGAGCATCGTTTCCTTCGTTTCTGTTTTCTATTTCTTCAAACGTTGGTTCGGGTAACACCTGCCGTTCGAGAAAAGTTTCTCGAATTGCATCAAAATGAAGGCTTATAGCGATCTCTGGAGCAGATCGTTCTATGTTTCTTCTTAACTCATTTGCATCTTTAAATACACAACACAAGTTGTAGTTAAATGGCCTTTATTTCTGATACAAACCGTAGTGATTTGTGTATTAAATAAACAATTTAATAATACTCTGATTCTTGGTCCAAACAATAAAAAAAACCTTTTTGAAACAATTAAATATGATTTGTAATTTGTGACCTCACAATAGTAGATAACTGCACAATTCATATTATAAGACACTCAGAATTTCATACATATTTACCTATCAACAAACTGTTTCTTGCAGAAATGATAACATCGATAGCTGTTTGTTAAGTTCCACCAATGATGCATTACTCGTAATGTAAGATTTTAGTTGATTTTATTCAATAAATACTGGCGAGCGATTTCTAAGAAGAATACCATAACTATTTGCGAAATTTATTTTTTAATTTCAAAACGGCATGTAGTAAGTAATATTCTTCAAAGACAGAGGAGACCAAACAAGTGGCTACTATAAAATACAGTAATCAAGTCATCTATTAGGCATTCATTCGATATAGTCATAAACCAGCGGTATTCTCCCTTCTTGATACCAGCGATCTTTTGCTTTGATAGCAAGAAAGTTTGCTTAAACAGAGATGTCAGTAATTTAATGTGATGGAGGTCTATGACCACGCAATGTTTTTTTACAAAGAGTCAGCATTTTATAATAAATTTTACTGTGCTGCATTCATGATAAACACTTACTTTCTGCTGAATATGCTCTTCTTGAATTTCGCAGTCGATTCAATACAAAAGTCATGTTTGCTTCCTCTAGAATCTCCATTAGCGTGTCTGTAAGTGACGGATTATTTTCTAGACATGTCACCAAATTTGTGACTCTTTGCTGTCGTTCACTGTCGGTGTCAAAACATTTTTCATCAAAATCCTTCACACCCTTACTTTTCAAGGCTCTTGCAAGTGGTGCAGGATCAAGTTCATCAAGAAGAAACGATCTGTTTATAGTAATGATATTCTCTTCGTGTGCAAGTTTAACGCAGGATGACGAGAGCAGTGCTAAAATTTTAAACAGAGCTTATATTTTTCTATCAAATATTACGTTTTCATATAAAAATTTAAACTATTACAGATATAAGCATATTGTAAACTAGCTATACATTTTCAAACAGACACTAATTTTTATTACAAAATTAAACATCGAGTCTTGTTAACGAACTGATCACATCTACATTGTATCTGGATAAAGAAGCTTTTACGCGGTAAGGGTGATGAGATTATTATTTGTTTCACCGAGGTTGCTTGTTTCAATAAAATATCTATGCTGACGCACACAACTTTATTTCAACTAAGATTTGAAAATTGACCGAGTTAAATGCCTGAACGCAAAAGATCAAAATATAAAACCTATCGGTAAGTAGAGTTTTTCTACAAGGGACTGTTTTGAGAGTTTCCATAGTAGGTTTTAATGCAGCTAAGCTACATGTTTCGAATTGTATTATTATTATTTTGAAAATGGTCATCACTACTAAATTATAATAGACAAAAATTCACATGTCTGAAAACTAAATCATTAGTCTAATCCGGCTGTAATGTGTTCTCAAATTAACATAATTCCATATTATTCTATTAATTTACCCTTGCTCAAACAATTATTAATTTGGATACAAAAACTCTCTAAACTTAAAAAAACTAGAGTAAGATTGTTCCAAGGACAAAAAAAATGCTGTACAAAGAGAACACAAAAGTTTGATTGTACTGACAGGAAATTAATTAAATTTAAGAAATTAACTTTTTCAAACCTATTTAAAACTAAAAAAAATCTGTTTTTCAATTATGACGCAAAATTCTTCCCAAAGATGAAATGTAAACTTTGCACAATTTTGTACCAGTCTAAACATAATAAGTGTTTTAAAATTAATTGGAAGTTTGTTTCTTCATGAATGTAGAGCATTACAGACAAATTTGATAACTTAATAAATATCCATGTGAGAGTAGACAACATAATACATTAATACAAAATGATTGTTCATCTTTATAATTTAGCTTAATTTTAGATAATAGTGTAAATCTAGATTATATTAGATGCAGTGGGTGTACTTATTTCAAGCCTCTTCAGCTCTAGAAAGCAAATCCAGGGCATACGTTAAAGACACCGCCCTTTTATCGGGTTTGATATTATTATTGTTGTAGTAAAATGACGATGACAAATCTTGACCCGATACACCGAGGAATAAAAAAATAACAGTACATGGTACTGGTTTTATTAGCTCATATACCTATTACTATCATATTTTTAACGAATCTGTCCAATCGCAAATATGTACAATCCAGATATATTTTTTAATTAAATGTATTTTTGCTATACAAGAATTAATACGTCCGCGCCAGATAACTTCGAGTCCTTAAGCACAGCTAAACATTAGTTTAAAATAAAAATTGTCCCTACGCGAACACACTAACAAAATCATATGGATTCTACAAATGAACAAAGGACTATCAATCATGTGTTCTTGGACAATACCACTTTCTGCACATCTAGATAGGTAATAATACGATCACGCCTATTTCAGTTATGATTGCACGTAAAAGGGATTAAAATCATCTGCACTAGGTTCTACATGCCTCGTTTGTATTCCTACATTTTAAGGCACAGAAAGCAAACGCAAAGCCTATCGAATGCCTAGGCACTTTGTTTTCTTCATGAATGTTCGCATATAACTGGCGCATGTGACAGAAGATTTTAAAAATGTCTATGTGTGAGTAAACAACAGGATGCATTAGTGCAAAACGATTGGTTATCTTTATCGTGTTTTACTTAATATTAGATAATAGTAGAAATCTAGATAAAAGTAGACGCAGTGGGTGTATTTTCGCAGCCTTAAGGATGTTCGCTGGTCGTATTTTTGTCATGCTTTGCGCACCGTAAAATTTATTGATGTCACTATCAGTAAAACGTCACAAAAATTAATATAGACTAAAGAAATCCACGGAATACAAAAGATTTGTTATGAATTAAATTATAATATAATAGTATAATAGTATATAAAGAAATAGGATTTTTAAACAAATAACTTGATTTTAAAAGAAAATACGACATTTACTGTAAATATCCGCCAACTTCCGGAATAAACACGAGATGTCGTCAGATAAGAATTTAGCCTTATTTCCTTGGCTAGACGTGAGATTGTGTTTTAGTCTGAAAAGCAGAAGAAAATTTCTGTCAAAAGCGCTGCGTAGTTATGGGAAAACGGCTTTGCTGCAAAAAATTCATATGCCAACTTATCACACCTGATATATCCGGCTGTGCTCAAAATGAAGTAGGTAACGATAAAGGAAATTACTTAACACTAGCTTTAGATGAGTGGAAAGATGGACGCAGGGTTGGTGAATTGGTTGTATTTGCCGACTGACGATCAGCCTGCAAGGAATGTGAAGATCCTTATAACTCAGCAAAACTGTGTAACACTTATGCTGCTTCTTTGAAAATATTTGTATAAACAGCAAATGCCAACGTGCAAACATCATACCAACAGAGGAAAAACATGATGATGGCCATGTCTGAGGTAAAAATTGTATTACATATTAATGTAATATCTATAACATTATAAATGCTAACCCTCTCCATGGTGTTATGGGGAAAGTGAGAACTTCATACCATACAATGACTGTTCTTATTTTAACTTGGATAAAGATGATAAAGAAAACTCAATGTATGTAGGAATATGACCATAGTGGTTCAAATTAAAAGAAAAGCAAATTTTGAAATGCACTATGTATTAAAAAAACTATTGATTGTACAGTACTTATGTTAATTTAATACTAGTAACATAAATTCACAATACATACATGACATAATTTCGGGGCAAGTGTACATGTCACATTTTCTGTTCTATTACTGGTTTCAATGGTTTTATATACAAACAAACAAAACTATTTTATATACTTGTTAACTTAGATATACTAGTACTACACTAGTATGTTGATAAAAATCAGTTAAATTTTTGCTTATTTCTTATTTTCACGATTCAGCATATACATGCATACACTTTGTCATTGAAACATGCTATATTATAATTTGTAGGTAATTTGTAAATACAAAGTTTGGATTTTCTGTCTTTTTTTACAGAGGTTAATTCCTGAGAGATATGGCAGTCTGACACTAAGCACAACTTTTTGTGTAAATCATATCCCACATACATGGTTACCATAACTATAAAATATAACCATACACTGTAAATATGGCCTTCAGAAATGTTAAATGGTTTGATCAACTTGTTGTTTTGGTAACACTAAATTTTTGAATTTGTTTATTCTATATATAAATTTTGACCAACTTTTAGATCAGGTTTATAAGAAATTTTTTCAGGTACTGTACTTGCCATTTGTATTTTGGAATCTGTTGACCACAATTTGTTTTAATTTGTCTCTTTCAAAGAGGGATGTTTGGCACATAAAACATAGTTTAACCCATCATTTCTACTGAAATAGCTATAGAGATTAGTAAAATTGTCTGTCATTTCATGTTATAGTGATACCAATGTTCTTTATATATATATTTCTTCAGTCATGATCAGAAAAATACAAGTTGTGAATCGATAGAGTGTTCCTGTGAAAAAGAAAAAAGAGTTGACAGAAGTAAATGTGAATGATGAATTATATGTAGCTGAAATACCTGCACCAAGATTACCTATTATTGAGCCACCAATACCATCTATCAATAATGTAACATTAATTACATAAAGGGCATAACTTAACTCAAGCTTCTTTGTAGTTTATTTTGTGAAAATGCCGAGTAAAAAAGAGCATAACATTTAGATTATAATTTGTTGACATTAACATGGCTATTTGTTGTTATTATTTGAACATATACAGTTACGAAATCTATGCAACTTCAGTTCAAGTTTTTATGCCACAATCATGAACGTGAAAGGCGCATATAGTATAACTCTTGGTGTGGTCATTGTTAAATATTTAGTTTTCATTGCTCTAACCTGAGTAATAGCTGAATGATTTTATTAAAATTGGTGCGTTTGGTCCTTTAGCTACTAGCGTTAAAGGGCAAAATTGGTTTCAGTGTTGTAAATTGAGTAATAGTGGATTGATTTTTAGGAAATTGAAATATAATGTCCATTTACTGGTAGATTCTTTTTTTGGTTTTTTTCTTGTTTTAATGGTGTTTAACACCACTTTCAGCAATTGTGCAGCTATATCATCCAGTTTTCATTAGGGAGGTGTAACAGGAGAAAACTCCGACCTTTGGTAGGAAAACTGGTAATCCTTGTCAATTGGAGTCGAGCACACCCTGCCCGAAGTTAGACTCGAACGTGCAACCTCAGTGTTGACAGACCATGTAATCTATACTTATTACTAGACGAACTTCCTTAACCACTCGACCACCAAGGTCCCTTTATTGCTAGAGAAAGTCCACTATTTTTAAGCGTATTCCAATATAAATTTTGTTTCCACTTTATCACTCCCAAAATACATGGTTCAACATATTCTGTCGTATTGCGCTCTGTTAAATATTTAGAAAATTGTATTAGATTGATTATCAATAAAACCTGTGTAATTGCTAGGCAAAAACAGCTCTACCTTGTAAAATTGTATAAGAATCTAAACATTGATGTAAAAATTTTTGTACCTGAAATGTCTTTTTTGTTAGGTCCATGTATTTATCTTTTTTGACCTTTTAGCACTTGACGCGCTGTGCATGCTTATCAGGCTATAGAAAGCCCCTAGTTTAAGGAAACACATGTTATATGAAATATATTAGCTAGTTTACTGTAATACATCCATTGTCAGATATTTTAAGGGCAAAACGTTTTCTTGTACTTTAAAAAAAAAAAAGTTTTTTGGACATGTCAAAATATTTAGCACACGAACCTACATTTTTTTCTTCATGTATAGAAACATAAAGGTAATATAAATATTTTGTTAAAATTTTAGGACTTTGTATTTATAAGAAAAGGGTGAATTTAAAAAAAAAACATTCACGGGTGATACGTTTCCCCGTACTTTTTACAGTACTGTATTTATCGCCTGAATATAGCTGAAATATTGCTGCTCGGGCGTTAAACACCATTAATCAATCAATCAGTACTGTATTTAACTGGTCAAATCTGAAGTTGAGATGTACAATATTATATTTTTCTTTTTGAAAATTCAAACTATATATATTATCTAATTGTTATTAATGAGATTATAATAATCTACAAACTGAAAAAAAATGTGTTTTATTGCTTTTTTGATATGATGCCCATGTCCAGATTTTGTGATCAATACATGATGATTACACATGTAAGAAATCAGCGCCTACCGAAAATACGAGCACACGAACCTATGAACTTTTTTGCATATTTTTAAATATATATGTATACAACATCCAAAAATGCTTGAAATAAAGCATTCTATTTATAATGAGAATCAGCATCGAACATCCTTTAAACAGAAATCATAGATTTGCAATGTAAATAAGCATCTGTGAATATTTGGGACTTTTACTTTCTATACCGCATGCAATTAGTTAGTTTGATGCAACCGTTATTTTAAGTTGAAGGTAGATATCATTTAATTTCTTTGGACTCGATCTTCATCCTAAGACAGACAGTCGTTGCTATTAAGGCATACGTTAAGCAAACATCGCTTGTATCTGGCTTGAATATATTATTGTTATAGTTGACACAAAACGCCGATAATCTATCGAGACCAATGATACAAAGAATCCTTAAAAAAATTAATGTATATATAGTACGTTTTATTATCTTAATGATTTCTAAAATATTATCATAATTTTAGCAATACTATATCTGTTCAATCGCAAATATGTACAATAAATAAATTAATTATTTCGATTTTTTTCCATAGCTAAAATTAATCTCCCGCGACGAACTCAATAATACACACTTTTATATCCATACATTACATCAACAGTCAACTTTGAATTAAGGTTTCTACCAAGCAGAGTCGACAAACCAGATACTTTAGGTTGACCATGTTGTACCCTTTGTATTCTGCTTGATTTAAGATATGCCCTAAATTTTATGTTAGATATATCATATACATTACGTATTATACATTTTACATCTTACCTATTTCAAAAACTGTAACACTCATTCCTTCTTTTACTACTTCAACTTTATCTTTTTTGTTATCTGCACGGGAAAAAAAATATTTAATAGAATTTAATTCTTGGTGGTAGAAGTTTCTTGGTTTTTGTTTAGCAAGTACAAGATATTCAAGAATACGCATATTCTTGTTTATTTGGTTAAATAATCTCTGTTAACTATGAATCTCATTAGTAATCTGTCACGGCAATACAACAAATAATCTTAACATCTATTCTTATAATGAAAGACATTTCATATAACTGTCTCCGGCGTATCCCGCGTTTGTGCTTATATTGATACAAATCGAGAATTTCATCTTGTTGCAAACAAATTTCTCGACAGGAGAGACGTCTCTAAAAAGCTAAATCTAAGATGAGAATGAAAATATCAGAATAAAGTTGTAATTATGTCTTACAATTGAAGACATATACTGCCTATAGACCACACAACATTTTAAATTCAATTATAGAACTGTTATGTATAAAAAGTTGTTGAACTGTTGAACAAGTATTGTCAATAAAAACACATTGTTTTTTTTACCATGAAGGTAAAAACTATTGTAAAATTTACAGCGAATCGAAGGTTCATTTGACATGCTATAAAATTAGTTAAAAGTGGGTCTAGGACAACTGCCCCCGGATAACTGCCCCCTGGATAATTGCCCGCCGACAACTGCCCCCCGAGGACATTGTCCTTACAAACATATCGATAAAACAGAACCTTTACAAAACCTGTCCTTAAAAGAACATCCATAAATTTGAATATTAACTTATTTCAGTGATTGATTTGATGTATGCATATATTTCAGTGATCAGTAATAATCTTTTTTCAGAACGAGAACAAGTATACAAACAATCAAGTAAAGAAAGATGGACCATAGGGCACGAATTTTGAAAGCCACTGGTAAATATTGGGTGTGGGTAGGGGCGGAAAATTTACCTTTATGAGCTTACTCTTTTTCAAGATCTACAAAAGGAATCCTTATCGTGCATGGAGCGTGACATTCTCTAAACATCTCACCCACTATGGTCCGCGGCCAGGCTTTTCCGTGATATGACGTGAATACCATCCCCTATCCGCCATAAGCGAACGCGCTGGGCAGCTCTGAGAATTCTATTAACTTATTTCAAATACTCCCGATTTTTCAGGAAAACATTTATACTAATATATAATAAAATATAGAACGCCTATAACAGATATCGTAAAATAAACCCCACATTATTTGAAGTATCATTTTCGATGAACGCCCACTATTTATGATTTCCTTTTGAGTAAGCGATAAAAAAGGACAAAACTAATCTTTAAAAAAATCCGTCCAATGTCTTTAAGAATCTGTTTGTGGAAAATTTAAAAATCTATTTTAAGTAGTACTGAATGAATAACAGATCTGTGTGTCTGACTAGATTTGTAACATATTGGTCATTGACATTAGTCTTTGGAGTATATACATAAATGAAACTGACATTTATACGTAGTAATAAATTTGTTTATACGGACATGTAGTTATTGTAGTCATTTGATGGAGACATTATATAAGAATTGAACCGACATAAGAGTTCTTTTCGAAAAGACCTAAGTAAACAATTTTTATTGCATTTTTTCTTTTCAATAAAGAAGGCGAAAAATTGGGAAATGTACATAGTACAAAAACATAGATATTATATAATTTTTATTTTATTTATCTTAAACATGGCGTGATATTATCTTGATAAGATCTGAGGTAATGTTTTCCGTTCTGTTAACAAGAAAGAACGATAAGTTCATTCATGTCCTTGACGAAACAAAGTGCAAATATATCATTAAAATTTCCTTTTGTGTGCACTTCAGTTTCTTTTGTACTCCCTATAGACCGTGGATGCATTTCGATTTTACAGTTAGGGCAGAAGCAAACTCCAACACTGAAAAAGGGTATGTTTTAAATTTAAATTAACAATATCTTTTTGTAAATAGGAAAGTTTTTGAAACTAATAACACCAAAGCCAAACACAAATTAAAAATTCTTGAAAAATATCTGAGAGATATTTAACTTAAAGTACCTATAGATTCATGCAGTCTATCAAGAAACATCATTATATTAGCCTGTTTTCTTTACTCATGTTTATTAGGATTTCGAGTTACTGCTTTATATGCAAAAATTGGTTGTATTTTAAAAATTAAAATAATTACCTTTGTCACTGTTTTGCTCTAAATTGTTAGACAAAATATTTTCTGCAATTTGATCTAACCCATTGATAAATAAAACATCTACTAGTGTCATTAAAACACGAGGTTGTTCACTATTGATAATTGTTGTCAAAATGTCTAACACCTGAGCATCGTTTCCTTCGTTTCTGTTTTCTATTTCTTCAAACGTTGGTTCGGGTAACACCTGCCGTTCGAGAAAAGTTTCTCGAATTGCATCAAAATGAAGTCTTGGAGCGATCTCTGGAGCAGATCGTTCTATGTTTCTTATTAACTCATTTGCATCTTTAAATACATAACACAAATTGTAAGTAAATGGCCTTCATTTCTGATACCAAACGTAGTGATTAATGTATTAAATAAACACTTTAATAATACTCTGATTATAGTTCCAAACAATGAAAAAAACCTTTTCAATCAATTAAAATATGATTTGTAATTATGACCTCACCATAGTAGATAGCTGCACAATTCATAACCGTGCTTGATACATATTTACATATCAACAAACTGTTTCTTGCAGAAATGATAACATCGATAGCTGTTTGTTAAGTTCAGCCAATGATGCATTACTCGTAAAGTAAGTTTTTAGTTGATTTTATTCAATAAATACTCGCGAGCGATTTCTAAGAAGAAAACCATAACTATTTGCGGAAATTATCTTTTTAATTTCAAAACGGCATGTAGTAAGTAATATTCGTCAAAGACAGAGAAGACCAAACTATTCGCTACTATAATATACAGTAATCAAGCCATCTATTGGGCATTCATTCGTTATGTGCTTTCTAGATATAGTAATAAACCAGCGGTATTCTCCCTTCATGATACCAGCGGTTCTTTGCTTTGATAGCAAGAAAGTTTGCTTAAACAGAGTAATTTAATCTTAAGGACGTCTATCTAACCACGCAATGTTTTTTTTACGAAGAGTCAGCATTTTATTTTAAATTATTACTGTGCTGTATTCACGATAAACACTTACTTTCTGCTAAGTATGCTTTTCTTGAATTTCGCAGTCGATTCAATACAAAAGTCATGTTGGCTTCCTGTAGAATCTCCATCAGCGTGTTCGTAAGTGACGGGTTAGTTTCTAGGTATGTCACCAAATTTGTGACTCTTTGCTGTCGTTCACTGTCGGTATCAAAACAGTTTTCATCAAAGTCTTTCACACCCTTACTTTTCAAGGCTCTTGCAAGTGGTGCAGGATCAAGTTCATCAAGAAGAAACGATCTGTTTATAGTAATGATATTCTCTTCGTGTGCAAGTTTAACGCAGGGTGACGAGAGCAGTGCTAAAAGTTTAAACGGAGCTCAAATTTTTCTTTCAAATATTACGTTTTAATATAAAAATTTAAATTATTCCAGATATAAGCATAATATAAACTAGCTATATATTTTCAAACAGACACTAATTTTTATTTTGTTTCAATAAAATATCTATGCTGACGCACAAAAATTCATTTCTACCAAGATTTGTATAAAGTGAACAACAAAAACAATTTTTCTATTGTTTGAATTTTTGATTCAGTAAACGCCTGATGAAGCTCTTTGGTAGAGCGAAATATTGCGTTCCATATATGTATTATTTGTACATAGTAGTGTTGTTATAATTATTCTTTTTAGACAATTCGTCTAAAGAAATAGTCAACAATTGTTCGTACGGGATGTTGGATCCTTACGGTAGATAACGATACTGTACAGACTAAAATAATAATACATTCGATTAAAAATATGTACAACAACATCTAGATACATAATTAAAGCGAAAACAAAGTTTTACACTTTAAAAAATTGCACAAATATTTCGCCTGACCAACAGGCTTCGTCAGTGTTTTTACAACGAATGACAATAACAGGTAAAAAGTTTTTGTCGTTATACGTATGTGATGTATACTATATCTAGTAATTAACGAAAAAATGTTTCTTGTTAGTGCTATTACAAGTATGTACAGGTGTTTAAATATGTAGCACTATTTATACGGTTGCAATAAATATTATACAAAAAAGCAGTTTTGAAATAAATAAAACCACACGTAATTCTACATGAATATTCGGAGACCATGGTTGTATCTGGTCTAAGGTCCTATAATTTTTCATTAATTCCCTTCGGAAATGATGTTCCCAATGTTTTTATCCAAAAACTTTCTTTCTCTTTTCTCTGTTTATCTGTCCACCTTGGGTTATGGTCTATTAGGGTCACCCTGAGTTTATTAAAAATTTCAGCTATTGCAGTGCCGTGCGTACGTAGGTGCCTATTAAGGGGTAAGTTGGGTTTGCATCTTGTGTCGCTTCTGTGCCCGTTCATTCGTTTGCTGAATCGTTGCACAGACTCACCAACATACTGGAGATTGCATATACCACACTGTAAAAGGTATATGATGTTCTCACTTTTGCAATTCAAATTGACATGGATGTCAAATTGTTTGCCATTTGATGTGCTAGTGAAGTGTTGGGTGTGTTGTATGTGATCACATGTCATACAACGACCGTCACCACAGATGCAACATTGCCCCGATTGGCGGCTACGTGACGACATTTCTGCTCGGACTAACTGATCTTTTAAACTTTTGGGTTTTCTAAAGGCCATTACAGGAGGTTCTGGAAATATTTTTGAAAGTTGATGATGTTTTTCAATTGTTGTCCATCGTTCGCGGATAGTACGTGCGATGTCTTTAAAAGCTGGGTGGTATGTTAGGACAAACGGGACTCTATTGTTAGTTTTCTTTTCTCTGTACTGCAGAAGCTGGTCCCTACTGATGTTGTTGGCTTTATTAAAACCTATTGATATGTTTTTGTTATTGTATCCTCTCTGCTTTAGATGGCATCGAAGCTCTCCAAGACGCTGCTTAGTTTTAGCCTCCGTAGAACAGATGCGTTTAACTCGCAGAGCTTGGCTGAAAGGAATACTTTTGCTGCAATGTTTAGGATGGCAGCTGTTTGGTGAGAGGTACTGATGTGTATCTGTGGGTTTACAGTACAGATCGGTTGACATAATTCCATCTATTACGGTGGTAGTGGTATCTAAGAATGAGATTTTAGATGTGGACATTTCATGTGTGAATTTGATAGAAGGATGTATACTGTTAGCGTGGTCAAAGAACTGTTTAAGGTTTTCTTCGCTTTCAATCCATTTCATGTCAACATCATCAATGAACCTAAACCAACAGAGTGGATGGTGGAGAGAAGAGTTTAGAAGTTGTTTCTCGAGTTTTCCCATAAAGATGTTAGCATAGGATGGTGTCATTTTGGTTCCCATGGCTGTTCCGTTAATTTGTAAATAGTGCTCGCCATTAAACGTAAAATTGTTATGTTTTAATACAAGTTCAAGTAGTTGAATTAGGCACTCAGTGGGGGGATCTTTGATGTCGCGTTGTTCCCAGACCTCCTTGCATGCTGTTATGCCGTCGTCGTGTGGTATATTGGTGTACAATGATGTTACATCCATGGAGACGAGGATTGTGTCCGGTGGAAGTGGATTCATGGATTTCATTTTACGCAGGTAGTCGGTTGTGTCTTTTATGTAAGATGGTAAAGTTTGTACGTGTGGTCTTAAGTGGAAATCTATAAACTCTGATATTTTCTCTGTAGGATGTCCGTTGGCCGAAACTATGGGTCTACCGGGGTTATTCTCCTTATGGATTTTAGGCAGGAGATAAAAACGACCAGCTCTGGGATTTTCAGGTTGTAGATATTCAAGGGTGTCTTTATCAATGTGATCCTTTTTGTGCATGGATGTTAGGGTCTTACTTATTATTTTTGCAAAATTATCCGTTGGATCAGAGTAAAGTTTTTTATAGAATTTTTCGTCAGTCAGTTGTCTTTCGGCTTCTCTAATGTAATCAGATTTATCCATTACTACTACTGCACTCCCTTTGTCTGCTGGTTTGATGATAATGTCATCTCTTTCTTTTAGTTGGTTCAAAGAGTTCATTTCTTCTTTTGACAAGTTGTTAAAGGAAGGGTTGTAGTTTTTGGCAATACTCGTCACGTCCGACTTTACTTGGTCGATGAAAGACTCGAGAGTAAAGTTTTTGCTAGGCTTAGGAATCCAGGTACTCTTTTTCTTAAATCTAGGTATCGATGGTTCATGTTCATTGTTCTTGGATTCATCGATATTATTGCTACAGTCCTCTTCTTCGTCTTTAGATTTGAAGTGTTCCTTAATCCTGAGTGCCCTTGCAAACTTGTTGAGGTCGTTTTCAAGTTCAACTTCATTTATTTTGTTGTTAGTGGGACAGAAATTTAGACCTTTCGACAGCAATTTAGTTTCTGTTTCCGTCAATGGTGTGGACGATAGATTCACAACAATATTGGTATTAGTGTTTGATATTTGCTTACGTTTTCTGAAGCGACGTTTTCTAAATCTCTTTTCGTGTGTAGGTAGAAGTTGGTTTAACGGTGGCTTAACGTGAACAATACCATCTCTCGAAAATTTTTTGTTTTGTTTTGATTCTAGTTTTGTTGTTTCTATAGACCTAATTTCATCAAGTCGTCTTTGTAAGTTCTTATATTCCTTGGATGTCAATGTACGTTCGGAAGTGTCTATCAACTTTGCTATTTGTTTGTCCAGTATTTCTTTTTGGTGTAGAGCATACTGGAGTAAAAGATTCATGAGACGCATAGAGCAATCGAATAATATTGCGTCCCATCTGAATCGAAATCTTTTAGATTGAGCACCAGTTGTTTGTGGTGATAATTTAATTTGTAACCCTATCGGTATAATTTCGTTCGAGATATAACATCGAAGATTGGAAGCATGATGCGTTGTTCGTACATGTTTCTTGGTAAAACTTCTTAATTTCTTGAAATAAAAGTCAAAATCCATGGTGGTTTATAAGTAAGAACAATTGGATTACGTGAAAACACATAATACTGACTAAATAAAATATAGATAATTCGTCTAAAGAAATAGTCAACAATTGTTCGTACGGGATGTTGGATCGTTACGGTAGATAACGATGCTGTACAGACTACCGTAACGATCCAACATCCCATACAAACTACAACCCTTCCTTTAACAACTTGTCAAAAGAATAAATGAACTCTTTGAACCAACTAAAAGAAAGAGATGACATTATCATCAAACCAGCAGACAAAGGGAGTGCAGTAGTAGTAATGGATAAATCTGATTACATTAGAGAAGCCGAAAGACAACTGACTGACGAAAAATTCTACAAAAAACTTTACTCTGATCCAACGGATAATTTTGCAAAAATAATAAGTAAGACCCTAACATCCATGTACAAAAAGGGTCACATTGATTAAGACACCCTTGAATATCTACAACCTGAAAATCCCAGAGCTGGTCGTTTTTATCTCCTGCCTAAAATCCATAAGGAGAATAACCCCGGTAGACCCATAGTTTCGGCCAACGGACATCCTACAGAGAAAATATCAGAGTTCATAGATTTCCACTTAAGACCACACGTACAAACTTTACCATCTTACATAAAAGACACAACAGACTACCTGCGTAAAATGAAATCCATGAATCCACTTCCACCGGACACAATCCTCGTCTCCATGGATGTAACATCATTGTACACCAATATACCACACGAAGACGGCATAACAGCATGCAAGGAGGTCTGGGAACAACGCGACATCAAAAAGACCCCCACTGAGTGCCTAATTCAACTACTTGAACTTGTATTAAAACATAACAATTTTACGTTTAATGGCGAGCACTATTTACAAATTAACGGAACAGCCATGGGAACCAAAATGGCACCATCCTATGCTAACATCTTTATGGGAAAACTCGAGAAACAACTTCTAAACTCTTCTCTCCACCATCCACTCTGATGGTTTAGGTTCATTGATGATGCTGACATGAAATGGATTGAAAGCGAAGAAAACCTTAAACAGTTCTTTGACCACGCTAACAGTATACATCCTTCTATCAAATTCACACATGAAATGTCCACATCTAAAATCTCATTCTTAGATACCACTACCACCGTAATAGATGGAATTATGTCAACCGATCTGTACTGTAAACCCACTGATAAACATCAGTACCTCTCACCAAACAGCTGCCATCCTAAACATTGCAGCAAAAGTATTCCTTTCAGCCAAGCTCTGCGAGTTAAACGCATCTGTTCTACGGAGGCTAAAACTAAGCAGCGTCTTGGAGAGCTTCGATGCCATCTAAAGCAGAGAGGATACAATAACAAAAACATATCAATAGGTTTTAATAAAGTCAACAACATCAGTAGGGACCAGCTTCTGCAGTACAGAGAAAAGAAAACTAACAATAGAGTCCCGTTTGTCCTAACATACCACCCAGCTTTTAAAGACATCGCACGTACTATCCGCGAACGATGGACAACAATTGAAAAACATCATCAACTTTCAAAAATATTTCCAGAACCTCCTGTAATGGCCTTTAGAAAACCCAAAAGTTTAAAAGATCAGTTAGTCCGAGCAGAAATGTCGTCACGTAGCCGCCAATCGGGGCAATGTTGCATCTGTGGTGACGGTCGTTGTATGACATGTGATCACATACAACACACCCAACACTTCACTAGCACATCAAATGGCAAACAATTTGACATCCATGTCAATTTGAATTGCAAAAGTGAGAACATCATATACCTTTTACAGTGTGGTATATGCAATCTCCAGTATGTTGGTGAGTCTGTGCAACGATTCAGCAAACGAATGAACGGGCACAGAAGCGACACAAGATGCAAACCCAACTTACCCCTTAATAGGCACCTACGTACGCACGGCACTGCAATAGCTGAAATTTTTAATAAACTCAGGGTGACCCTAATAGACCATAACCCAAGGTGGACAGATAAACAGAGAAAAGAGAAAGAAAGTTTTTGGATAAAAACATTGGGAACATCATTTCTGAAGGGAATTAATGAAAAATTATAGGACCTTAGACCAGATACAACCATGGTCTCCGAATATTCATGTAGAATTACGTGTGGTTTTATTTATTTTAAAACTGCTTTTTTGTATATATATTTATTGCAACCGTATAAATAGTGCTACATATTTATACACCTTTACATACTTGTAATAGCACTAACAAGAAACATTTTTTCGTTAATTACTAGATATAGTATACATCACATACGTATAACGACAAAAACTTTTTACCTGTTATTGTCATTCGTTGTAAAAACACTGACGACGCCTGTTGGTCAGGCGAAATATTTGTGCAATTTTTTAAAGTGTAAAACTTTGTTTTCGCTTTAATTATGTATCTAGATGTTGTTGTACATATTTTTAAACGAACAAAGTTGCTTGTCATACAGTATATAATTTACTTACTGTGACTGTATGACAAGCAACTTTGTTATCCTATATAATATATACAAAAATGCTGAATTAGATTACTGTCAAATTAATATGTATTGGTTACGAAAATTCCATCGTCACACGCTAGTACACATGTACTATGTCTATGTCTACGATTCACCCCGGTTAATGAAGCTATATTTTAATATAGCGGATTTGGCCGAGGGGTCTAGACCGCTGGACATAGTGCAGGCGATTTGGTGCCACAGTGTCACAAGGGTGTGAGTTCGAATCCCGCTGAGGGTAAACAAAAATTTGACAGTGTTAAAAATCTAATTCAAACAGTGTTGGGCTTAATTTGTAGAAGTATATATAAAAATTTGATATTAACCCTGTATTTCTGATGTTTCAGAAATCCGCTGGATAGATATATTATATGGTTGTCACAATACTTAGACGTTTGTATATAATTTACTTACTGTGACTGTATGACAAGCAACTTTGTCATCCTATATAATATATACAAAAATGCTGAATTAGATTACTGTCAAATTAATATGTATTGGTTACGAAAATTCCATCGTCACACGCTAGTACACATGTACTATGTCTATGTCTACGATTCACCCCGGTTAATGAAGCTATATTTTAATATAGCGGATTTGGCCGAGGGGTCTAGAACGCTGGACATAGTGCAGGCGATTTGGTGCCACAGTGTCACAACGGTGTGAGTTCGAATCCCGCTGAGGGTAAACAAAAATTTGACAGTGTTAAAAATCTAATTCAAACAGTGTTGGGCTTAATTTGTAGAAGTATATATATATATATATATATATACGTCTAAGCAGCACAACATTGTTAGAATTAGATTTTTAACACTGTCAAATTTTAGTTTTCGCCAGCGGGATTCGAACTCACACCGTTGTGATACTACGGCACCAATTCTCCAGCACTATGTCCAGCGGTCTAGACCCATCAGCCAAATCCGCTGTATAAAAATATAGTTTCATTAACCGGGGTGAAACGTAGACATAGATATAGTACATGTGTACTTGCGTGTGACGATGGAATTTTCGTAACCAATACGTATTAATTTTACAGTAATCTAATTCAGCATTTTTGTATATATTATATAGGATGACAAATTACTTGTCATACAGTAAGGAAAGTAAACGTCTAAGTATTGTGACAACCATATAATAAATCTATCCAGCGGATTTCTGAAACATCAGAAATACAGTGTTAATATCAAATTTCTATATACGTCTACAAATTAAGCCCAACACTGTTAAAAAAAGATGTTTAACACTGTCAAATTTTAGTTTTCCTTCAGCGGGATTCGCTCACACCGTTGTGACACTGTGGCACCAATTCGCCTGCACTATGTCCAGCGGTCTAGACCCCTCGGCCAAATCCGCTATATAAAAATATAGCTTCATTTACCGGGGTGAATCGTAGACATAGACATAGTACATGTGTACTAGCGTGTGACGATGGAATTTTCAATTCTGATTGTATGAAAATCGTTGTAATTAAAGCTCAGGTCGCACAAAAACATTGTGTATGTAAATGACATGTTCAACCAAAAGTAACACTAGGCCAGTGAAACTCCGTTTTATAGCGGACGGATCTGGTCTAGAGGTTACACCTCTGTCTTTACATGCTAGGCGCAGTAGCCATAGATGTTATAAACTGACACGAGTTCGATTCCCGAGGTGGGACGGCTCAAAAATCAAATCTGTGTGTACAGATGATTTTCAGAGTGGAAATTACAACGACATTGTTTTGTTAATTCATTAGACACTTATAAATATCATTTATCTTAAATATGTATCTTTAGTGCATTTCTAAAGATCCAATGTTGAAATACAATCAGATGTTGGGCATATATAAATAGACAATTATATATATATATATATATATATATATATATATATATTTATAAATTAATTATTTCGTATTTTTCTCTGCCATAGGTAACAATAAAAGTCAGACGACTAACTTAATAATAAATACTTTTATATCCACACATTGAATCATCAGTCAACTTGGCATTAGGGTGTCTGCCCAGCAGAGTAAACAAACTAAAATACCTTGGGTTTATTATAGGATTAAACACAGCGTTTAATCCTTATAATTCTCTGAAATCATCTTTGCGATTTTGAAAACATAAAAAAACAGTTACCGAAACCCATCTAGACCTCAAAATGTGTCAAGGCCGGAAAGCGTAGGAATATGCAAAACATAGTACCAAAGGAATCTAGGTTCTGTAGATATTGATAAAAAAAATAATACAACGAAACCTTAAATTTTATTTATATTATATTTTATTTGAAATCTGAATCGATTTAATTCGAAATAATTGCGGCAGACAAAACATTGTCTCCTCACCTTTAGGAGGACGCCATCTTGTATACCTTGATTACTGAAAGAAGTTCGCTCAGAAGAAATATCGATATATAAATTTTCTGAGATGACTTAATTTAAGTGTTTTTAACCAATCAAAGCACTCAATATAAATCAATTACGGCAGAAATAGAATTATTATGTTATACTCTTTGGATTATGTTTGATTTAAAATACCTTTTAAAATTTATGTTGTATATATCTCATAAATTACCTTTCACATCTTACCTAATCTATATTCTGAAAGCTTCTGAAGAATTTCTTCTTTTACTGCTTTAACTTTATTGTTTGTGTTATCTGCACAGAAAAAAAAATTAATAGAATTTCATTCTTGGTAGTAAAAGTTTCTTGTTATGTATTTAGCAGACACAAGATATTCCAAAATACAACTGTTCTTGTCGATCTGGATTTTAATAATCTCGTTAAATTATTAGAGCTCCTAAATAATCTTGTTGCAAAAACCATTCTCGACAGGAGAAAGGTCTTTATAAAACAGATTAACCTACGATGAGAATGAAAATATAAAATCAAAGTCGGAAAAAGGTCTAATTAAACGAAGAGAAAGTTAATGTCTAATTTATCCAAGACATATCCTACTTAGATAAACAAATTGCAGAGGCTGCCGAATGTCGCAGATTCTCAAGAAGTGCTCATTTCGTGGGAATGGATTTTCTTTGTCTGACTAGATTTGTACATTATTTGTCATTGACTATGGTCTTTGAAATATATTGATGTTTTATACTGACCTATATGAACTTTAGGTTTTTATAAGGACATGTATTAACTGTAGTCATAAGATTTAGACCCGATTTCTAGACATAAGATCACAATTGAACTGACAGAAAGTGCAATTTCGAAACGAACTAAACACACAATCGCATTAGAGCATTTTTTCTGTCAAATGAACTATACAAACAGGAGAAGTCTGAAAAGCTTTTTTTTATATTGAATTGTACTGAATGAGTATCGACCTGAACTCGACCCAGTTGTGAAATTGTGACTAGTCTCATTTTGTTTCAATTAGTCTCGACTAGACTAGAAAGTCTGAATGAGTCTTGACTTGACTGAGTCCCAAACAGTGTAATTTTGTCTAAATCAATCCCGATCAGTATACAAAGATTGAATATGTTTTATTTTGTCTAAATCAGTCTCGACTAGTCTGGAAAGCCTATTTGATTCTTGACTTTACCCAGTCTTGACTTATCTCACTGTTTCTTTGAATGAAGCAATTTTTTACCTTTATACTTTCTTACGCAACCTTAATTTTAGATAATAGTGAACTCTAGATTGATTTCCTCTGTAAATACTCATATGTGTTTTTTGTAACTTGTATATTCTAAACCTAATATAACTAGTTAAGTGTGTGGTGTAACGTTAATTTAAGATGAAGGTAGCCATTTTATTCGCGGAAAGCCCTTGATTTCATGAAAACAAAGTAAATCATTCAAGAATAAGGGATTTGTTTAATCCATTTCGCTTATATCGGTCTTGATCTCATTTTTGTTGTAGCAGGTCCACACCAGATAACCTCGAATCCTTGAACAGAGCTTACAGTTAGTTTAAACCAAACATTGTCCCTAGGGTTATACAATCAAAACGAACTTACGAATTCTACAAATGAAGAAAATGACGCATTATTCATGTGTGACAATACTACTTTCTGCACATCTAGATAGCTGATACTACGATCATGTCTGTTTAGGTCAATTACACGGAAACGAGATTTAAATCACCTGCCACGTTTGTAGTCCTACTGTTAGGCCACAAAAAACCCAAAGGTCTGATTGCCTAGGTACATGTTTGTTTCTTTATGAATGTAGCGTATTACTGACACATGTGATAATTTAATAAATGTCTATATGAGAAAAGACAACAGAATACGTTAATTCAAAACAATTGTTCATCTTTATAATTTAGCTTAATTTTATATAATTGTGGAAATCTAGATTATACTAGACTCAGTGGTTGTGCTTACTTTGAGCCTCTTCAGCTCTAGAAAGGAAATGCAGGGTTTCCTTTGTAAATTAGCATAGGTGTATGTTTGTATGTTTTACTTTGCAAACCGAACACCAGTAGTTAGTTTGAGGTATTACGTTATTTTGAGGCGAATTTATTTGAAAAGCGATAACCCGACTTCATCCTAAAACAATCAGTCAGGCATACGTTTAACACACCTAGCTTTTATCGGGTTTGATCTTATTATTGATGTAACAGAATGACGATGACCTATCTAGACCTCAGGTACACCGAGGCATAAAAATAGTATATGGTATATAATATCTATTAATTAAATTCATTGTTGTTATACAAGAATTAATAGGTCCACACCAGATAACCTCAAATCCTTGAACAGCTTACAATCAATTTAAACCAAACGTTGTTCCGAGGGTTACACAATTCAAACGAACTTACAGATTATACAAATGAAGAAAGTAAAGCATTTATCATTTGTGCTTGAACAATTCCACTTTCTGCATATCTAGAAAGCTGATACTATGGTTATGCCTGTTTAAAGGAGATTCGAATCATCTGCCTTAGGTTCTGCATGGAACGTTTCTAGCCTAACTTTTAAGGCCACAAAAACACAATAATCTGCCGGATTGCCTTGGTAAATCATTGTTTCTTTTTTGTTTATTACTGACACATGTCATAAGTTAATAAATGTCTTTGTAAAAGTAGTCAACAAAATAAGTTAATTTAAAACAATTGTTTATCTTTATAATTAAGCTTAATTTTGTATTATAGTGGAAATCTAGAATATATTAAACGCAGTGGGTGTACTTACATCGAGCCTCTTCAGCTCCAGAAAGGAAATCCAGGGTTTTCTCTGTAAATAAGCATAGGTGTATTTTTAGTTTTTGTGTTAAACAAAATATCTTTTTCAATTTGAAATAACCGACTCATAGGATAAATAAAACATCTACTAGTGTCTTCAAATCACGAGGTTATTTACTATTGATAATTGTTGTGTAAAGTTGTAAAACCTGAGCATCGTTTTCTTTGTTTCTGCTTTCTATTGCCTGAAAGGTTGGTTCGGACAAAAGTCCTAATAGAAACGTTTCTCTAATAACATAAAAATGAAGAATTCCAGCCATCTCTGGAGCGGATCTTTTTTGTGCTTTCTTAACTCATTTGCATCTTTAAATACATAACACAAATTGTAAGTAAATTACATAAATTCCCGATACCAAACTCTGATTCTAGTTCCTAATAAAAAACACCTTTTTTAACAATTAAATATGATTTATAATTTGGGACATAACAATAGTTGATAACTGCACATGTCATGACATAAGACCTTCAGGATTTCATAATTGTAAACAATGTATTTATAAAACCTAATTATGACACTCATTCAACTTATCATTTTCAGATTTTTTCATTTGTTAATATATACTGCAAGTTGTCTTTAGACATGATATCTTATATTTCATAATAATAGAAACAACGAAAAAAGTATGTTTATAATAGAATCAACTTATTATCAGAGACAGTCTGATTATTTATAGTGCATTTTCTAGTTCTTGATACTAATTACACATTACAACATTCCAACAAATTAATGGCAAACTGTTAATGCTACATTTTAATACCGACGTCATCAACTGATAACAGACTTTAAAGCTGCTGGTTAGTCGTGTCAAATATATTTATGACCAAAAGAATTCGACAATGCCGACATATATCTTCCTTGTTCGAATATATGGATGAAATGCGGACTATATTTTTCCATTCTTATATTTAGTTACGAATCGCGCAAATTGGCAATTTGCAAACGCTGGCTCGCTGATTAACACGATACACCAATAAAACGACAGATGAGCTCGATAATAAAGACTAGATCTGCAGCAAATGATAAAAGACAACAATTGACATAGTTTATCGCTGCGGATGAGTAAGATTGACCATTGAATAGTTTTTTATTTATCTGACTAAATTTTGATTAGTGTTGTCCCATATTACATCCCATATTCCAATAAAGTTCGAATAAATACAAGATAATTTTTTTTAAAACGTGCTGATCAAGACAAATTCGAAATTTGCGCAATTTTTTTTTAGTATAAGCCCTTTTTAACTATATAATCAATGTGATCGTACCATTTTCCATCTCTGGAAAAGTAAATACCCAAATGTTTATGACCATGAACCTGTTGTATGTAATAACTATTCAAACACAGACTAGGATGTACGGGTTTCGCTAGCCGTTATGCCAAAGGCGTTGCTTATATCCAGAATACCACCCTTATTTCTTTACCACTGTCTAGGGCCTTCCCGAAATATTAACAAGTTGGTTTATTGCAGATTTTTTTTAATTTCCCTGGAATTATAACTTTAAAAAACCGGTGCAACATTAGCTTTTTTCACTCCTCCGGGATAAAGCTCTGTTTAATGGTAAGTTGAAGAGCCTACACAGTGGAGATTTTAACTGGGCTGCTGTCTTCATAAAAGAACGTGGTCGAATAAGCAGTCATTTAACTCTAAAAGTGTCTTTTTTTGTAAAGGAGGGATGCCAGATTTCGTCAGCTTTATACTAGAAATCTGGTTACAAATTTTCCGCCAAAATGGGGAGGACGAGTCTTCATTGGACAATTGATTGACGAATTTAGTTTGATGAGTATCACCTGCTTTTCGCCCTACAGACGTCTCTGTTTCTTATGTGTCGAAATTTATTAAAGTCTACAGGATTATTATAACGTTTGGATTTCGAATGAGCACGGCTACTTTTTCTGATAAGTATCCTTATGTCATTAGTAAGCCAGTTTTGTTAAGATTTAAGTAGGGTTACTATTTTATTAGGAATGGCCTTTTCAACAACATTTATTATTTTTCTGGAGATAACTAGGGTGATTTGGTCGTTATTATCAATTTTCAATATACTGTCCCAATTTACGGCGGCTAGATTTCTGTCTAAACTTAATAAAAGGTACCGTTATTAAATAACCTTAAGCTGAAAGGATTTACAAACGGATTTTGGGATATCTAAGAAGCCTACAGCGTATATTTATAGTTTATATATATATATATATAATATATACACCCCTCCATCACCCACCCACCCACTCCACTCAAAATAAATTAATTCATTCATTCATTAATTTTAACGATTTTCTTCAGTTTTAAAGTCGGATATGGAAAATGGTTAAAATTGAGTGGAATGTGTGCTAGCTATAAGACTACCCATTTCTTCTATATATTAATACATATATTCTTCGCATACCAGAAAAAATTAGTATAATTGGTAAGAATGACCTTTTAGACGTTTTCAAAAATTATTTATATTTCGATAAAAGTCGCAGCAAATGTACTTTCAGAAACAAGATGGCTTAGTCATCTTTTGCTAAATAAAGGCACGATTTGACCTGTTTGTTTCCTCCAGATTGACATATGGTTTTTTGCTCCCATGAATAAAGGAAGAGTCTCCTTTAAAATCACATGTCGTAGTATAGCACTGTGCTAGGGTTTCTGATTTTGTTTACCAAATATTTCTTGGGCAATTTGTATTCTTATTTAAACAGAACAGTCAGCTGTTGAAATAAATGATTCGTAAAAAACACTTAATACTGTCAACAACAGAATTATCATTTTTTCTAGGATAAGCATAATGTTCTCATGTTGTTACTGTCAGGGTTAACATATCAATTTCCGATCACATATATATTTGCAGATACATATTATTAATTTTTTTTTTTGGTTAAGTTGATGGAATTTCTTAATTCGATTATCCGTCAAAAAATAAAGAATTGTAGCATATACAATTTAAAAATAAATGAAAATGTAAAACATATATTATGCAACAATGTCGAGGGCATTTGTGTTAATATTTTGAATAATAATTTTAAATAAAGTTAGAAACTATCACAATTATCTCCAAAATAACATTACTATAATATATATTTTATTATTAATCAAAATTATTGATTATATGAATTATGATTATTATAATTAGATAATACGCTTTTTGCGGATATTCGCAATAATTGGTTTTTTTTTGTTTAGTCGAAGGAGTTTTGCTTTGCGACTATCCGCAATTTCTTTTAGGTATTGTCGATTTTTGTGAATAGTCGACCTAAAAACGCATCCTAATCTGCTGGAAAATGTTATGCATGCACGATAGTTATTCTTCTTTTAGGCCAGAAAGCAAACGCAAAAGCCCACTAAATTCCTATGTACCTGTTTGTTTCTTCATGTCGAATATATTCAGCAGGATGCATATGTGATTTATTTCTAACGTTTACATTCTAAACTGTTTAGCATTAGTTTAGTTGGGAAACAATGTTATTTTAAGGTGAAGATTTTATTCGGGGAAACCCAAACCTTTATCCTAAAGCAAGCAGTCGTCGTCACTAGGTCATGCGTTTAACATACCTCGTTTACATCGGTCGAGAACTTATTGTTGTTATAGTAGAGATGAAAAAAAAATTGTGCTAAAAAAAGCAGTACTGATGATTTCTGATTACACGAAACGTGCGTCTGGGGTAGGACATAAACCTTGGTATCTTTAATGATCTTTTATTTACAGACAACGTTGAATTACTCCCTGCATTGTCGTTCAGTAAAATAGCATTAATAACGGTTTCTAGACCATAGGTTTCTTCTCTCTTGTCGCTACAGTAGAAATCGTTCTGACGAACGATAAAAAGGTACAGGGTGCCGTTTCATAAAGCGATCGGTAATTAACGTGCTCGTTAACACATGCAATTTAAATGGGATAACGTGCACGTTAAGCTAACGATCGCTTTATGAAACGGCACCCTGGACGTTAAAGTTGAAGGTTTTTCTTATGCAAAAATCGAAATTTTCAGAAGAACCATTAACCCCAGCTTTTTGAAAATGGTGCCAATCGATTTATAATGTCGATTTTACCTCAACCAAATATATCGGATGTGCATAAATGTCAACAAACTCGAAAATCGGCAGAAACAAAATGTCGAGACCCCACCAGTACCCCCTTAATTACGTCTTACAATGTTGTACATCGATTAATCCTTGAAATATACATTTGTATCATTTCTTCGTGAGTTGTTGTAACTGCAACAAATTTTTTTTTCACTCGCATTTACTTTGAACTGACAATAAAATCCACGGGATCGTGTCGTCTGTTACGTACTATATGTGTATTTCACAGAACAAAAATCCGTCTCCTGTCATAATGGATTAAAATTAACATTCCTTTGAATTACACTGTCACACCTGCATTATTGTCCTGAAACATGATCTTGATTACACTTTCATATACCTTGCGTTCATATGTAATATACGTGTGTACTGAACTACGTCCGCATTGTGAAAGAAAGAATAATACTAAGTCCGCGATAACATCCATCAATGTCACGTGACGGCAGACGCTGAAACAATTCATATCAACGCGTTCTATATGTCTTTCATAATAAAAATCATATAATTTTCTTATCTTTTTTATTTATTTAATTTGTAAATACAAAAACACAGAACAAACTGTCTTTAAATTTGAAAATATAAACAACAAAATAAAACGACTGGTCTCCTGTTCCTAATGCCGCTATGGTTAACGCACATGTTTTAATGCAATAACCTGTATTGTAGGAAGCATAATGACACAGAATCGATGGGTTTTCATTTTTCTTTCAGTTGTTTTTTTTATTTGTTTTGAATTAAAGTCATTAATTACAAAAATATAGTATAAGGCTAATAAACAAACAAGCCGGAGGGCGGGGAGGGGTGGGGGGGCATATACACGAAAAAAAAACTGGAGAATTTAATCTCAATCAATCGAACACACCGCAGCTTAAAAAGTGGGGGGGGGGGGGTGCTCAATTACCGTTTCATGTATTATAAACGACGGTTTCGTTTCTGAATGTAAATGGTTTTATGTGGTCCAGAGAGTAAAATGTGCTCAGGGTGGTTGCATTAGACAGGTCATTTTATGTACATGTGTACCTATGGTTCATTTTGGAGAGGTGGTCGCAATAGACAGGTAACCGATGAAACCAAGTTGTTGCATGTGCTCCAGAGAGTGAAATATCCTCAGGGTGCTCGCGTTATACAGGTAGTTGCATCACCCAGGTCATTTTATGCACATGTGTATCTTTTTCATGGACAGGAAACCAATGAAACCTGATGGTTGCATATGCTCCAGAGAGCATTTGCAACATTTGCCCGGAGATGTGCAATGATCCGAACTGTTTTAGAGTTACAGCCCTTGACGAGTTTCGGTGACACAGTTTCTTGGTTTAAACTTAAAAACGGTAAGAGATAATATAGTAAGTGATATTTTGTTCTTAGCAAGACACAAAATTCAATAGCATCACATATATTTTCTGACTTTAGAGAAACAGTGGGAAAGACCTTCTCATTTGTTTTCAAATCAAATGGTGATTTAATTATTTTTATTTTTGTTACATCGGTCGATTTATTTTGTGAAAATCAGGAACCTATAAACCAAGTTATACTGGTCCCAGTGGAAATGCTTGGAATTCAACAAAAAAAAACCTATTTGGAAATTTGTAATCTTCTTAATTTGTACAATATTTCCTGCAAATAAATTAAAACAAAATATGATGACATCGCTAATTCATTAAGTTATGTCGAAAAATATTTTATAATTTTAGTTGTATAATTATTTTCAGATTTTTGAATTATAATATTAAAATAAACCATATAACTTTTGTTTTAAATTGTTTAAGAATATCAGGAAATTCAGTGAACATAATGTTGTTGATGTCCACGGGACGCTTCCAATTTACGGGACACATGTGGTTAATTATCACACCGATCAACCGACTTATATCATTTTGGTGAGAAGTAGTATGACACGATGAAAAAAGATATACACAAGTAAGAAGCGATGAAAACGTAGGTACGTTTTCCCATTTTTTAATGTTTTTAATTTACTGTAGCGAATAAAATACATTAAAACACGATTTAGCATAGATTTGGCAATAGATATATTCAGTTCTTTAATCTTGTTCTTTTATTTTGTCCAACTTATCTTAGAAAATAAACGAAACAATGCAGATATAGTTATTAAAATGCTAAAATGACCTTTAATGATATAATTTTCTTTCAAATCGGCATTTAAATAAAAAGAATATTCCTGTATTTCTTTTGATGCAAAAAACGTATCTATAACATAATGCATTACCAGTATTAATTTGATTTTAATTGCACAGTAAGAGAAAGTACGATACGATGTAAATCAGTTCAATGATACGATTGAAACGAGATACATGGCTTTTAATAAGCTATTAAATTCTGTTAACCGATTGAATTATGCACTTTAAGAGTTCGTAACGTTATAATATATGTAAATTTTTGTTTTTCTT
Source organism: Limnoperna fortunei (assembly GCA_944474755.1). Lineage (NCBI taxonomy): Eukaryota > Metazoa > Mollusca > Bivalvia > Mytilida > Modiolidae > Limnoperna > Limnoperna fortunei. The sequence goes on along the minus strand of OX104115.1, from coordinate 21,978,202 downwards.
GTCAATGTGAACCATGAGGAGGAGGATGGGGAAAATTAATTTTGATTACTGAGTGTAAATATTCCAGGAACAAATTGCGACACACAATAAAATTTGCAGAAAAGCTTTCAAACTTTACTTTGTATTTGTATGCAACTTTTATTTTATTATGTATACGTTACGAAGATAAATGGGAGACATATTGTTTTTGTCTGGTAATTTACTTCATCTTCTTTTTTCTTTTCTTCTCCTTTAAGGCTGATATTTTCAGCCTTATTTATTTGACACTGCAAATCGCATACTAATATACGTTTAGGATATGTAAGATAGCTTTATATAGTGTTACGTGAAACTTTTCATTTTTAGGAGATTTATATTGGGTTTTTGGTAAAAGAGTTAAAAGAAGGTCGACATATTGTTGTCTGTCTGTCCGTACATCCATAACAAATCGTGTCCGGGATATAAATTTGTATCCTTTTAGGTTGGCTTTTTGATATTTTGCATATGGGTAGATTATAACTAATCGATGTGTCACATGACATGGGTGTTCACATTTAATTTTAAATTTGACCCGCAAGGTCACATCATTGCCTTTTTTAGTGACTGCTTCGTGTCCGGAATATTTAACTTTGAAATTTGACCCCCCCTACCCCCAGAAAACATAAATGCCTTTTAAGTCATTGCTTGGCGCCCGGGTAATAACTTTTTGAATGTTTGTTTGCTTGTATGAATGGTGTTTAGTACCACTTTCAGCAATTTTTCAGCTGTATGATGGAGTCCAGTTTTTATTCAGCATAGTTAATCTAACTTACTGTTTGGCGTTTGATGTCCGTTTTGTCCTCATCCCTAACAGTTTATCCTACATATAAGGCACAATTAGTTTCCCCCTTTTGGCATGTCCGAATTGCACTCGCGTGCGAAATGTAGGGAGTGGAAGCCTGAGCCGGACCTTTGCTGAACTAGGCCAAGCTTTTCATATTTGCCATGTGGGTAGATAGTTACTAGACAAAGGGTCTCGTACCATGGTTGTGGACCTTAGACTTTGAACTTTGACAAGTCCGATCGCATTGTTTTGATTGACAAATGTTTACCAGGGGTTGAAATATTTTTGTCTTTTGAGGTTGGCTTTTGACATTTGACATGTGGGTAGACCATAGACATTATGCTAATTTGTGTTGTGACATTGCACCTCAAATTGATTGAAGAAAACCCAAAGAGTGACAAAGTTATGCCGACGTACGTACCTTCTGCAAAACTGAATTTTTATGTCACCGCCCAAAGGCGAAGGTGGCCTTCGCATTTAGGGCGTTGAAATAAAAATAAAGACAATATTATACGCTAGGGTGTTTTGTTTTGTTTTGTTTTTGTTTTTGTTTTTGTTTTTGTTTTGTTTTTTATTGTTTATTAAGGGCTTTCCCGTCTTCCGACGGAAAACCCTTATTGTATTTCTTCTGTTTATTATTTTTAAGGGCTTTCCCGTCTTCCGACGGAAAGCCCTTATTGTATTTCTTCTGTTTATTATTTTTCTTTTTATTATTATTTTACGGAAAAAATTCTTCCGCCAAGTCTGGACAGCTCATTTTTTGTCATGTCGCTTTGATATTTTGTACATGTGACCGGTCATTGAAACCGTGATCTCTGCCATGGGCAGTGTGTCGCAAACTTTGTCATTACGGAGTTATCTCCCCTAACACCGGAAAGCTTGTGTGCGCTTCTCCTCAGACACCGTAAAAGATGTCGCTTCGCAATCTTTTCCAATGTCTTCAGTATAGTTGTGCGCAACTTTGTCACATGTCGCGAATAGAATTTCACGACATCTTATGGGAGTTTTCTCCCCTTATCTATTGGTTATAAGAGAAATGCCAAGAAATCTCAGGAACTAGAAGAGATACAGACCTGAGGTCTTCACCATAGACCCTCATGACCTTTGACCTTGAACATGGTCACAAGGTCAAAGGTGAAGGTCATGTTCCAGATTTTGACCTCTGCTTGTGTTCACTACTCCTCCAAAACTATAAAAGATAGTGGAAAACCCAAATTATGAAAAATGTAGATCTCGTAAAGGCGCAACTTTGTCACATTTGTAGAAAAAGGATTTGAAGTCATCTTATAGGAGTTATCTCCCATTATACATGTAACTTATTGGTTTTTCACATGTTACTCATTAACTATTAATGATAGAGGTAAACCAAAGAGTGCAAAATGTTGGTCTCTTAAAGGAGCAACTTTGTCACATTTACAGGAAAAGGATTTGACTTCATTTTATAGGAGTTATCTCCCATTATATATGTAACTGAGTGGTTTTTCACATGTAACTCATTAACTATTAACGATAAAGGGAAAGTAGAGAGTGCAAAATGTTCATCTCTTAAAGGAGCAACCTTGTCACATTTACAGGAAAAGGATTTGAAGTCATCTTATAGGAGTTATCTCCCATTATACATGTAACTGAGTGGTTTTTCACATGTAACTCATTAACTATTAACGATAAAGGGAAAGTAGAGAGTGCAAAATGTTCATCTTTTAAGGTAGCAACCTTGTCACATTTACAGGAAAAGGATTTGAAGTCATCTTATAGGAGTTATCTCCCATTATACATGTAACTTATTGGTTTTTCACAAGTTACTCATTAACTATTAACGATAGAGGGAAACCAAAGAGTGCAAAATGTTGGTCTCTCAAACGAGCAACTTTGTCACATTTACAGGAAAAGGATTTGACTTCATTTTATAGGAGTTATCTCCCATTATATATGTAACTGAGTGGTTTTTCACATGTAACTCATTAACTATTAACGATAAAGGGAAAGTAGAGAGTGCAAAATGTTCATCTCTTAAAGGAGCAACCTTGTCACATTTACAGGAAAAGGATTTGAAGTCATCTTATAGGAGTTATCTCCCATTATACATGTAACTTATTGGTTTTTCACATGTTACTCATTAACTATTAATGATAGAGAAAAACCAAAGAGTGCAAAATGTTGATCTCTTGAAAGAGCAACTTTGTCACATTTAGAGGAAAAGGATTTGAAATCATCTTATAAGAGTTATCTCCCATTAAATATGTAATTTATTGGTTTTTCATATGTAACTCACAAACTATTAATGATAGAGGCATGGGGTCTTCACCAGTGACAGTCATGACCTTTGAAAACAGACACAAGGTCATAGGTCAAGGTCATGTCCTAATTTTTGTCCTGTTGGTGTGCATTTCTTGGCAACGGTCTGGGAATCGATCTGATCATCTTGAAATCAATTCTAAAGGTCCCCAAAGTGTGGGAAAGCCCTCAATTGTTCCAAGAACAATTGAATCTTTTAATTCTTTTTCTTATTATTATTTTACGGAAAAAATTCTTCCGCCAAGTCTGGACAGCTCATTTTTTGTCGTGTCGCTTTGATATTTTGTACATGTGACTGGTCATTGAAACCGTGATCTCTGCCATGGGCAGTGTGTCGCAAACTTTGTCATTACGGAGTTATCTCCCCTAACACCGGAAAGCTTGTGTGCGCTTCTCCTCAGACACCGTAAAAGATGTTGCTTCGCAATCTTTTCCAAAGTCTTCAGTATAGTTGTGCGCAACTTTGTCACATGTCGCGAATAGAATTTCACGACATCTTATGGGAGTTTTCTCCCCTTATCTATTTGTTATAAGAGAAATGCCAAGAAATCTCAGGAACTAGAAGAGATACAGACCTGAGGTCTTCACCATAGACCCTCATGACCTTTGACCATGAACATGGTCACAAGGTCAAAGGTGAAGGTCATGTTCTAGATTTTGACCTCTGCTTGTGTTCACTACTCCTCTAAAACTATAAAAGATAGAGGAAAACCCAAATAATGAAAAATGTAGATCTCGGAAAGGCGCAACTTTGTCACATTTGTAGGAAAAAGGATTTGAGGTCATCTTATAGGAGTTATCTCCCATTATACATGTAACTTATCGGTTTTTCACATGTTACTCATTAACTATTAAAGATAGAGGGAAAGCAAAGAGTGCAAAATGTTGGACTCTTAAAGGAGCAACTTTGTCACATTTACAGGAAAATGATTTGAAGTCATCTTATAGGAGTTATTTCCCATTATACATGTAACTTTTTGGTTTTTCACATGTTACTCATTAACTATTAATGACAGAGGGAAACCAAAGAGTGCAAAATGTTGGTCTCTTAAAGGAGCAACTTTGTCACATTTACAGGAAAAGGATTTGACTTCATTTTATAGGAGTTATCTCCCATTATATATGTAACTGAGTGGTTTTTCACATGTAACTCATTAACTATTAACGATAAAGGGAAAGTAGAGAGTGCAAAATGTTCATCTTTTAAGGTAGCAACCTTATCACATTTACAGGAAAAGGACTTGGAAGTCATCTTATAGGAGTTATCTCCCATCATACTTGTAACTTATTGGTTTTTCACATGTTACTCAATAACTATTAAGGATAGAGGGAAACCAAAGAGTGCAAAATGTTGGTCTCTTAAAGGAGCAACTTTGTCACATTTACAGGAAAAGGATTTGACTTTATTTTATAGGAGTTATCTCCCATTATATATGTAACTGAGTGGTTTTTCACATGTAACTCATTAACTATTAACGATAAAGGGAAAGTAGAGAGTGCAAAATGTTGACCTCTTAAAGGAGCAACTTTGTCTCATTTGTAGGAAAAGGATTTGAAATCATCTTATAAGAGTTATCTCCCATTAAATATGTAATTTATTGGTTTTTCATATGTAACTCACAAACTATTAATGATAGAGGCATGGGGTCTTCATCAGTCACAGTCATGACCTTTGACATTGAAAACAGACACAAGGTCAAAGGTCAAGGTCACGTCCTAATTTTTTTCCTGTTGGTGTGCATTGCTTGGCAAAGGTCTGGGAATCGATCTGATCATTTTGAAATAAATTCTAAAGGAACCCAAAGTGTGGGAAAGCCCTCAATTGTTCCAAGAACAATTGAATCTTTTAATTATTATTATTATTCATTTATTAGAATTAACAATCAAAGAAAACGGGTGAATAAACCATATATATATAAAATTTTGTAAACGAACGGTGTACATATGTGTAAGTATCCTCTTACAAGACTTGTAGATTCTTTTCTGTGTATCTTCAGATGTCTACAGGTGTCATACGCGATGAAAATTGTGTATTATTCGGTCAATTAAGGTCAATCTCGCGGTCTGTTTGAATGATATAATATTGTTCTTAGTAACTACATGTCTTACACGTTTTCCTTTTCAGTTTTTATGTAAAAGAAAACTGTAGAATTCTCAAAATATTTGCAGCCGATAATGTTAAAAATTATTAGACCTAGGAAGTATCCGTGTTACAGTCAAACATGATGTATTAATTCTTGAGATTTAACTCTCATTTGTACACTAATTTACCTTTAAACTTTTCGATCTACGTCTTTATTATAAATTGTAGGCAGCACATTTGATAATATTGGCTTAAATTCATACCTTATACTTTGTAATAAAAGTTTGACATCAATATATTGACCTACCAAGTAGGTCTGGGATTGTCTCAATGAGAGCATTTACTCTTTGTTTAATTCCTCACTATGGTTTTAAGATGAATTAAAAAGCTGTTCCGCTGCTTGTTACCTTTTTCGATGTCTAGTGATTTGTGGCAAGAATTTATACATCATAGTCCTATTGTATTAACAATTGTAGACTTGACTTTTTGTATAATATTCAATGATATACAGACATTAGTTGTAAAAAGTTATTGAAATGCCCCATGTGGAAGTATAAAACTAATGACTTAAGAAATATGTGGCTGTTTTCAATCGTGTCAAGGAACTTGTATTGATCGTGTCATTATAAAAAGATGAGCTGATTTTTTCCGTATCATTTTATCAGTAAATGCGTAAAGAAAAATGATTCAAACTCCTTATAAATTGCAATTGGAAGAATAATTTTGGGCCCCGAAAAAGAGTGGGATAAATGTCCTTTTGAACAAAAACACTTGATACAGAAATATATTGTGCAGAAGCGCTAATTTTGCATTTATTTGTTTAAATTTGTGATGCCAGTACCTTTGGAACATATTTTCAGATGACAAATGAAAACATTAGTTAAAACGATTGAATATGTTAATGGACAAATATATTCCAAATAATTTTTTTCTACACTATATTTGATTCAGTAAGTCATCTGTCAAAAAGTCATCTGTACACGTAAAGGTCTTAACTTGTTTAGAGCTTTTTTCATCGTGTCATACTTCTTCTCACCAAAATGATGTAAGTCGGTTGATCGGTGTGCTTGTTACAGGAAATCCCGCCTCACTGAGCACAGTACACGTCGTGTATTACACTTAAGGCGGCATCATTCGGTGTTTTTCGTTATTCCAGCTCAAGGATTACCATTATGTAATTGTATGATGTAACAAATACATTTACAGTAATAGATTGTACTGTTGTCTCGTACGTAAATTGAACCCCCTTTTGTTCCATCACAAGATACTTATTTTTAAGGTGTTTATTTTTAATCTCCATCGACTCTGAATTCATACCAAAGTAAGGCAAAGTGCAAAAGAACAAGTAATGGACACACTTTATCAAATGAAACTGAATCGAATGCGCCGTTTCGTACATTCGTACGAAGTTAACATTATTCGGGAAAATTATTTAATATATCATTTAAGAGCAATTGTAAGTGTAGTATATTATATAAAGAAATATAACTGCGTTTGGAAGTTTCGGTGTCTCCGAGAAAACAAAACGAAAATTTTAGGAAACATACAGTTAAACTTCATGGTTTCTAAAACAAATTCACACATCGCCTCCTTTGCTTTTCATAAAAGTACGCTTTTATTTGTAAATTTGCGTGCTAACACAATTTAACGATGTTATCGTTCGTACATCGGGCATTTATCGTTCGTACATCGCTAGTATATGGTTTAACGCAAATCGTTTTTCTATCGTAGAACGTATATTATTAAAAAAATACGTAAAATCGGCCCTAATTTGCTAAATTCCGGAGGGTTAATATTAAATAACTGTTTTATATAAAGGGGTAACTAACATGTGTTCGTATGGACCGAAGCACAATTCTGAGAGTCGTTTTACCCGATATGACCTCCTCTCCTGTCTTCTGGATAAGTAAGCTATTTCATGACTCTTTCATTCATTTGTTACACTGCCAAGTCATACGGACTGTTCTTACAGACTAGCTTTATGAATTTTGATTTATTTAATAAAATCGGCGTCTGCATTGGCATTGTATTGATTCTAGGTGAGCTGTATTGGCCCTAGACCCGACGTGTCTCGAGAACTATATAGCCAACCTACAATTAATACCAGGGTTAATACCAAGTGTAAAAAGGTTTTACATCATACAACGAAATTAACAATTATATAATTGAATTAAGGAATTCGAAAATCAGTCTTCTTTTAGTTTTAATGGTTAGAGTACACTACGAACATTGACCCTGCATATAAGTACATTTACTCGAGTAATAAATACACAGAAATACAAATGACCTGTATTTTCCTAGGTTAGTGTAATTTATAGAAAATTAACAGTAGTTCTCTATTTAGATTTTACAAAGCGGTACTAAGAAATGAAGTAACATAGTATTTCGTATTTTTACTAAAGTATATTATTGTGACAAGGTCTTTTGATTATCTTTAATAAACATATAGCGTGTCTTTTAATACTTTATGAAAACTAAGCCTATCGAATAAATTAAAGTTTTGTATTTATTAAATCAAAAGTGTGGTAATGAAATTGCAGAAATAATGTTAGAATTCAAACTAAACGTGATAATATCTAATTATTACAGAATAGATAGACATGTTATTAAGTACACAGGGCTCGTGAATTCGAGACCGCCACACGGAGACGCGTTAGGAGGCTATGTGAGTCAAGCACTAGGAACCCGCACAGTTTGGTCCCAGCAAATACTAAAAGTAATGATATAGACGAAAATTTGAAGCGAAGACATTATTGCAGCAAGTAACAAAATCATTGTTTTCATCAGTAGCAGCGACTCATGAAAAACTGCAATAAAAATATACTTTGTAGAAAAAATTGTATAAACAACGTGTATAACTTTTGTACATTTGTAAATTATTTGAAGTAATAATTTCATTTTCTAAGTAAACTATGCCGATTGGATAGTAATGCTAGAAGTCTCTGTATAGTTACTTCTCTTACTTATTAGGTTGCTTGCTTGACATAATATTGTACGATTAAAAGCAAACGGCGCAATCTATTAAGTTGCATGCGACATATCATACAGATCGGTGGGTCTTTCTAGGGCATTTCTTTGGAGTAAATTTAATGATATCTTTTGTTTGTCAATGTTGATAACGAGAAAAATACACCTTTACAATTGACTGTTTTGTGTGTAGAAAGTTCCAAATTTACTACTTGGGGGGTGGGGGGGGGGGGAGAAGAAGGTATTTTAGAAGACATTACCCAACATCCATAACTACAAACGTATTAATTACATTATTATATTAAACATTATCAATACTTGTTTTGGATGGTTGTGGAGTAACACCGTGTGGTGTCACCCAATGTTTAATACAAATAATATTTGATCAGTGAGGAATGATTACCTGTACACTCTAAAAATTGTGCTTAGAGCCTAAACATATCCTAAACATGTTTTACTCTAAACATATTTAGGAAAATGTTTAGAAGCTAAGCATATGTAGTTTAGTAGCATCGTCATTGTAAACATGTTTAGAAATTAAATATGTAATCTATGTAGTGCTTAGAGCCTCAACATTTAATGACGCTGCGGGTTGTAGATACTGAGATAAGAGTGACCACATGTTTCCCGCCAGACGCTTAAATATGCTTATTATTCAAAACAAAGGACGTGTATTACACATCTTTAGAGATCTAACTTTCATCTTCATTTTAAAAACATGAAGACATAATTAAAATTTATATCACGGTAAGATATTTTATAAGATATAGTAATTATATTTATTTTTATTTTTATTTTAAAATACATGCATACGTTTATGTACATACATGTATGCCATTTGGAGATGCATGCCGAGTCGGTTGCATGATCTACTGCGTTGTATTAATTTCTTTGCTGTTGTGTGTGTGTTAGTAATTATTTTTCCTTTTAATGAAATTCCGAAATAATTTATGAAATTCGTAATTTGTAAATAAACAGAAATGTTTATTAAACATAATCACGTGACCGAATCACATGATCTGTAACATGGCCGCCCGTAATTTACAAAAAACTAAAATAACATAAATATTTAACATATATTTTTTAATAATTGTTATAGATGCAAAACAACCACTTCAGACTAAAAAGTTAAATAGACAAAGCGAAATGGCGCAAGCCTACACAGATGATGTTTTTTTTTGAGTCGCAAGTTTTTTTACTAATGAAAGTGTTTTAATGTGTTACTAACAATATATTTGTCGTTTAGGTTTCAGACACCACAGAAGCCGATATGATTTCATGTATTGACAACATGTACGAAGCAAAGTTTAGAGCAGGGGCCGAAGTTGTGAAGCTACTGATAGCAATGTGAGTACCTATGTTTTTTTTTTTAACCTATGTTTTTTAACATAATTGGATTTAAATATCTCGTTATCTTAGATACAAGCATAAATTGTAAGTCTTATGGTCAATTTGCATGAACAATTTTTTTACAACCTTTAACATGTTTCCGAAGATTAAAAACACGAAATACAACAAACATGGTTTAGTACAGATTGATTAGGACATATTTAAGAATTCTGACCTTTATTTTGTGATAAGTACGCAATGCAATTATTTGGTTTACTAATGCTTTAATTTTTAACACTTTTTATTTTTTTTTAGTAAGACAGCTTGAACTTTAACTCCAAGAAAAAGGCGCTTATATGGTGAAAATTGATGCTAGAACAATTAACAAATGCTTTGTGGTCGGCGAAAGAAATTAAGATGACGAGGAGACTAACCTTAAAGAAAAAGTCCTACGACTATGTTTGGAATTTATCTAATCCAAAATAATACCAGTTACAGTTTATTTTAAAGAGAGAAAACAAACTCTGTGTTGCGTATAATGTTTGTTTGTTTTCAATATTTAATGTGTTTGATCAAAATGATTAAGGTCTTATAAACTATGTTGAAATTAGCATTGTTTCATTTGATTAATTCGATTTGCTGCAGTATCTAATAATTTTGATATATTATTGGAAGACAATTTTGAAAAGTATTGAAGGAATATTGTTCTCAACTGTTCAACTGCCATATTCAGAGTATATCTCTAAACACATACAATCTAAACATATCTTAATTTTAAACACATAAAAAAGAAACATGTTTAGAATTTGAACATTTTGTTAAACATGTTTAGATTTAAGACATGTTAAGAACCTAAACGTGTCTCAAAATCTATAACATGAAATGTGTTTAGAAAAGTGTTTAGGCCCTAAACACATTTTTACAGTGTAATCTTATTAACATGTGTCATTCTTCAAAATGGAAGTGCACAATTTTATTGTCTACAAAAAATTACCAGGGTGCCGTTTAATAAAGCGATCGCTTATTAACGTGCTCGTTACCCCATGCAATTTAAATGGGATAACGTGCACGTTAAGCTAACGATCGCTTTATGAAACGGCACCCTGGTCTCTATAATTTAAGGTCCGCCAGTATAAGAATAGGTCCATCCAATTAACGTATCTGGCCGCATACGTAAAATTAACATTTTCCTTACGAGTCTCTATAATATAATATCTATATTATCAGACACATGTATGAACTTATCAGTATGGGTCAGGAACTATTAAATTTAAAAGAAAGGTGGACCTATAAACTGTAAATTTTATGGGTCCGTGGCTCTTAATAATAAAAACACTAAAACTGCTAAGAGGTCTCGGCCGTACTTCTTTCACCATAAAGGAAAATATTTTAACATCATAAAGTTTCAGAGTTGTAACATTTAGGGGTGTGATATATTTCGAGAAGTGAGTGTGATAAAGGTTTATATCCCAAGGAACGGTAATCCTATAAATAGCTGCAAAAAAAAATTATAAGTGACACAAGCATGAACACGTTTTTTGTTTGCTTGAATGTTGTTTAACGCCATTTTCAGAAATTTGTTAGCGATATCATAGCGTTAAGTTTTTATTGGTGGAGGAGAAAAGCCCCGACCTGTGATAGAAACAAACTGGAAATTCTTGAAAATTTGCTTGTAGTCGAGTCCACAGTGAGACTCGAACCCGCAATCTCAATGTTGACATACCACGTGATCAATAGTAGACAAACTACCTTAACCACTTGGTCCTCTTAAATGTGTGCCTGTCTCTTAAATATATATATATATATATATATATATATATATATATATATATATATATGTGTGTGTGTGTGTGTGTGTGTGTGTGTGTGTGTGTGTGTGTATTTCTGTTTAACTTTGATCATGTTTAATTACAGAAAAGAAACTAAGGAATAAATACTGCTAAAGTCTGACAAATGCAAGTTAAATTGGTAATGATAAAGTAAATTGGCATCCTCACATGTCACGGTTTCTGTGTCCACATGTGTCCACGAAACCCTAACAAACTTAGCTAGAAAATCTCCGATGACGTCTAATCTTCAAAATATCAACTAATGAAATTGCTTGAAAGAAGCAATGTTTGGCGCTTATTAATTCTTACTCATTTTTGAGTGGGAAAAAAAACGTAACGCAACTAATAAATAACACGGTAATAACAAACTATAACCACTACTGTACAAAATACACTGATTTTCTCGTGGTCTATGCAACACATCAGTTTTATTTGCAATCAACATCGTAATATCCCCTAACGAAGTCGTGAATGAACGCGAGCTTTTTATTGGCTACATTCAGCTATGATGTAGCCAATAAAATATATTCACTTTTTGTCCGGGAATTTCCTAGCTCGTGGACACATGTGGACACAGAAACACTGACTTGTGAGGATGGTAAATTGGTATAATTTATATAAAAAGAAATGTAGGTTTTACGGGAATTTATAGTGGAATTTCTAATATAACGTTATACCCGGACCTGTAATTATAGAAAAAAATCGATGGAAAGCGGACCAAAAAAAGTTATAGGTGGGGGCAGACCCAGACCTATAATTATACGACAACGTACTCAATCAAAGATTAACAGTTTCCGACACTATTAAAAACATCGTCGATTTTATTATATATATCCATTTAAATCTTTGTCCATGTTTGAAGAAAACATTATTGTAGAAATGTACAAAAGACGATCGTTATTATAGCTTAAATGTGGTTTTTATTTTCACCAAATATGTACAATGTAAGTAAGCCATTGACAAATTCCGCTTAATAATGATAAAATAAGGACGAATGGTAACATTTTCAGTAGTATTCATTTTTTACAAACATATATTTTACCATACATTTGTCTTTAACATTACTATTTGAATAACATTGTAGTCGTAGTCTGCTTACACACAATTGCCTAATAAAAAAGTTTTTTTGTTTAATTCCGAACATTTTCATCAAACAAATTAAAGTTAAAAAGATAAATCGACCGCTGTTAATAAATTAAAAATAATCAGGCGTTGTGACAGTCGTATTTTGTCTGATACAATGGTGACGCAGTTGTAACAGACAAATTTTGACTGCGTCAACAGAAAATATATCTGTGACAGACAAAATATGTCTGTCACAGACGTAAAATGAGGGTCATAGTAAACAATATTTTCTGACAACGTTTGCAGTCTTTTAGTTAGTAACAGATGAAAAACGACTGCAACTGGTATTAACAGTCATTTTTCAGCCAGTAGTGTTGATCGTATTTTGAAGACTCGATATAAACAAAAGTGTAAAAATGCATACTTACGTATTTTGTTTCCTTCTAAATGTATAGAAAGTTCTTTAAACTCTGTATGTAAAATAAATATGTCTGAGTAAACTATACGTTAATCTCCTGTTTATTGTTGATGCAATTTTACATTGATATTTATACAATTAGTTCTCGTAACCTATAATATTTGGAAGATTTAGATTTAACTTTATTTCATATAGTATCATGACAAATTTTGTCCGTATGGCAACAAAAAAAAAAAACAAACCAAAACAACGGATATAACCACTGATGAAAATTAGGAATCAATAAAGTGTGCTTCGAAAAGAACACTGTCTGCACAGTGGAAGATAGCTTAAACAGCGTCATGCTTCTTTTATAATGTTGCAAGATAAAGGAAATCGAATCCTGTGCATCAGGTTCTACATGGTACTTTTTATTCCTAATTTAATGCCACAAAGCAAACACAGAAGCCTACTGATTCCCGAGGTAAATGTTTATGTCTCCACAAATGTAGCACATAGCTCATGCATGTGACAGAACTTTTAATAAAATGTCTATGCGAGAGTAGACGGCAGATTACGTTAATGTAAACGATTGTTCATCTCTATCAACTTTTAAGTAAAGCTTAATTTTATTTAATAGTAACAATCTAGATAATACTAGACGCAATGGATGTACTTACTTCGTAATGTTTTATCCATATACTGAAAATCTTTCATTACCTCTGTAAATGAAAAATTGAAAGTTGGGAGATTTTGAAAATTCATTTATTTTTAGAAAAAAAAAGCTATTTCATTATAATATTCTGTTACTTTTCAAATCATTTCATTAATGATTTGAATGTTTTAGAGATTGCAATAGTTTACGTTTTGTTTATTTATAAGTTTAGTTTAGTTTTTTTTGTAAGATTTTATTTTTAGTTATTTTACACTGTAGGTTATATGTGATTATCTTTTAAGTTCTTTTTATTTATTACAAATATTAATTTAACCAATTAAAAATGTAGAAAATAATTACAAGGACATTACTTGACACAAACACGTATGATTACAATTTTAGTAAAAGCTTGAAATGGTGAACAAGAAGTCTTAAAAAATGATCTTAAATACATCTATTCAGTAACAAATGTGTTACAAGTAATTACAGTGTACAAATATGGTGCTTTTAATAAAATACAGTGTTTATTTATTAATGTGATTAAGTACTTACTATAAATGCATTTTGTCAGTTATATAAGGAACATACAGATTTTTACAAATCAAGTTTTCAACAATATTATCAAATAAATAAAATCAATATTATAGAAGTATCTGTAAGTTATATTTGGTATAAGCCTTCATGCTTAATTTTTTATACAATTTATGACACTGCTGTGTACACAGCAGCACCAACCATATATTTGGACAAAATATAAATGAAATAGTCAACGATTCAACAATTTTCATTGTAATTCACAACAAATTAAAGTTATAGAAAAAATTTAAAGAGTTATATTTTATCTAAATTTGTGTTGCCTGAAGTAATATATTTTTTAACAAATAATTCTTGATAGCAATATTTAAATGCAGCATCAAGACACAATGTACTCAAAACAAAAATTTCCAGATTTTACTGTCAAAAGTTAAGGTTTTTTTGGGGTACTATGCAGTCTGGCTTCATTTCCTAATAAAAACCTGTTGCCATGATGTATGTGAAAAATTATTGAAAATTGCGTTAAACATCATTCAAACAAACAGCATCAATATAGTTGTTAGTTTTTTTTCAAATAAAAACATCTGTTGACAAAAACATAACTAGCAATTATGTTAGTTAATATATATTGATAAACCACCTGTATCAGCTAACTGGTCAGTCAAAATGGGAGAGGTCAGGATTGCTTTAGGGGCAGAGCAGGCCATATAAGCCCCCCACGTAATAAATAATGTTTGCAATCTTTAGTTTTATTTCTTATTATAAAATTATAATGTTGATCACTATTCTTCTTATTCTTCTTAGGTGTAGCTGTAATACATCCTGGAGAGTGAGTGTCTTACAACACATCTAGAGTAAATAGATACAAATACATCTATAGATTGCACAACACACGTGATATTCGCTTCATGTGTCGCTTCGTCTTGGGCAAAGTGCTAAATATTTTATACGTTAAATGTTAGATGACCTGAGCAATACTTTGTACTATTTGTGAGTACAGTTTGAATTCATTACGAGTTTATATAAATCCAATAACAGAAGGTCGAACACAAAAAATGGCAAAAAACATCTTCATCTAAGTCATGACCATGCTTTGTTTGATGGGATGTGTCCTAAATGTATCTATTTACTCTATATATATTTGTAATTGAGATTTTTTATTATGACTCTGATCCCAAAACATTTATACATTTATTTTAGTTTTAAATCGCGCGCGCGGTGTATATATATCTAAATACGTATATATATTAGAAAAATCTAATTCTATCAGTGTTGGGCTTAATTTGTAGACGTAACTATAAAAAAAATTGATATTAACCCTGTATTTCTAATGTTTCAGAAATCCGTTGGATAGATATATTTTATGGTTGTCACAATACTTAGCCGTTTGTATATAATTTACTTACTGTGACTGTATGACAAGTAACTTTGTCATCCTATATAATATATACAAAAATTGCTGAATTAGATTACTGTAAAATTAATACGTATTGGTTACGAAAATTTCATCGTCACACGCTAGTACAAATATACTATGTCTATGTCTACGATTCACCCGGTTTATGAAGCTATATTTTTATATAGCGGATTTGTCCTAGGGGTCTAGCCGTTGGACATAATGCAGACGATTTGGTGCCACAGTGTCACAACGGTGTGAGTTCGAATCCCGCTGAGGGTAAACTAAAATTTGAGAGTGTCAAAATCTAATTCTAACACTGTTGGGCTTAATTTGTTGACGTATATATAAAAATTTGATATTAACCCTGTCTTTCTAATGTTTCAGAAATCCGCTGAATAGATATATTATATGGTTGTCACAATACCTACTGGGCGTTTTTATATAATTTACTTACTGTGACTGTAACTTTGTCATCCTATATAATATATACAAAAATGCAGAATTAGATTACTGTCAAATTAATACGTATTGGTAACGAAAATTCCATCGTCACACGCTAGTACACTTGTACTATGTCTATGTCTACGATTCACCCCTGTAAATAAAGCTATATTTCTATATAGCCGAGGGGTCTAGACCGCTGGACAGAGTGCAGATTCACCCATGTTAATGAAGATATATATTTATATAGACGTATATAAAAAAAATTTGATATTAACCCTGTGTTTCTGTTGTTTCAGAAATCCGCTGGACAGATATATTATATGGTTGTCACAATACTTAGACGTTTGTATATAATTTACTTACTGTGACTGTATGACAAGTAACTTTGTCATCCTAGATAATATATACAAAAATGCTGAATTAGATAACTGTCAAATTAATACGTATTGGTTACGAAAATTCCATCGTCACACGCTTGTACACATGTACTATGTCTATGTCTACGATTCACCCCGGTTAATGAAGCTATATTTTTATATAGCGGATTTTGCCGAGGGGTCTAGACCGTTGGACATAGTGCAGGCGATATGTTGCCACAGTGTAACAACGGTGTGAGTTCGAGTCCCTCTGAGGCTAAACGAAAATTTGACAATGTTAAAATCTAATTCTAACATTGTTGGGCTTAATTTGTAGACGTCTATGTATAAATTTGATATTAACCCTGTATTTCTGATGTTTCAGAAATCCGCCTGATAGATATATTATATGGCTGTCACAATACTTAGACGTTTGTATATAATTTACTTACTGTGACTGTATGACAAGTAACTTTGTCATCCTATATAATATATACAAAAATGCTGAATTAGATTTCTGTCAAATTAATAGGTATTGCTTATGAAAATTCAATCGTCACACGATAGTACACATGTACTATGTCTTTGTCTACGATTCACCCCAATGAAGCTATATTTTTATATTGCGGATATATAGCGGGTATATATTATATAGGATACTTTGTCACCCTATATAATATATAGAAAAGCGCTGAATTAGATTACTGTCAAATTAATACGTATTGGTTACGAAAATTCCATCGTCACACTCTTGTACACATTTACTATGTCTATGTCTATGATTCACCCCGGTTAATGAAGCTATATTTTTATATAGCGGATTTTGCCGAGGGGTCTAGACCGTTGGACATAGTGCAGGCGATTTGTTGCCACAGTGTAACAACGGTGTGAGTTCGAGTCCCTCTGAGGCTAAACGAAAATTTGACAATGTTAAAATCTAATTCTAACATTGTTGGGCTTAATTTGTAGACGTCTATGTATAAATTTGATATTAACCCTGTATTTCTGATGTTTCAGAAATCCGCTTGATAGATATATTATATGGCTGTCACAATACTTAGACGTTTGTATATAATTTACTTACTGTGACTGTATGACAAGTAACTTTGTCATCCTATATAATATATACAAAAATGCTGAATTAGATTTCTGTCAAATTAATAGGTATTGCTTATGAAAATTCAATCGTCACACGATAGTACACATGTACTATGTCTTTGTCTACGATTCACCCCTGTTAATGAAGCTATATTTTTATATTGCGGATATATAGCGGGTATATATTATATAGGATACTTTGTCACCCTATATAATATATAGAAAAGCGCTGAATTAGATTACTGTCAAATTAATACGTATTGGTTACGAAAATTCCATCGTCACACTCTTGTACACATTTACTATGTCTATGTCTATGATTCACCCCGGTTAATGAAGCTATATTTTTATATAGCGGATTTGGCCGAGGGATCTAGACCGCTGGACATAGTGCAGGCGATTTTGTGCCACAGTGTCACAACGGTATGTGTTCGAATCCCGCTGAGGGCAAACTTTTGACAGTGTTAAAAATCGAATTATAACACAATTGGGCTTAATTTGTAGACATATCTAAATATAAATTTGATAATAAATCTGTATTTCTGATGATTCAAAAATCGCTGGATAGATATATTATATGGTTGTCACAATACTTAGACGTTTGTATATAATTTACTTACTGTAACTGTATGACAAGTAGCTTTGTCATCCTATATAATATATACAAAATGCTGAATTAGATTACTGTCAAATTAATACGTATTGGTTACGAAAATTCAATCGTCACGCGCTAGTACACATGTACTATGTCTATGTCTATGTCTAAGATTCACCCAGGTTAATGAAGCTATATGGTTATATAGCGGATTTGGCCGAGGGGTAGACCACTGAACATAGTGCAGGCGATTTGGTGCCACAGTGTTCGAATCCCGCTGAGGGTAAACTAAAATTTGACAGTGTTAAAAATCTAATTCTAACACTGTTGGGCTTAATTTGTATGTATAAAAATTTGATATTAACTCTGTATTTCTGATGTTTGAGAAATCCGCTGGATAGATATATTATATGGTTGTCACAATACTTAGACGTTTATATATATATATATATATATATATATATATATATATATATATATATATATAAGTGTCTAATGAATTAACGAAACAGTTTCGTTGTAATTTCCACTCTGAAAACCATCTGTATACACACTTTTGAGCCGTCCCACCTCGGGAATCGAAGTCGTGTCAGTTTATAACATCTATGGCTACTGCGCCTACCATGTAAAGACAGAGGTGTAACCTCTAGACCAGATCCATCCGGTAAAAACGGAGTTTCACTGGCCTAGTGTTACTTTTGGTTTTGTTTGTTTGTTTGAATGGTGTTTTAACGCCACTTTCAGCAATTTTACAGCTATATCGCGGCGTCCAGTTTTTATTGGGGGAGGAAGCCGGAGTACCCGGAGAGAACCCCCGACCTGCGGTAGGAAAACTGGCAATCCTTGTCAATTAAGATTAGAGTCGAGTACACCCTGCCTGCTACTTTTGGTTGAACATGTCATTTACATACACAATGTATTTGTGCGACCTGAGCTTTAATTACAACGATTTTCATACAATCAGAATGGATCTTTAAGCAATTATACAGATGCGTGCATATAGTTGTTTTGAATTTCTATTTATAATTGTCTATTTATATATGCCCAACATCTGATTGTATTTCAAAATTGGATCTTTAGAAGTGCACTAAAGATACATACTTAAGATAAATGATATTTATTTGATTAATATTGATTAATGAATTAACCAAACAATGTGTTGGTATATTGGTGTACAATGACGTTACATCCATGGTGACGAGAATTGTGTCCGGTTGAAGTGGATTCATGGATTCCATTTTACGCAGGTAATCAGTTGTGTCTTTTATGTAAGATGGTAAAGTTTGCACGTGTGGTCTTTAGTGGAAATCTATAAACTCTAATATTTTTCTCTGTAAGATGTCCGTTGTCCACTTCAACCTGACACAATCCTCGTCTCCATGGATGTAACATCATTGTACACCAATATACCACACGACGACGGCATAACATCATCCAAGAAGGTCTGGGAACAACGCGACATCAAAGACCCCCCCCCCCCAAAATGAGTGCCTAATTCAACTACTCGAACTTTTTATGTTTAATGTCGAGCACTATTTACAACTTAACGGAAGAGCCATGGGACCCAAAAGAGCACCATCCTATGCGAACATCTTTATGGGAAAACTCGAGAAACTCTTCTCTCCACCATCCACTCTCATGGTTTAGGTTCATTGATGATGTTGACATGAAATGGAATGAATGCGAGGAAAACTTTAAACAGTTCTTTGACCACGCTAACAGTATACATCCTTCTATCAAATTTACACATGAAATGTCCACATCTAAAATCTCATTCTTAGATACCACTATCACCGAATAGATGTAATTATGTCAACCGATCTGTACTGTAAACCCACAGATAAACATCAGTACTTCTCACTAAACAGCTGCAATCCTAAACACTGCAGCAAAAGTATTCCTGTCAGCCAAGTTCTGCGAGTTAAACGCATCTGTTCTACGGAAGCTAAAACTAAGCAGCGTCTTGGAGAGCTTTAATGCCATTCTTAAGCAGAGAGGATACAATAACAAGACCATATCAAAAGGTTTTAAAAAAGCCAACAACATCAGTAGGGACCAGCCTTTGCAGTACAGAGAAAAGAACAATGGTCTTTAGAAAACCCAAAAGTTTCAAAGATCAGTTAGTCAGAGCAGAAATGTCATTATGTAGCGGCAAATCGGTGCAATGTTGCATCTGTGGTGACGGTCGTTGTATGACATGTGATCACATAGAACACACCCAATACTTCACCAGCACACCAAATGG
This sequence comes from Limnoperna fortunei, assembly GCA_944474755.1. NCBI lineage: Eukaryota > Metazoa > Mollusca > Bivalvia > Mytilida > Modiolidae > Limnoperna > Limnoperna fortunei. The sequence goes on along the minus strand of OX104115.1, from coordinate 21,958,109 downwards.
CAAACGATTTGACATCCATGTCAATTTAAATTGCATAAGTGAGAACATCATATACCTGTTACACATATGCAATCTCCAGTATGTTGGTGAGTCTGTACAAAGGTTCAGCAAAAGAATGAATTGGCACAGAAGCGACACAAGGTGCAAACCCAACTTACCTCTTAATAGGAATCTACGTAAGCACGGCACTGCAATAACTGAAATTTTTAATAAACTAAGAGTGACCCTAATAGAGCATAACTTAAGGTGGACAGACAAACAGAGAATAGAAAAAGAAATTTTTTGGATAAAAATATTTGGAACATCATTTCCGAAGGGAATAAATGAAAAATTATAGGAGAGTCAACCAGAAACATCATTGTCTCGGATTATTCATGTAGAATTACGTGTCGTTTTATTTATTTTAAAATTGTTTTGATATATATTGATTTTAACCTTATCAATATTGCTACTAACTTATACACCTGTACATATGTATAATAGCACTAACAAAAACTTTTTTCGTTAATAAGAAGAAATCGTATACATCATATACCTAGAATGACAAAAACGTTTTACCTGTTATTGTCATTCGTTGTAAAAACACCGACGAAGCCTGTTGGTCAGGCGAAATATTTGTGCACTTCTCAAAGTGTAAAACTTTGTTTTCGCTTTAATGATGTATCTAGATGTTGTTGTACAACTTTTTAAACGAATATATTATTATTTTAGTCTGTACAGTATCGTTATCTACCGTAGCGATCCAACATACCGTACAAACAATTGTTGACTATTTCTTTAGACGAATTATATACACTGAAAAAAAACCCACACATATTGCAGTGCAATTTTATGGGTAGGGGCTTATTAAGAGTGTAAAGCTTTGTGTATGGACATTACATCTGTTTTAGATTACTAAATTTAGTTATTACATATACTTCATATCACTTTGATACCAAATACATGTCACTCAGGAAAAGACAGCAGGTCTGTTTCTTTTAAAGAAATTTCAGGAAAATTATTCAGAAGCGAACAAGGAAAATAGTCATGATTGCGTGTTTTTTTTTAATTTTATATATTTTGTATACAATAGTGTTTAATTTTACAACATCTTACATCCCTAACATATGAATAGATAAAGTTTTGGACAAAAGTGCTAAAATATTTAAAAAAATATTCAAATTATAACTACTTCGAACATCATTTAAATGCCGGGGTTCTGGGTATATAAGAGCAAATATCTTAAAATTTTGCATAAAAATAGCAACGTAAATGAGTAATTAGTACAACTAGATGGTATATCTAACGAAATCACTTATCAAAAAAATTTTAGAATTGATTTCTGATTTTATACAGAATCAAATGTGCAATTTAAGCAAAATTTTTCCTCACTTTTTCAGAAGGTTGTTGGGTAACTTTTGAGATGACCATAAAACTGAGAAAACACCTAGTATGTCTGCATTCTTGGCACTTATTTACAAAATGGCCTTAAATATAATTGAGAAAAAAGTTATAGGAGGTTATAATAGCTATGCACCTAGATATTTTGTGACAGAGTTTGCTTTTCAAGCTGTCTATCGGTTGACACAGAGCAAAGAATGCGCAAAGGTGTTTTTCAGAGACCGGCAGGTAACAGAATTTTTAAATGTGTAACACTCCCAAACGTGTCTAGAGCGGTCACACGCCGAATCGAATATATTAGAATTGATAAAGACAAAACACGCCGCGGACCATAGGAAATGACACCATATACGAGAGCATACGGCCTGCAATGTTTAGTTGGAAAAAGAACACATAAGAATCCTTTTTAAGAAAGCAGTCAACTGGACCAGCCACAATTTAGGTATCTTTATAAAAAAGACGAAACTTAAGAAATTTGTTTTAATGCAACCTTAGTATATCCTGTAGAAATGCTTGGAGAAAAACACGGAAAGTCAAAGGTGACTTACTATTCCAGAGATGGGGAAATTGCAATGGGCTAAGGGACACGTGTATTTTCCAGTAGGTTCTGGAGAATAGTACATATAATAAGAAAGAAGCAATGCTAAACAAATGAAAGCACTGTACACAATTAAAAATAATGTTATGTTATTGTTTTGATATTAATAGATTTGAAATAGGAAAAATGATGTATAGCTTATGTAGTAAAATTGATTAATTTTCCGTGTATTGTTTGATCAGATGTAGGGTTCATTATGGTATTCAGGATATAATTGTTTGTGACTTTTACTACACATAAACCCATGCACAAAAGAAAAGGTTCATACAGAAAACAATCCAGAATAGAATTTGTTATGTATAGTTCTTATATCAAAACTTAAGTAGGAACTTATACAGAAACCAATTGATCCATACAAAATTTCCGCATATAGTGAAATAAATGTTTTAAGTGGTGTTTAACGCCACTTTCAACAATTATCAGCTATATCATGGAGTCCAGTTTTTAGTGAGATAAATGAGCTTGAAACAAGTAGGAATAAAAACAGACAAACTATTATACACAAATCAAACCAATACACTTTTTCAAGTGGCTAGGTTCGAACAGCGCCGTTGGCAGTTATGGTTAGGCCAAACTCGGCATACAAGAGAGAAAGACACATCTAGACGATACGAATTGGGCACCTTTCGGCGTAAAGGAGTCAAACTGCCACGATTGGGTACAACAGAGAATAGACACGTCTCTTTACGATACGAATCGGACACGTTTCGGCGTGCAGAAGTTAAACGGACACGTATGGGCGGATCGGAGACGTTGAGGTGGAAGGACACGTTTGAGAGTGTTACAAATATACTTCAATTCTTTTGTAAGACCACTCATTTTGAAGATAAAAGTGAGTTTATTTGTGTTATTGTATTAAAATAACTTAGATCATCTCTATTTTTCAAATATTTTTGCTCAAAAATAGGCAATTTATTCATAAAATTTGAGTTGACAGGAAAACGAAAAAAATTACAATTTCTATCATAACTTTTTAACCACTTGACCGATTTTTAAAACTTAGGTACCAATATGTTTCTTTTTCAGAGGACTATCTAATAGAAGTATTATTTTTCTCGGTACTTCATTTTTAGCTGACCGAGGCAAATGTTTATTTCTACATGAATGTAGCACGTAACTCATGCATCTGACAGAAGATTTAACAAAAAATGTATATGCGTGAGTAGACATCAAAATACGTTAATGCAAACGATTATTCATCTTTTTCGAGTTTTAAGTAAAGCTTAATTTAATATAATAATAGCAATCTAAATAATAGTAGGCGCAGTGAGTGTACTTACTTCGTAATATTGTATTCATTGAATAAACATCTTTGATTTCTTCTGTAAATAAGCACATTTGTACATTTGTAGGCTTTACGATTACTTAGTTCAGGTATAACGTTATTTGCAACACTTTTCAGATATCTATCAACATTTGTTTTTGAGGAAAATCGGTTAGACTACAAAGATGACCGAACATTAATCGCAATACCAGACTATCATTGTCCGAAGTCTGACTTCAAACACACGTTGTCGAAATGCGAACTTACAGCCCTAAATAGCAGTTGTGCATAACACGGTACGCCACTGATGCGTCCTGATTACACGAAACGTGCGTCTGCCAAAGCACATTTTATAACATCATCTTTGGTGATATTTTATTTACAGACAGCTTATTATTTCAACCTTGCATTGTCATTAAGTAATATGACATTAATAACAGATTCAAGACCATACGTTTCTTGCCATCAATAAATATACTTTCATGACAGTAAACCCCGAGCACCATTTAGTTATGTTTCTACATACCCCATGTGTTACTTTACCATTTATACCGTAAAGAATCAACAAAAACATACACATTTAATAGTTGCATTATTGTTTCTTCATGTTCTTTTGGATTGTAGTATATAACCGATACATATGACATAAGAATGAATACAATATGTGAATTAGTGTATAACAGGATACATGAAACTTATATCGTTAATCGTTTTTCGACGGCATTAAAAGTGTAAAATATGTGTACTCACGTATTTCATTTTTAGCTATATATAGACGACGTTTTTTAAACTCTGTAAAATAAATATAGCTGAGTAAATTATACGTTAATCTCGTATGTATTTGTTGATGTAATGTTACATTTATATTATACGTGTAGTTTGCGTAACCTATGATATTTTGTGAATTGAGGTATAACTTTATTTCATCTAGTATCTTGACGTCTTATCTTCTTAAGAGCATCAAGTCAACAGGTAATGTAAACGAACCACCTTTGCTTTATACCGTAGTTGACTCAAGGTTTTGACTTTATTTTGTAACTTTGCTGTAAAAAATGACATATTATTGTGTACAGTATAACGTGTTTCTTTTTTCTTTGTGATATGTCGAAATCTTGTTAAAAATGAAGAATCATTTTACCAGTAATGAACCATAGACATGTATAATGAAAACTGGCATTCGATGTTAATTTAAATAATTTGAGCAAACTTTGCTTAGACCAGCTTCAAAATTGCAACCTCAAAGTTTATATACAAGTGAATAAAACCGATAATCTACTTATATCAATCGATCACCTAGGCCTTAAAAACATGTGCAATGGTATTATAATACTGTGTTTTATTATTAGCAAATTTGTCTAACTCATATATAGTTTCATTTAGCTCAGTTACCAATGAATTCTAGACTAAATGAATTATTTTGCATTACTATGTGAAGCAATACGATCCTTGATTGAGTACATGGCGTTTAACAAGTTTATTTTTATTCCTTGTCGAGCGAAAAAATACTAATATTTTTATCAGTAAATTCCTAATTCTAATATTACTTTGTTATTTTATTTTTATGTTTTGACATACTTCATTTTGTTACTTTTTTACGATTACAAAATGACTTCGTGTACCTTTTGTATGTGAAATCCGGTCAAACATGAAGTTACTACCCTATGCATTCAAAACTTTTTTAGCTGTTTAACCGCTGGTGGAATGGGGTAAATTGCGAATAAATTGTGTGGAATAGGTCAACCTATAATACATATCGGCTGTACAAAATAGATTACGTATGAAAGCTATATTAATGTTTCTTCAACAAGGACAATGAGTCATATTACACATTTATTTCCCTGAATGACATGATATGTTGAGTTGAACTCAAACATCATACACTTTTATTTATTACATGCTGTTTACAACTACGTATATTGATATAATTATCCGGTCCGTACTGTGTGATACAATGATAATTAAATGTTATGTAACGTAAATGTCCCCCTGCATTAAACCAGGTAATAAGTTGTGCCTATACTATATTTACTACAGCATCAAGGTGGGTGGTGAAGTGTATTGTATGTAATTCTTTTTTTTCTTTTTTGAAAAGACTATATATAATACTGTCAAGATAGTTATTATATGTGAAGTTGTACATATTACAATAATTATTTGTCTAGATAGGTCTTTAATTGCAGCATTGATATATTGTTCTTCTTCTTAATATTCATGAGCATTAGTGGCCGATGCGCGATTAGTCAAACACGTCGGTAGATTCTTCCTCAATTCGCCCGTCCATGATAAAGACTAAAAGCTAGGAATTCTCGTACTAAGAGTCAGTGTTTTACTGAAATCATTGGAAATTGCAACAAGTTACCTATAAAGAATCATAGGTAACAGTTACACTTTGAAACTTTATTTGAAAAGCTCTTTCTCAATAAGTTCTGACTGATAGCTTAAACTACGCTAATGTCTTTAAACATCGTGCGTGATAGGATTTTAATCTTTCTGACGAAGGTTTGCTTTATGCTTGTAATCTTGACATATATGTAAAGAAGCATAAGCCAAAATATTATATGAAATCTGAAGTATATATAACAAGATGTAAATGTAACGCGTTACTGGTATTTTGCGTACATTGGGTGCAGTAGTATATTATTGCTGTTTGGTAAGAAAAAACACATTGGTACTTGACACATGGTTTGTTAATGAAAACGATTTTTCATCTTATCTTGTTTAAAATGGAACATTTTTAGATAATAGGCTAAATTTACATAATAGTAGATTTATTTATTCATTTTTAAGTTTTAACGCCACTTTAAGCAATTTTTCATCTATGTCATGGCGTCCAGATTTATTTGGGGAGGAAGATGGAGTACCCGGAGAAAACCCCCGACCTGCATCAAAGTAGATGTAATAATTGTACTTACGTTGATCTTTTTCATCCATAGTCAGCATCTGCTGGATTTTTACTAAAAACATTTGGATATTTGTAAGTTTTAATTTACAAACCTAAATACCATTAGTTACTTTGGGGTATAACGTTTTTATGCGAAGATACATGTTTTGTTTACGGACAATTACTAGCTTCATCCTAAAATAACTAGTCGTTGTGAAACGGGTCATACGTTAAGTGCACATTGCTTATATCACACTTGATCTTATTATTGTTATAATAGAGATAACTAAGCTGATGGCCTATCTAGAACTCCGGTACATCGAGGCCTTAAAAATAGCTATACATAGTACAACTTCTTTTCGCTTATATACTTAACTTATACTATTATATTATTTTAGCGAATATACATCTGTTCAGTCGCAATTATGTACCATACTTATACATATTATTTATTGTTTACTTTTCACTATACAATGTTTATCAGGTCCAAAGCTCGACTCGTCCATAATAAATCTAAAGCCAACATTGTCCCTTAGGTTACTGAATATAAATGAAATTTAGGCTTCACAAATGATGAAAATGAAGGATCAATCAAGTGTGCTGGGACAATACCACTTTCAGAACATATAGACAGCTAGTACTACGGTTATGCCTTCGGTTATTTGTTGATTCAATTTTACATTAATTTACACATTTAGTTTTCGTTCCTGTGGAATTTTGTGGATTGGGGTATAACTATAACATCTAGTATATCTTGACGTCTTATCTTTGTAAAATCATTCTTATGCCCGGAAAGTCAACATGACAAGTGAATTAAACACTTTGCTTTAGACCGTAGAGGACACAATGTTTTGATGTTAGTAAAGCTTCTCAACCAAAATAAAGTGAAATACTTTATTTAAGACTTTTTATCTTCTTTCTGTTTATGTCAACACATTTTTGCCGTCCTTCGAAATCTAACGTTGAATTGATTTTTTCATCGATGTGAGCTGTTTAGTGATGACATAAATAAGTTTTGCAACTTTATACTATAAAAAAGATGGCATATTATTGAATATATTTTTACGTCTTTTCTTTTCTTTTGAATATGTCGACATTTTGATTAAGCTAAAAAGATCGGTGTACCAGTGATGAACCATAGACATGTTTTCTAAAATCTGGCAATTGATGTTAATTTTAATTACTTCAAGCAAACTTTGCTTAGGCCAGCTGCCAAATTGCAATCTCAGAGTTTATATACAAGTGATTAAAACCGATAATCTACTTATATCATTCGATCACCTAGTTCTTCAAAAAACTTGCATGGTATATTAATAATATTTATTTTTATTATTACCAATATTCCATGCATACTTTTTAGATGAAAATATTTCTGTTCAATTAGCAATTGTGTATAAATCACATTAGCTTCATTCAGCTCAGGTAGCAATGAATTCCAGACTAAAATGAATTTTTTGCATTGCTGTGTGGAGCAAGACGTTCCTTGATTGAGTACATAGCGTTTACTATTTATTTGTAGTCCTTGTCGTGCAAAAAATACTTGTATCGGTTAACTCATAAATTTAATACAACTTTGTTATTTTGTTTTCCTGTTTTGACCTACTTCCTTTTGTTGCTTTATTATAGCTTAGTTTTTACGATCAAAATATAGACATTACCTCTTGTGAATTTTTTTATGTGAAATCCCGTCCAACATGAAGGTACTACCTCATGCATTCAAAACTGTGATAGCTTTTAAACTGGTGGTGCAAAGAATGTGGTAATTTGCAAATGAATTGTGTGGATTATGACAACGTATTACCGATGTCGGCTGTACAAAATATCTTACATATGAAAACTACATGTATTTTAATTTTTCTTCAATAAGGAAAATGATCCTGATTGTATATTTCTTTCCCTGACTGACTTGATTTGTAGATGGAAGTCAAACAGGCACATAATTTACTTGTTCATCCACTATGATTTATTAGATGCAGTTAAGAATTACATATATTGACAAAATCTATAAATAGTAGATGCATGATGTGTACTTACTTACAACTTCTTTTTTAATGGAAAGCAAATGCTGGATTTTTACTGTAAATAAATAAATGTGTATATTTGTAAGTTAGACTTTACCAACCGAATACCAGTAGTTAGTTTTTAGGTATAACGTTATTTTGAGATATCCGTTTTGTTCACGGAAAATTACGAGCTGCATCCTAAAACAACTCGTCGTTGTGAACTTGGGCATTCGTTAAGTACACATTGCTTATATCACACGTGTTCTTATTATTGTTAAAATAGAGATAACTACGCCGATGACCTATCTAGAACTTCGGTACATCGGGGCCTTAAAAATTAACTATACACAGTACTAGTTGTTTTTAGCCGTTACCCATACTCTCATAATTTGAGCGATATACATACATCTGTTTAGTCACAAATATGTATTATGTTCGTTAGTTTGAATGGTGTTTTATCGCCACTTTCAGCAATTCTTCAGCTATATTATGGCGTACAGTTTTTATTGAGGAGGAAGACGGAGTAGCCGGAGAGAACCCCGGACCTGCGGTAGGCAAACTGGAAATACTTGACAATTAAGATTGGAGTCGGGTACACCCTTCCTGTAGTGAGAATCGAACCCGCAATCCCAGTGTTGACAGACCACGTGATCAATAGTAGACGAACTACCTTACCCTCGGCCACAGAGGCACGCCGCAAATATGTATCATATATATATATATATATATATATGATATATATATATATATTCGTATATATATATATATATATATATATATATTTATATATATATATATTTAATTGTCTATTTATTTGTTAGGTCGCACAAAAACATTGTGTATGTAAATGACATGTTCAACCAAAAGTAACACTAGGCCAGTGAAACTCCGTTTTTTAGCGGACGGATCTGGTCTAGAGGTTACACCTCTGTCTTTACATGCTAGGCGCAGTAGCCATAGATGTTATAAACTGACACGAGTTCGATTCCCGAGGTGGGACGGCTCAAATATCAAATCTGTGTGTACAGATGATTTTCAGAGTGGAAATTACAACGACATTGTTTGGTTAATTCATTAGACACTTATATATATATACATATATATATATATATATATATATATATATATATATATATGTGTGTGTGTGTGTGTGTGTGTGTCCAATAAAAGTACAACATAACCAGAGTCTTTGTTCTGTATTTACAAAAGAGCTTTCATGTTTACAAACAATCTTCAGGTGTGTACAAACAAAAGTCTATACTAGACACATATATAAAAACTGTATACAAGTGTAATTTTCCGACAAATATATATATATATCCAGTCGCAAATGTGTTCAATACAGATTCTCCTTAGGGGAACAACATAAAAAAACAACAGATTTAACAGATAATAAAATTAAATGACAATCAATTATTTCTTGACAAGAACAATTCCAGCATATTAAATCCATTCCAAGAAAAATGGATTCAAATCTTTTGAATAAGATTCTACATAACATAATTGTAATATTACTTGTAAGCCACAAGGAAAACGCAGATGCCTACTTATTCCGGAGGTAAATGTTTATTTCTTCTTGAATGTAGCGCGTAACTGATGCATGTGACAGAAGATTTAATAAAATGTCTATGCGTGAGTAGACAGCTGAATACGTTAATGCAAACGACTGTTCTTCTCTATCATGTTCTAAGTAAAGTTTAATTTTATATAATAGTAAACATCTAAATAATAGTAGACGCAATGGATGTACTTACTTCGTAATGTTTTATCCATAGAATGAAAATCATGGATTTTCTCTGTAAATAAGCAAATGTGTATATTTGTAAGGTTTACTTTTAAAAGCGAATACCATTAGTTAGTTGTATAGGTACAACAATATTTTGAGGTAAAGATTTCATTCGCAGAGATTCCGGTCTTTCATCCTGAAACAGGCAGTCGTTGTTAATTGGAGCATACGTTAACCACACCTTGCTCAGAATTAGTTTGATCTTATTATAGTTATATTAAATAAGCCGATAATCTATCCAGATCTCCGGTACATCAAAACCTTAAAATAACTTTACATAGTACTAGTTCTTTTTGCTTATATACTTTACTAATACTATCATAATTTTAGCCAATATACATCCGTTTAGTCGCAAATATGTACCATACAGCTATATGTTATTTATTTTTACTCGGTGTCACACAATGATTATCAGGTCCAAAGCTCGAATAATCTACAATAAATCTTAAGGAAATATTGTCCCTAGGGTTACAAAATAAAGATAAAACTGTATATACACCGTTATGCCTGTTAAGCAGATTGCAGGGCAAGCGGATTATAATGTCCTGCTTAAGGTTCTGCCTTCCACGTTTGTAATCCTACTTTCTGGCTAGAAAGCTAACGCAGAAGCCTACTGAATACATACGTACATGTTTGGTTCTTAAATGATGTAGAGTATACATGTAACTGACGCATGTGACGATTTAATAAATGTCTATGCTGAGTAGACAACATGATGCGATGATGGAAGCGACTGTTTATCTTTATGATGATTTAAGCATTGCTTAATTTAAGATAATAGAGAAATCTAGTAATAGTAGACACAATTAGGATACTTACTTCGATATTGTTTAGCCAATGATCGCAAATCCTTTGTTTCCTCTGTAAATAAGTATTTTCGTTTTATTTCTAACTTTCATTTTAACCGATTACCATTAGATTTGGTTTGAGTTGCAACGTTATTGTGATGTGAAGATTGTAATTTTATTCGGGAAAGGCCGGTCCTTCAGACTAGATCAGGCAGTCGTTGTCAATTAAAATGTAGGGCATATGTTAACAAAACCTCGTTTATATCGGTCTAGATCGTTTTATTGTTGTAGTATAGACGAAAAGCTCTCGATTACCTATCTAGGCGTCCGGTAAACCAAGGATTGGAAAAATAACTATGTATAGTATATATATATATATATATATATTTGTCGGAAAAATTACACTTGTATACAGTTTGTATATATGTGTCCAATAAAAGTAAAACATAACCAGAGTCTTTGTTCTGTATTTACACTTATATATATATATATATATATATATATATATATCCAGTCGCAAATGTGTTCAATACAGATTCTGTTTAAGGTAACAACATGAAAACAAACTACAGATTTAACAGATAATAAAATTAAATGACGGAACAAACAATCATTTCTTGACAAGAACAATTCCAGCATATTAAATCCATTGCAAGAAAAATGGATTCAAATCTTTTGAATAAGATTCTACATAACACATTTGTAATATTACTTTTTGGCCACAAAGAAAACGCAGAAGCCTACGTATTTCCGAGGTTTATATTTTCATGAATGTAGCGCGTAACTCGTGAAGAAGACAGAAGATTAAATAAAATGTCTTTGCGTGAGAAGACAGCAGAATACGTTAATGTAAACGATTGTTCGTCTATATCATGTTTTAAGTAAAGCTAAATAATAGTAGATAGGTGTACCTACTTCGAAATGTTTTACCCATGGAAAGAAAATTGTTGACTGTCTCTGTAAATAAGAAGATTTGTAAAATAGTAAATTTTACTTTTTAAACCGAATAACAATAATTATTTAAGGTATAACGTTATTTGAAACACTAATATATATACATAAGTCTCGAAGAGCATGCAATGATACAATTGACCGTGTTTTTGTTAAAACTATTGACACAGACTGACCAACGAATGGCCTTAATCATTGAATGTCAATATTGGTTTTGAACATTTTCACTTACACTAAATTTAAAACTTTTATACATTGCTCCTACCATTCCCCCACCTGCGGAGATGTCACTTGGCTTTGCTCAAATATTCCAACAAAATGTTATCAAAATTACCAAGATGATTAATTCAGTACGCCAGACGCGCGTTTCATCAACTCAAAGACTTATCAGTGCTAAAAGTATTTTGTTCATTTGGAGATGAAATAAAATGTCCACTGAGATCGTGTAAATACGCAATGCAAGTAGTTCAAAATATTATATAAAGAATATACAGAAAGTACCAACCAGTAAACTTATTAAGTATCTGATCGACAAACATGACGATACAGCCTAAACAAAAAATAATATACAAGTCTCAAAGAGTATGCAACGCTACATTTGACTGTGTTTTTGTTAAGACTATAGACACAGAATGGCGTTAATCATTTAGTGTCAATATTGGCCTTGAACATTCTCACTTAAACTAAATTGAAAACTTTAGTACATTGATCCAACCTCTTTATATTGGTATATACATCTATATGGAGAAACCTCGATTGCACTCTTTCTATATATATATTAACGTGTGTTTGTTTGGGGTAAACTGGTGTGCCTACAAAGATGACCAGACCTTGATCGACAAAACATATCATTGTCCAAAGTCCGACTCCGAACAAACGTTGTCGAGGAGTGAACCTACAGCCCGAAATAGCAGTTGCATAAAACGGTAATAAAATGAGCGCCACTTTCGAGTCCAAATTACACGTAGCGTGCGTCTGCGTGTAGCACATTTTACAACAGCATCTTTGATGATATTTTATTTACAAACAACTTATTATTTCAACCTTGCATTGTCATTTAGTAATATGACATTGAGAACGGTTTCTAGTCCATAGATTTCTTTCCACAAATAAATAAACTTTTATGACACAACCCGGTGTATTATGTAGTCATTACGAATAAGGTTATGTTTCTACATACCACATATGTGGCCTTTCCATTTTGTACCACAAAGCATAAACAAAAACGTGCACATTGCATCATTGTTTCTTCATGTTTCTTTAGATGATTGTAGTATATAACCGATACATGTGACATAAAATGTAATAAAGATATATGAATGAGTAGATAACAAAATACATAAAGACAAATCGTTAATCGCATTTTAAAGATTCGATATTTAAAAATTGCAAATGTGTTTACTTACGTATTTCGTTTCCATCTATGTATAGAGGAAGTTTGTTAAACTCTGTAAAATAAATATGTCTGAGTAAACTATACGTTAATCTCCTATAATAATTTGTTCATGCAATTACATATTGATATTTGTATAGTTAGTTTTCGTAACCTATAATATTTTGTGGTTTGAAGAATACTTTATTTCATCTAGTATATCTTTGCATCTAAGCTTTTATCAGCATTCCAATTCGTGGATAGTCAACAGGATATTCGAATGAAACACCTTGCTTTAGACACTAAATGGCCAAATGTCTTGGCTATTTATGTTTTCAGCCAAATAAATTAAAACTCTTCTTTTGTCACTGTTGTAAAAGACATGTAAGAATAATTATCTTCTTTATGTTTATGGCTACACATTTGTTTGTGTACAGTATTACGTAGTACGTTTCTTTTTTCTGTGAATATGGCTACACATTTATTTGTGTACAGTATAACGTATTATATTTCTTTTTCTGTGTGTGTATGTCGACATCTGGTTTAAGATAAAAAATCGGTGTACCATCAATGAACCATAGACCTTTATTCTGAACACTGGCGATCGTTGTCACTTTAGGTGACTTCAAGCATACTTTGCATTCGACAGCCTTGAAATTGCGTTTATATACAGGAGTTTATATACAAGTGACTAAAAACCGATACTTCAATAATATTACTCGATCAGATATGCCTTCGAAAAAAATTGGCATGGTATTATTATATGTATTTTTTATCATTATTGCATGTTAACTTTTCAGATAAAAATATTTCTGTTCAATTAGCAAGTGTGTTTATTCAAATATAGCTTCATTCAGCTCAGGTACCAATAAATTCCAGACTAAATGAATTATTATGCATTAGTATCAGAAGCGATTGAGTATATGGCGTTTGTTAGTTTATGTGTTATCCTTGTTGGGTGAAAAAAACTATTTGTTATCATAAAATTACTAATTTTAATACAAATTTTTTATTTTGTCTTCGTGTTTGGAGCTACTTTATTTATGAATCTTTATTATAGCTTCGTTTTACGATAAAAATATGTACAACACTTCTTGAGTATTATTTATGTGAAATCAAATGGAACATAAAGTTGCTACCCCATGCATTGAAAACTGTGATCGCATATAAACCGCTGGGGTAATTCGATATATTTCGAATGAATTCTGTGGAAAATGTCAAGCTATATCCAATTTCGGCTGGCCAAAGTAGATTACATTGGAAAGCTATATTTATGTTTCTTCAATGAGGATTTTCTTTCCTGACTGGATTGATCAGTAGAAAGGAAGTCAAACAGCAGACACTTGTGCATACACTGCTACATACCGCATTGTTTACAAGTAAGGATATTGATATATGTTTTCGTTCCGTACTGAGTGATACAATGATGCTTAGATGATATGTAACGGAAATGACTGCAATAAATAGCTCCTATACTAGATATACTACATCATCAAGGTGGGTGGTGAGGGGGTATTGTATGTAATTCTTTTTTTTAAATTTGTTTAGTAGACTAAATAAAATACATGTACTCTCTTGACATTTATTATGTGTTGCGTTGTACATTTTGCAATACTTCCTAATGTCTGGATAGGTCTGATTAACTGCAGCATGGTTTTAACATGCTTTTAAAGAATATTTATGAGCTTTAATCACCGATGCGCGACTCGCCAAACGATTCTTCAACAATTAGTTCATCTATGATAAAGATCTAAAAGATAGGAATTTCCGTAACAAGAGTCTCTGCTTTACTGAGCTATGTAACGTTTTATTAGTAATAAAAATCAGTTCTGACTGATAGATAAAACTATGCTATATATTTGGGCAGAAAGATAATAATTCTATCATGCTAAATGTTTAAAGAGCTAAATGTTTAAAGATTTATAACGGTAGTTTTATCTATCAGTCAGTACTTATTGCAACTAATATTTTATAACTTACTTTAGAAAATTATAAATAATAAAGTATTTTATCTTATTGCTACTACCTAACTGCTTCCTGTGGCTCTTCGGGCGACAATAATGATTAAAAAGATTGATTACAAAAATGTCGGTATATAAAAATCGCATTTGAATAAAAATATATGTTTTGGAGCTATATAGTGTCAGGCAGTACCATCAACTATTCTTGGGAATCACAATAGCAACTGATAATACTATTATTGTTGATCGTTTTGCAGCAACCGATAGAAAAACGAATCGAAAATACCGATTTGTAATCAGAAAACAATTAGTCAAGCACAGACACAACCATGGTAAAACAAAATAAGGGACAACTATAAAGCAAACAGACACACTGCACTAAAACAAAAAATTGAGTAAGGCTAGAAACCGGGTAAGTCCAGCTATTCTGGAACTATAAGCAACCTTTGATCGATTCGACAATATGTTTAAACCAATTGTACAGCACTGTTGTATCAGACAACGGTATCAGAACACATTTCAGATCTCTTGACATTTTTAAAGAGGTAAATGTTTTCCTGTTTCAATTTCAGGAAAAATTATATCTAATGTTGTTATTAAAGAAGCAAGCGAAATGGAAAATAACCTTTTGTTTTGTTCGATGCGAGCTTCAGCAAGAAAAAGGAAAGTATGATGACTACAGAGAACCAGGGTCTTTTTTATAAAATCTCACGATACGTTTTGAGTTATTTCAAGGAAAATAATAAAATTAATTAAATATCTTCTGCCACACACAAAAATTCCATGGACAAACTTGTTTTAATAACAGATAGTTTAGAAACACTTCTTTAAAAAACTTATTAAAAAGTTATTTTTTTTGCAAACAAACTTTCGTGTTGAAAAGAAATGATGTTATTTTTGTTGATTTTAAAACAACATTTATTAATGTATTTAGGACGACACATACAGATTTTTTACAAGTCAAGATAATGTTTGTTGTCTTTCATAACAAAAGGCAGTATTTGTTAAATTATACACATTGGATTTGTCTATTACTCTCAATATTGCTATGCATTTTACATGTATCAAAATACTCTTGCAATATGACAGTATTGACAAAAATGAACATTTTAATTTACGTTATAGAGAGAAACTCTAAAAAATGGCTCTGACTGGGATCAAAGTTGTGGTGCTGAGAAACTTCTTTGTCAACGTAATTCCTGAATATATATGCATTGATAACATTGTAGTGCTTCTTACTTTCTAGTTTATGGTTGCAATAGTTTAGAAAATAGTTTAAATGCTTTTTATTCATGAAAAAACAGAATGCAACATACATATGTAAATGTAGTAGCCAAGAGCAAAGTTTGTGTGGTCCTGGTATCAAATAAAGTAATATATTTTAGATTTCAAATTTATTTCAAAATTGAACCAGATCAAGTATATCCAGAAAAGGTCTTTTGTTGATAATCCAGATAGCTACATCTATACTTTATGTAAAAGTTTACATTTTAATATATGTTGGCATTTTAATATAGTTATAATCATAACTATTTGCATAATTTTAATTCATATTGTTACTGTTCTTTTTGTTCAATTTGTATATTTGAGGAATAGATTAAAGAACACTTTTAACCCAAATAATATATATTTGTAGGAGATAGTTTGCTCAATTACAATCGAAAATTTAAAAATCTGCATAAAGATATTGTATGAACTGAATTGTTACTGTGTTAAATAAATATTTCTAGAACTATTTATCTATTATTTTTCAATTTTTTTTTTGACTTGTTTTGATTGTTTAGTTAAGTACCATTATATGAATGATAACTATTCTGTTTTTTAAAGTAAACAATTACAAATGCATGCTTTTATAAGAGAATTCCATTACAAGACGTAAATTAGTTTGCCATGTTTGGTTACTGAAAATTTAGTCTTTCTCTAACCTGTTTTTTTTTAATCTTTTTACCTTTAAATAAATTTTATTTTTGTTTTTGTTTGTTATCTTTTCCTTATCATAAATAAATAATTCTAATATGATATCATGTTATCGCTAACTAACATATTGCCCCAATTAATACATCTTTACCATACACCATAGCATACTATAATTAACTTCTTTGACCTAACTAAGAGATGCTTAATCAGTCACGAGACATTATATATGCAATTTTAAACCCAGGAAATGAAATGTCTGTATTTCCAAACAAAATATTGTGCCATCAAATTAAGATTTTATGCAAGATTATTCAGTTTTATTAAGTTTGCTGTAGAAACAGCTATTCAGTTTTTGTATCAAATGAAGACAATGTAGGGATGTTCAAAGACTTTAGGATAAAACATACATTTTTAAAAGGTTTTAGGTACTAAAATAGAATAATTTCATATGTGTTTATAAAATTTGGAGAGTGTTCAAATAAATCATATTTATTTGTACAACCTGAATATTGTAGATTTACATATAACAAAATAGACGAAGAAAGTATTTCAAATTGTTTATGCTTATATTTAATTTAAAACATGTTCATGGTTTTAATGAATTTATTGTTTTAAAATAAATACAAGTTATTTGACATTTTAATGTTCAGGTTATTTTAAATTGATAACAGAATGTAGTATTTTCTATCAGACTAACAAAGTGTAAAATATTTTCTTTTGCGAATGCTGTCGAACGAATGAACCTTTATTTTTACCTGTACTGCGCATGCGGACGAACGAACGAACGGTTTTTATTTACTTGTTTTGCGCATGCGGACGAACGAACGAACGAACGGACGTACGGATGGACGAACGGAAAACGATATCCAAAAGAAAGGAAAACGAAATACGAACGCATAAATGGGAACGTTTTACGTTTCATGGTGTATATATAATGCAGTCATTCATTTTCTTCAAGTGTGATACACTTTTCAAAATGTATTTAGTCTTTGAAAACAATTGCACAATCCAAATTTTGTAATTTTGTAATTTGCCATTAATAAATGTTCCAGATAGAAATATTAACACAATTTATACTGTACATTTCATCAGCAGATCAATTACCATCGAATGACAAAAACTGAGCGTTGACATTCCTAAAATCCTCTTATGTAGGAAGGAAATAGTTGCAGTTACGTTGCATTTCCTTTATGTATACACGTATTATTTGTTTCTCATTACGAATGTTAATATAGGGCCTCGATGGGCTCGACTCCAACCTTAATTGACAAGAATTGCTAGCTTTTCTACCAAAGGTCGGGTTTTGTATCCGGCTCCCTCCTTAACAAAACTTGGCGCTATTATATAGCTGACAAATTGCTTAAAGTGGCGTTAAATTAAATTGAAACAAATAAACAAATCGATTATAAATAATTTTTGACAGATATGACCTTACTTAATATTCGTTCCTATTACAGTGAATGGTTTATTTACAAAAAGCGTCATTCGAAAAAGACACTTTGCACATGCATCGTCTGGCATTGCCTATGTTTGTGTGATCCCGAATGTAGTCATGAACTTTTTATGACGAGAAAATATAATCAAATTTTCAGAAAAACGTTTATGAGATTATGGTTGTTAAATAAAATAAATGTATTGATCATTACGTCCGTTTGTCCGTTTAACTGACAGCACATTAATTAGTACATTTTCATCAATCAGTCAAATTCACCAGATCGTTATCTATGCGTTGATTGACAAACGGAATGGTAATGAACTATCTTACGTTTATATTGGACTCATTTTATATTGATTGATATTTGATCATCGACGAAATAAGGAGTAATTGGTGACGGTTCACTGATCCGCTTTATGGGTTTTTTTTAATTTATCCGTAATAAAATGGATTTAAATAACACAGTCAAAATGTAAATCAACATTATTTTATTTAGAATTGTAAAATGTTAAAAGAAGAGAATATAAAGATTGAAAGTACGACATTTCATATACATGTACGTTTTCTGGTAACATTGGCAATTACGAGATACTTTGAATATATTCATAAATATGTTTCTTACTTGTGTTTGTTCATTATTATTAATAACCAAACTTTCGGCTGGTACATGTATTCATTGTTAATATTTTTCTAAATTAAATAAGATGTATCCGGTAATGTGCACATCCTGATCAATGATCAATAATGGATACCAAGTTAATTCCTGATTCATGCGTTGTGAGAGATACATTTATAATTGATCAGATACCGATCCGACAATGTGTTGCGTTTTTGTATGCAAAGACTTTTTTCCTGTACAACTGCAGCTTTGTAAAAATAAGTGCCGAACAAGCAACATCAGCTTAAAAACAAATATGAAACCGATAATAACTAAAACGAGGGTAATTTTATAATCTTATATCGATATATCATTTGTTTTGTAAGAGAACACTTTTTGGACAACAAATTCTTGCAACTAGCTAGAAGAAACACAAATTTAGCAAAGCTATATTAATATTAATGTCTGCATTAAAATATATTGGGTAAGTAATGTGATTTTAAGGTAAATATTTTTTAAGAAAAAAAAGCAAATTAAATATTTCTCCAAATTAAAGCAGATTAAAACAAATATCCGTACGTTTCTTTCATCGAGCGGAAGGTTTGGCAGTAATGCATCGTCGCGCTCGGTCGATCCTCTGGATGAGTTTATGTTTCAACACAACAAGTGTGTGCTATTATTGTTAATACCACGAGATATCCACAGAAGTACATATTTAATAATATTGTCGCATTATGGAGACATTTAACTACCATGGCTATGTAATGACCTAAATCCGCCTAAAGACGAGGATGCTATGAGGTGCCTCAATTCCCCCCATGATAAATATGTTGAGGTCTTTGCAGACAAGGCTTTTAACAACAGTGTGTGTATGTAAGTCACATTACTATAAATGTCTCAATAAAGAAATAGGTATCAAGGATAATTCTGGTAATTCCACATACAAAACTACCACATAAATGAAATCTTGGCAAACCATAAGTCCTTCTTGACTATTTTGAATATAACGACAAAGAGTCTGAAGACTTTCCATAAAAATCCTTACAAGGAAAGATACATAGCCGGCTCTTCCATATGCTCTTACAAAGATTTGTCAAAACGGTGGACTAAGACATTGTCTGCAGTGAAAGAATGACAGCAAACATACTGTGAAACTTTTTATTCGCGTAATATTAATCATATGTGGATTCTTACAAATTCAAAAGAACTTTTTGAAAAATTCAAAATATAGATCGATATCTAAAATTTCATCTGTTAGAACCTTTGATTTTTCAACTATTTATACTACTTTGCCGCAGCAACAACTTAAATCCGTCTTCAGGAAATTATACATAAATCCTTCGCTTCCACATATGCCTACGCATATGTAGTTTAAGGTTATAACAATACGCCTTATAGCTACTAAAGAACTTAAGACCATTAAATTATGTTACAACAAAGAGGAGGTGTATAGTATGCCAGATCGTCTGATCGACAACATTGTAACTATTGGAGGATGTGTTTCAGCAGAAAATTGGAATTCCAATCCATACAAACTGTGCCCCGCTTTTTGCCAATTTGTTCTTGTATTCTTATGAAACAGAATTTCTTCGAATCTTATTAAAGACAAGATGATAGTAGAAGCTAGGTTCTTCACTTTTACATATAGATATATTGATGATGTTCTTTCAACCCTCAGTCTGCTGAGTGGCTTCCTTTAATATATCCTTCAGAACTAGAAATTAACGAAACGACAGAAACAACTTTATCTACATCATTTGTTTGACTTAAACCTTGAATATGACACCAACAGTCATCTTACCACAAGAATATAGTTCAAACAAGACGATTTTAATTTCAAATTTATAGATTTTCCTCACCTATGCACCAATATACCAACTTGTCTTTCATGCGGTGTCTTATTTCTCAATTGATCAGGCATGCAAGAGCTTGCAGCGAGTATATTGATTTTTGCAATCGCTACCTATTTGTTCGGCATAAATTTATAAACCAAGGTTACAAGAAAAAAACGACTCGTCCTCACTTTTAATTAGCTTCACTTTAGATAATATTTTCTTGTCAAGCAATATTCTATATCGCTTGAAAATATTGATACAGATAGTTTTCCCAATGTTTGAACTCAGTATACCGTGAATGTGCTACGATGATTGTTGGATAAACCTATTATTAAATTGCGGCATATGATACCCATCCCTTGTAATTTACTAATCAACTCAAATACTATGGTAATAAAAGCGGGAGGTTTGGCATGCCATAAAACCTGGTTCTTTTGAAATGCTTGTACCAAGTCAGGACCGTCTTGTTGACAGTTTCATCAGTGTTCGATATTTTGTTATTACCTTCATATCAAGGCAAAAAGATAATCTCATTAAGAAGATTGTTTTAGTTATTGTTACTTAACACAAGTTATTGACTTACTTGTATGTTTTTCAACCAGAAAATGGAAATAGTTTATGGCCGCTGTAAATAAGAATGTTTATAAAATATTGTCACATGCCTGTCTCCATTCTGATAATGTATTATTTATGTACCTGTCATTTCTAAGTTGAAGTCTTTAATTTGTTTGTTGGTTATGATTTATTTTATCCTTCACATTAATTTTTTTCTAAAGTTACTATCTAAACAATTATCGTTTTCATTTACAATGTAAAGTTGGTTTGTTTGTTTGTTTTGGTTTTTGATTTTTTTTTTTTTTTTTTTTTTTTTTTGTTTTTTTTTGTTATCGAAGCATATGCTTCGATGGAAACCTGATGGCATTTATTCAAAAATGCCATAATTGCCAAAAGATGGACGTCGACCGTACATAGCCAGACCAATCTGTCACTAAATACCCGAAAATAATTGTACATAGCATATTTAAATATATATTACTCTTCTTATAGTATAATACGCTCTGTTAAATAGTGCTTGTGTATAATTCATATATGTAATCAGCAATATATGCTAACAATTAATCTCAATTAAGCATTGTCCCGTTCGTGAACCCATTAAACTAATGGACGGATCTTGAATATGATAAAATGTATACAACCATCATTCATGCTAACCAGAACAACGTGCACATCAAGTTCTGACAATTTGTATAGGTAAACTACAACAATGCGTAAAAGGATTTCTGGATAAGGTTTTTGTTCTACGTACAAGGTTTGTAATGTTACCATATCCACAGCAAAACATACATAATCATATTCATAGTTATATTTGATAATAGCACAGTTTTGTACAATTTTGTGTGATGAATGCAACCGACGGATGTGAGAAAGATGAAATGAATTTCTATTTTTACGAACGAGTATAAAGTTAAAAACTTGAATGAGAAAATACAATTATGAATACTAAGTTTTTAGTAGTGTATCATTCTCCTGTTAAGCATATAACATAACTCAATATAATACAAAGTGTGTGACTTACTTGATAGTTTTTCAACATTATTAAGGTATCTATCTAGAGCTTCTGTAAAAAATATGTTTATAATATAATATACTTTTTATCATCCTTTTCGACTAAATGTATGCCCGTCGTCTGTTTAGTTTAATGTCGTTTGCATGGTTGTAGCATATTTATATTGATAATGTTTATATTTTTTCTTATTTCACGTACTAGAGCCAAAATCTTTTTTTTTAATTTTCCGTATAACATTATTTTCAGCAATATTTATTTATATATCTTGATATCAACCTTCATTCTGAAAACAGGCAATCAGAATCAATGCTTACGTGGTGCACAACTTCCTTAGCTGAGTTAGAACCTTCACATGCTGTTGATCGTATTTTCGTGACCTAACTAGACCATTCAATGACACAGGCTCCAAATGATAGCTATACCTTGTATTATTTTAGGTTTTTTTATTTCCGTAGTAGCAGTTTAATCTTAATGGAATATATTTCGTTTTAAAAGCAAAGTTTGTTAAAACGAGATATAGACTTTGCTATCTCAGGTAATAATTTATCTTAAACAAGTCAAAACTACGGTTATACCTCTGCAAACGCAATCATGAAAAATTTCTGTATTATTTCCATTGACATCACGGCGCCAACTGTAAGACGTACGTAAATATTATGTATATGCTGCTTATGTTATGTCTGATGCTTGAAACGTGACAGAAGATTTACCGACTTTTTATTAATGAGTGGTCAACAGTATATGCAAAACGGTAACTGCATTATGAAAGCTTGTGTTCTTAGTGTGTCATTCTCCTTTTAAACACAGTACTTAAGATAATATTTTACACAATGTGTGTGACTTACTTGAAAATTTTTCATCCGTATTAAGGTATCTATCTAGAGCTTCTGTAAATAAATATGTTTATAATATAATATACTTTTTATCTTCCTTTTAGTGGCTCAACTGTATGTCCTTCTGTATAGTGGAGATTTCAAAGTTGAAATGATGTTGAAAAGTGGTTGAATTCTATTCAGTGCACGTTGTAATAAGGTTGAATAATGGTTAGTGTATGTTGAATTAAGGTTGAATTCTGGTCCTTGTCATCCTCTGAATTCAGGGTTTCTGTGTCAAGTGGACACAGAAACCATGACTTGTGAGGATTGGTCCTTGCATGTTAAATGTTGGTTGATAGAAGGCTGAATTTACCTTCAAAGTAATTGAAATACAATGTGCAAATAATAATAGTTTTTTAATCCCATAATACTATTTTACTATTTCACTAGTTATGACAGAAGTTTAACACGTGTTACAGGTCAAAATGAAATACCCTTTATATATATTGGCTAATAAAAGGATAAATACATGGAAATAAATTGATTATTTATTATGAACAATGTATTACTTATAAATTTACAATAATAAAAAAGAATGTTATTTGTCTTTTGAATGTTCCAGTCTGTATACACAAAAGGAATGTCCCAAACGTTATGTCTAAAATCACTGGAATTACCAGTCCAATAATAAAAATTAAATCCAATAATGTTCTGTCATAGAGAAGAATTAAAAAATCAAACAGCTTCACACTGATGCATGTCCTCTATATATATCCTATGCACACTTTTTGTAGAGGATAGAATGTTCCGAAATTTTGTAGATTACTATTGTTTGGTTAACAGTTATTGTCTATATGGTCCGAGTCCATCTTTTCCTGTAAACACCTCCTGTCTTGAAAATAGCACACATTACAAAT
Source organism: Limnoperna fortunei (assembly GCA_944474755.1). Taxonomy (NCBI): domain Eukaryota; kingdom Metazoa; phylum Mollusca; class Bivalvia; order Mytilida; family Modiolidae; genus Limnoperna; species Limnoperna fortunei. Next base: position 21,934,041 of record OX104115.1, on the reverse strand, counting down.
CTTGTACAGTTATCAAACAACATTGATTCCTTGTACTCTTTGCGAATTCTTATCAATTCATCTAAAATAAGAGAAAAATTATTTATAATCCTGAAAATTCAAAATTGAAGTTAAATACAGTCTTCGAGGGCTCTCTCAGTTGCTTATTTGGTAGTATCTGTATACTAGTAATAAATGTAACAAATACTAAATTGATAATGTTGTTAGAAGTTTTTTTGCAGAGCAATTAATGTTAGTGGGTTTTTTTTATTTTCTGGAAATGTCCACTGAAATAAAAGCTATTTTACATTAAACTAAATATAGTTATAATATGATAAACAAATGTCGATTCTTCTAATGACAGGAGAAAATGTTAAGCACATATGTTGGCTACAATCGTGTACATAAAGACAATACTAACCTCACATCACCCTCAAATGATCAAACGCAAACTTGTTTTCCCCTTCATGGCTTTAAATTCACCCGATACTTTATTTGTATTATATCTGCAAAGAAGTGTAAAAGCAAGATTTTAAATGCATGTGTACATGCCTTTAAATTGAGAATGTGCATGATGTTACTGTACAGGTACAGTTGATGTGCGAGTGAAGCACATCCTATTTATATAGAAATATTATTATATATCAGCTGAAAATGTAGCATCTATATCTATATTTTTTCAAAAGGGGGGGGGGGGGGTAAATCAACATGATACTCCACTGCTACTCCTTATTTATTCAGTAATGTACATGCATAGATGATGCTATTTTAATATTAAATTACTAGTATGTCAATTTTTACATGCTGCTGTATACAATTTGTCGTTCCGCGTGGTGTTTATGCAATACATTTTGAACACGGCTCGGTGCAGATGTGCTTCTTCAATGTCGGTCAAAAGATATATTATTTGCATGTGTCAGTGTGTATATTATATAACCGTTAATATTAAACATTATACTTACTTTGAAGCTGGAACAAGTAGAATTACACAACAGGTGTAAAATCAGACAAAGAAACATCGCAGATCTAGGCCGCCATCTTTTAACCAAAAATGCATGAACGCATGCGCGTCTGAGTGTTCCGGTTTGAATGCCGCGAAAATTTAAAAACCACACAATGAACATATTATGTAAAAAAATATCTAAACAACACAATAAAACCAGGCTGGTAAACGAGATGAAGGATCTCCTTTCTATGATTTATTTGCTTTGTTTTTATGTTTAACTCTATTCAGGCTAATAAAGGGGAAGCATTACTTAATTAAGTTAATTATTTTATTATACTATATTGTTTCTTTTATGCTATGTCAAACGTAGAAACACTGACCCCAATTCAACGTTGCTTCAACGTCGGACATACAACATTGAAGTCGACGATCTGAATTCAACGTTGGTTCAACGTTAAAACCATCAACGTTGATTCAACGTTGAATTTAAGTTGTTCAACGTTGCGACCACATTTTAACATATTTTCAACGTTAATTCAACGATGAGTGCCTGCTGGGTAAATTGTTGATGCTTTTATTTTTTTCTAAATTTATTTACTTAAGTGAAAAACGTTTTAAGTATTACACCATTTTCAGCAAATCTTAGCTATATATCTTGACATCTAATTTTTCTGCGAGAAAGAACATGCAATATATTTTTATTTATGAATTACTACCATTTTCGTGTCTTTCTTATGTTTAGCTTAAAATTTGAATTCTTCTTGTTAATTTTGGAGTCCTATAATTTATCTTTTCACTTGGTGCTGCATGCTGAATTTTCGAATTTAATGTAAAACGGTAATTGCCGGCTAAATCAAGACGTTTATTTGTTATTGCAAAGCATTTATTTACATAAACGTATGGACCTTTGTCTTAACACAGGCAAACCCTGTCAATGAACGGTAAGCTCACGTAGACGAGGTAGAACTTAAGTTAACCAACCAAGTGTCGATGACATGAAAAACCCCAAAAGATAACTGTACATGGTGTCATATGAGTTTGTTTCGTGTTTATTGCATATTTTGGACAAATATATTTCTGCTTTACATCATCTTCATATATAACACATATGCAATCGCTAAGCCGCCAAGTTAAACCTAGCGAGGAACCAACAATATAAACTATGGACATTACATATTCTGATATTTATACGTATTGTTGTCTGTTGTATGGACTGTTATGCGCATGGACGTTGGTTCTGTTCGGTTTTGTTTTAATCTGTTTTTCTTCTTGTTTCTTCATTTTACATTTTGTTCTTTCCCTGTAAATATTTCCGCTCGTCTGTTAAGAGATGCGATGTCTGATCGACTTTAAGCTGTGAGTATATCTGGCTGACTTGAAGTTGTGATTCATTTAGGATTGATTCAGTCATTATATTTTGTTTTAAGTAGAACAAGCAAAATTTAATCTATATTCTTGACAAGAACATGTAAACGTCAATAATTCACTTTGCAAAAGATTGACCAAAGAGCAAAATATTTGACTGCCACTGGGAAAGTTTATGGTATAGCCAGGGGAGTAAAATTTAGCCTTTTTTAGCGAATACAACGAGCCTACTTTTATCGTCATTTACATAAGCGGTCTTTATCGTGCAAGAAGCGTGGCAGTCCCCAAACACTTTATCAACTATAGTGTGCGGTAGGCTTTCTGTAGTATGATCTACCAACACCAAACGAAAGGGCATCTCTATCCCTAACCAGGGGATGCCCTGGGCAGCTCTGTGAACCCTCACAGTGTGCTTCAACAGCCCGAAGTTTTGCAATCATCTTTTAACTTTTAAATTTGCTCCTTTTTCACAATGGTTGTCGTTAAAAACAAGCGTAAATTTTGTCCGATTTCAACTAAATTTTATATACAAGAACATTGTAATGTACTGATTGGAATGAAATCAATTAAATTTTGGCGTCATTCGGTATACATTTGTGTTGATATCACATCACAGTGATTTCTAATTATCATGTTTTCCAAACACAATTTTATGAGACATATTGTTTTACTCCTTTTTTTTACTTGTTATGTTTTCTTTTTCTTTTTTCTTTCATCTTTTTGTCTTCTATAAAAACTTTTCAAAATCTTACACGCGTTTTCCCTTTTAGCATGTGCATATTTACTCTTGAACTATGTGAGATAGGGTTCAACATTATAATTGCTCACAAATGCACAATATTGGTTGTTAGAATGCAGGTTACACCGTAAAAATATTGTTGGTATTTATGTATATAATGGTCATTTTGTATGAAAAACAAATTCAGTGCCATCAAACAGACAGGGTTGAAAAGGGAAAGATACGTACTCTCCCCTTACAGCATACATGTACCGTTAGACAAGACGAATAAATAATCAGCACTGTCTCTCAAATGTTATATTATACAAGATGAACAGATTTGAAATCAACATTTCTATTTTTACATTTTAGCAATATACGAAATAGACATTTCAGAGGTTAAAATAATTGTCATACAGGATAGAAAATTCTAAAAAAATTTAGAGTGTAAACAAACAACAGATTGAAGCTTTTACAAGTATTTATCCATAGGTAAAGAACAAAAATTAAGGTAATAATGTAATTCATTTTGAGAAATACATGTAGCATGCCAATCACTGAAATGTCTTGTGATAGATGTTAGTTTTTACATTACGGGGTAAATAAAATTAAATTGAAAAAGAACCGTGTACGCAAAAAATGCACTCAGTTACTAATAATAAATGTATATTTTTTCTGTCACCATTTATTTTTAATTATGTCAATATTCACTTGTTTATAAGATATAGTAACGATATCACTAATTGCATGATAGGTACTTTGAAGCCACCTAGCTGTCTAATTCTGTAAAAAAACTCTGTAAATATTGATATTAACTTATGAACTAAACCTATTTTGAAGACATAGTTGTATGATTTATAGACTATTTAAGAATGATTTCATGTGCAAGAAATGAAACATTTGCAAAGTTAATATATTATAACTTTGCGACAAATATTTTATTGTTTTGAAGTTTTGTTAGCGATTTACATTCTAAAACTTATCGTGACATGTATACATGTACTCGTAATTATAACAGATTAATACGAAACATGTTTTTACCTCGAGGAAGGAATAACAAAGTAAAGATAACATGATGACTACTAATGACTTAAAGATAAATATTTTTAATTGTCGGCGTTCTTAGAGGGATAACTCCTATAAAATTTTAATAAAACGTGACGCGACCTGTCTAGTGGGCTTGTTATTTTAAGTAGAACATTTTAGGAAGAAAAACCAATTCCATAAATGTTTTAACTTTTGAATTCAGTGTACTCTGAGTTTGGTACGATTATTATTGGATACCCTTATTACTGACTAGTGGTATATGATCGCATCCATTTTAATCAACAAGCCACTCACATACTACAATAATGGAATAAGAGTTTTAGCACAATATTCAACATGATTTAACCCACCATTTCGTTTGAAATGTCACTACCAAATCAAGACCATTGCTGTAGTTCCTACCTACAGTTTTGGTTGTGGTTCCTGGCTTTGCAAGTTTCTCGGACTTTGATTTGTGGATTGTTTTTTGTGACAGTTTTCTCGACGTTCGGCATTTTGTTATTACCTTCATTTTACTAAATAACAACAGGTCAAAACTTAGGACGCAACATATTTTTAACCTTGAGGAAATCCAATATTATTATCATAACAAGTTATTTATGTTGTTTACTTTGCTTAAAAATTTGGTTGGTGTGTATTATTTGCTGGAAATTGAAATTCTAAAAACTATTCATAAAACTTATCAACATGTCTTAATGCCTAAGGTCGATTTAACTGGTGAAATTTGACTTGAGACAATATTGAAATGCATCTTAAAGGTTTAATAGTGGTAATGAACCTAGGTGTTTTCGACTTACGGTTTGTGAAATTAGGTGAACATTCAAGGGATAACGATTGCCTCTGCTTGTCATAACGTTTTACCCAAAATATGTCACTAAGTTGTCTCAAAAGTTGCTTAACATTTCCTTCTTTTCAGTTTTTTGTATCTCTTATGGTTCAGGATAACAAGGTTTTCAGTGTATGGGTGAAATAACGATGTAAGGCAAAAGCATTCGTTTTATAAATTGTACTGTGCCCTACAATCTAATTAAAATTAAATCTTTCACTTGCTCCCCCTTTTGTTATAGGTCGCTGCGTTGTAAGATCTAACAACATCGCATTACAGGTCACGTCAGGGGTCAAAATTTTTAATTTTGATCGTCCAATCAAATTTTAGTTCGAGTTGAGTGATTCGACCAATCAAATACTGGTTTGTATATCACACTAGGCTTTAGTGTCAAAATGGCGATGTCCGATGCATTTTTGCGGTCTGAAAAGTTTTACAAACTATTTTAGTACTCGAGAACTCAAAGAATGATGTTGGATTGTTTAGAGAAAGAAAGGGTTGCGTTGCCGTTCTTCATGAAGCGTTAGGGAAATTCTTTCCACTTCAATTTGTATCATTTACATTCCAATGAAGAAAAAGGTGAACAAATCGTCATCGCGCTATTTGAGAGATGTTGGTCTGCTTTTGATATTGCTTGTGGAGAATCAAGTAAACAGAGGTTCAAAACTGAACGGCAGCATAGAATGTCAGTACGTAAATTATATACGAAAATATGAACTTTTTTCACAATAAGGAGCGAATTTTTTAACAAGAAAAAAGGGGGAGGGGAATTACATACCATGAACCAATCTAATTAAAATTAAATCTTTCACTTGCTCCCCCCTTTTGTTATAGGTCGCTGCGTGTAGCGACCATAGCAAAAAGGGGGGAGCAAGTGAAAGATTTAATTTTAATTAGATTGACGATGAACATACACCATGGTATCAGTAAAATAGTACTAGTATATAAAACATGTAACTAACGTGGTTAGGAGATTGATAGGGGAATTAATATTAAACTTTTGACAAAAAACTATCAATAAACTACTGGTAGACATGTATTAATCATCATATTTCCTATTGCTCCAGTTTTAATCGACATTCATGGCTTGGTTGAGTGTCAGAAAAAATTTAAGGTACATTGATCACCACTAATGAAACACCATCTCATTTGTAAAACAAAGTTGTGGATTTTTTTGTTCTAAAATTATTTGTCCAAAAAAGGTGTGTGAAAATCAATGCTACAAATAAAATAGTTATATAGTTATTCAAGTCACTTAATACATGTATAAATTAACATTATCAACAATTTCATTTCAGATTTCTGAAAATATCACAATATCAAAGACAGATTCATAGATTTCATTTGTGCATCATTGAGTGTAGCTGGTGACCCTGTATGGAGAAGCAATTTTCAAAAGTTCCAAGTTTCTGTTCAAATTAGATGAGTTTCACACATGACACCATCTTGGTAAGTGGAATGTTTACATCTTGTTTTTTTTACTAGTAAAATGTATCTTGTAAATAAAAGTTTCAACTTGTATAGAACTTCAGAAAGTGGATTGTTATTTATAACTTAACCTCACCACATAGATGCTTTCTTATATTCTGTATGAAAGTAATTAAAATGCAATATTAATAATCAAGAATTGAACAGAGGTCAGTGACATGCAGTTTAAAAAAATTTGCATTTAAAATTTATTCACACTACTAAATATGGTTTACATTTATGATGTGACCATTGTTTAGATAAATACATGTACCTTGATTTATAACAGCATAAGGACAGCTTGTAAACTTGGTTCATTGGCTACATGTATGATTAAAGGTGCAAATCAATTTGTAACTTTGAATAAAAATTATTGAACAATTTTCTGTAAAGGTATGCAGTTGACTGAATAATAGGGAATAAACTTGATACACATAAAGAATTTCTTCTTTACAGAATGTTATAGAAAATTTAAGTTCTTATTTTCTTCCAAGCGACTGCTCTTATTTTCTCACGTTTCCAATTGTTTTAACAGGGAAGAAGATGATCATAGATGGCTTTTCTCTTCTGGTCCAAAGTGCTACATGTACTACACACAAATACTAACAAAAGAGTAAAAACAGATGAAAGAAAAAAAATTAACAGTATATTAAGATATCAGTGTCATGACTTATTAACTGTAGATGGATAACAGTACCTTAAAGAATGCTATTTTTTCAAAATCTAACATCTATTGCACTTCAAAGGGATATACATGTTTTGTACATGTACAATGGACAGGAAGAAATTGGAATTCTTCAGTTGCTTTTATTTTATATTAAAATTATCATCTGCATCAACTGACTTTGAAATTAAAAAATATCCTGAAAACAAAAACTGTTGTAAGATAGTTTTTTGACAAGCAATTTTATAAATGCAATGTACATCTGAACTAAAGACCTTGGAATAAAATTAAAGTGGAATGCCTGCTAAATGCAGTTGCAAAGAATGCAACATATGTTTCATCTGATTCTAATGTCGGTATGCAGTCTGATGATGATAAACGAGAGTACAACTAGTCTGGCTATAAAGATGAAGAAAACAAGTATTACTTGATGACCAAATACATGTAATTGTATGTACCTTTATGATTATCAACTACCATACCAAATTTTCTTGAAGAAATTATTTTGTGTATTTGAATGGTATTTAATGCCACTTTCAGCAATTTGTCAGTTATATAGTCACATCCAGTTTAATTGGTGGAGCAATCTGAAGTACCATGATGAAAACCATGACCTTTTGTAAATTGTGATTAGATTTGAGCGCACCCATAATAAGACTCGAACCTGCAACCCCAGTGTAAACAGTCATGTAACCAACTGGGATTTAAAGTCAGTTTCAACAAATTTTCAATTATATCGTTTTCCAGTTTTTATTGTCTTGCCTGTGGCTGTGTTCTCCCCAGAAATTTTTAATAGCATCCTGGTATTCTCAGTTTTCACAATAGCATCATTTGAAATTATAGCATCACATTTCTTATGAAATATATTAAGGATGTTTTCAGAAAGCATCATATTTAAACCAGATAGCATCACATTGCCAGGATGCTAAAAGGGCCTGGGGAGAACACTGCTGTGGGGACTGGAGTCAAAACATAGGAATCTGGCGACTACATAAACACAATATATTTTATATCTGTGTAAGCTTAAGTCCTAGGTAAATCAAATTTTGTCTAGTGGAAGCTTATGATGAGTACTACATTAAAGTTATTGGATTAGGTCAGTTCCTAAGTAACCATGACAATAATTGGTATAAAAACAAGAAAACTAGAAATCCTTGTCAGTTAAGATTGGAGTTGAGCACACCCTCCCGCAGTGAAACTCAAACCCAGAACCTCAGTGGTGACAGGCACTTGATCAAAAGTAAAATGACTATGTTAATCACTCAGCCACAATAAAGGGCTCTGTAATCAAGAGAAGACCAAGACCCCTAAAGATAAGAAATGCACATATCAAAGATACTCCAGACCAGTAGGAAGAATTTCACTTGTGTATACTACTTTACCAATTGAAAGTAATGCTTTTATCAAGTCTGGCTCTAATTACATACACCTGAATACAATTTGAAAATGAGAAAATGTGTATCGATGTCATTCAAGTCTGGATTAACACATATTGGTTAACACACTCATTTTTCTTCTCTAAGTTCACTATAGCTTGAAAATATTTGGCAAAACACTATAAAAATTTGCCGTTGAAGAGATATCATTATGTTGTAACTGTGTGCTAAGTATCATAAAGATGTGACGTCATCTTCTTAAACAATGCTTCAGTGCAAAGATAAACCTGAGGTTGGGTGGACAAAACGAGCCAAAAATCTGTTTACGGTGTCGGCCATTGTGAAAATGGCTGCTCATCACCATTTGACTTTGGTCTTAAATCGATGGGTGTACATATAGGTCACAAAAAACTTATATGTTTACCATATAATCTGTAACGGTTTAAAATTATTGACAAATAACGCAGTTTACGATATTTTTTGGCCGCCATTGTGAAACCACTTAACCGAATCGTGTACTTTTTGGGATCAAATTGTAGGTTTTTTTAATTCTGTTTCAAATGAACCATGTGTTTCATTCATCATCTGTAACGTTAAAAAAGCTATAAACAAAAAACCATTTTCAAAATATGAATCAAGGGCAAAAACTCAAAAACGAGAAATTTTGCGCTTTCGTACCTGAAACATTTTTTGTACATGTCAATGTGACGAACATTTTTCCTTTGTATTATCTGCTTAAATTGTGTACTGTTTACGTGTTATTCTGTAAAAGCTTTACGGTGTCGGTCATTTTAAAAATTGCTGGCTGTAACCAATCGACTTTGGTCTTAAATCGAAGGGCTTGCTATGAGGGTCACAAAAAACCATAAGTTTACTGTATTATCTTTGATTGTTAAAAGTGATATGCCAAAAACTGATAAGCCGAAAGATGTCAAGGGCCATAACTCGAAAACGGTTTGTAGCGCAGTTTTCGACTCTTATATCAAATGTAGATCTAATATATTGTCTGCTTCAATTTTTTATGGTTTTTGAGTTATATTTAAATCAAAATTTCAATGGCGGGCGGCCATTTTGAAAACGGTGGACCGAAAAACAATTTATATCCCGGATATGTAATTAGGACCCTCATATCTACTTGGAAACAGTGTTTGGGAAGATAACTCCGTTTCATAAGAAATACAGTAAGGTCTTTCCAATGTAGTTGGAAAGAACTTAATTATTATAATCAGAAAAAAGACAATAAGGTCTTTCCATGAAATAATTTTGAACAATAACAGAGTAAGTAAAAAAAAGTTGTTCGCTATATCTTACCTATGTCTGCTTCGATTTGTCTAATGCTCTTTTGACAAAATATACATTCATACAACATTATCAATTTAGTTTTGATTGTTTCGCCTGAATGCCGGATTGTCTTTAATAGATCTAAAGTACATAAAAAAAATAAACCATTGGTTATGATTATATACCGTATATATCTCATTTCTGTTCGTGATTGGAAGTTATATTATTTTCAGTAAGAATTCGTTGGGGAATCGACTAAAACAATAATTGCACATAATAAATACAAGCTTGTATTTTAATTCAATTAGTATTTTTGCGGTATTTTGCATTTGTAGAGGTAAAAAGCAATAGAACTTAAAGGATAATGATGCTACAGCGAATAGCAGGTTTATAGTGTGTTAGATTTGCTGATCCTCCTTTGGAGAATGTGTTTTTCAGCAGACTTTCGGAATTTCAATGGTTACAAACTATGTCTTTGCCAACTCCTTGTTCCTGTAATCTTATGCAACTCAATTTCTTCGACTCTTATTAAAGACAAGAATATAGCAGAAACTATGTCCTTTAATTTTACATATAACTATATTAGTGATGTCCTTTCAATTAGCAAACCTAAATTCGCTGTGTGGATTCCGTTAACATATCATTTAGAACTATAACTTCACGAAACGACAGAAACCTCTTCATCTACATCATTTTTAGACTTGCACCTCATTTTGACACCAACGGTCATCTTAGCACAAGAATTCACAACAAATGAGACAATTTTAATTTTAAAATTATAAACTTTCCTCAACTATGCAGCAATATTCCAGCTTCTACTGCATACGGCGCCCATATTTCTCGATTGATCAGGCATGAATGAACTTGCAGCGAGTTTACTGATTTTTTATACTGTCTTATAAACCCAGGTTACAAATAAAGCGACTCGTCCAAGCCTTTTATAACTTTCACTATAGATACCACTTCCTTGTCGAGAAATATACTCGTTCGAAATATGGTTGCACATAATTTGCCAATTTTTGAATTCAGTGTTCAGTGAATGCACTACGATGATTGCTGGAAACACCTATTAGTGACTAGTTGTATTTGATACCCATCTATTTTAATCAACTAACCAACTCACATTCTAATGTAGGGGAAGCTGAAGGTTTGGCAGTTTCTCAGTATCTCTGGCGGTTTATCAGATTTGTCTATTTGACAGTTTCATCAGTTTCCGGTATTTTGGTTTTGCCCATACCTACATGTACACGCAGAGAAGCACATGACACAAGAGTTGTGCATGCTATGTTTTTACCAGCTTGTGTCTTTTTTAAAAAAAAAGTGTTAACTTACTTGGAAGAATTCCAGCCATAATCAGCAGCGTTATAAATTGTATATTAATATGGTGGAAATTCATGCCTTCAATCGGTAATGGTAAACGATTGATCATGACGGCAGAATGCATCTAAATGCAATATATTATCTGTTAAAAACAATGATAATTATAACCAAAAAAAAAGCCAAAATTACAAGGACATAACACGTTGTTTGGATGCAGTCAAATACCCCACATCCATGAGAAACACAACGTGTTAAACACAAACCTAATACAATAAACGGGTGTCTGTCAAATCACTTAATTGCATGTCTTGAGAAGAGTAAAATTTTGAAATGTAATACTCTGTTGCTTTGCGAAAAATTCGGATCGCTTTTGAGAGTCAATAAAGTCATGTTTAGGTAGCTAAATAGTCAACAGCAGTATCCGCATCTGTGTTTGTACAAAAACAAACTAATGAAATCACAAAACAAAACAGCGAAAACCAAAATATGTCTTTACTTTATGTTTTGAAGATTTAAAACCAAAAATCAAGAAACGAAACGAACAATTAAAAAAGAACCAGTAAGTGTCTAAAATTGGTTCATGTGCTGCAAAAAATAACTCTGATTTTTTTCAGGATGTTGTCATTGTCTTGTGGTTTTCTTTTCGAGCCTTGTTGACAGCTCGATTTTCTTAAATTGTACTTTTTACACTGGAGATTATCATAGTTATAAGGGTTTATAATTTTGGATATCGATTTGTATATCTATGTGTAATAAGTGTTCAACCCTAGGCGTTATATAGTTAAATTAGTTAATATACTCCAATTCGCATGTTTACATTAATTACATCAATTATATTGTGCACTATATTGTAAGATGTGTTGATTGCAGCACATTATCGCAATTCAGTTATATCGGTCCGTTTATTTCAATATGCTATACAAAATCAATAATGAGGAGTGTTGCAATAAAAACTGGACGCCATGAAATAGCTGAAAAATTGCTGAAAGTGCCGTTAAAACACCATTCAAACAATCAAACACAATATAAATTTGATGTCATTAAAAAAAGCTTAAAAATACTAAAAGTGTTGTAAAATTACATAAAAGACACACATTCCAGTTAATGTGACATGTAACTTACCTGTCATTGTTATTATTTATATCTTCAAATTACATAAAATTTGCTTAAAATTTCTTTTTTTCTTTTCTGCCAAAACTGTTAAGCTTTCCGTTAGGCACTGGTAACTTCCAAGACCGATATTGTGAAGAACATTATCAAAAAAGCAGTTGATTGCATTTTCATACAAATCGGAAAAGCATGAAGTTATTTCTCCGAGTGTGATGAAGTCAAAAATAAAACCTTCTATAAACTCATCGAGGATAAAAAGTAAATCTTCTTCTTTATTTAGATGTTTAAACGTAGATACAAAAATTGGCCTAATTGCTTCCAATTTCCTCTCGTAAAATGTTATCTCAGCATCTAGACAGAGAATAAAAGTGCACATTGTTTGAAAAAGATTTGAGTTACATCGTCAAAATAACTTTTTATTATCAACCTTAGATGTCCATATGACATAACCAAACATTAACAGACCAGTTATTAGTAAAATAACTCGACAAGTAGGACTCTATCATTATATGTGAATACTACTTAACTATAATGTAACATAGCGTGAATCAAGTTGGCTTTTACTAAACCTTGCTTGACTATGTAAAAGTCGTGTAAGATTTTTAGCTTTCGTAATTAGTATAACTTATGTCGGAGTTATTTGCTTATATGCAGTTGTATTTTATTTAGTCTCAAGCAGTGTGGAATATATACAGTCAATACAGCATCTCAAACGTATTTATATATTATACTCTTGGAACTCATTAGTTTAATGTAGTGTGTTTCATGTCCTTGATTCAAGTATGTATTTTATGACAACTGTATGTCATTTGTTATTGTTTGACAAACATCCTATACCGCCAAATGAGGTACCATTTAAAAAAAATAATCGAGTCGTATTTGCAAGTCAGTTCTGTCTACAGATGCCGTCATGCAATATGGCCATGAAAACGAAATTAACATTAAATACCAGCAAATATAAGAATACGTACAATTTTCATCTGCAAAAACACATTTTTAAAAACGCCTTTCTGATCTCCCTATAGTTAAGTCCACAATTACACATTACAAATCCTTGTCACTTTGCTTATATATGTGGATACATTATGTTATGCGCCTTTCAACTTTCTCTCATGTTAAATATCAAACAACTTGTTTATATCAGCATTTCTTAGACAATTAATGTTAATTGATTTATTCATTGGTTGCATTTGAGAATTTAATGCCAACAGTTTTTACAGCGTTCCCAATCACATGAAGCGGTAGTTATAGTATTTGCCTTTAACGTTACCTAAAAATGACAATCTGGTACAAATACAACTAAAATATATCACTTCAATATGAAACTATTTAACATTGATTTCCCTTTTTTAAAGTTATTGGAGCGACATATTTATGTAAAATATCCTCAGTTATCATATTTACCTAGGATCCACTTTGGCTTCGGTATTTGTGTTTGTAGCTTAGAAGCAATACATCTACTGTTGGACTCTACTATTTTCTGAAGATCTCTAGTGTGCAATTGTTTTTGTTTTTTGTATGCGATGCAAAACAATTCATTGAATCCCCTTGAACGACTTATTTTTCCTAAATGGTCAATTTCAGATTCTCCTACTACGGCTGTTTTCTTCAGTTCTTTTTCGAATTTAGACAAATCAATATTCTGTTTTATGTATTTCCAATGTCCTCTAAAGGATTCTATAAAATTTAACAATTGTGACAAATTTGTTGGTGCTTTGAGAAATGTGTCTGCCCAATAGAAAATAGTATATATATATAATGTGTTAAATTTTAGTTATATATGGACTACATATAACGTTTTAAATTTCTTCTATGAAAAGTTTTTTTCTGCACATTCTGCAATAATTTTTTGCCGTACATCTGATCCCTAGTATCTGTTCGGCGATATTAAGGTAATGAACGCATTATTAAAATGTACGATGTATGATATTGCCAAATTGTATAATGTGCTATTATGCATTGTTACTATTATGAAGTGGAATGTGCTTTATAACTAAGAAGAAATAGGTAAACAAATGTCAATGACATTGATACCACGGGTAATAGCTTAACTAGTTTGTTGCAATTAATATTACCCTGGTGACAATTACATAACAAAACTAATCTGTTTTCACTGATCTTTTGTCTAAAGCATGTATAATGTTACTGTAAACACTTCAAAAAACATGAACATCAATGTAGTTGTTTACCTGAATCCATCAATCATTTGGAACATAATACCGATTACATCCTGTATGTATTATATATATACAAATCAAAGGTCATTGTTGACTGATAAATGAACTCCATATTTCTTTAGCTATAAAAGAACAGCAAGGTTCCAGTATTTAGTATTTTGAAAGGTAGTAACATAATAAACACGTCAAAATCGTTAGTGAAACTTACAATTAATATTTGTATTGTACTCTATCGTGTATTAATTGTCTCAAAACATATTGTGTAGTATTTTAATAAAACATAATAGAGGCAAATATATGTATATCGCTATACTTGATATCAGAATATGAAAATAACCAATGGTTTTATTCCAAACTAGTTTAAATACTTATCTGAACGATATCTGTGATGTTCAGTAAAGTATTTGCACTTATCTTTTGTCAACAATTAATAAGTTTCTCATTTAAGGGTCTATACAATTATTTCAATACATTGGGGCTTCACGGCTGTATAGATATTCTGTTGTCGGCAATTCCTAACTATTTTGACGCAGTACATGTTCTATTGCGTAATTAAATGAAGATAAAGCAAGCTGAGGTCGCATATTGGATTGATTGATTGGTTATAATTGGGTGTTTGCAAAAAAAAACTCATTCTGTGGCAAATATTTACCGACTAACATACTAGTTTCTTATTTTTTTATCTTGACTTGTAATTTGAGACATGTATTATTCTTTTGATTGCACTTTGGAGTCTTATGATGTTGTTAATCTATTGTTAATTTATCTATATGTTATGCTATGTTATATATGAAAATTGTTTTGATAAACGAATATGAACTGATTATTTGTTTCTTTAATTAATTACAGATCACGTTGAAAATACGTTAAGAAGAATTAATTAATCACTAATTAAGATTTCTTCTCTCTATAAAAAGATTTTTGCACACTGGAATAATTATTCGTTGGTTTTAATATAAAGGATGGCCTCATTGTGATATGATAATGGTGACCGACTGGACACGATATATATCCTGTCTTATGTCTAACACCAATTGCAAGGAAAAAGCAAGGAAACCAACCGAACAACAAGAGCTAACAGGGAAGATAACAAATTCTTACATTTACCACACGAAACAAACCGAACACAAAAAGTGAGTATTCCGAACATAATAATCGAAACGTATGCATTTTGAGCTGTTTACTGTTGGTTAAGAAAACACACATGTTTTACACTAAGTAAAATGCTAATTTCTTTGACCTACTTAATCGTTCTGCATTCAGTGTCAGCTTTAATGCATATGCCTAATGTCGTCATTAAATACTATATATAAATCGCGTACTGTTCAAGGATACATGTTCTGTATCTACAATTAACATTTAAAATATTGATTTTTACATGGATATTTGCCAGCTGTATAGCATGCATAGTTATGACTCACCTAACTACAATATATGATATATAAAAGGAATTCTTATCGGTACAGGTTTACGCTACATTACCTTACGTAAATTATGCACATATGATCCATGCAATACAATATATTTGCAATAGTAATTTGTAGGTCAATTTGAAAATCTACCAACATACATTTAAAACATTGTAGTTATATATAACATTTTATAGTTATTATACAATATCATGTAAAAGTTTCAATATCTGTTCAGGTAGTGTTAGATTTTACATAAAGTTGGAATGGGATGTGTATTTCTGTAAACAACTGTGTCATTATTTTCTCTATCTTATCATCAATGTTTACATCTATGTTAACTGATATCGGTATAATTTGAAAATTTACATAAAGGACAAATATGTTTTATCATTACCCGAGTCTTATATCTAATAAACATGTTTTTTATTGTGATCGATTATTTTGAATCAGCAGAAACACAATGATTAACACACCTTTCTATCGCATTTAATCGTGAACGGTCACGTTCAATTATTTTTATATTGGAAATTATTTAATTTTTGACCTGTTTAACAATACATTTGTTTGGTACAACAAGAAAATAAAATTTTTAAGTATTGACAGAATTATTTTTGAAATATGTACTTACGCATTTAACGGCGATAGGACTGTAATAACTATCACATGCGACTGCAATATATTCTTGTCAATATTTAAAATTGTATATAGGTATGTACTTGGATACTTGCCAGTTTGCCAGGGTTAAAGGTACAAAAATAGTCAATATGCACCTGTAATGGATCGTCAAACTATACTCTACATTCAGTATCACTCTAATTTAAAGTATATCTTTCACTTGCTTCATTTCGCTATGTCGCTGCGTGTAGATCTAACAACATCTATTACAGGTCAAGTCAGTGGTCAAACGCATACATTTTCTGTAAGACAATAAAAAAAACGTTCTTGGAAAATCTTCGGAATCCGATATACATTCGGAACAAAGACAAATCGTTTGTTTTCATTCGACGCCAAAGTGTACCTAGTGTACCTAGTGTATTACAATATGTCAACAAGATTTGACCGAGATATGTAAACAAACCAAATTGAAGCAAATTGAATCCGCTGAAAAAACATGGCCACGAAAGTCGTACATACGATCCTAAAATCAAAATGTGTGTTATTAAGTGTTCTTTTATTAAAAAGAAAATCCACAATATGTTATTCAAATTTAACTGAAATGGTTTCAGAGACTCTACCAAGACAGTACGATCAAAACTGAAGCAACAAGGATGTACAGTGTACATTTAATGTGTAAGAGTAGTTCTATTGATATTTTTGTGAAATGTTTTATATTAATTACCATTTAAAGGTCTCTTACGTCTGCGGTGTAGTATTTTTGTGATACCAAGTGTCCTTTGCTCAAGTCGTATATGTTTATCTTTTATGTTACCCACCCCCCCCCCCGCCCTACCGCCTTTCCAGATCATTTTATTGTTTAATTATTCGTATTTTCGTATATAATTTACAAACTGAGCATTGTATTCTACTGTTATTTTTAAAATATCTTTAAGAAAAATAGCAAAGAAAACCGACCAAACAACAAGAGCCAAAAGTCAAGGCACAGTCACAAATCCGGATATAGACAAACGCAATACAAAAACAAGAAACACAAAAAACAGAGAGTAACGCGAACCCAATAGTTTACTTGATCCAGTATAAGCTATATCAAACTGCACCAGGCCAAGAACTTCTCGTTCGTTTTGCCCGATTTACTTATCTTTCTCTTCGTTAGAATATGCATTTGAAATGATTTCTCGAATGCTTTTGGAAGAACGGTAGCAAAATCTTTTTCTTTTACAAAACAAACCAAAACTACTTTTTAATTCCTTCAGTTCTTTAATAGTACCAAATAGTTGTAAAACTGTACTCTAGACACAACAGCGTGACGGTCATGAACCATCACTGGTTTGTCAAATCACTTAATCACTCATCATCATTGAGGAATATATTTCAGTTATGATTGTGTGTTCTCCTGACGATTATATCAAACTTAGATTTTGATCTCCAATCCTTGCAACGTATACCACAAATATCCATAAATCAGCGTTTCATAACAGGATAAGCTAAGTATTATGGGACTCTGGATTGAATCGCTTGACAATACTTTTTAAAAAATGAACCTCAAAAAATACAGCCACATTTGTATTCTATATGTGACATACATTCATATTTCGATACTGATCGATTCAAAGGATCTGGTTGTAATTTAAGGTCGGTCTCTCTTGTCATAGTAAAACATTTGTTTTTATTTTTTCGATACTTTACACCACCATCCTGTATATATGCAGCTTCAAACCATGATCATAGATCTTAGTTAACATTGTTTTTGTAACGGATTATGCTTATATTCATACTTGGAATTATTCATTACATAACTTACTTCGTCATCAATGATATGATAAGATATTAAATTTTATGTTAATGATTGCAATTGCATAAATATCTGTTTTGTGCGGAGGACCTGTTTTAAACTTTTAGGCATTTTGGTACTAATTGTTCTTCCCTCATAAAGACATTTGTTTTCAGTTCAGAAACTGCTTTGCGTGAACCTCTATAGAAAAAGAAAACCCGTCCATGAAACAGAACAGAGACGCTTATGTCAGCCTTATACCTTTGCCTACACTAAACTTAATGAGAAGTAGATATTACGATCCAAACAACTTTTCCGATTGTATATGTTTCGATCTATGAATCAACATTTCACAATCTGCATATAATTACGGGAATTATGTGCCTTAGTTAATGCGATATTCTATGGTTCATTTATCCTATATTATTGTAATAAAGAATCCTTAAGACGAGGACTGCCTTAAGATGGATTTATTTAAAATGGCTATGGCCACCCTTACGAGATTCAGATCGCGACAACTAATTATTTGTTTCTACTGGTAATCTCATTTGGCCTATATTACCTCGTTTAATAACTTTTTTAATGTCTGACAATGAGAACATCTTAAGGCCACCGTAAAAACCTTGAATGGTGTCCATACGTTATATGCATCATCAATTATATAAAGCTTAAAACTGGTCTGATCATGGTTAATATTTTAGAAAAATAGAAGAGCAATTAACTCAGAAAAAGTATTTCGTTTTGTTGCCAGATTTTACATAGATGTAAAAGTATGTTATGTCATGATAAGATCCTTGTATCACATCTTCTGCTTTTCTTAACTGACATATATTTAATCTATATGTGATTAAAAAACATTTCTGAGTGAAATGAAGGTTTTCTCTTCTTACATTTGATTGCAAAGAGTAGCTAGACGGATATTTTGCGCAATCCTGATGTTTTCTCTGTCTTATTGCTTTTAAATCTTGTTAGCGGATTGCTGTTCTAACCGTTGAACAGAAATTGATTGCCAGTTTCAAGCGGCAGACGTTTCCTGTGATTTTCATTAAGATCATCAGTGTTCCTCGGTTGTTTCTGTATTAATGTCAACGAGTATTATTTTTGCACGCATATTTCCTCCCGTATTTATGATTTTGCTAAATGTTTTTGTACATTTAATTTACTTTAAGTGAAATCCGGCTTGTCTGCAACAGAGGAAAACATACTTTTTTAAGAAAAACATGATATGCGAATTTACAGATTTACTATTTAATTACGAGGTAAGGCAAGCGTCGTTTATAGAATAAAATGTTGAAAGGGCCACCATACCAAGTTGATTTAATGCAATTTATATCAATATAATTTAACGTGCATATTTAGCAAAATCGGCAAACGTATGTTTCCTGAAAACAAAACATGTAGTAAATGTGCAGCAACTAATACTGTATATGAGGAGACTAGATTTTACATTCGGCTAATTTTCGCAATTTTTATATACATTTTCATGCTCCGTACCTTATGTCATATGCAAAATAGTGCTCGACAATTATATTTTTATGGGCGACATGCAATTTGCATGTAGATACTGTCAGGATAGTGTCATCCTTCTATTGATTATAGATCAAAGAGATGCTTCATGGAGATTAGCAAAGCTCATTGAATGATAGCTCTGCTAAGGAAATAATAAAGCTAATTTGTGTTTGTGGTTTTGTGTGTTTTGTTTTTACGTTTTATATGTTTGTCTATATCCGGATTTGTAATTGTCCCGGGACTTTCGGCTCTTGTAGTTCTTCGGTTTGCTTTGGTTTGCAATTTTTAGTCTATTAAAGCGTCACAGTTCTTAAAGTTGTTTAGTGCAACAAAATCCATACAATTCGAAACTCTGGACCAAAGTTTTTTGCTGCTGAAAGAGTATACCAAAAGGAGTCAAACACTCAAGAAATAGTAAACTGTTTAGTTGTTTTGACAAGTTAAATTTGGAATTAATTGTGAATAAAGAAATGTTTTCATCGCTTTCTGTACAGTCAATCTGTCAATGATTGTCATCTTCAAATTTAACCCTAAAGTCCGTTTCTAAAAGAAGGCCTTGTCTTTTATCTTTCAAAATAGTATATTTGTCTTGCTCTGTAACAGAAAAACATGTATTAAGCATAACAGTGGAAATGTAATTAATTTTGATTTACATGTATCTATTTTAGTTCATTTTTCCGCAATTTTACATATATGACACAGTTATTCCTAATTGCCATTCTATGCACATAAGTTGTTAAAATTGTAATATAGGCTTTAATTTACAACAACCATGTTTATTAAAACATTTTAACGACAACTTTACCTTAATATATTCTTTACGACTGAAATACATATTTCCGTACGTCGACTTTCTTTAATAAATGAATGAAATTACTAAACGGAACTTTTAAGATCAAGACAGTAATCTACAATATTTAGTAAAGAAAAGTATAATACCAGCTAGAAGTTACAGAGTACAAATTTGTAGTATATATTAAGAAGAAATGCAGGAATTTTCTAATGCATTCATATTGATATTGGTATTACTTGTCTTCTCCAGTTTAAGAAAGGAAGTATATGACTCGGCCTATTTAATAAAATAAATCCTCGCTGAATACATTATGTAAACGTTTGAAGTGATCATGACTAAATTTAAGGAAGATACTTCAATAAAAACGACAGGTATAGAGAAATCACCGAAGTGATTAAGTGGGAGAAGGCTGTCAGAAACAGAAGATGTCTTAAGTTAATAATATGATCAGTGTTGTAGTAAAGAATTAGTTTAAAAAAATCATGGAAAGAGAGGACAAGATCTGAGCAGGATCACCAAGACACTTTTACAAATAAGCCTGGAGCGGTCATGGGAATCGCTAGTACATTATATAACGCAATAGGAAATACAGGTACCAACATCAATGTACACAAACTTAAATTGATTTTAATTTACGTCATGAAAATTTTAGAAATTAATTGGTCTCTATTTCTGATGCTTAATTGGTTTTTTAAAATAAATATAGTTGATTGCCTGGAGTCGCTCTGTACTTATTTCTGTCCGTTTCCTTGACCCAGTTTTGCGACTGGATAATGGATCCCCAATATTCCCCAGCCGAATGATGAGTTTCACGCTGTTGTAATTGATTTTTGTAGTTCATCTTATACGTTCTGTTTAATGTATGCTTTGTCTTTTGTCATAGTATTTATCTGCTTTTAATTTTATTAAAATGGAGTGACTTTATCAGGAATATACTTTCAAAATATTTACCTATATACGTTCTACAGAATGAATTATAGAATTTCTACTTAATGCATCTAAAACGAACGTTCCTGTTTTAAATGACATTGACATTTGACCTCTAAATACTATTTGTACTATGTGAAAATAGTAACGATCAAAATGTACATGAACATGACCTTAACCATTGTTAACAAAAAGCATTTTTCATAGTTGATAAATAATATTAACAGGGACATATGAAAATAAAAACTCGAAGCGGCTAATAAAACCTTGATATATTCTAAACTGAACAGACACTAAAAAACACACGTTATTGGAAAACTGTTAATCATTACGTTAAGAAATTGTTGAATGTTGTATATAACGACAAAGAGAATTTTACTAGTTAAAATATATCTTTAAATGGCATGATAATATTCTGAATTAAAATAAACTTTGAAAATGTAGCTAGGACGTTAAAAATAAGCAACTTCCGGCAAAAATATCAAATAAGACAAAATGCATTATTACGACTTCCTACTTCCGACGGACATGTTTTGTTGTAGCACGTAAGGCAGTGATGTTTCATATATTAGAATTAACTCATCTTCTAACAAAGAACAAGCAGCTATTGTAATTGGGGGATAGTTTTTATGAGATAACGACTACAAAACTATTCCTAACAACAACTCGTTATGCATATATCCTTCTCGAATATGTGTTACAATCTCGTATACGTATAATACTTAAACGTATAATACTTACTCTCATGTATAGACTGCTTTGATAAAGCAACAGTTGAGATCAATTTTTCTGCAATACAATCTTTTTTTTGTATGTATAAAAAGTCTACTAGTGCACACATTGCATTTTTTCCGGCGTTAATAATCTTAACTACATGCGCTGCATTCAACATGTTTTCCGTCTGACGGTGCTCATGCGTACCATTATCAAATAATTGTGCAGGTAAACCTCGGTTTGAACATTCTTCTTTTAGGTCATTCAAGTCTACACCATATTTGATAATTTCTGTTATATTTTTTATAATATTATTTCTCAGCGTATCTGATTCTGAAAGTAAATTTACATAATTTCACGTCAGGAACTCTTAAATTTAAAAAGGGTGCCAATTAACCAATATCGACATCCCAAAAGACCCAAACATCAATCACGACAATTATATCTAGTATGGATTTGCATTTACGTATTAGATCATTAAAATAATCCGTTCCGGTTACTTTGTTGGGTTTCATAGCATTGTTCCTTCTTTGACAAACTGTCAGTGTCCCATACTTTTCCAGTAAAAGTCACAATGGTATAACTGTTGGCACATCCCTTTCCGCGTTGATTTATTTGTGTTAAGGTGTTCTCGTCATGCATATAGCTGAAATATCGCACTCTGCAACGTTAAGCAAACTCAATCAATCTGTCCTTTGATAAACTGAAAACCAATATTGAAATCTTAGGAGATATAATAACTGATTTTAAATAAGGTCACTATCAAGAAAAAGACCAAACTTTAATCATTTATGTATTGTCAAATTGTCAGTGCTTGAGCATTCATCCACTTCATATAGTTTTCTTCCCGAGATTTAGAATAAGCATGAGACGCACCTAAAATAGATACATTCTCAATCGCATCTAAAAGTCGATCAATATTGGCATAAACGACATGTAAATTCATGTAAACAAATAAAAATGATCATTCAGCCGTTCGTATTACGTACTGTTTAGAAAATAAAACACAGATTAGAAGTATATTTAACAACACTACTTACTTGTAGCATATACCTTTAGTGACAATAACAGTCTACTTGCTATATACGGACATTCACTTTCTAGTATTTTAATAAAACTGGGTAGAAGTTTGTTTTCTTCCGTAAATTTTATTAAATGTAAGACTTGTTTTGGTCGCTTAAGTTGGGAATCATTATTAAAAGATGCAAATTTCTGTACATGATTTTTCAGTTCTTTCCGTTCACTTTCAGTAATAGCCGTAACTGACAATTCCTGTTGAAGATATACTGCATTAACTGTGAGAATGTCAAATTCGCTGAATGCGGTACTATCTTCTGTATTGTCTGTAAATATCATGATTATTGTTGCTATTATTATTTTATTTATGAAATAATGCCACGTTTATCATCGTTATTATTAACCAGTTGGTATTATTATGTACTAAACAGACTGATTTTTACTATCAAATTATATGTATAATCACTGTACAGTCCATTTTTACTTTTAAGGAAAAGTTTAAATAACTTATATGACTGTTGTAAAAAGTATTTACCGTTACATCATACAATTATATTGTATCTAATCCACAAGTATTTTTCCTGGTAATAATTCATTTGCTAATTTAATATCAATTTAAAAGAATTGATAAAATGTTAAAAAGTTATCTTATTAAAATTTTTAAGGCTTTAATATTCCTAAAGGTATAGATGATTTTATATTTTTTTAAATGACAGTTTGCATAATTTTAATACATGTTCTAACAGTTCATTAAATAAACAATACGAAAGTAAAAGTCCAAGTAAAAAATGATGATATTAATAAGCTCAAAGTCTGGTTTACTTTTCAGATATATTTACTTTTCTTCTAAGTGTCAATAGTTTCTTTTATATAATAGATTGGTTAATTATCCTTGGTCCGTTATAACTGCCCACGAATAACTGTAATGCATAACATTCATACTTGAGCAGTTATTATAGACCATGGATATATAACCGACTCAT
Organism: Limnoperna fortunei; assembly: GCA_944474755.1. Taxonomy (NCBI): domain Eukaryota; kingdom Metazoa; phylum Mollusca; class Bivalvia; order Mytilida; family Modiolidae; genus Limnoperna; species Limnoperna fortunei. The sequence continues at coordinate 21,910,021 of OX104115.1, read as the reverse complement.
TATGAAAACATCCATTTATTAATGCTAAAGAAGTTTACCCCATAGTATTATTGAATCCAATCGACATACAAATATGCGGATAAGGTCTAGAACAATTAAAATGCGAGGTTTTTTATTTCAATTTACTACAATATTAAACATCGCGATATATACATAGTACATGCTTTTAAATTTTCTATATAATTTTAAATAACTGAATCTTCTAACCATAAAATGTGAAATCAATTGTAAATGCATTACCTTTACGTGTGCTTATTTAAATTCAACTTTTATCTTTTTCTGCATTCACGAAATTCCTTACGTGGCATAAAAATCCTTTTTCAAATTCCTTTAAAACTTAAAAATCTAAATAAACATTCGTTCAAAGCTTTCACAAGATATGCGTTAATTGTAGCCTCAGACTGAAAAAGTCTAGAATCAAGCAAATTGTTTTTAGCATTGTCTAAAAAAGTTAAAGAAACCCGAAAGCGATATATCCACGTGGATATATCGCCATAGATGGTATATAAATGCAATAATAAGACACGTTTTGCTGCCTTGAAAGGGCTATTGAATAACAAATAAGTTTATTTATCGTGTTTACCGGTAAAGTTTAATGTTAGGATCTTATTAAGAGCCTTATTTTCTATCGAGGTGTTCCTGATAAAGGGTGTCTGCTGACAAAAAACTTAACCTGGGTTCACAATAGCACGATAAATGTCATTTCTGTCACAACAAAAACAGCAAAACAAAAAAAGAACCAAAAATCGAGTCACAGAAACACGATGACCATTTATTGTAGTCACTGTCTCTCCTTCTTTTAACTAATTTACATGATGTAAACGTCAATCATTTTATATCGCGGTTTGAACGCGAATAGCACGCAATCCATACCGCTTCGATTTTTAGTGGGGTTCCTGTGACTTCATCTTCAGTTCTTGCTTTATTTGGCTGTTCGTTTTGTTGTCCCCTTTTTTTGAAAACAATGTTTTTTTTCTGTCCTTGACTAATGTTTCGTGAATACTCATTCACATCTCTGATTTTATTTAAATTACCGTGTGTTTGTGTGAAAACTCTTAGGGACACAAGACATAAATGTCTGTAAATCGAATAATTCAGCATTATCTAAGTAAAATAAATATTTAGCAACAGCTGCCATTTACACTGAATGCAGCATAATCGCAGATAATATTGAGACCAATTATGTTTATGACGAGTTACAATAAAATTTGATGTAAACAATACCTCTACAATTACAATTGACAAAGGACCAAGTTGCCGTTTTATATAAATCTCTTATCTGTTGTCCATCATTAATTCCCGTAATGCTGTTACATTTTTCTAACTTGTAAAACGATGTGGGGCTTTATATGACACAGTGCTCATTTGCAAGAAAGCAACAGTGGCTCCACAGAAATGTCAATATTTTATTTGCTTTATTTTCGTATTAATTAAGATTGTTTATTTGTTAACATCTGTCAAATTCAACACGTGTTATTATTAAGAACAGTTCTTTCTAACAACCATGCAAATAGTGGCAAAATGGGTCCTTTCAAATTGAATAATGAGTGCTACTTAATTAAACAGTACCTTATAATAAATCTTTACTTTTTATAATATAAACACTGTGTTTCCTTGTTGCAAAAATTGTTTTGCATATGCAATAATACACTATATATTGTACGTGCAAAGGTATATTAATGCATTCTGTTGAAAGTTCTCTGTGATGTTTATTTTTATAATTGTCAATTGTTTTAAGGAAAACGTATTTTACTGGCTAATATGAATGAACTCTATGACATTGCATTTTCCACCTTATCGAATAAGACTACATGGTCACAGAAAGAAATGTACTTATTTAGTCAGTAGAAAAATACTTACCTTTTTCAGTATAGGTAGTAACAGAAGAACACTCATCCAGTTGAAATGATGCATTCACTTTTAAATTTGTTTCGTACAAATACTGCATTATATTTCTTTCGCAACAGAGAATTTCGATTAAATGGTTCAAGCCTCTGCTATTAATACTATTTTTCAAGATCGGTATAATATCTTCTACCAATGGTATCAGTATTACAGATGAAGCGACTATTGTTTCGGGAACGGGATACATAGCCAGAATTTCTATAAACCATATTGAACAAATGTTTATTCTCTTGGATGCAAAGGTATGCAGACTCTCTGGAAGACGTATCGAAAATCGAATTCTCATGTTTTTCCATGACTTTCCATTACTTTTCAACTCTTCTTGTCACATTAAATATATAATATTTGAGTATAAAATGTGCAAGTTTGTGTAATGAACTGTTTATTGTTAGACTGTAAGACATATAGTCAAAATATTTACAAACTGTGTATTACATCTGTCATTGCAATCATTATATTAGCTGTTCAATCGCAATATTGATAGAAAAATGCTTGCGTAAATTCTTCTAGTAAACGAGCTCATGGTGCAATTTTTCATTAATGAGCACACAACGATGGACCAAGGACGCGACGCGTCCAAATGATGTGGTTTTCTATGTGTTGTCATATAACTTGAAGTGGACAATTTTAACACCTTTAAAAGACTTTGTTAGAAACAATATTGTCGGAAAACATTTAACATCGTTTTTTTAACAGTAAATTACTATTCCAATAGGCACCTACGGTGTACCATTGCTTGCCGTCTTAATAAGCTGACCTCTTACAATCAGTTTTAGATAAGAATGGCCGCAAGCGAGCCCCTGCCTTCCATCTCAGCTTTTCGTTATATTGCATAACATTCCCCACTTTATCCTAACGAGATTGAGATTATGAACATTAACAGATACTAACGAGTCAGCTTCAGATTTGAATATACATCTCGCAATCAACACTCGAGGAGATCATTCTACTAAACTCTACAATTAACGCGAGTGTAGTTATGGTGTTTCCGTTTTTTAACTGACAAGTTATAACAGAGCTTGCAGGAAATACCAAAATATCAAGCTATTCGATTAACGCAATAAACTTTAAAATTGTATGTTTTGTTCCTCACATGTTGAATGAATTCTTTGAAAGAAGTTTTGGATGACATCATGCAGTTCTAGTTGTAGAATACACGATATAATGAGTTAAGACGTAGCTTTGTTCAAGAGTTTAGAAGTATCTTCCTTAACCGGACTTGATTTAACTTGTATCGACTGCCAACGACACGATGGGTGTCTTGCAACAGGCTGACACTGTTCTGTCTTCCGAAACATCCGAGTTTCCCATCATCTTCTTAGAGTTAGTGTGGCTGGTTTTTCGTTTTTTTCTGTTGTTGTTTGTTGTTGTGTGACTTTTGTCTTTGTTTTAGTGTTTTGGTCTGCGAGATTTTATTGTAACTTTGGCATTTCTTCGCTTTTATAACCTAGATATTAGTTAAATGATTTACATATATTTTTGTGGATATTCGAAATGGTTTTCTGTCTTTTACACTATAAATTGCACGCTTTCCTTTTTTTTATAGATATAGCTCCAAGCTTTATTCGTTATCGCTTCATTGTACTTACCAGTCTGTGTTATTCCCAACTTGGTATGTGGGAGTACGAGTGTTTCCAATTCTAGTAAAAACGCTGAAAATTTCAACAGTCGTTTATTTTTGAGATAAAGAATTACGAATTGTATATATCAGATGTTAAAAAATAAGATATAACTTGATGAAAGAAACTATTGTTTCACTAAGGTATCCAGAGGAGTAAGCAGTCTATATCTCTATTAATACACTATTGCGGTTAATCATCTGCATATCCTTCAAAAGGGTTATATCCGGGAAAAGGAAAAACCAAAATAGTTTCGTAAGAATGTCTTATTGCACTGATAGATTAATTTCTAAATATTTGTAATTTAACTATCGCCAAAATATTACTGACTTTAATACCGAGTACACAGACCATGTCTGTAATAAGATAACCTTCGGGTTTATCATCTTAGTGTTGTTGAACAAGATAAATTTGAGAAAAGGAAAGACCACCAATATATCAAAAACAGTCTGATTGCATCGATAGATTTATTTATATTTACGATAACCTAATTCATTAAAGCAATGATATGTCTGGCTCGGAAAACATCAATTGCGATTTATACCCTGTGAAACATGTTTTAGAATAGTTCACGTACAAATTAGAGAAGTTTTGTATATGATTTTATTTGTTTGTGTATTTTGTTATCATGGTCATGAGTTTAATGACTTATAGCGTTTTACTATCAATACATGGTATCAAACGGATCAGCAACAGCGACTGGCATAAGAAGTGTATTGTATCCTATTATATATTACATTAAACCCTTCGTGTCAATCATTCTGATCATTTTCTTAAAATGACTTTTTAACATTTGAATCAATATAATGTGTATGATTACCTTTTTCTAAATCTGTAAGTAGTGTTGGCAAGATGTGCTGCATTCCTCTCTTTTTTAGAGAGTATAATAAACATTCAAATGATCCTTCACTGAATGTTTCTTTAATTTTTGTAATGACGTAATTATTTTTTTCCCTGTCAGATTTAAGCTTTATTATGTTGTTATAATCTTCAACATCAAAGAAATAATTCTCAAGCAAATCGTCCGCAAGATCTTCCGTAACCACTTTTTGAAGTAATTGACTAGCTGATTGCAAATTTCGATCGCAAACCTCATAGTCTGAAATTTTAAATATTCTATACCACAAATAGTATTAGAGTTGGAACATTACTGCAATTATTTATTACTTGTATTGTTTGTGCAAAAAAATATATTTGACAAGCACATACAAAGATAATAATAAATAATGTAATTTAAAATAAAAAATATATATCAAGTATATTTAAAGGAAATATTAATAAAACTAGGGAGAATACGGAAAACAACTTTGAATCAAATTTAAAATACAATTACCTCTCTTTCGCCATCTGTCTTTTATGGTGGATTGTTTTGGGAACTTCTTTATACCATTCAATTTTTTTAGTACATCCTTCAACTGTTGTTTAGTTATTTGTTTTTGTAAGCTTTTCAGAATGTTTAACATTATGATCCTGTTTTGGTTTTTTGAAGATATGTTCTGTATTTCTAATTCGATAACTAGAGAATCAAGAGGTTTAAGATTTTCCACAATATGTGTCCAATTTTCAATAATTCTTCTTATCCATTCGTATCTTTTTTTTTCTAAGTCCATTTTTCTTTGAATACATTGATCTTCAAATATGAAAAAAAGACTTCAAGAGATCAAATTTTAATTACCCTAAAATTAGAAAATGTTTTTTACTATATAGTCATCTGTGAATGAAGGAGCCAGAATAGTAACGAATCATTCACGAGCCATTTATACATTTCGCAGCAAAACATATGTGCATTAATTTTGAGATCAAATTTATCGTGTAGGACACATGATGTTCAACAAACGAATGCATTCGCTATGGAAATATATTGAAAGTTTGCTTCATGTTGTATACTTTTGTATAAAACCGGATTTGAAATCATCCCTTAACTTTCGGCTGTTTGTTTTTTCCCTTTCAAACATTTCAATAACACAACAACACGTAAGTATTACAAACAATGTTAAACACATGCAAACGACCACTTTATATAAGTGTCTTTCCTATTCAATATTAAATTGTAAATGTAATAGCTTCTCCCAATAATATTTGTCGCTTTTTTATATATACTTACGAATTTTAATACCAAATCCAAAACATACAGTAAAAGTTACCATCAGCAACATGGTTGCTGTAAAAAAGGTGGTTTTTTTAGATATCGACAGAATTTACAATACGTTAGCTATTTTTAGTAGGCTGCTATCATTTTCTTTTACAGTCGTTCTTGCTAATGACTTAAATCACTTTTTGCGGACCACAATACATGTAACTGACGTGTTTAGAGAACGCAACGCTCCTAACCCATGTGTTTAAAATGACTAAATTCTAATTAGATCTGCTACAATATTTACCTTTATGACCACCATCCACTATGCTTTTCTGACCCGCTTTACCGTATACATATTTCAATTGATTGCTTGCTAATATGTTCTCGTTCTTAAAGTAGCTGAAATACTGCTAGGTAATGAATACAAATAATGTAACCTAAGTGAGTGTTTTCTTGCTATGTCTATTAGGCCATTTGGTTGAACTATATGCTTTATATTTGATTCCATCCCGATCATAACTATTTTCTTTCCGTGGGATTACATGTTATAAGGTAAATACCATATAACAAGATATTTGCATCGGAAAAGGAATTCGGTTTTACGCATTTTACTCATTTTGTTATAAAACTATTGCAAAAGCTTTCAGAAGTTTTGTTTATAGATATATTGTCCTTTCGTGTTCTTTCCATTTTGGTTGTTTACTTATTATACTTGTTCAAAATTTATTTAAATTATGATTTTTGTCTAGTATAAATTTAAATCATTTACTAGGTATGACAAACAATGTGGAATGATAAATATGTAAGAATTGTTATTCTGTTGACATTTGATTCGGATTCATTAATTTTGTCTATTTTTCCTACCTGTTAATGCTATTAAATTTGCATTTACATCATACAAAGCTTGAAAATCTAGAAAAAAACGGTATAAAAATAATAAGCGTAAATCTATGAAAACAAAACGGTTAACAAGAATAAAGTACCATATGATAGTGACAATTGAATTAAGACAAAGACACATGACAAATAGATGATACAAAGAAGAAACTAAAAAATAACAACAACAAAACAAATGAGTAATCCGAACCCAGAATACAAAAAAAAACGATCGACTACTGGATTTGTGATACCTTCGGCGACTGACAGGCAAATAGCAGAGAAATCGACTCAGTTGCAAGCAGTGGCATAATAAATATTATGATCTCTCAAACAAACAGGAAGCAAAATAAAATAAGTTAAAAAAATACTAGGAATTACATTTAGCCATTTCAGAACAGTAAATAACGACAATAACTAATTCAATGAATCACTGAATAAATCAACGAATAACGATTAGCGCATCAGCCCTGAAGTTCGACTTCTGGATTTGTGATACCGTCGGCAACTGACAGGCAAAAAGCAGAGATATCGACTCAAGTTGCAAGCAAAAAATCATCTAAGATAGCAAGGTTATACAGTTTACTACGCAACACAACGTAATGGCGGCTCATCAGTGGCACTTACAACAGACACTTTACAATTCCAAATAATAAAGTGCTGTGAAAATAGCAAGGAGACTAATTGTCGTGTCAAGGAAATTAAGAAAAATGACGTTTTATATACAAAACTTCATAATATTACTCGTGTTTCGTCTAAATCTATTTGTAACGTAAGAAAAAAATATACCTTAAAATTTAAAACCATCTTCTAATTTCATGACAGTAAATTAAGACAATTCCATAATCTAATATGTTCAGTATTTTTCATTCGTGCAATGCCATGAAGTTTTTTTAAACCTGACCAGGGAACTTACAACTTCAGTGGATTAATTATTTTTCACACATATATTTTAACTGTTCCAATTTTAAAAATAATTAAGAAATTATACCTTTAATATCTGTTGTGTTTTCATTTCTTGTTACGAGTTTGTTTCTGAAACGAATTCAAAAAATTTCTATTCACACATTTAACGCAAAAGCTTCAAAAATATATGTTTCTTCCCACTCCCATTGGAATTTAAATTCATTGCCATAGATCAGTCTGACATCAACAGTTCGCAAGACTGTTAGAACACTTGACCAAACTGGGTACATAACTTTAGTAAATCAAAATGCAAATACCTTCATTTAACGATTCGTAACCCATATATAATTCATATGCTCCTCGTTGTATTGTAGTATTAGCTACATGTAAAATTAATTTCAAAGAATGACTTACAAATAAAGTTGACATCGATATAAAAGTTAATGTTTTATTTAAAAATAATAACAAAAATTTCATATTATTTTTTTGCATTCTCTAAATCGATCTTCAAAAACTGACAATCATAAGACATTTCATGTGACGTCACCATTGCAAAGAAAGACGTCACATGATCACAGGAATGTAGTCGAGGCACTTTGGGGTATTCGGAAGTAACGTCAATTATGGAAGCGCATTATATATAAATAATACAGGACTATATTGTCTGTTCTCGCATTTTGGCAATCCCTATTCCATATTAAAGTATTATTCCTAATAAAATAAAAGATAATACCAACTAAGCCAAACGCCCTCTTCGACCATAAAATGGAAAAGTTGGATTAAATTCAGTCTAAAGGTACAAGCAATAGTTTCAGTAACTTGAATTGTTCCAATTCATCTAGCCAACCTTAACATTTAATTTACGAATGGCGATATGACTTGCTTTAGCGGGCTTTTAATGAATAACTATAATGAATGGTGAAAAATGCTGTTTTGACATTACATCTTGTATTCAAATAAATATCATGTCAATATACATTATTTAAGGAATCTTAAGAGTACTTTCTCATTCTATTATTATATGTTATCGTAATATGACAAACAAAGGGGAGAATTTATATAGCGGTTTTGTTTGTATCTATATATTTTACCTCTCAGTCATTTGTAAACATATGTTGATGTTTTCTTGTATGTTGTCTTGCCTGCATTGGTTATCTTCACCGAAAACATGTCAAAAAAGAAAAATAAACATCTGAATAATCTGACGAAGACTCACTAACTATAATGCTCATAAAACTAAATTGTTTATGAAGTATGCACACTTTACTTTTTAATATAAGCACATGTGTACTGATAAAATCATTACAATGTAAGCTGTTGCAAAGAACTAGCTGTAACATTAATTGCGCAATGACAGTGACGTAAACATGCTAATCGTTACTCGCGAAACCCTCAGTTTTGCAGGTTCTTTTCTCTAAATATGCAAAATTTTCCGAATGTTTTAAATGAGCGACTTAGCTCGGAAAACGTTGATTGACAGATTTTTAGTTGGGTTTCTATAAGTGTAGCTTTATCATTTTTTCAGCACGTCATAACAATTGTGATAATATCATCCGAGATAGTGTTGTGCATGCATTGGATCTTTCTGTAGACAGGTGTTTAATAGCAAACGGACCTTTCCATAGTTTTAGTGAATATCGACTTGGTTTGAACTTTAATGAATCGAACAAAAAAAATCAACAGAAATGAAGTTAATGGAATCTACCTCAAAGGATAGATGAAATCTCGTGCAAAAATATCATATACTACTTTGAAAATACGGGTGTATCTAAAGTTCGTTGTTTCTTTTAAACTGCAATTAATACAAATAAAGTTAAGCATCTCACATTATTACTGTGTTTCAAATCTGTGTTTTTCGCTATGTCGTTCGTCCACCTGACGGAAAACAATTACTAAGTCTTGCTATAGTTGCATATATTAGAATAATACATTAAACCTACCTGACTGTAATGTGCTATTTACTGAGCATGGTTTTAAGTAACAAGAGCAATCTTCTTCAGACGAAATACAATAACACGGATTTCGAAGTTTTGCCACAAAGCCATATCCTTTTGTAAAGTCACAGCCACACCCAGAGTCGTCCGTAAAGTTTCCTGCGTTGTGAATGGCTTGGCCAATGTCTTTACATAATGATTTCTTGTAGATACACTTGCTTTGGACATTTGACCAAAATTTGAATGGCTGATATCTTTTAGGGGAACAGTTCCTATTAGTACGCGATCCTACTATGACGTATTCTTCACCTAGAATTAATAATGTTAAACATGTTTTGTGCTGTATATGAGTATGGTAGTATCTTTACCCAAGGACTATATAAACTCACTCAAAAAAGAAAAAAAAACGCAACATCGGATAATTTTTTTAAATTATTTTTTTTGTGGACAAATAACCTACATGACCTATAAATATTCAATATATATATATATATATATATATATATACACACAACATCATAATTACACCTTAATTAAAGGTTTCCAGGTGAAAGCATTTAAGTTCATCAATCCGTGAACGACTGTGGTCGAAATCTGAAACACACTATGAATTACGTGTTGCTAAAAACATGGTCGACTGTCACGTGCAAATAATTGGTATTTTTTTAACAATCGGTATAAAAACAACGCTATTTATTTTCTTGACTGCATTAGTAAAATTAAATTCTGACGAGGTGATGCTATGCCAAGGTTTGATGCTGCTACCCGAAATATCGCTATCGGTCGAATCGAGTCCAGGGAATAACAGAATGCTGTTGCCAGAACGTACAATGCTCGTCGTAGCACAATTTCACGCCTCTGGAAACGCTACAAGCAGCTTGTACTATGACAGACCGACTGCGTTCAGGGCGTCCGAGTGTTACAACTCGGGCGCAGGATAGTTACTTTACATTTTTCCATATACAGAACAGGACTATTGTTGCAATAGAAACAGCAGTAAACGTCCCTCGGTTACGCTCTCGTGGATTGCGGGCAAAAAGACCTTACCTCGGAGCAACACTGAGACGCCGACACCGCCGAGCAAGGGTTAGATGGTGTACTGCCGTTCGTGTATGATTTACAGTACTGGAGAAGAGTGTGTTTTAGCGATGAGTCACGTTTTTAGCTTGAAAAGCGAGATCGTCGCATACGAGTGTACAGGCTCCGAAATGAACGTTTTGTGCAAAACTGTTTTGTAGAAAAAGACAATAGAGAGGTTGAGATCAGAAACTTGTACTTGTACTGGTACGCGTAGAATCAAGTACACATACACGGGTTTACTTGTAGTTATTTGTGTTGAGATTTTTGTCACTTGTACTTGTACGTGTATAAAAGGCGCCAATAAAATCAGAAGTAAAAACTACCCAAAATTTTCTTAACTAGATTGGTCAGTCGTTTCTATGTAGCATACTTTATGATTTTTTTATATTAGCCCCAAATCTGAAAAAAATGACTTTTATTTTCAGCTTTTTCATAGGGTTAGAAAATTTCATTTCGTCAGATTTTACAAAAACCTGACAAATAAAAGCTTGAATAAATTTGCTGCAGCATAATTATCCTAAATTTTATCAATATAGCACTCAACATCATTAAGAAAGCTACTTTATGCACAGAAAAGTACACGCGCAAGGCCTACTTGTAAACAGCTTTCTAGAAGTTCGTGACAAACTTGTACGTCTCACATAATCACGTGAGACACAAGTCCTGATCGCGTAGAAGGAAAAATTACACGTTTCAAGTACCGGTACCGCTACAAGTTACGAATCTCAACCTGTCTTATTTTAGCGGAGGCAGTGTTATAATGTGGACCGCTATCTCTTACGCCAGAAACACACAGCTGATACGGCCGCATTTATTGCCCGTAATTGACACTCAAAGAGAAATGTTATTTCAACACAATGTCCGACTACATACAACACGTGTAACAACAGTTTTTTTAGAGCAACAGAATTTCAATGTGATACGTTGGCCAATTGAACATCGGTCGGATGAACTAGATCGGCGCGTGATAACCAATGACAACCGCCGCCGTAAAATCAGCAAGAAAATAGAGCAGGCACTTCAGTATGAGTGGTAAAGGATACCGCGTGTTCGTACTCAACGTTTAAATGAATCCATTCCAAGAAGAGTAAGAGCTGTGTTACATGCAAATGGTGGGCACAACAGATACTGAATTTTTTTGCGTGATTTATTGACAATATGCGACAAAATTCTATATTCCATGGTAAAAAAACTCATGAACAAGAAGTCTGCAAATTTTTTACATTTCCGTATAAAATATTTATATGATAAATTGTTAATATCTGAAGTAAAATTCCAACTACATGTCCGACTTCAAATTACATGTTTTCTATAAAAATCTTCATATAAAGAATTAAAGTGACGACTTTATCTATTGTGGATAATATCTTATCTTCTCGGTCCTTCCTAAATTATTTTGGTGGTTTAAGTAGCCACGGTGACCGAGTGGTTAATGTAGTTCGTCTACTATTAATCACGTGGTCTGTCAACTCTAAGGTTGCGGGTTCGAGTCTCACTGCGGGCAAGGCGCACTCGACTTTAATCTTAATTGACAAGGATTGCCAGTTTTCCAGACAAAGTTCCAGTGTTTTCTCCGGGTACTCCGACTTCCTCCCCCAATTAAAACTGAACGCCATGATATAGCTGAAAGAGGCGTTTAACATTAAAACAAACAAACATTTAAATATCTAACCGTCAGTACTTTTAATATTGTTTGGAGTACGGTTAAAAGCTACAGATATGTAAACACGTTTTTGTTACGTCTATTGTAATTTTCAAATAAACGGGCCCAGCGTGCACTCTGGTGGCGGTTAAGGGATACACTCTAGTGGGGGAGGGTTCTTCAGATCATAATATGGGAAGCGTGACCGTGGCCCTCTGTGCCACGCTTCATGAAAATGGCTCATTTTGTAGATTTTGCACAAAGAAGCAAAATTCTACGTCCCTACGGCTAACTGATACACGTTGAGTAACACGTACTCCACTTACTAAAAACCGGGGCGAGTTAAGTCGATCCGGAAGAGTAAGCAACTCCTGGTCTACGCGTGGAACATGTCGTATTACAGACTATAGTTCGGTAATTAGTCGTAATCAGGAATAGACGAAAATCTAGTAAGGTCAGTAAGCTGAAAGTGGTTACGAAAAACGGAACAAATCAATGGGCATTTGTGTAACGGATATTTTGTAACGGTAAACTATGTCATGATGGCGACAGACAATGTTTTTCTAACGATAACTTCGATCTTGCCATTGTGAACCCCTGGTTATAAGAAGCTTTTCCCTGTCTAATTTAAAGGTAAGAATACATGACAATTTAGATAAAATGTAATTATTAAAGATATTATAATTCAGGCGTAATTTAATGAAGAGGTCGTTAAAAAATCATAAATTGTAATAAAATTTATTAAGTTTTATTGTTTATGTTGCCATAAATCAAACTGCAAAGCAAACGGGAATGAATCCTTAAGTATCACATTTTGCTATACATGTGATTTTCAACAGTAGTCAAAATTGAACGAGTTTGTAAAAAATGGGTTTTTACCATGTTATTAAAGAATTAGCGACATGTATGGAGCCATCAATTTAATAATAAACGTTTTATAAAAAGTGCAATCAGGGTATCGGTCGAATCCGGAGGAAGATCCGGTATTTTTACAGGAAATCAGGTTTTCTCACCAAATTAAACTTATAGGTATTCAGTGCGTACTAATTGAAATTACATTTTAGATTATCGCATACTTAAAAGTTGACAATGGTCCATCATTTCAAAACCAAAAGGAATGAAAGGAATGTAGCTAATTAATCTATCATTATGACGAAAAATAAAGCATCTAACACCGGTGGGAGGACAAGACGGGAAAATCTCAGACACCCATGTGAAGAGATTTCTGGTTGGAGATTAAAAGAAATCTTTCATGTGGGTGTCTGAGATTTTATCATCTAACCCTCCCTCCAGTGTTTTGTTCTATTTCTCACTGACTCGTTAAAATAAAATCTGGGGATCTTCTGTTTGGAAATGCGAATAAATAGAGTTATCTACCCTGAAAAAAATCTGTGTACCTTTTTTGTGTAAACGTGCGTTTTGATATGAACTACTATCATATTGTGCTTTAAAATTGGTCGTGAAAGATCAGATATGTTGTATTCATGCTCATATTTTAAAAGGCAGCGTAAACAAACACAATAGAAGCAAAATTATGACGAGAAATAAAGCATCTAACACCGGTGGGAGGACAAGACGGGAAAATCTCAGACACCCATGTGAAAAGATTTCAGGTTGGAGACGAAAAATATAGGATCTTACATTGGTACGAGTGGATTATCGGATTTCTCCCGCCGAGCCTTTGCCAGGACTTAAATTTCCATAATTTAACTATCGAAATTGGAGAAATCCGATAATCTAAGAGTACTCATGTAAGATTCTGTTTCTCTAATTTTAAAAAGTAGTAAATTTGTGAAATGAAGTACAAATTTTACGTTCATGACTTGAATCCGCGGTAAATAGAAGGTCTTTTGTTTATGACGTTATAAGTTCTTATTATAACGTTATTATTTTAAACCAATCAACTGCTGAGAACGAAAAATTCACTAGTGACGAGAACTATATTTTCCACACCGGTCAAGCGGTTGAAATATAACGTCAAAATTAGAGAAAAGGATATCTCAGTCGGCTAAAAATAGATACCACGCTGTCTCATTAGTGAGCAATAGAAAAACTTATAAATAAATGTTAAAGTTTTCACACGAGAAAAAACACGGATCAAAAAAATATTTAATTGTACTTAATAATAGTTACCTCTTATAACAAAGTCTGGAGGTTGATTGCACGATTCGACGTAAACCCCGCTGTTTTTGTTGAACAAGCAGGAATAATAATTGTCATTATTTCCGTCACAAACACTTCTCGCTCTGTACTTTCTGTGTGAAGGATGTGGACACTTGAAGTCAAACGATAATGTAGATTGCAAGATTAGAAACAAATAAGGCAGATATATTTTACTGGAAAATCCATATCTTGATGCAGTATTCCACTCCATGTTTTTTCTGCTTATCAATTGTTCTCTGTTTTAGTTTTTTTCCACATACTCTGAGAAACATAAAACTTATGTAGCATATGTAACATTCAATGTCATAACTTAAGTGTCATTGCATATATATTGTGCAATTACTTGCTTACTACTACTGGACGACAATGGTGTTTTGTGATCGTTTCCCCATCTTTCAGCTTTGGAAACAAACACACATTCAAGTAACTTGTTTTTGGATGGATGTTTATGCTAAAAGTTTTTAATTTTGCTAGTTCTGACGAAATCATTCTTTATATTATTATCTTCTGGCTCCATAATATATAAAGACTATTACACAGGGCGTTCCGTTTCAGGTCCCATACAATTCCGAGACTCCCATATTATAGTTCGAAGAATGATATTACTTTTCATTTATATGGGACTTCACATGTATACCAATTTTATTGCTTACTGTTTAGATTTGGAAACATGACTCAGCGTTTTTATTTTTTCAACAAAAGTGTCGGTATTTTCTACTAATACGGGTATCATTTACCCATTGTATGAATATTGATATTGTATTGACGTAAACGGATGTCAATAATAAGATTGCGAGTCTGACATCAGACAGTTTGTAAAGTACCTAAACAATTAATTGACATGGATAGTTATGTCAATTAAGGTTTTATGTCGAAAGGGTTTTTTATTGGGTACTCCATATCCTTACACTTAAAACATGACACTATTAACGTAGCGTTAATCACTACATGTATTTATAGAAAAACCAATCAAACGCCACAAGTTACCCGTATTATACCAGTCATGCCAGTCGCAATCAGAGTATTGTGAGAAAATGACAAAGAGAAGACACCAATTAATTACGAGTAAACCTTTTTATGCCTTTATTTATTTTTTTGTCACAAACATATAGCATTAATAAAATATAAAAGAACTGTTTCAATAATTTGAATTATTTTTTTAATAATTTTAAAATAATTAAATAATATTTAAACATATGACAGAGGAAAAACAAATAACTTTCACAAAATTGGATACAGTTGTTTTTTTTTATTAAAGTTGCCATAAACGTTAAGGAAGCGTTATTGATTTAATGAAAACCAAAACAATATTTGCTCAATGTAAGCGAACAATATTTCAACATTATACAGGACGAACATGTTAACAAACACTAAATCAATAGATATAAGTGATGAACTACCTGGGAAACATTGGGTGTGAAAAAATATTCAGTAATTAGTAGGGACGAAACATACTAGCCTTTAATTGCAGCTACAATACGTTTACTCGTTTATGGACATCTACAAAAGAGGTCTGTTCTTACATTTCTTGTAAGTACCATATTGTCGTCTGGGTACGCCCTTAATGTGGTCTGCTCCCGATAACTATAATCTTTATTGTAATTAAATCAATATTTAAAGATTTGTGAAAGCAATCAGGTAATACAAAATTCGACAAAATATAACACCTATGAGACTCCCGTGCTATTTTTTTTCTACCCATTCATTAACCCATGGTGGTTTTTTCTCTTTTTTTTATGTTGCTAGTGTAAACCCTTGTAGACTACATTAACTGCATTCCGTTTAGTGTAAAGTACCGTCATAGGGGTGGGAACCAACCATCTTAAATAAAATTAGGCCGACGTCAGAGTACCTAGGCGAACTCGTCCCACTGTGCCACGCGCGCTCACGATAACCTGTTATTTTATTAATATTAACTTTCAAAAAGGAATGAAATGATGTAGTTCTTAATATGTATTTGCATTCCAAAGAATCGTATCCAATTTAATTCCATGTTTACAAGTCGGCTTCACTTTCCTAAAAAAAATAAATCTTGACTATTTATTGCTAAAGTGCGCCATGTTTTATTGTTGCATATTTGTTAGACCGGTATGAATGAAGGCATTTTTTAGGATCAAGCTGAAACAGCTTTTATTAATCTAAATAAATATATATCACATAAAGTAAAGCTCATAACAGTTTCTTGCATGCTGAAGCTTGTGATAATATCATACATGACTTTTAAAAATCACTAATCCATAAGTATAATATACGTGCTATATATAATGTAGAAGAAAATATATAATTATGAAAACATAAATAGCAAATGGAAACAAAAACATTCGGTTTTGGATGAAATGTATGGATGTTTAAAATTGTTTTTCTAGACAAGTGACAAATCGTTTGCTTTTTACAATAAACTTCTGGACTTCAAAAATATATTTTTTATATTTTCTACATTTTAAAAAGGAAATGGGAAGAGGTTTACACTTGTCCGCGTGTGTAGTTTTGGCGAGTCCACCAGATTTCGTACGAAGAGGTGTTAATTTAGCGAACTACTCCTCAACCGCAATTAGGTGTGTTATACCTGTCCTCATCATCGTTGTTTGAAGATATTTAACGATGCAGAATTCGAATATGCTGGGGTTTATCTGTAATATCGTTAATCGTACGGTCGACTCCAGAATATATTCCGAGTAAAATCAGTTGTTCCTGTAAGGACCTCAATAAATATTTTGTTACTGACTTCGTATTGCCGATTGACGAAGGTACCAATTCCATCAAATAATCTTGGGTTTTTAAGTTCATCATTTTATAAAATAATATACGTTTGCGCGCCTCTCTCCTGTCCGACAGCTATTCCCATCCCGTGTGTTCATATAATTTTTCAATAGAAAGTAATTTAGTACCTCCCGTTACAATCCTCAAAGCTTCTTTTTGAATGTTCTCTATTTTATTGACTTAACTTTTGTTAGTTTTGTTCCATATTACATCCCCAGTCTAATAAATGAGAAGTACATTTTTTTTAAAAATGTGTCGATCAAGACAAAGTAGAAATTTGCGAAGAATAAGCCTTTTTAATATATAATCAATATGATCGTGCCACATGCCATCTTTGGAAAGTAAATACCCAAATGTTTATGACAATTATACTTGTACGTCATAATTATTCATAAACAGACTGGTTTCACTACTTTACGAGAGAGGAGTAAAGTTTCTGTCTTCTGTGGATTGAAGCTGACCAGCCAATTGACAATTGGTGTATTTTTACTGTTTAGTAATCTTGCAACATTTGCAAGGGTATCTACTATCAATATAAATTTGGAAATAGTTTGATTCTGGCACCGATCTAAGTGACTATGTCGTTTATAGGTAAAAGAAACAAGAGGGGACCTAATATACTAGTAGACTCTAGGGGAAACCCTGCCTTAATTGGTTTCCACGAAAATAGCATGTAACACTACGTTTTGATATCTACCACTTAAGTAGTTTGTGAACCAGTTTAGTAAGTTGCCTAAAATTCCATAATTTTGTAATTTAAAGAGTAAACCTTCATGCCGAATTATGTCGATGGATTTGCTAATATCACAGAATACTGTAACGATTCTTCTCGTATCCCACCGCTGCCACCAATTTTGTAACGTGTTTTCTCTTATTCCACAGCTGACACTAATTCTGTAACGTGTCCAGCCTTATTTTATATCACCAAGCGATTGTAGCGTGTTGTCTGTTCGTTACCTGATTATACTCAGGATCCGAAGAGTCTATCAGTTTATATTAACGTCTCGAGGTCAACGCTAATACAACTGTTCTACTAACTATTTATGCTACAAACTATATACATGACACAAAACAAGAAACCAAAATGCGAGTAACCCGAACCCAATAAAAACCATGGGTGCACTCAGGTGCTCCGGACGAGTCAGCTGTGCCTGCCTCTATATAGACACCCGTCGAGTTACTCTATAAGCTACCTGCTTATGATCTATTATACTATATACGTATTTACACAACAGCGCCAATATCAATAGTCATTATATCAGATTCAAAAAAACCATTATAATTCACAAGATAAAACATCATAACACACATCTGTCCTACTGTATCTTCTATGACCGTAATAATCCACAAGATATAACATCATAATCTAGGTTCCTACAACCCATGTCCTGTATGACCTTCCTCTGTCTAAAATATATTATTAGGATACTTGTCTAGTAGCGCGATGCTCCTGGACTACGACAAATAAGCGCAATGCTTATATGCCGCCTATGGTATAGAAACGCAATGCTTCTATACCCCATCCCCTATGACACAGAACCAAGCTTGTATTCAACCACGTTATTTGGAGACTTACTGGTCTGAGAGGCTGAGACAAGTCTACAACATCAGACGCTGTAAGCTCTAGCTCCGTGAATTGAACTCTACCTATATCACTTTAAACACCCAAGCTTTACTTATAGGTTTCGTTCTATGTTCCTACTTCGACAACCGTTCTGCACCGGTCATTCTTCGCATTCAGAATGACAATGATTGAGCAATCTGCCCTGGTATTTATACTCCCTTATGGATTATTCCATTTTCATAGGACGATTCAAACCTAGCCCGCATCCTAGCAACGCGGGTTAGTGAAAATAGGTAAACTGCGTCACTTTTACTTCCGTTACCTAATATGCATTTTACTCATAATACAGCTACACATAATTAACAAAATCATCACATTACCCACGCCTCAATCTTCATGCGTCCCTGCATGACCGATAACACATCTACCAAAATGTGCATTGGATATCATCCCTAAACACTAATACCTTTAATAATCTGTAAGTTTTGGTAAATTAGTTTAATTTTATAAGCAGCATGTGTTGGATGGTATTGTCAAGGCTTAATAAACTGCAAACCTTTGATTTGTACGTGCCGAAATATTTTGTTTTGAATTTCTTTCATGTTGCCTATGTCTACTATTAACCGTAAAGTCACAACCACTATTCAATTTAAAGACTGAATCAGCAAACTGTGCAACTCTAGGTTCCTTAGGTGTTGAGGCACGAAAACTTTTCTCAACTCTCATATTGGTTTCATTTCTTGTATAGCCCGATCTAAATTACCAATTTACATTTCAACCTCTCCAAGATCCATAGTTTATATCAACAAATAAGTTCAAATAAAGTAATACGATCTTATAGACTCCTCAGATCCCACCGCTGCCACCAATTTTGTAACGATTCTTCTCGTATCCCACCGCTGCCACCAATTTTGTAACGATTCTTCTCGTATCCCACCGCTGCCACCAATTTTGAAACGTGTTTTCTCTTATTCCACAGCTGACACTAATTCTGTAACGTGTCCAGCCTTATTTTATATCACCGAGCGATTGTAGCGTGTTGTCTGTTCGTTACCTGATTATACTCAGGATCCGAAGAGTCTATCAGTTTATATTAACGTCTCGAGGTCAACGCTAATACAACTGTTCTACTAACTATTTATGCTATAAACTATATACATGACACAAAACAAGAAACCAAAATGCGAGTAACCCGAACCCAATAAAAACCATGGGTGCACTCAGGTGCTCCGGACGAGTCAGCTGTGCCTGCCTCTATATAGACACCCGTCGAGTTACTCTATAAGCTACCTGCTTATGATCTATTATACTATATACGTATTTACACAACAGCGCCAATATCAATAGTCATTATATCAGATTCAAAAAAACCATTATAATTCACAAGATAAAACATCATAACACACATCTGTCCTACTGTATCTTCTATGACCGTAATAATCCACAATATATAACATCATAATCTAGGTTCCTACAACCCATGTCCTGTATGACCTTCCTCTGTCTAAAATATATCATTAGGATACTTGTCTAGTAGCGCGATGCTCCTGGACTACGACAAATAAGCGCAATGCTTATATGCCGCCTATGGTATAGAAACGCAATGCTTCTATACCCCATCCCCTATGACACAGAACCAAGCTTGTATTCAACCACGTTATTTGGAGACTTACTGGTCTGAGAGGCTGAGACAAGTCTACAACATCAGACGCTGTAAGCTCTAGCTCCGTGAATTGAACTCTACCTATATCACTTTAAACACCCAAGCTTTACTTATAGGTTTCGTTCTATGTTCCTACTTCGAAAACCGTTCTGCACCGGTCATTCTTCGCATTCAGAATGACAATGATTGAGCAATCTGCCCTGGTATTTATACTCCCTTATGGATTATTCCATTTTCATAGGACGATTCAAACCTAGCCCGCATCCTAGCAACGCGGGTTAGTGAAAATAGGTAAACTGCGTCACTTTTACTTCCGTTACCTAATATGCATTTTACTCATAATACAGCTACACATAATTAACAAAATCATCACAATACCATCCTTATTTTATTACCGGGGCCTCGGTGGCCGCGTGGTTAAGGTAGTTCGTCTACTATTGATTACATGTACGTGGTCAGTCAACAGTGAGGTTGTGGGTTCGAGTCTCACTTCAGGCAGGGTGTACTCGACTCCAATCTTAATTGACAAGGATTGCCAGTTTTCGTACCGCAGTTCGAGAGTTTTCTCCGGGTACTCCAGCTTCCTCTCCAATACAAACTGGACGCCATGATATAACTGAAAAATTCATGAAAGTGCCGATAAATACCAAACAACCAAACCAACTGTTTCATTGCCGCTTTCTATGGCCCTCCCAGAATCATTTGAAATATTAACTACATGTAGTTGATTTTTTGCCGATTCACGTTTAGTAAACCCGGACTGGTTAAGAGTAATAACTTTGTATTGCATTAAGTAATTATGTACGTGTCTGTAAACACATCCTTCCAAGCACTTGAACAGTATACTTAAGAGGAATATTGGCCTTTAGTTTTGAATTTCATTGGGATTATTAATTCTAAAAACCGGCGTAACATAAGCTTTTTCCACTCTTGAAAAAAAGCTCCATTCAATGAGATGCTGAAAAAGCCTACACAGTGGAGATTTTTACTGGGCCGCTGCCTCCATTAAAAGATGTGGACAAATAAGGCCAGGACCTGTAGTTTGACGGGATTTATATTTATCAACACAACTTCATTTTCTAAAATAACAGTATGACTTAATTGTGCCAAGGAATCATAAGTTTCGGAAGTCAAACTCTTAGAGTCGTCAATCTCGGCTTGTGATAAAAAGAAGTCACTCAACTCATTTGCCTTATCAGTATATATCTTCTAAAATTAACTTGTCGTTTTTAGTAAATGAGAGATGCCTGATTTTGTCGGCTTTATGCCACAAATCTGGTTACAAAGTTTTCATCAAGATGAGTACGACGAGACTACATTGAACAATTGATTGACGAGTTTAATTTGATGTGTACTGCGTGATTTCCGCACTACATACGTTACTTTGTTTCATATATGTCGAAATACATTTATTACAGTCTAAAGATTATTCTGTCAATTTGGATCATATGGTTATTATTCTATTAGGAATTGCTATTTCAGAAGCACGTGTTATGTTACTGGAGATACCTAGGACGATTTCGTATATATTTTCGCTATTAAATATGTCCCAATTTACCACGACTAGATTCTGCCCAAACTTATTTAAGTTACCTTTATTATATAACCATACCTAACGCTTACAGGATTTACAAATGGGTTTGGGGGTGTTTAAGAAGCATACAATGGGGCAGTGATATCTTACTTGACCCAGTAAGAGTGTTCTGTGTTAAATTAAGATACATGTAAAAAAAAGACAAACATGAAAGGATCAATTACAATTGTCTTCTACACATTTCACTGTTCATTCTAACCTCTACTGAAAATGTAAAAACTATAGATGAGCCATTGTTATTGATATTGGTTGTTCTGTTCAAAGAAATTAACAGAACAGCTTCGAAAAACGTTTAAAAAACTTAGTGACAAGGAAATCTTGATAAACGTCTGCCATTTAGGAGATTGGCTTGATGTATGCCTATAGTCTGGTTGGAAATTGTTTTCTCACTAATGAGACAGGGTGGTACCTATTTTTAGCCGGTTGAGATATCCTTTTCTTCCGTAAATGGCCGATTTCTGGTACAGATGACCCAGTACAGATGAGCTCACGCGCACACATCTGTACTTGCTGCGTCATACAATCAAAACGCCAGAAACATAACGTTGTTATGGAAGCATAACAACGTTCTTGTTTGACGTTCTTGTTTCCGGCGTTCTGATTGGATGTCAGAGACAATGGAGTCTAAAACAATGGAGAGTCTATAGGTTATAGTGATGTGAAAGTTGTTGGTTTACGGAAGAAATAGGTACTTTCATACGTTTTTAGGAAAGTCCGTGTGATCTTTCACGATCAACCGGTCTTTCCCAAAAACGTATGAAAGAACCTATTAGTCTCAACCCATGGGTGAGCTAAGAATTTCACGCTCCTTTTCCCGTAAAAATGTATTGTGACGTCAACTGTCGGTCCAGCAATAAAAATTATAAAATATTTGCTTTAGTTTTGTTGGTTTACTATGTTTTGTTTTAAATATTAACATGAAAACAACATATCTGAGCTTCCATGACCCCAATATGATAGCGGTAAACATCAAAACAACACTGTGACGCAACATGTGTACACTGGAGATAACGTTCAGGGTAGATAACTCTATTTGTTGCCATCTTCCAACAGAACAGAACCGGATTTTTTTAACGAATTAGTTAGAAATAATATCAAACACCGGTGGTAAGGCAAGACGGGAAAATCTCAGACACCCGCGTGAAAGATTTCTTTTGGTATCCAACTCGGCAGAGCCTCGTTGGAGACCAGAAATCTTTTCACTTGGGTGTCTGAGATTTTCCCGTCTTGCCCTCACACCGGTGTTAGATCCTATATATCCATATTAGTCTCCAGTTGACGCTTTAAAGAAGAATCAGAAAAAAAACAACGCTGTACATACCTTTTCGGAAGCCCATAGTCACGTGGTTCTTAAAAATAATCTGAAAGGGTGTTCATCTTCAGAAGATCGCAAAATAATAAACCGACATATTACAATATTTCTTAATTATTATTTAGAGACATGATTTGCAAACGTCAAACTAATGCACATAATGTTTTGGAATGAATGAATTGAATTTGGATTATCACAAAGCTTCAATATTCCAGAATAATTAAACAGAAATGCAAGGTTTTATATCATGTCTTGACACGGTAAATTGCATGGCTTCGCAGACAATGTGTCTAGTTACAAATTGTTTGTCTCAAAACAAAGCAACGTTTAGCATTATTATCATGTTTTCCTATCTTTTTATTGTTTCACTTAGTGCACAATGAAAAATAAATTTAATTCATCGTGCCTCAAGAAAAAATATTGATATATTTTTACATCCTAAATCTGCCTTTCAGTTAATTCAACTTTTAATTTCATTTACTTTTAATGTATTTTATCTTAGCATCTCATATACATATTAATAAGTTATATTTCCATACCGTAGGCTTATATTAAACTGAGTGCTGCTGTAGCAGCTGTTTTACATTTCTGATTGGGATGAAAAAAGCTATACAAAATGTACTGAATATTTCTGAAAAGTTTTGTTGATTTAACAGGAGAATTAAGCCTTTTATTATATTTTTCTATACGTTTCTATGTTAATTACGTTCAGGTGTGATAGCCATTCTTTGGAACAAAAGCATAAACTTTGTGGAGGACCATCAAGTAAAAATTCATATACATTTTTGAGAAGATATTTCCGATAAGCCACTATGAGATATAGAATTAAAAACCGTTTTCAATTAATTTATCGGTATATAAACAATACCAACTTGGTCTTGCTGATATACCGATAAATCCACTGAAAACATTGTTTCATCCTTATAATTCTTTAAAATTAAGAAATTTATTTGTCTAAGGTATTCTCAGTTTCATATTTGGTAGTGGGATTGAACGAATATTGAATATTTTGTTGATTTAACTTACGTACCATTATTCCATAAACCATCTTCTGATTTTGATAAACATAACTATAATAATAACTTAAATCTAGACTATAAATTTATTGCCTTAAGTTTATTGAACACAAAAAAGTTTTAAATTTAACAAATGACAATTCATCAAACAAATAATTTGTATGTTGATCGCCATCTCTGTTTACGTTGGTTACACTAAAAATGGTTAGGTCAACGTCATTTATCCAAAAATAAATATACAACTTCATTTATCAAAAAAATTAATTACACTGAAATCCTCTACCGGAAGTATTCTCGACAAATTAATTAGACGTATTTCTAATTATGCAAATCATATTAGAATTATTAATTATTGGTGTAGCATTAAACTTATACTTTATGCATGTTTACATCAAATCTTCATAAAATAATTATACTGCATCCTTATTAAAGGCTGCTGTAGAATATTTTAGAACTCTAACGAGAAAATAGCAATCCTTATTGAATTGAATGAATATTGTTTAATGCCACTTTCAGCTATATCAACGTGTCCAGTTTTTTTGGAGGGGGGGGGGGGGTGAAGCCGGAGTACCCACAGAAAACCCCCGACCTTTGGTAGAAAAATTGACAATCTTTGTCAGTTATGATTGGAGTCGAATACACCCTGCCATCATTGAGACTCCAACCGCACAACCTCAGTGTTGACAGACCACGTGATCAATAGTAGGCGTACTACTTAACCACTCAGCCACCGAGGCCCCGAAATCCTAATTGAAAATTCTAGAATAATTAATTCGGACATGCACCCATGCGAAGGTGCTTATAGCTAGATATTCATACTTTAATAGGGTTGAACACGTTACTCTATTATTTTCTACGTTTAACCTTTCGTAACAGTTGATAGACTGATTTTGGACTGTTTAGTGATTCATATTAATTCATGGATTTTGATAATAACTTTTAGAATATGTTTTAACATTAATTTCGCACTACATTTTGAATAGAGACTGGAACTATTAAAAAACAGTTAAAATTCTTCTTTGCTGTTGTAATGTGTTAAGTTATTAATTGTAATTAATAAAAATATAATTGTAATAAGTTACTGTAATACACAGTAAAAGCGAAAGTACACAATTTTACGTTTTTCAATAAAATTTAATCAGCTTTATATTTTTTTCTATCAAACTCAACCTAAATAATACTTTGGTCTGACTTATTAGTAAATCAAAAATACAAATTTTAATACCTTTAAACAAGTAATATCTTTAAAAAAGATATTCGACTTCTAGAGATGTATGTAAGGCAGAACGAAACAATAAACACTAGTCCCAGGTGAAATGAGTTTAAAATTATTAATTAATATACGTGTGCCCCTCCCCCCTCATATGTGTTTTTATATTTCAACAGATCATTTTATTTATGTGTTTTCGATATTTACAGATTTACCAAGCATATAGTTAACGTAAAATTGATAATTTACATACAACTACATGTACTTTTTGTACATGTATTTAAGAACGTTTATTGCTATTATGTATTGAAACCCACTGCCTAAGATAAAGAAATGAAGTTTTTCTGCGAGCACCAAAGCAGTTATACAATAATGTAAACAAATTTTAGAAATTTTTTAATAAAATGTTTATAGTTTAAATTTTACTGAATAAGCAAAGTATACTTTATAATATGAGCCACAACTTTCTATCTATGTGTGTACTACGACGGACGCACAAGAACAACAATAATACATTTGATTTAATATCAACATATATATAAAATGATTTTTAATTTGTATTTAACAAAGAAATCAATGAAAATTTCTTCTCTTCGTCTTTTTTACACTCCATAAAAGCCCGCAAAAATCCAGCGTGCTAATATGCGTTTTAATTTACGCTGTACTTCAAATAAAAAATATTAAAAATTTTTGTACAAGTTGTTTGATATCAAATTTTACAGCTCATCTCTATCGTTCTTAATACTTAAATTGCACTGTACAATAATTTTATAAACAAAAAGACGGCAAAATCTAATAATAATAGTACAACATTTGAAAGGTGAATTGCCAATTTACCACCCTGTTCTGAACCCCTGTCCAATTTACCACCCTGTTCCGAACCCCAGTCCAATTTTTTGACTAATCAAGAAACAGAATTACGATCACGTGACTTGCTTGTTCGAGAGGTGAAGTGCCATGTGGTCAAAGGGTAAAAACTTATTAATGTACGAGGGAGTTGTTTCTATAAATAATGTGGGATTACCCTTACACTGGTATTTTTAAACGAGAACTTTTAAAAGCACGGGAACAGAACGGGTCGGAAAAATGAAAAATCGTGGAGGTACGAAAATGGGTTTTCAAAGCTCATTTGTATCTGCTATTGATAAATGGTTTAAATAAATTATCATGTGCTATTTCCTAAGTTACTGCAGAATTTTGAACTTTTTATTATCATGAACACACATATACAAGCTAATAATTAAAATAAGACAGAAAAAAGCAAAAATATCACAAAAAATCAACAAGTAGAAGTGAATTTCAAGTCATAAGAAAATAGCAAAGAAAACCGACCGAACAACAAGAGCCAAACGCCAAGGGACAGTTACAAATCCGGATATAGACAAACACAACACAAAAAACCAAAAACATAAATCACAGAAAGAGAGTATCCCGAATCCAATAACAATATTGGGTGCACTCAGGTGCTCCGGACAAGTAAGCAGTGCCTGCCTCTAATAAGACACCCGTCGAGTTACTCATTGTCATGTCTAGGGAAAATTGAAATTCAGGAAAAGGAAACACTACCTACGACTCAGCAAAAATATCAGACCGTATTTGAGACACTGATTTCCCATAACGATTAATTAAGTCGTGGTGACGACCATATAACTTCTGGAGAGATAACATCAAACTAGGTGTAAAAAACATGTACATGTACATGTATCTCAAAACCGCCACAAAGTTCCCCAGTCTGTCGTTCCAAATCAAGATGACAATTTTTATTAGCAACTCGAAGATAAAAAAGTACTTAGTCTATAATTTTTCGCATCAAATTTATCTCCCTTTTTTTGTACATGGAAATAATGTTTCCTATTAACAATTGATTCAACGAGATTGATTCCGGCAAACTTCCAGTTTCAATAATAAGATTACATTTACATAAATGGTTTATTATTAATTGTAATTAATAATACTAATTGTATTGTGTGTTTATCTTTTGTTGTCCAAGTTAAAGGTGTAACACTTTAAAAGCGAAAGTTCAAAATTTTACGTTTCCAATAAAAAATAGCTTTATAGTTTTGACAACTAACTCGGCCTAAATACTTAGGTCCGACTGTCCAGTAAACCAAAATTGTTATCATGCTTAAAAACAACTTTTCCTTACCATATTTATCAATGTTCCAGGAAGTTGTTTCTATATATAATGTGGGATTACCAGATAAGCGCTAATCAGATATAAACGTAAACTTGAAAAAAAAACGAGTATGTCAAATTTCCATATAAATAACTGTATCTATCATTTCACTGAGAGTAGTTGAGATAAAATCATTTATTATTTGATCTTCCACAGACGATTTATATTTTCGCCATTTTAACCTCCATGAATACTTGTGGGTGGTTCAAGTTTCATTTACCAGTATTACATCGATATAAATATCGTTTTCAATAGGAAATCATTTTGTTGTATTTTGTGTTTAAATCTAAAGAAATGTAAACAAAATTTCAAATATTACTTTCATTTCTTTGGTTTGTTGCTTTAAAATAATTTTCGAATTCCTTAAGGTTTGTTTTTCTTAGTTTCTTCGTCGTTCTTCTCTTGTTTTCCTTAGTTTCTTCATCGTTTGTGCTTATTTATTATTATAGTTCGAAATATTTTTTATGATTTAGTAATGTTTGTTTAGCCTTTTAGAATGTCTATGCTCCATCAATATTATATATGATCATTTTTACAATGTCTAGAAAATACCGGTATTAAATATCTTTGTATACAATCGTGAGAGCGATTTGCCGTTAACAAGAGAGGGAT
The DNA here is from genome assembly GCA_944474755.1 of Limnoperna fortunei. Taxonomy (NCBI): domain Eukaryota; kingdom Metazoa; phylum Mollusca; class Bivalvia; order Mytilida; family Modiolidae; genus Limnoperna; species Limnoperna fortunei. The sequence goes on along the minus strand of OX104115.1, from coordinate 21,881,912 downwards.
AAATAATTGCAGTTTTGACACGACGAGGTAAGACATTTCGCTCTAGTCATGCTTTAATATCGTTAATTGACGACAAGACGTTGTAATTCTGTGGCCTATATGTTTTAGTGTATTTTCATTAACTTTATTATGAAACATTTTGTCCTATATTTCTTCAAAACAATTTGTGCCACGGACTTACGAAGAAAATAAGGAAAGATTTACCAAATTCTCGTTCTTCTTAGTATTGTATGAAACCGACGGTGCGACGGTAGACGGCATCTTGTACTCAGGCTAGACATGTACTGAAATTTGACGGAATCATGTTCTCAGTTTAAACGACATCGTATACTCAGGCTAGACGGAATCATGTACTCAGGCTAGACGACATCATGTACTCAGGCTAGACGGAATCATATTCTCAGGCTAACGTAATTATGTAGTCAGGTTAAAGCATCATGTACTCCGGTTAGATAGCATTATATATTTAGGCTATAGACCGCATCATTTATTCAGTCTAGAAATCATGTACTCAGGTTAGACGGAATTATGTACACGGGCTAGACATCATGTACTTAGGTTTGACGGAATTATGTACACGGGCTAGACATCATGTACTTAGGTTTGACGGAATTATGTACACGGGCTAGACATCATGTACTTAGGTTTGACGGAATTATGTACACGGGCTAGACATCATGTACTTAGGTTTGACGGAATTATGTACACGGGCTAGACATCATGTACTTAGGTTTGACGGAATTATGTACACGGGCTAGACATCATGTACTTAGGTTTGACGGAATTATGTACACGGGCTAGACATCATGTACTTAGGTTTGACGGAATTATGTACTCTGGCTAGACATCATGTACTCTGTTTAGTTTAGACTACATAACTAACATTACTGACATTATGTTCTCGGGTTAGACTACATCATGTACGCAGGTTCAACATAATGTACTCATGTTAGACGCATCATGTAATCAGGTTGGACGGAATCATGTTCTCAGTTTAGACGACATCATGTACTCAAGTTAGACGGAATCAAGTACTCAGTTTAGACGACATCATGTACGCAAGTTAGACGGAATCAAGTACTCAGTTTAGACGACATCATGTACTCAAGTTAGACGGAATCAAGTACTCAGTTTAGACGACATCATGTACTCAAGTTAGACGGAATCAAGTACTCAGGTTAGACGACATCATGTACTCAAGTTAGACGGAATCAAGTACTCAGTTAGACGACATCATGTACTCAGGTTAAATCAGGCTAGATGACATCATGTACTCAGGTTAGATGACTTTATGTAGCTAAGGCAAGACATCATGTACACAGGCTAAACATTATGTACTCAGTTTAGACGACATCATGTACTCAAGTTAGACGGAATCAAGTACTCAGTTTAGACGACATCATGTACTCAAGTTAGACGGAATCAAGTACTCGGTTTAGACGACATCATGTACTCAGGTTAGACGGAATCAAGTACTCAGTTTAGACGACATCATGTACTCAAGTTAGACGGAATCAAGTACTCAGTTTAGACGACATCATGTACTCAAGTTAGACGGAATCAAGTACTCAGTTAGACGACATCATGTACTCAGGTTAAATCAGGCTAGATGACATCATGTACTCTGTTTAGTTTAGACTACATAACCGGAATCATATCCTCAGGCTAACGTAATTATGTAGTCAGGTTAAACGGCATCATGTACTCCGGTTAGATAGCATTATATATTTAGGCTATAGACCGCATCATTTATTCAGTCTAGAAATCATGTACTCAGGTTAGACGGAATTATGTACACGGGCTAGACATCATGTACTTAGGTTTGACGGAATTATGTACACGGGCTAGACATCATGTACTTAGGTTTGACGGAATTATGTACACGGGCTAGACATCATGTACTTAGGTTTGACGGAATTATGTACTCTGGCTAGACATCATGCACTCTGTTTAGTTTAGACTACATAACTAACATTACTGACATTATGTTCTCGGGTTAGACTACATCATGTACGCAGGCTAAACATAATGTACTCATGTTAGACGCATCATGTAATCAGGTTGGACGGAATCATGTTCTCAGTTTAGACGACATCATGTACTCAAGTTAGACGGAATCAAGTACTCAGTTTAGACGACATCATGTACTCAAGTTAGACGGAATCAAGTACTCAGTTTAGACGACATCATGTACTCAAGTTAGACGGAATCAAGTACTCAGTTTAGACGACATCATGTACTCAAGTTAGACGGAATCAAGTACTCAGTTAGACGACATCATGTACTCAGGTTAAATCAGGCTAGATGACATCATGTACTCAGGTTAGATGACTTTATGTAGCTAAGGCAAGACATCATGTACACAGGCTAAACATTATGTACTCAGTTTAGACGACATCATGTACTCAAGTTAGACGGAATCAAGTACTCAGTTAGACGACATCATGTACTCAGGTTAGACGGAATCAAGTACTCAGTTTAGACGACATCATGTACTCAAGTTAGACGGAATCAAGTACTCAGTTAGACGACATCATGTACTCAGGTTAAATCAGGCTAGATGACATCATGTACTCAGGTTAGATGACTTTATGTAGCTAAGGCAAGACATCATGTACACAGGCTAAACATTATGTACTCAGTTTAGACGACATCATGTACTCAAGTTAGACGGAATCAAGTACTCAGTTCAGACGACATCATGTACTCAAGTTAGACGGAATCAAGTACTCAGTTAGACGACATCATGTACTCAGGTTAAATCAGGCTAGATGACATCATGTACTCTGTTTAGTTTAGACTACATAACTAACATTACTGACATTATGTTCTCGGGTTAGACTACATCATGTACGCAGGCTAAACATTATGTACTCATGTTAGACGCATCATGTAATCAGGTTGGACGGAATCATGTTCTCAGTTTAGACGACATCATGTACTCAAGTTAGACGGAATCAAGTACTCAGTTTAGACGACATCATGTACTCAAGTTAGACGGAATCAAGTACTCAGTTTAGACGACATCATGTACTCAAGTTAGACGGAATCAAGTACTCAGTTAGACGACATCATGTACTCAGGTTAAATCAGGCTAGATGACATCATGTACTCTGTTTAGTTTAGACTACATAACTAACATTACTGACATTATGTTCTCGGGTTAGACTACATCATGTACGCAGGCTAAACATTATGTACTCATTTTAGACGCATCATGTAATCAGGTTGGACGGAATCATGTTCTCAGTTTAGACGACATCATGTACTCAAGTTAGACGGAATCAAGTACTCAGTTTAGACGACATCATGTACTCAAGTTAGACGGAATCAAGTACTCAGTTTAGACGACATCATGTACTCAAGTAAGACGGAATCAAGTACTCAGTTTAAACGACGTCATGTACTCAAGTTAGACGGAATCAAGTACTCAGTTAGACGACATCATGTACTCAGGTTAGACGGAATCAAGTACTCAGTTTAGACGACATCATGTACTCAAGTTAGACGGAATCAAGTACTCAGTTAGACGACATCATGTACTCAGGTTAAATCAGGCTAGATGACATCATGTACTCAGGTTAGATGACTTTATGTAGCTAAGGCAAGACATCATGTACGCAGGCTAAACATTATGTACTCAGTTTAGACGACATCATGTACTCAAGTTAGACGGAATCAAGTACTCAGTTTAGACGACATCATGTACTCAAGTTAGACGGAATCAAGTACTCAGTTTAGACGACATCATGTACTCAGGTTAGACGGAATCAAGTACTCAGTTTAGACGACATCATGTACTCAAGTTAGACGGAATCAGGTACTCAGTTTAGACGACATCATGTACTCAAGTTAGACGGAATCAAGTACTCAGTTAGACGACATCATGTACTCAGGTTAAATCAGGCTAGATGACATCATGTACTCAGGTTAGATGACTTTATGTAGCTAAGGCAAGACATCATGTACGCAGGCTAAACATTATGTACTCATGTTAGACGGCATCATGTACTCAAGTTAGACGGAATCAAGTACTCAGTTAGACGACATCATGTACGCAGGCTAAACATTATGTACTCATGTTAGACGGCATCATGTACTCAATTAAGACGGAATCAAGTACTCAGTTAGACGACATCATGTACACAGGTTAAATCAGGCTAGATGACATCATGTACTCAGGTTAGATGACTTTATGTAGCTAAGGCAAGACATCATGTACTCAGGTTAGATGATATTATGTAGCTCAGGTAAGACATCATGTACTCAGGTTGGACGGCATCATGTGCTCAGGATAGTTATACATTATGTATACAGTTTAGACCAAAATTATGAACTCCTGCTTAGACGACTTCATGTACTCAATTTTAGACTACATCATGTACTCATGGTAGACGACAGCATGCACTCAGGATAGACGACATCATGCACTCAGGTTAGATAGCATTATATATTCAGGGTAGCCTGCATCTTGTATTTAGGCTAGATATCATGTACTCAGGTTAGACTACATCATGTACGCAGACAAGACAAAATGTACTCAGACAAGACATTATGTACTCAGACAAGACATCATGTACTCAGGCAAGACGTCGTGTACTCAGACAAGACATCATGTACTCAGACAAGACATCATGTACGCAGACAAGCCAAAATGTACTCAGATAAGACATCATGTACTCAGACAAGACATCATGTACGCAGACAAGCCAAAATGTACTCAGATAAGACATCATGTACTCAGACAAGACATCATGTACTGAGGCTAAACGGCATCATGTAGTATTCAGTTTAGACTTCATTATGTACTCAGATTAGAATATGTATTCAGGCTAGAATACATCTTGTACTCAGGTTAGACATCATGTACTCAGTTAAGTTTAGACTACATAATGTACTCATGTTAGAAGACATCATGTACTCAGGTATGTTGACATAATGTACGCAGGTTATATACTACATTATGTTAGAAGACATCATGTACTCAGGTATGTTGACATAATGTACGCAGGTTATACTACATTATGTAATCATACAGGACATCATGTACCAAGGTTAGACTTCATCAAGTACTCAGGTTAGACGGCATCGCGTGCTCAGGCTAGATGAAATTATGTAGTCAGGTTAGACTTTATTATCAGGCTAGACATCATGTACATAGTCTAGACGGCATCGTGTACTCATGTTAGATGACATTATGTACTCAGGTTAGACTTCATAATGTACTCAGGCTAAACATTATGTACTCAGGTTGGACGGCATTATGTGCTCAGGTTAGTTGACATTACGTATTTAGTTTAGACCAAATCATGTACTCCTATTTAGACCACATCATGTACTCCTGTTTAGGCGACTTCATGTACTCATGGTAGACGTACTAGTCTACGTTTCCACAACATACGAGTACCAGTTGAAGGAAGATCATCCACCCTGTAGACACCGACCAGCTGGTGCTTAATATCATCAACCAAAAACTCAACCTTAAGGACATCACCATCAACGATATCGGCCGATCCCATGTCATCGGGAAAGTAAAAGATGGAAAATTACAAATAATCGTCCGTTTCTTAACTTACTGCACCAGGCATCGTGTTTATTCTTCCCACAAACAACTTAAAGGGGATGCTGATGGACATTACATCACAGAAAACCTAACAAAATATAGAACAACTTTGGTGCAACAACTAAACTCAAGTTCGACAAACAAATTGAATCCTACTGGACATTTGACGGTCGAATATTTGCCAAGGAAACTGAACGCAGTCGAAAAATGATCATCAAAGACAAATATGACATTGAAGACCTATTAAATTCCACAGAACAACCCATACAAGAACTTGACTCATCCAATGTTACTGATTTTGCCGAAGCTATGCTAGCAACATCGTTGGCTGAATAATCATTTGTTGTCTAACTATGTAAATTATCATTATTATGTTCAATACTTTACATTCCTTACGTCTGTTCTAACATAATATTATGTTGACAATAGTATTCAAAATAGTGTTATGATTTAATACAGTAAGTCACTTTCCTTTTGCTATTTAAATTGATAAAACCTGTTTCGCTCGATTATGTTCAGTATTAAAACATGTGCTGTTTATTTACGTATTGAATTAGCCAGTCATTTAACATAACAAATCAAAGATCGAAATAATACTTAATTCTTGAAACTTTAATTTATACTGTTAAATACAAAAAAAAAACATCGAATCTCTTAATTTTAAGTATCACGGATGTCCAAAGTTTCATTGTTTGAAAATAGATACTATTACTTATTATTATTTATTTTATTAGCGTCTCTTTAATGTCATTTTACCGGAAAGCCTATAAACAAGTACATGTCTTATATATTTTTGAGTGGATTGCTGCTAGACCTGCTAAACTACAACACATGCTCGGAGTCTCTGATATTGTAGTTTATCAGAGCTATCAGTGAGACTTCTCACTGCAGGCAGGGTGTACTCGACTCCAATCTTAATTGACAAGGATTGCCAGTTTTCCTACCGCAGGTCGGGGGTTTTCTCTGGGTACTCCGGCTTCCTCCCCCAATAAAAACTGGACGCCATTATAAGAAAAAATTATATATTATGTATGAAGTATATATGTATTAAACTATTTTATTATGATATTATATGTTAGGTAACAAAAGAATATGCTCTGTAATGCCTACATAACTTAATCATAGACGCACATTGTTTTATTGTTACCCAATACTTTTTATCCATAGAATCCCATACCAACGTCCATATATGTGTACATGTTCTTTCTTGTCCCTAATTGAGAAAGTCCACCCTTTCTTATTTTTGTTGTATATATTTTTGCTTTTTTGTTTGTCATCTCTTAAAAGTGCTGATAATATGATGTCCGTCCTACTACAACTAATATTCCATGACCTGTGCCCCCCCAGTATGCTTACCGTTCTTCAGTCATCAGTTCCTAAAATTTACGATGTTTTTCTGCTGTTTGTACTTCACTTCATTCTTATTATTGAAAATGTAGATCAAAACCCAGGTCCTTCATTTCTTGAGCAAGACAATGAAAGGTTTTCATCCATATGTAATTTTATTATACGCAGTATACGGAAAAAACTTGAATTCATTAATAATGCATTTGACGAATTTGATGTTTTAGTTCCTACGGAAACACACTTAAGTCCAAATATTCCAAATGAAAAAATCCTAATTGATAGTTTCTCAAAAAATATTATCCGTACAGATCGTAACATTTACGGAGGAGGCCTTATTATTTATAGCCAGGAAGATATATCACTTAACCGTATACCGGAACTTGAAAATGACACCGATGAAACTATATGGGTAGAACTTCTCGGAAAGGGTATGTGCGCCTATAAACTACCGCTGACTCGGAAATGTTTTTCACACGATAAAATTGAATCACTTTCTTATTATTATGCCGATGTCCTAGATACACCAAGTGAGGTGTCTGACCACAAAGCATGATTATATTTTATTAAATGTCCAAACAAGTTCAAATGTACTTTTAAGCGTGAAATTGGATATATGCGCAAACGAATAAACAAAAATTCGAAAATATGCTTGATGAAACTGACTGTCATGAATTATTTCCGGATGATGTGGATATTGATAAATCGTGTAAAGTGTTTACTGATAAACTCTTAAAAATTGCGAAAGAATGTATACCAACTAAATCGGTTACTGTGCGCAAGGGAGATAAGCCTTGGTTTACAAATGAAAGACGCGAAATACGAAAATAGACCGGTATCGTAAATCTGCTCTACAATCAAAAAGTGATAGGGATGTTCTGAGGTACAAACAGCAGAGAAACAGAGTTAATAATCTTAAGAAAGTAGTGAAAGAAAAGTTTGAACAAAATTTAGATAGCTTAATACTTGAAAATGCATCTACACCCATTACATATTGGAAACTTATGAAAATGCTTCTAAAATCCTATAAAGGATCGACAGATATTCCCCCGCTTAGGGATATAACACTCGGTAGATACTGAAAATTATGTTTATAAAGAAACTGAAAAATGTGAAGTGCTGAATAAATATTTTTCATCCATTTCTAAGGTTCAAAACCAACTTCCACTACCATTCGACTAAAGAAGAGAAAATTATATTGATAGTATTGAAATAGAACAACGTGAAATTGTTGATATCTTAAAAATTTTAAAACCAAATAAGGCAACGGGTCCAGATATCATAAGCCATAGGATGCTAAAAATATGTCCTCAAAAAGTCTCAGTACCTCTGCAAATATTGTTTAACAAATCGTTTCGACAATGTAAGTTTCAATCTAATTGGAAAAAGAAAATTTCATCAGTGGTTCCTATCTTCAAGAAAGGTGATCAGTCTTTGCCATCTAATTATCGTCCTATATCACCGATAAGTTGTGTTGAGAAGGTTATGGAAAGGATTGTTCACAAATATGTCTACAACCATTTTTTTTTCTAACAATCTTTTATATGAATATCAATCAAGTTTCCTTCCAAAATACTCTACGGTTCATCAACTGCTTGAAATGTATAACTGTATACTTAACTCACTAGAGAAGAAAGAAATTAACAGTTTCGTTTTTTGTGAATTTTCTAAAGCGTTTGATAAAGTCTGCCATGATGGTCTCTTGAAGAAACTTAAAGCATATGGAATAAAAAAAAATCTCTATCTGTGGTTTGAAAGCTATCTAAAAGCAAGAAAACAAAAGTTGTTATCCACTCGTCTGAGTCACCCTTAAATAATATAACAGCTGGTGTACCACAAGGATACGTCTTAGGACCCTTATTGTTCATTATCTATATTAATGACATTGCACTTAAATTAAAATCTTTATGTAGGCTTTTTGCTGATGACACATATATTCCCATCATGACCTAGAAGACATTAAAACGGTTATTGATCATGATTTGCAAGAGTTGGACGATTGGTTAAAAAAATGACAAATGTAAACTGAAATTGTCATCTTTTCGAACATCCGTGTAAATGATATCAATTTTATCCTCAAACGTCGACTAAACATGTTTTATAACATCCAAAACCTTGACACTCCAAAATTATCTTAAAAGACTGGTACCTCCTAAGGTGCAAACACTGTGTGAATATCCACTAAGAAATGGTGAAGATATAATACTTCCGTTTTGCAGGCTGTCGATAACTTCGAAATCTTTTATTCCAAATACAATAAGGCAGTGGAATAATATTGATCTAAGTGTTCGGAAAGCACCCTCTATTGGTGCCTTTACGAATGCCTTGAAAGCATCCGATCTAACCAGTTTAGAAGTGCCAAAAATTTTTCATATGGTCCACGAAAACTCAATATAATTTTAGCACAACTTAGAAGCTATGCCTCCTATCTTAATTATGATCTTTTTAGAGCAAATCTCGTTGTTAACCCTACTCGCAGATGCGGTGCCCCTATCGAAAACAAACACAATTACTTTTTTGTCTGTCCTCTATATAACAATGACAGAATTCAACTGTTAAATAAACTAACTTTGCTTCCGGATGGAATAAACATTGATATCAATACGCTTACCCAAGGAAGTAAAGATCTATCCTATGATAAAAATATACTCATTTTTAGAAATGTTTTTGAGTTATTTAAACGATCCAAAAGATTTACAAGTACCTAATTTTTCCAAGTGGACAATCATCTCATCAGCACTTTGCCTTTTTCCCCTCTCTCACTCACTCTTCTTTTTTTCTTTTTTGTGAAATTTCATTATATTGTATACTTCTATTTTTGTTTTATTATTTGCGTGTAGCTCGTAAATTTTTCTTTCTTTCTATTTCATTACAAATGCCCGATCTTGTACCTTATTATTATATTTTGCATTGTAATGTCTATTATTTTATTGAGGAGAGGACTCTGTAAGTATGAATGTACTTGTGTCCAATCCATTTTGTTATATTACTTATAAAATATGTTTAAACTAAACTTGTGGTAGACGAAAAACGTACTCTTGGTGGACGCGATCATGCACTCAAGGTAGACATTATGTACTAGTTTAGATGACATTATGTACTCGGGCTAGACATCATGTACACAGTTTAGCTTAGACTACATAATTGACATTACTGACATTATGTACTCAGGTTAGACTACATCAGAAACTCAAACGTGACATCATGTACTCAGACAAGACATCATGTACACAGGCTAGACATCATGTACTCAGACAAGACATTACGTACTCAGACAAAACATCATGTACTCAGACAAGACATTATGTACTCAGACAAGACATCATGTTCTCAGAAAAGACATCAGATACTCAGACGTGACATCATCTACTCAGACAAGACATCATGTACTCAGACAAGTCATCATGTACTCAGACAAGACATCATGTACTCAGACGTGACATCATGTACTCAGACGTGACATCATGTACTCAGACAAGACATCATGTTCTCAGAAAAGACATCCTATACTCAGATAAGACATCATGTACTCAGACGTGACATCATGTACTCAGACAAGACATCATGTACTCAGACAAGACATCATGTACTCAGACAAGACATCATGTACTCAGACGTGACATCATGTTCTCAGACAAGACATCATGTACTCAGACAAGGCATCATGTACCTAAGCTAGACGGCATCATGTACTCAGTTTAGACGACATCATGTACTCAGGTTAAACGTATTTATGTACTTAGGCAAGACATCATGTACTCAGTTTAGTTTAAACTATATAATGTACTCATGTTAGAAGGCATCATGTACTCAGACAAGACATCATGAACAAAGGTTAGACTTCTTCATGTACTCAGGTTAGACTGCATCGTGTGCTCAGGTTAGATAACATTATTTACTCATTTTAGGCGGCATCATGTTAGACGACATCATGTACTCAAGTTAGACCTCATCATGTACTCAGGTTAGACGGCATCGTGTGCTCAGGTTAGATAACATTATGTACTCAAGTTAGACTTCATCATGTACGCAGGCTAGAAGTCGTTTACTCAGGCTAGACGGAATCAAGTACTCAGGTTAGACGTCAGTGTGTGCTCAGGTTAGACTTTATCATATGCACAGGCTTGACATCATGTATAGACAAGACGGCATCATGTACTCAGATAAGATGACATTATGTACTCAGGTTTGACTTCATCATGTACGCAGGCTAGAAATCGTATTATCAGGCTAGACAGACGGAATCAAGTACTCAGGTTAGACGGCATTATGTACTCAGGTTATACGGCATTATGTACTCAGGTTAGACTTCATTATGTACGCAGGCTAGACATCTTGTACTCAAGCTAGACTTCATCATGCACTCAGGTTAGACGGCATCGTGTGCTCAGGTTACATAATATTATGTACTCAGGTTAGACTTCATCATGCACGCAGGCTAAACATCATGTACTGAGGCTAGACGTCATCATGTACTCAGGTTAGATGACATTATGTATTCAGGCGAGACTGCATCATGTATTCAGGCTAGACATCATGTACTCAGTTTAGACGGAATTATGTACTCGGGCTAGACATCGTGTACTCTGTTTAGTTTAGACTACATAACGGACATTACTGACATTATGTACTCAGGTTAGACTATATCATGTACTCAGACCTGACATCATGTACTCAGGCTATACATCATGTACATTGTACTTAGGTTAGATTATGTATTCAGGCTAGACTATATCTTGTAATCAGGTTAGACGGAATTATGTACTCAGGCAAGGCATCATGTACTCAGTTTAGTTTAAACTGCATAATGTACTCATGTTAGAAGGCATCATGTATGTTGACATAATGTACGCAGGTTAGACTACATAATGTACTCAGGTTAGACGGCATCGTGTGATCAGGTTAGATAACATTATGTACTCAGGTTAGAATTCATCATGGACGCAGGCTAAACATCATGTACTGAGGCTAGACGGCATCATGTACTCAGGTTAGATGACATTATGTACTCAGGTTAGATGACATTATGTAGCTCAGGCAAGACATCATATACTCATTTTAGACGGCATCATGTACTCAGGCTAGACGACATCATGTACTCATGTTAGATGAAATTATGTAGCTCAGGTTGGACGACATTATGTTCTCAGGTTGGACGGCATTATGTGCTCATGTTATATGATTTTATGTGCTCAGGTTAGTTAATATTATGCATTCAGTATAGACCACATCATGTACTCCTGTTAAGACGACTTCATGTACTCATGGCAGACTAAATTATTTTACTCTTGTTAGACGCGATCATGCACTCAGGATAGACGACATCATGAACTCAGTTTAGCTGACAATATGTTCTCAGTTTAAATGACATTATGTACTCCTGTTTAGACGACTTCATGTACTCATGTTAGGCGATATCTTGTTCTCATGGTAGACGGCATCATGTACTCATGTTAGACTACACTATACTCAGACAAGATATAATGTACTCAGGTTAGGCGGCATCATGTTAGAGGGCGTCATGTACTCATGTTAGAACAAATTCTCAGGTAAGACGACATTTCGTACTCCGGCTTAAAGACATCATGCGCTTTCGTTAGACTACATCATGTTGTTAGGATGGACGACCGCATATACTCAATCCAGAAGACATCATGCACTCAGACTAGACGACATCATGGGCTCAAGCTAAACGTCATGTACTCAGACTATACTCAGATCAGACGGCATTATGTACTCAGTTTAGACGACATCATGTACTCAGGTTAGATGACATTATGTATTCAGGCAAGACTACATCATGTAGTCAGGTTAGACGGAATTATGTACTCAGGTTAGTTTAAAATACATAATGTACTCATTTTAGAAGGCAGCATGTTCTCAGGAAAGACGAAATAATGTACTCAGGTTAGACTACATCGTGTACTCGGACAAGACATCATGTAACCAGACAAGACATCGTGTACTCAGGCTAGACATTATGTACTCAGACAAGACATCATGTACTCAGACAAGACATCATGTACTTGTACTCAGACAAGACATCATGTACTCAGACAAGACATCATTTACTCAGACAATGCATCATGTACTCAGACAAGACATTATGTACTCAATTTAGACGACATCATGTACTAAGGTTAGATTAGGTATTTAAACAAGACTACATCTTGTACTCAGGTTAGACGGACATATGTACCCAGGCAATACATCATGTAATCAGTTTAGTATAGCATGCATTATGTACTCATGTTAGAAGACATCATGTACTCAGGTAAGTTGAGATAATGTACGCAGGTTATACTACATTATGTACTCATACAAGACATCATGTACTCAGGTTAGATAACATTATATACCCATGTTAGGCGTCATCATGTTAGACGACATTATGTACTCAAGTTAGACTTCATCATGTACTCAAGTTAGACGACATCGTGTGCTCAGGTTAGATAACATTATGTAATTAAGTTAGACTTCCTCGTGTACGCAGGCTAGAAATCGTGTACTCAGGCTGACGGAATCAAGTACTCAGGGTAGACGGCATCATGTACTCAGATTAGATGACATTATGTACTCAGGTTAGACTTCATCATGTACGCAGGTTAGACATCATGTATTCAAGCTTGACGGAATTAAGTACTCAGGTTAGATGACATTATGTACTCAAGTTAGACGTCATCATGCAGTGTTTTCAATAAAAGCCGGCAGCCGGCAAAATCAACCGCTTATTGCCAATTTTTTGCCGGCTATTCCATTTCCGATTTCAAAAATCGGAGTTCGCAATTTTCGCGGACGAGGTCGGGATCGTCAGTCTTTGTTTTGGTATTGCGTACTCCCGGGAACCAGTTCATATCACTTGTGCGTTTGAAAACTAGGTGAAAACATTGTTTTCATTCAAATGAGACGAAAAGACCCTGACTGTGGTGAAGTGAAGTGAAGGTTAACAGTAGCAATCCGCATCGATGAAATCAAAGATTATTTTGGAGTCTCCGCTAAGCAGAGCAAAGGTCAGAAAGAAACTGTTGTTGAAATAAAATACAAAATTTTACATAGGCCAATGTCCATTCATCATTCACGCCGTTTTTAATTTACATGTAAAAAATAACAAAACTTAAAAAAATTACAAAAACAAAACAACACAAACCATAAGACAGTCAGTTAGTTTGAGAGATATTGAATTCAATGTGCAGGTAAGTGAATCAATACCTGTAGAGGTTAGCCAGGTAGGGTACTGATTAGATTTTTTTTAGACTAACCTCTGACATCAAAGGTATGGCCCAGGTCCTTTTGTAGGATGTACTGTACCCTAGTCAGTGACAGAAATTCTTTTCCCATAGAATAATATCTTTTTTTTTCTTTTAATAAAAGGGACACCCAGCCCATTTGATTCTGAGGTGGGAAGTGAATTAAATTGTATAACAGAAGTATTTATAATTATTTATTTATTACAGCATACCAGTCACTTACTCAGATCAAAATATCATGCAACTTTTGCCACTTATTTGCCAGGCAATTTTTGTTATGAAAATTAACATAAACATCTTTGTATCTTTGTTCTGTTAGCTTTGAATGGAAATAAGGAAATTGTTTAAATAATCATGCTGACATTTAAAATAACACTGGTATGTTGGTCAAGGCTTTTGTCAATTTATGAAATTGGTAAGAAATAATTAAGATTCATGTCACAATTCATCAAGTTTTGCAGAAAATATAACAAATGAAAAGGATGATTTAGATACGGCTAGAGGGCTTACAACTTGATCCAAAACTGCTAATTTTGGTTTCGGTCGGGGGGCTTTGCCCCCCTGATCCCCCTACCAGGGCGTTGCCCTGGACCCACTGGGTGCCTTGAGCGGCCCCCAGACCCCTCGCCGTAGTTATTCTTCCCCCTATTCCAATTTTTTTGCCTTCTATTGCAAAAGTTAATGAAAACACTGCATCATGTACGCAGGCTAGAAGTCATGTACTCAGGCTAGACGGAATCAAGTTATCAGGTTAGACGGCATCGTGTGCTCCGGTTAGACGGCATCGTGTGCTCAGGTTCGATGACATTATGTACTCAGGTTAGACTACATCATGTACTAAGGTTAGACGACATCATGTACTCAGGCTAGACGACATTATATACTCAGGCTAGAAGACATCATTTACTCAATTAAGATGACATTATGTACTCATGCAGGCAAGACATCATTAACTCATGTTGGACAGCATCATGTACTCATTCTAGACGACATCATGTGCTCAGGTTATATGACATTATGTACTCAGTTTAGACGACATCGTGCACTCTTGACTTTATGTACTCATGTTAGACGACATCATGTACCCATGTTAGAAATTAGATTCACAGGTTCGAGACATGTATATCTGTTAGGGTCATGTTCACAAATTAAACAAAAATTCAATCGCTAATGGCAATTTTTATCTTTTATTTTTATTATTTATTATGTTCTTTTATTATTATTATTTTTATTGAGAAGTGTTTTGGTTTTTTTGTTTTTTTGGTTTTATTTCATTATATTTTATCAGAGACATGTAAATAAATATTGTATTTATTTAGATATACCGTTTATACTAGTCTATAATACTTCCGTGGTTATACTTTTAATAATGATTTTAATGTAATATAATAATTTTCATTAAATGTGCATGTATAGACCATACATTATCTGTTTTGTATCAATGTCATGACTGTATATGTTATTTGCTTTTCTGTAAAACAAAATGCAGAATAATGAGTTAAGACACAAAATTTATAACTAGTCAACGTTTATTAAACAAGTAAATTTTACAGGTAATATCAACATAATAATCCTTTAGATGCCCCTTAATCCTCACACTTAATTGAATGTTGTTTTAATTAATTATCCAATGTTGAACGTGAACGTGAACGTGAACACACCAGCTATTCCTTAATGCTTAAAACAACAGATGTTGTTGTAATGTAACTTTGTGTGTTGTTTCAGTATATAGTAGTATACAAGTTTAGCTTTTCTAAAAAGCTAACCGTCTCTTAGCTGAATTTCCCATTTTATGGGTATTATTAAAGTATCTATTGTTAGTCATTTATATGTAGGATTGGTAAGCAATGTACCATTTAACATGTTTAAGGACATTGTTTACGCTAAACTATTAACCAATGGTGCTTGAGAGATTTAAATAACTGTCGTCACTTCACACGTGGTTTTTTGAAAAATAATTAAACAAAAATTGAATCCCTGAACAAATGTTAAAAATGAGCCGTAAAAATTTGTGTTGTTCTATTAACATAAATATCAGAATGAAAATAAAGATACAGAAATATCAGTTTTTTCCCAAACAGCTTTAAAAGTAGGGAGATTTTGGTGCAATGGTTACCTTTTAATTGTTCACTGACCAATGCACTGAATGAAATAGAAGTCAATATGTGGAACGTAACATTACTACACAAAAATACTGATTACAATCCCGATTCAACCCAAGAATATATCGACATTTTAGTACACATACTAGTGCAATCCTGACATAAACCAATGATATGACAATGATATTTATAGATTTGGTTAACCACCCAATGAAGTAACAGAAAGTCATTTACTCCGTATACTGTTCATCATTTGACTATGTATACCGTCTCCCATGGGAGACGGTAATTAACCCTTAATTATTTGTCCATGTTATTTATATAAGATAACAATTTATTTTAATGAAATATTTGAATGTTTATGTTGTATAAATTTTAAATTTAGAAATATGTTTTTATACATCAGAAATATTTAACGTTTAACATTTTTAGATATAAAAATTGTTTTTTGTTTCATATGAATACGTTTTTAATTCGTTTAGAATTATTATATAAATATAATTAATGACTTAATTTTCGAATTTGTAGATAAAGACAACATTAAAAGCCTACTAAGCATGCCCAATCAGATTCTAAATTCTATTATATATCTACATATATATGTAAAAAAAACTAATTGAAACGATTAAAAATTCACCTTTAGACCCGTGACTACGGCTCTAAAACACGGAAATTTGCTTTCATTTCCTGCGTTGAAGTCTTTTTTATATATGTATTCAATATTTTCCTGTTCATTTTAATTCAGATCATAAACTATCATACGTGAACAATGCCAATGGTTCAGATCAACATATTAATATTTGTGTGTTTTAGTGCTCTTACTGTGGATGGCGAAGAGCAACAGAGGTGCTTTCTTTCAGGGTAACATATGTTTATTGAATAGATTGCATGATGTTTGTCATTTTTGTCACTGTATATGTATGTTTTACTTTCATCAATAGATTTCACGTCATATTAACGGTACACCGGACTTTACAAAAAACGGCTAAACAACAACGATCTTTAGATTGTTCAAACGGAAAATCAGTTTAGCGTACGTAGCATGACATTGTCCAAGTTTTCAACAACAAAAAAAAAACCGTGGAAGAACAAATTTTGGAGACCTACATTTAAATTCTCTGCTTCAATACCGACTTGTAGTAACCTGAAATACAAGTCCTGCATACTACCCCGGAGCATCTGAGAACTCTATTATAATGGTTTTTAATGGGGTTCGGGTTACTCACTTTCAGCTTTTATGGTTTTTTTTGTTTTTGTGTCGTCTTGTATTTGATGTCTTAATCATGATTTGTAATCGTCCATTGCGTTTAAGCTCTTGTTGTTACGTCAGTTTCCTTGCTATTTCTCAGTGTTCTTGATACTCAACATTTTGTTATAGGTTATCGAGATTCACAGGCGTGTATAGATTAAAAATTGGAAAACGAATGACCGCATACAAATTGTTTTGATAATTTAATAATTTTAAGCTTGGTAGTATGAAAAGTTACTTTTGAAAATTTGCCTTCTTATGATAACATTGCAAGAAGGACGACCTTTGATTTACATCGAGTGTACGTCTCAACCTAGTGCTGCGAAGCATGTGCCAGTAAGGTAGATAGTGTTGCCTTCCTTCTTCGGGGTTGTAAGGGTATATACGGAAATATTTTACCCAGGTTACAGTACGTGCTCGCCGTGTTACGAGATTGCACCGTGACTAGCGCATTTAAAACAACTTTTGTTAATGTAAACCCGGGTAGGCTTATTTTAGCTGCCACAGAAGGCTAAATTGACCGTCCCTACACTAATATCCATCTCACTGTCAAATTTCAGTCCCCATTTAGCCTTCAGTTGATTAGAAAAGTTGTTCTTGTCAGGAATATATCCAGCTTAGACGTTTAACAACCTTTCATGCAGTCGAGCAATTAATTTGACAATTTGCATTCCTCAAAAAAAGGATATCGGTTTCTTGGAATTAGGAACTAATGCGAAACGAAATAGCTTTGAATCCTTACTGGATTTACTAAACAGTGAGAATCTATTTGACAGGGAATCATATCCGAAACAAGGATATGAAACTCTCAGTTAAAAGTTATACCTCCATATGTCCAGATGACCCCGGTGGCCGAGTGATTAAGGTGTGGGTCATCTATTATTAATCACATTCCTGTCAACACCGAGGTCGCGGGTCTCACTGTGCATACATTAACAATTTTATCAGATCTGAAGACGAAATTTTGAAAAAAATTTGTAGCACTTTAAGTGATGTTACATTCATTGCCCAAGAAATTGGAAATAAAAGTGGGGTCATCTAAAATAGCTACAATAACTTAGCTCCAGTTTATCTTTCCAGTAATGTCAAAAAAAAGTTTCACAGTGTCGGATTAAAATAAAAGTCGATAAATAAGATATATTGAGGGTAATAAATATTTTATTGAAGTGTATTTTTTCCATCGTACATTGTAAGCTTTGAAGAATTTCTGAGACAGAAAAGTTTTCATCATGAAAATGGCGGCAATACAATCAAGGCCTATAGGGCGTTTGAATCGAAAACACAGGCTTTTGTCATATTAAAATTGCAATAATTCACTTAAGTTATTATGTTGTACCCATTTACACACGCGCTTGGCCTTTATTTTCTTACTTTCTACCTCTCTACATTTTGTATCTCTAGATAAACAATAATCGAATATTATGGCCCAGTACATGTATAAAGATGCACATCATACTCCTCATGACTTATTTCATAATCATTCCATTGTTGGAACATTCCATTGAACGGGACCGGTGTAAATTTAGAAAGCGTTCCGGTTAAAAAAATGGTACTTAGGATACTGCAACGAATGTAACTAAAATAACTAGGAATGCCATGTGAGAGTTCCAAGTTTTTTACTCACACAGCTGCCCAGCGCATCCGCGGATGGCAGATATGGGGCATTCTTGTTGGGGGTTGTACCGAAAGTCTCGCTGAAAACCATAGTGGACCTATGTAGATAGTGGCGCGCTCTTTGCATGATGAAAACCCCTTTTGAACATAAAGAAAAATAGTAGACTTTTTGGGCTTATTTCGCCGTCTATATACTATACTCCATACTTTTTTAGTAGCAGTAAAGTTACAATTTTATTTTCGGTGTTTCATCGCGTTTCCCGGTTGATGTATTGTCTGTTTACATGTTTTCGTCTTAATATAATTTACCAGCGATCAAAGTTAGAAAGATATGCAAACTACATACATTTATAATTTGAAATACTATGCTGCTTTGCGTTAAATCGAATAAATTTCTGTTACTGAAAAAGCCTTAATTTAAATTATCACATTTTCTGAAACCATTCAATATAAGATAACATTTTTTTTTCAGCGACGAGAACAGTTACTGTTGTGACAACCACGAGGAAATAAATGGAACATGTTTAGGTATGAGCAAAAAGTAACATGCATTTTGTTTTTGCTTATTTCAACTTAAAAATGTTTAACTCCAAAGTTACAAGATATAATACCAAATTACGCAAGCTTTAAGAACAATAATCTTCTTTTCAATATTTGTTTCACAATCACAATGTCGCATAGTCTCTTTATTACCTGTAATCCTGAAGGCACCGCAAGTCGTAAACATAACCACACAGCATTTTTACTTTTTTTATTGAGATAATAAAGTATAAACTTAAGACAGCTTTCCATTTAATGCAACTAGGCAGAACATGTATAAAATAACCCTTCACTTAGCCTTAAACTGTGTTATTAAAATATAAGCACATTTTAAGTATTTGGATATCAGTTAAAGGAAGTTCCAATTGAAGAACATTATCATTTTTATATTTAAATTGTATCTATTAACAACGTAAAAGAAAAACAGATAAACAATGCCGATATCTTTTGAAATAAAAAATGGTAATAAAATAGATGTTTAGAGACTCAAATGACCTTGGCTTCTGAAGTTTTGATATTTTTCGGATATATTATTTATAAAATATTAAGCAATTATTATGATAAACCACTTTATAAAAAATGAAAAAAAAACACTTGATGTGTTGTTGTTGTTTGTTTGTTTTTTATTTTATTTATTTTGTTTTGTTTTGGTTTGTTTATTGATTATGGTTAAACGCAACAGATATATCAGATATATAATTGCGTTCAGTTTTTATTGAGGAGAAGGCAGAGAAAACGCCCAAGCTTATGTAGGAAAATTGGAATAGGAAAAATACTACTTTATTATGGCTATAACTTTATAACCTTCATCGTGTAAACTGTTACCAATGAACAACATTGAAAATCACATGTTACATTTATTGAGATTTAACTACTAATAATAAATTTAGTCGATCATTGTGAGAAAATTCTCACAAAGGTTATTTCTTGAATGCCTAACATGGATCTACGTTTTCGTCTGTTTCAGTTTTGTTTTTCTTATGATTAAGGACAGTTTTTTTTTAATTAGAAGACGAACTTGACTTTACATTTTCTTGGTCAAGATCATTGATTACAAATAATGAAGATCATTTGTTAATATCTTAAAGTTAATGGGATATTTGTATTTACAATAAAAATAATCAATCATAGGGACACACGTACAATTGGTAAAAATATATTACAAATGGAAACCTAAACAAGATCTACATTTTTTTTGAGGTTGAAGTGTTGTAAATTGTATAATAAAGTAGTATAGTAATAGTTAAGGAGATCTGCACACAACACAATGTCACTTTAGAACGCGACCTTTCACACTAACCTTTGTGACCATTTTCAAAGTCAAGTAGGATGACCAACATAGAAACACCAAGTATCTTTAACATCAGGTTTATGAAAATCAACTTACAATAAAGAAAGAGAAATAACTACTATAAAGATTCGTCAAAATCATTTGCGCGATATGTTGTAACAAAGTGAACATCTATTACTGAACATGTTGGAGCAACTTTCATTGTGACATCTTTTAATTTCAAACTTCATCTGCATAATAGCTTTTTGCGAAAGAGGAAACAACTCTGTTAAAAAAAGGTTCAGCGTAGCGGGTTTGCGTGCAAAAGCGTAATGTCTATTACATGTAATGTACAATTATCTCTACGCGTATGCGCAAAACAGAATTTATTATACTATAATATGATAATAAAAAAAAACATAATAATAACAAGAAGGTTTTCACTCGTGATGCGGACTGCATTAAATATTGCCGATTGATTTCGCAGCACATTTGTTGGGAACAAATTAACATAATAGTCTATTTTTTTTTAAACAAAATCAATTCCTGTTAAGCTGTCAATTAAGACAGTCAGTTATCATTCTCGGGTCATTAAAATGTAACTAAACTAAAAGATGCTGGAAATTTGAAACAACCAAAATCAAACAAAACGACATGTCACAAAACGATACAAAACAAGGCGAACTGAACACAGTAGAACAAGATACTTCTGTTTTACAATGATTTTATATAACCTAAGAAAGTTTGATAGATGTTTTATTGTATATTATGCTTCGTTGTATCTAGTTCCGGCGGGAGGAATGGGTAAGTGTTTTTTAAATTCCTTTTTCAATTTTCAGGTTGAAACATATGTTAACACTGTTAAATTAGAATTAATTTTGCAATGCAAGTTATGGCTTACACTTTTAGAATGCAAGATTGGTTACCGGTCGCTTGTTGGTGAAAAATGCAAACCATGTTTCTATGGGAGCTTTGGAAGAAAATGTGGTGATATCTGCAAGTGTAAAGAATATGAAAGGTTGGTCAAGCCATATTACAAAGTTTTTTTCTCAATTTGATATAGGCATTTAAACCTACGCTATTATGTCAAATGTAGCTTAATGTTTTTGAAGGCATAAACATGCTTCAAAAGTCTTTACATTTTCTCTAGTCAAGAGTTATTTTATCGTACATCTTTCCTAGCAAAGATGATAGTCTTTAAAATTATTTTGATCTGATTTATGTTATGGCACATCTAGATAAAACGTTCGTTTGTTTGTTTAGGAGTTTTTGTTAAGTTTTTAAGCACGATGATCATTTGTGTGTTGAGGCGCATAGTAATGAAGACTACGAAAATGTATTTTTACTAAAGAACATTTAAGATCCGGCTTGACTCGAAAGATTTGTAGCAGCATGACATCAATGCAAACAGTTAAGTATGAGGTTTCGGGTCTAATGACTTAATTGTTTGGATTCAACAATTAGCAGTAACCAAATTTGTAAAAATCTTGTCTATTCACTGGAACACGTTTACATCGACGCGTCGATTTTTATTCTAGATTTGCAATCACTGTGTAGTCCATTAACTTTACTTGTGCTTTTTGGTGCTAACTCATTTTTATTTGTAAATTCGCAGATGCGACCACGTTTTGGGATGTATTAAGATCATCATAACAACTGCTGAGATAAGTGGTGAGTTATCTTCATTCAGTGATTATGATATTCATGTAGAATCACAAAGGGTTATACTCAAATACCGTCTTTTCTATCCACTGTAGGCTTTCGTCGTTATTGTTCATTTTAGTCGAGTTATCCGAAACAGTTGCTTCCTCCTGATCGTTGCTATACAGATCACTGCCGCAGAAAGCCTGTCAAACCTGTCAAAGGTCAACATTTTTAAGAGCTTCATTGTCGCGCTGTCATATTGTCATATTATGTGGAGATCATAGCTACCTTTGCTTTGTATTTTTTTTAAAAATTTTTATGTATAATGTTAAAAAAACTTAAACTGGAAAATAAATGACTTCAACTATATTTAAATTTTTGCAATTTACAGTTTCAGTTGTTATAGCTTTTAAGTTACTAAGCAAAAACTAAACAATTTTGGTTAAGTACAATAAGTCATATAAAACAATTTCTGAAAAATTAAATCGGCCTTTTCCTTTGGGATAATTTAGTAATTTACAGTTTTGCTCCAGCTGTTTTACACTCATTTATAACACACAAAAAAACTGATCGTAATTAAAGGGCAATAACTCATATAAAGATTCATCTGGCAATTTTGGAATAAAAAATTCTTTGTAGGCCTTGCTTTGCTGATCATTTGTGCAATTAGTTTAAATCTAGCTGTTATAGTTTTCAAATTACAGGCAAAAAAAAAAGAAAATTTCATAAAAAAATTGTAATTTAACGGGCAATAACACCTATAAGGAGTCATCTGACAATTTCAGACCAATTAAGTGAATTGTAGAACATTAATTGGTGATCATTTTTGCCATTTATAGTTTCAATCTAGCTGTTATAGTTTTTAAGTTACAGGACAAAACCGGAAAATTTCAAGAAAAAAATTGCCATTTAGGGCAATAACTCTTATAAGGAGTCATATGACAATTTCAGACCAAATAAAAATGAATCGTATGGCTTCTAAAGCTGATCATTTGTGCTATTTACAGATTTTAAGTTACTGTACAGGTCATCAGAAATTGTCATTTAAGAGCAATAACCCATAATAAAGAGACATCTGAAAATTTTGGACTAATAAAAGCGAATTGTAGAACGTAAATTTCTGATCATTTTTGCCATATACAGTTTCGTATAGTTTTCAAGCTATATTGTAAATACTAAAAATTTTGTCAAAAATCGTCATTAAAAGGGCAATAACTTCTAAAGAAATCCAATACACAATTTCACACTAATAGCAACTATTGTAGACCTTAAAGTGCTGATCAAACTGAAGTGATGGTTTCCTCTATTGTTATTTTTGATATATTGATCAAAAGCATGCATGGACACCCATGTTCTGTTTTTAGTAACAGCAGCCACCTTTGTCTGTTCATCAACACCCTGGGTAAAAATTTGAAACAAGGAACCTTAATGATGATTGTTGCCAAGTTTAAAAAAAATGACCCAGTGCTTTTAGAGGAGAACATTTTTTTACTATTTACGACGGACGCCAAGTGATGGCAAAAGCTAACATAGACCTTTGGTCCAGGTGAATTAAAAAGGAACGCATAGCTTTTTTGAATTTGTCAAATTGCTAGTTATGTATTTTGACATGTATATGAAATAGTCAATTTCATCAATGTTTTCTACGGGTAATTTTTCAACTTTCAAGGTCCGTTCATTTGATTTGGCTCTCTGCTAAATAAAAACGTGCAAATCAGCGTGAACTTTGTGGTTCATTCAACCGATTCGTGAATTAATAAAGGGCGAAGTTTGATGTTTGAATTCATCATGACGTTAAAATACTGCCATGCAAAGATTGAACCCTTCTACTCGAAATATTTTCATTGATCGTCTACAGGCCGTAGTATCCCAAATTGAGTTTTCTCGGCTGAAGAACTGATTCCTGCATTCAGAATATCAAGCCATAAAACAGTCAGCAACCGACTTCGACAACATGACATATTTGCCGTATTTTGGAGCAGTTGTGTCACTATTACACAGACGAAAAAGAATCCGTTGGTGCAACAGATTGAGGGGCTGGACATACAGCAACTGTCGTAGAATCTGGTTCAGCGACGAGTCCGTTTCCAGGTACAGAAGCATGATGGGAGAATCCGTGTATACCGTCGCAGGAATGAACGTTTATTTTCATGCGTCTAGGTGTAGATAGCATCGTTTGAGGTAGGGTCGTGACATGGGTGCCATAATACAGTAAAAAGAATTGGTATATGTCCCAGGCAATTTTACGACTCAAAAGTACAGAGACAAAATTCTCCAACCTCACATAATGTGCAGAATTGCACGACAGTGCGAGTTCTTCAATAAAATGCCAGGCCTGACACATCGCGCCTTATAAGTACTACTTTAGCAGAACAACGTTAATGTGTTACCATGACCTTCAAAATCACTGGATTTTAATCCGATTGAATTATTGTGCGACCACCCATGGTCAAACTCATCCTTAGACAATCGATCAGGTCCGTGAAATGTTGCAACAGGATTGACAAAAAAAATTCCACGTAATCACGCAAGAACATTTATTGACTATATGATAAGAAGATGCCGAGTATTGTTAACGGCTTGAATACGTCATTCATGGTACTAACGTAAACGTGACTGAAAGTATTCTTAAATGTGATAAATTAACATATATTAACCACTCGTTAAGGATTGGACTGTAATTGTTCAATTAAAATCATTTCAGTTAATATATTTGTTTCTAATTATGCGCCGTAGTTAACCTTTGGGTCGATTGTGGAAATTCTTTAGATAACAGGTGTAGTTTTGGTCTGTTTGTGCTTTTTTATTGGGATATGCTTCTGCATGCCTGCTGGGACCACGCTGGGACGGTGCTCAGTGCACGACTCACAGAGCAGCCCACCGCGTCCCCGGGTGCCGGATAGGGGAGACTCTCGTGGGGGGGGGGGGGTTGTGAGGTCATAATTCGGAAAACCTGGCCGCGGACCATTGTGGGTAACGTGTTTGGAGAGTGCCACACTCCTTGCACGATAAAGATCCCTTTTGTAGATTTCGAAAAAGAGTAGGCTCATTGTAGCCGCTACAAAAGGCTTAATTCTCCGACCATACCAAATACTCCGTACTTTTCCAGTGGCAGTCAAAATTGTGTTCCCTGTGTCCCATCCCACCCCTTTTTCAATTGATGTATTGTTTGTTAACTTGTTCCCGTCATGAATATAGCTGAAATACTGCTCACTGGACGTAAAGCAAACATCCAATCAATCAATCTGCATGTCTGTTATGTAAATATATCACACTATTAGGGTATGGGCAGTCTTGGTTGTGGTCACTTAAACTTCATTAGTTAATGTTTAGTTTGGCTGTTCCAAGCCAGTAATTTATGCCTTTGCATTTGTCATGTATGTTTTTGTTTATTGTTAATTTGTAGTGATTTTGTGTTCTGTCTATAAATGATTAATTAAATCCTTAAGTCTGTTGTTCTGGTATATCTCCTCATTATTGATAGTAATAACTGTAAGTTACTCTTTACAAGATGTGTTTAAATGTGCGTAGGTAAAGTGTTAAGACGGTAAGATTAACTTTGAAAAACGTTATAATTTTGCTGATCTTAATTTAAGCTATAATCTACTAGAACTCTAGAGGTTATTAGATATGATAATAAATAGTCGTTAGTCTTAATTAATAGCTATAATGCGTAGCCCTTCCTTTTTTTATGCAAAACAATAAGATCTGCCATTTGATCAAAGGATTTCGAAAATCTTACTTGAACAATTATAGTAAAGTGAACTATAAAAGTTTCGAGATGTACTCAAAATAAACGAAGCAAAATAAAATAAAATAAAATAATAACGTCAAACCTACAGACGAAAAAAAGTTTTAATATTTGCATCATAATGATAGCCTTAATGAATTATTTGCACAAATAAAAAATAACTTTATTCTAGACATGTTGTTAAAAATGTCTTGCAGCTAAGCTTATGTCATCCCTTCAGAGGTTATGTGGTTGTAACCACGACTTTACGGCTTGTTCATCGTTAAAGAGAATATATCTGTCTAATGCTATAAAACATTTGTTCTGATCCGTAGGGTGGCTTGACCATTTTCGACTGTTTTGTTTACTCAAAAAATGACGATGAGTAATTCAAAAGATGTCTAATAGGGGCAGACACTACTTACTCGTCTGTAGCACCTGAGTGCACCCATCTTTTCTTTGAAGTCCTAAATTAATATAATTATCTATTTTCTTTTTCACAATAAGCCAATACGTAGCTTCAAAGATGGTATATTGCTAATTGATTAAGGTTTGCTTGATTGACTGAACGTTGCTTAAGGTCAGGCGAGCATCGGTTTCGATGCCTCGGAAAGTATGGAGTGTAATTAGTTGTGAACACTATATCCTTTTTAAAGCGACTAGAAAACAGCGTGACGCTATCAATAGAGTTATGCTACTATTGTCCGCGCTTCCTGTATAATAAAACAGCAAACCAGTGAGAAAAGGACATCCGCTATAGGTCACATGGGGATTTGCTAGGTAGCTATGTCGGTCGAGCAATTTGAATCCTTCCTACCAATCAGATAAAATTCAAGGTCTTATTAAATAATCCATGACATAACCATTATCGAGAGATCCTTTTTAAGCTATAATTGTTTATATGGATCGCCTCTTGCTCTTTATTTGCACCTGTGCTCCAGAAATTTGATAAAATGCAATCGTTTATCTATTGTATACTAGAGATAACAATACTATCAGTATACGTATAAAAACATGATTAATAAATTTATAAATTGAAACCTTTTCTTACACAACACCTCACTAGTTTTGATATAGATTTAGAGTTCGTCTTAAGACTAATAAGAGGAACATTTTCTCAGAAGCATGAAGAAATTAGCAAAAGTTTTAATACATGCAAATCTCATACATCACAATAATATGTAAGATAAGATAAAGTCTACAAGACGGCAATAATATAAATAAAGAAAAAATCACATGTAAAAAATCTGTATATTGTATCATATCGTTAGTACTTTTACTGCTTCCTTCAGCTCTTTATACGACAATAATGTTTGCAAATATTACAACAGAAATCAACTGGAAACTACGCTTTATGAAAGTAAAAAAAACATTACTCTACACTTAAAATGCTAGATTTTCTGGAATGAATGTTAATAACACCTCATTTGTTTAGAATTTATTAATATAAACGCAATGTTAGTTTATGCAACGTTATGAACGTTTTTTACCCAACTTGTAAACACATTATGTCATCTCTGAGAGTTTACCCAATGATTACATGTCTTGCTTTGCTTTAAAATTTTTTCACATCCTTTTATTAATGAAAAAAATATTCATATGTCGAGGATTATGTGTAAACACAAACGGTATAATTGTACTTGCATTTTTAACTTTTCTGTTTTCATAACTCCTCATTCCATTTAATTTGGCTTGTGATATACCGTTTTGTTTAAGATTATATGTGTAGATTCTTTAAATAGCAATAGAGTTAAAGCAATCTTTTTTCCAGTTGTAAGAGGTCTTTCACTATAG
The DNA here is from genome assembly GCA_944474755.1 of Limnoperna fortunei. Taxonomy (NCBI): domain Eukaryota; kingdom Metazoa; phylum Mollusca; class Bivalvia; order Mytilida; family Modiolidae; genus Limnoperna; species Limnoperna fortunei. The sequence continues at coordinate 21,853,815 of OX104115.1, read as the reverse complement.
AAACTTTTCTGGATGCGAAGTTATACATATTAGTCTTAACATGCATAGGATGACATGATGAAAATCAAGATACATATGAGTCTACAGGTCTGTTGAAATCTGATTTCCGTTAAGTACTAACATTGTACATGTATATTGAATTCCATATTAAAAAAAACAATCATCACTGTCATCACTGATCACTAATCATCACTGTTTTCTGGTAACAAAAAGAAAACGTTTATATATTGAGGACAGTAGAAGATGCCTTTTTCAGGATTTAATTTCAAAAACAGTATTTTGTTTTCTTCCCACTAATTTCAGATCAGAGTTCAATCACGGAAAAACTATCTGTAAATCTCGAAAGTACAGAAAAGAACCATGATGAACCAGCAGGTTTATATCAATTAATCAATTAAGAAAAATATTTTTTTACAAACTTTATACATGTTAAATAATTCAACGACAGTAAATGTTATCGCATTATTGTGATATTTTGCATCATCTTTTTTCATGTTATTTAAACAAAAATAACATCAAGTCTTACTGCAAGAATGATTACGTGTTAAGGGTCATAAATATTTTATAAATCCGTTAAACCGCACAAGTTTACATAATAGCTTTATAATAGTAGGCCCTGTATTGAACGTGCACATCATTGTTATTTAGGGGCCTCGGTGGCCGAGTGGTCAAGGTAGTTCGTCTACTAGTGATCACGTGGTCTGTCAACACTGAGCTTGTGGGTTCGATTCTCACTGAAGGCAGGGTGTACTCGACTCCAATCTTAATTGACAAAGATTGCCAGTTTTCCTACCGCAGGTCGTGGGTTTTCTCCGGGTACTCCGGCTTCCTCCCCCAATAAAAACTGGACGCCATGATATAGCTGAAAAATTGCTGAAAGTGGCGTTAAACACCATCAAACAAACAAACAAACATTGTTGTTTATAAAGTTGTTTAAAGGTTTTCGTCCAAACCACCATTAAATTGTAACAATCTTTCATCTTGCACTCCGCAACACTAAACGATAGCCTGGTTAAATTTTAACATTAAATGTAGGGATTTAACGTGTTCATCACAAGATGATGTTTAACTTTTCAGGATTGCTCCACAGAGAAATAGTAATCTACTCAGTATGCACGGGTGGGTTTAGTATTTTTGTTCTATTTTGCTTACTAATGTTGAGACATTATAGCAGACAAAATAGAAATAGCCCTCAAACAAGAACGATACACCCTTTACAAAATGGTATCGAAGATAATGCCCCACCTGTTTTAAGAGAAGAAGGAATATATGAAACAATTGATGAATCCAATTTGGAAGATACTTCACTTCAACATTTTCCCGCAAATCCAAATATAAATTTGCACAGTAATCTATCCAATACTTCATCAGATACTAGTTGTACGAGTACACATTCCTTGCTGATTGACGGTTATATCAATCCTTACCAGTTAATCGTATTAGATTCAGAGATACACGAATATAGCCTGACGCGCAAATTGTCCAGTAATTCCAGCTCTACTGCGTCAGAAGACACAGCGGGTGGATCGAGTTATCTTAATCCATACCAAACAATTGTGACAGACGTATATGAACATGATTATAGTTTAGAAGTTTATACTCAAACCGATTCATCTTTAACATTTGAATGCTCTGCATCAATTAAGTGCGATATACTAAGCGACGATTCTGAAGAACACTCCTTAGGAAAAATTAAATGTGAAACAGAAATAAAACAGAGTTCATTTACAAACAGAACAGAAAATAAGAGAGAAAGTAAATCCAGCAGTAAATTTATTAAAGAGAATAATCATGAACACACTATTTTTGCAACAAACGATACAACAGTCAATCAAGTGGAAGAGAACCGTGTCAATATTAGTGAGTTGGAACAAATAAAATACTTCAAAGATGATATACAATGAAAGATAACTGACTTATCTATTGACTAAGAACAGTCGAGAAAATTAATGTAACTTAATTTGATTATTTTGTAATGTCTTGTACAATTGGCTTGTATTGAAAATGACATCTCTTGTATTTTAGTTTTTTTCGAAACACTTAAATATGTGTAACACACTTTGTATATATTTTATAAATAGTGTACATGTATACTAATGCACTAATCGAATCGCAATGTTTGCAACGATATATTCAACAATTGATGAACAGATGAACTTACAGTTATTAAATACACAGTGAAAGGACTGAGAATCAATGTGCAATCATGTATGTCAAATTATAGTACAAATTATAGCGAGCATCGCAGAAGCGAGCTATACGGTAACATGCGTGTGTGTGTAAAAAAAGTCACGTGATCCATATGAACAAATCCATTTCAGATGGAAGCTGAGCTATCCGAAGAAAATATTGTAGACGAACGCAAAAATATATAATATAAAAGTAGACAAAAATAATTTTGATATCGATAAAATTAAAGTGTTTATTTTTTAAATTACTACAAAAATGCCAGATAAATTTTTTTTCAATCTGAAACGCTGTATTTGAAATTGAGTTTTCTGACGTCACCAACATATTAGAAAAGACGTCACATCATCAATGGAATGTAGAGGCACTGTAAGGCTCTAAAGTAACGACATAAACAAGACGTCACGTCATCAATGGAATTTAGCGGCAATGTAAGGGGGCTCTGAAGTAACGACATGAACAATATGTGCGATGCTCGCATTGAGGCTGCGCCTACATTCATATTAAAACAATAGTAGGTGTAAAAGTATAACGCAATCAATATTTAGTTGATATTATTTCACCGCGTTGATCTAGAAAACCTGTCAGGTGTATGAGTGGCCGCCGATAAAGAGTACTGTTTATAGCAACAACAAATCTTAGCTATACAAAGGAAAATGTGCTTTGACGTGTACCACCTCGCTAAATACAAGTGCCAGCATTCTAGAGTATATAATCGTGGTTAGAAATGCTCCAACTCATAAACGCAGCCCGCTCATGCATCGTGATGCTGAGTGACTGAGCAGGAAGACGGATAGTATTACCTGTAATTATTGTCGAAACTATGATCTGCCGCATTCCAGGACAGTTATATCAACAATAATGCCACGATGAAAGATCAAATTAAAATAAACCTATTTTGACGAAACATTGACATTACAATACAGTAACTGTTCAAAGTCGATATTTCCGGTTGTATTTGTGCTTTCTGTTATAATTTTTCCTAGACTTATTGTGATTAGTTGTTCTGCATTGTAGTAGTTATTTAAATGTTGATGGTTTTGTTATCTTCTATTTATTTAATAAATAAGTATTTCTCTTTTATATGTCTATTCAAATTACTCTGGCTATAAAGGAACTCTCTACAAAAGGTATAATTTGAAACATTATGCTCTTCGCATTTATATTTCATCATTATATTATCCCGTTTGATATATTATCTAATGTTGGTAAGATAAACGATAAATGTTGATATATTCACGTTATATTTCCTAAGTAATTTTCACTGTGTAAACAATGAACATTTGAATTTATAGCTAAAATAAATCGTCCAAATCAGAACTGTAATAACTCTTGTAAGATGCTTACCATCGATGTCTTTATCAATGATTTAACATAAAATAATACGATTAAATTACAAACACCTATGCTTACACCAACCATCACCAGTAAATAAACACAACCTTCTTTACATCAATTTATAAAATATCAACACTCTTAAAAACCGCATTTATGGGACTATACTGTGAGGGTTCACTGTGCTCTACCCACTGAGCTGGCCAGCGCATCCCCAGGGGTGACGAATAATGGACGCTTTCTCACTGGGGAATTGTCACATCATAAATACGGAAAGTCTGCCGTATACCACAGTTGGGTAACAAGTTTGGAGAGTGCAACGCTCCTTGCACGCTAAAGACCCCTTTTGTAGAGGTCGGTAAGACATTGTAGCAGCTAGAAAATGATAATTGTCAGTCCCTATCCATGCGCAATGTTCCATCTTTCCCTAATTGATTAATTATTTGTTAACTTGTTCTCGTCCTAAATATAGCTGCGATACTGCTCGCTGAACGTACAGCAAACATCCAAACAGTTTAGAAACGCTTAAAAATTTCAATCCACAAATAATGCATAAGGCACGACTTTCATGAAAATCAGGAATTCGGAAATTCTTTAATGAATGAAAAAATGTAATTATAGGAATTAGATGCTTTCTTCAGAAGTTTCTAAAGCGCCGTAGCGCTACATTGCAAATACACTTTGGTCATAGCTTTCATGTGTCTTCTTAAGTGAATAAATATTCAAATTGCGGATGTTTTTCCTGGCTTTTGTTAAAATTGTCTCCACATTTTCTTCTTTAAATGTATATTGTATATAAAATAGACCTCATTAGTATCGGTATTTAACCTTTTATCAAAATTTGAAGAGGAAAGCAGAATCTTCAAAATCCTACATTTTTAACTGCAAAATTATTTTTGTTGAAGAGTTATCTGAATCATCTACAGTATTATGACTAATAAGATGTTTCCCTATGTTAGTATTCTATTATAAATTACGGTATTGACATATATAACAATAACAGTGTTTCGCTCGATTAAAGCGGTCCTTTTCCTCTCATGTCTTCCTAGACTGGAAAAAATGTCAACTAATATATATATCATTAGTAACTTTTAAGTATCGGGAACAAAATACATATACTTAAACTAATACAATTCAGTTGACAATAGACTTTTATCTTTTTATTTACACAATTGTACTTACATCTTCATAGACTGTTAAAAATATCAGTACCGCGCTCAACACACGGACATCTGTTATAAAAATGAAACCTCATTTAAACCAGATGCTCACCTTTTATTTTACGTAAGCCAATATATTGAGAGCGCGGAACTTAAAAGGCTTTCATTATCAGAATAGGAAATCGGTTATTTCTGTATTTAAAAATCGGAAATTGCAAACACATAATTTAAACGACTATTGCTCAGTCTACATTTGTTTAAAATTAACCTTGAAGTGACCGATATTTAACTAGGTCGATGTAAAAAAACAGGTTCACTTTCATATCTAAAAATAGTATGATTACTAGGAACTATTTTTGTGAAAATCCAATGTTTACCTAGGCATATTATAGTCTTATTCGCCAGGCTTAAACGAATATAAAATATGAAAATCATTAAACTTCAAACTATTTATTTAGGAAACAGCTCATGGTGTGGCATATATCAAATTAACTCTTCAAAAATGTCTCATAACTCCAAAACTCCAATTTGTCAATATCCGGACCATCTCAAATGATCCATAAATCACACATTCATTAATCATATATTAATATATATTTATAAGACAAAATGGCTCAACAATCTACAAAATACAAGATTATAATTAATATTCATATCATAATAGAGCATTGAGTGGTGAGGGGTAGTAACGCGAGGTACAGTATATGCCACGGAAGAGCCTCGAATGACCAATACTAAACTAAGCACCTATTAATACTTCTTAAACATTATCTAAATAAGCTTGCTTTGCACGAAGCGCGACAAATTTTCTACTTCAATACGCTTCACTACTACGCAATAAGAATCATGTAAGAAAATCATGCATGTAGGGATCAAAGATCAAGTATCCATGTGTTATTTGTTTACGATAATAACGACTCTTGAAAATCAGTCAATAGTTCTACCGTAACATGTTTTAACATATTTATATACTGTCCTTGGTTTACCTTGTACTTTAATAATAGTAATGATATGTCGGTCAAGGTTGAAATAATAAAATAATAATATAACTGTTCAGGTTCGATTGCATCATTTTTTTTAAATAAAGATTGATTGATTGATTGATTAATGGTGTTTAACGCCCGAGTAGCAATATTTCAGCTATATTCAGGCGATGAACATGAAATGGATGATAAAATGAACATGAAATGATGATGAATGAAAATGGGATGGGACACAAGGAAAAATAGGGGTAACGGATTTTAGATTGCCTCTGGCAAATGGGAGGATGGATAGGGTCGGGCAATTTAGCCTCCTGTAGCGGGATCAAAATCCCTACTCATAGCGAATACTACAGCAGCGTTCTTTAACGTGCGAGGAACGTGGCATTTATGACCGGGATGTTTGTTATCCTGGTCGTTATTAAATGTCTCTCGGGGGAACTAGCTGTATCTGTTCAAACATAGACTCGAAGTCGTTGTACATTTCCATATTTATTTACATCCGTATATTTCAACAGTTAACAATAACAATATATGTAACATGTCATCTATAACGTATTTCCTAATATATAACTTCTCTCTCCCCCTTCTACCATCAACTAACTTTTTTAAGTTACTTTTATGCCCTATGGAATTTAAAGAAAATGACCAATGAGAATGCGTTTTACAATTTTGTGTAAACGTGTAATTTTTACTAATTGGGAGTTAAACGGATTAACCGAATTATCTGCTTTTAACCGGTTGTCAATTAAAGTTCCTCCAGATTAACAAAAGGTGCTAATTAAACTATTTTTCTTCTATTTGATGTAACATAACTTGGCCTGAGGTAAAAGATAGGAATGTAAGAATTATCATTTAAACCAGGAGATTAAGAGTAATGTGTAAAATACATGTATAAGCCTTTGCTAACTATACAATAAATAGTTACTTCAATTATGAATACTGAAATTGACATGATAAGTGAAATGAACAACGAGAATAACAATAAATCTACAATTATCAATTCTTGATGTGCTAAATATGTGGGTCATATTACCCCGTCGGCCCCTAGCTGATTCTCCGGATCAGCCAAAGAAAATAAAAAAAATATTTCATAGAAAAATTAGAACTAAAAGTTATTTACAATATATACATGCGCGCTTCTTATATCTTGAAATGCAGATATAAATATCATGGATTCGGATTGATTTAGTGTACATACATAATTCTAGTAACAAATATATAAAATAAATGTAAATTCGAATGTAAACAAAGATTACAGGACTATAGATATGTAAAATATAAAATACATGTATCAGTAATACAATGCAAATAATGTAAATAATGTTTGTTAAACTTTTTTTTTAAATAACACTCTTAGTAGAAGTTCAATTTCGTGTAGATATTTTATGTATTTCCGAAATTGATGAAGTGCATGTGCATCAGTTTAGTAGAAAATAATTGTTTGTAACGTGAATATATCATTGTTTGAGATTTCCTTCTTAGTGACCCTCTAGGGAACATTTGTCCGCGGGTTTAAATAATTTTCCATGTATAATATAAAGGCACAATAACATATACTAGTCTATGAGCGTAATCAATCCTAATTCTCAATGTCGATTATGATTTTTTTTTATAACAAAATTATTTGTAGATCAACCTTTGTTTGAAAAGGCGTATATGTAAAAATATTCAAACTACAAAATTATACGGTACATGGTCATAAAAAATCTTAACTGGTCTTAGTAATAGGTGTGAAAACTCTCATTGCAAAGAAACAACAACACAATAAAAATATCTGAAAAAGGGAAAGCATGTACTAAGGGTCTTAAAACTAACAAAAATATGTTTAATGAAATATGAACTGGAAAACAAAAGGATTAACAATGCTTTAGTGAAATTAACTTGTATATTCTTACTTAATTTCGTAATTTTTAGAATTTCTTTTAATTTAGGTTCGTCACTCCTATATTATAGAAGCCTGTCGATTAAAGTTTGGGGGACGAATCCAAACCTTATTCTCGAGGTAGCCAATAATGTTTTCCGAAAAGTTATTAGCGGGTACTGACTGTACTGAAATACCATTGTTAAAACTTTTGTTGTTGTTGTTGTTTTTTGTGTAAAATGGAAATAATGTGAAAAATATTTATGGCTAAAACTACAATAAAAAGCTCATGCTTGTCCAAAGTTACGACCTTTCCAATTGTGATAAACACTGTTTTAAAAGAAAAAAATTGTAGGTGTATTTTAAATATGTGCAGCCGTGCTTCGTAACAAAATGTTTGTTTGTTATCTGAATTGCATCACGAAAAAGGAATGGTATCTAAAAACGAATGGATCTCTTCCGCAGATCGAAGACTTTCCTGTTTCCGTTAGGTTTTCTGGTTCGTTTCCAAATAAATGTACGAGTTCCGGTTTACATCGTATTCCTAATTTAGCCATTTTCATTTCGTCGTTGATATGTAGGTTCTCGGAAATTGCGTGAAGACGATTGATATATTCGGACGCTGTTTCTGTTTCGTTTTGACGCAGGTCGTCGAAATCACTTCGCTTTTGAAAGTTTTGTCCATAGCAATGTTTGTATTTTATAAGAAATTCGTTTTTCAAAAGTTGTGTTTGCTTTGTAATTTCTGTTTCAAGCTGGAAAAACTAAATCTGTGGATGTTCTTCTAAGAATAGAGGAAATGCGGTGCAAAATGTTTGATCAGCCCATTCACACAAAGTCGCAAAGTGTTCAAATGTTTTTAACCATCTGTCAGCGTTTTCTGTAAAATCTCCTTTGAATTTTTGTGGTGCAAATTTTGTTAAATCCATCTTGATTTGTTTTACGTTGAACTTGGTTGTACAGATTTCATACATATATTTAACCTATTGCATTGTTTATAATTGCACGTTATTGTTGCCAGCTGAGACATTCTTCTCTTCTTGTGCCTTCTCATATTAGCACTTGTCGCAGAATTAGGCGAGACGGAAAACTTTAGCTTATCTAGTAAATGTTAGTTGTCCATTTCTCCACTTGGCAGACGAGAGGTACGCTCCTAGGAAACCGGGTTCGATTCCACCACGTATGACCGGGATGTTTGTTATCCTGGTCGTTATTAAATGTCTCTCGGGGGAACTAGCTGTATCTGTTCAAACATAGACTCGAAGTCGTTGTACATTTCCATATTTATTTACATCCGTATATTTCAACAATTAACGATAACAATATATGTAACATGTCATCTATAACGTATTTCCTAATATATAACTTCTCTCTCCCCCTTCTACCATCAACTAACTTTTTTAAGTTACTTTTATGCCCTATGGAATTTAAAGAAATGACCAATGAGAATGCGTTTTACAATTTTGTGTAAACGTGTAATTTTTACTAATTGGGAGTTAAACGGATTAACCGAATTATCTGCTTTTAACCGGTTGTCAATTAAAGTTCCGCCAGATTAACAAAAGGTGCTAATTAAACTATTTTTCTTCTATTTGATGTAACATAACTTGGCCTGAGGTAAAAGATAGGAATGTAAGAATTATCATTTAAACCAGGAGATTAAGAGTAATGTGTAAAATACATGTATAAGCCTTTGCTAACTATACAATAAATAGTTACTTCAATTATGAATACTGAAATTGACATGATAAGTGAAATGAACAACGAGAATAACAATAAATCTACAATTATCAATTCTTGATGTGCTAAATGTGTGGTTCATACATTTTTCCCAACACGGTGCACTAATATGGTTTGCGGTCAGGTTTTCCGTATTATGGCCTGACACCCCCAGCTTGTCAGGGGTACCCCATTCAACCACCTGGGGCACACATCCCAGTCGGTCTTTAGGCAAACCGACCTGACACACCGGTCAGGGTACTGGGCGCTATTTAGTCGCCTTTTACGACAAGCTAGCGCGACTGTGGTCTATTCTTTTAGCCACCCGGATCCCGCACGGGGCTTATATAAAGAATCATGTCTGCAAAAAAATTTATACCTTATATGTTTTATTTATTTAAAAAAAACAAACAAAAACAGCTACAAACTTTTTTCAAGTTTCTTAACACATAGTATATCAGAGGTGAGCTGATAAATACAAAATAACGCGAGTGAAATACATGGAATCAGTCACGTATTAGCTACAATAATGTAGCTCCTTTTTTTTTATTATGGACGGAGCTACAAAGAGGTCCCATTACTCGTAATGGAGCAAAAACACTTTTGGGATTTACACATATTTTCCGCTATTTAACCTTTGTCTTTATTAAATAAATATGTTTTCTTTCCTCCGCCGTTCATCTGATATGTCTACAATGTCTAATTAAATAATTTTAACACTTTTTCGTAATCGTGTCATTGTTGACATAATTAAAATTGTGGAGTGTAGAATTTCGGAATCGTATCGGTAAAATTTGTAATAAGGGGACATAATCATAATGCAAATGAATGCAGCTGAAATCATCCGGAATTTCATTTTTTACCAAATCGATTCCGATATTATCGAAATTATGCACTTCCGGAATTCATATTTTGTCAACAATGCCATGATTATGAATAAAGTGATAAAACTAACGAATACGGTGTTGTGGAAATATCAGTTAAACTGCAAATACATAAAAAAGTATGTAGCAAACCAGGGAAACAGTTAAATTGCTTATAAAATGCATAAAACCCCCGGGTGTGAATCACTCCCGGGCTGCTCCATTACGAGTAATGGGACCGCTTTGTAGCTCCGTCCATTAAAAAAAAAAAAAAAAAGGAGCTACATTATTGTAGCTAGTCACGTATCTGACACATTACCAAGTGAACATAGTTTGATACTAGGGCGTTTGTGCAAGTGGGTTCAATATTAAACTTGTTTTCCATTTTCCGATATGTCTCCTAAATCTAAACAATTTCTTTTAAACTGCTACCGTTAAAATAAGTACTTTTGGGATAATTCTGGAAACCCTTTTATAGTTAGAGCGTCCATCTGGTATAGGATATTAACATAATGTTTCAACATTTTAACATAAAAGATCTTATTAGATTGACCCAAAGCTATATTGTGTCACGCGTTTGAAAAACCCTTGCACGTCTAAGACAATTTTGTCGAAGGCGAATAAAAGAAGGGGCATAATAGAGCAAAGGGTTAATTACCTTCCATTGCTAACACTCAAGTGGGACTCAAAATTTCTTTCAATCCAACAATCGGGCGGGAGGTCGGTACGACAGACCGACGCCAATTAATCAATCAATTAATCAATCAAATATGGTATGTACTTTGTTTAAACATGAAAAATATTTTGTACAAAGCGAAAATAAGCAGGACAGCACACAATTTCATTGGTAATACTGACGTTAGATTTTAGATAAAAAATTCCTTTTGTCAACATATTTTTTTTTCTTTTGCTCGAAAAGTGGTCTTTATAATATGGAATTTTTTTCATACACGTGTAGCATTCAATATTTAAACGATTTCCATTACTTACATTAAAGTTTGTGGTTCGTGATTCTAAATTTACATTACCGTTAAAGACATTTTTAAATAGATCTTTGGTAAATCATTCTAATACGTAATTGTGAATATAGATTCGAAGCTTTTCATTTGCAGTTTGAGTTCTTTGTGTATATTCGATAATCTACATTTATTTTAAATATTACTGAAGTGAGATCACAGCCATAGTCGGTTTACATTACTAACAGTAGGAATATAAAACATTGTAAATTAGGATCACCTCAAATTGTGTGTGCCCCATAATTAGTAAAAAATTCTGTGCGTTTCAACGCTTTCCTATTTTGTATGTATATAATATTTTAAAGGAGTTCTTCTATTTAATATAATCTATGCACTAAAGAGTAGATGATTTCAAAGCAGGATACCTTTATTTACACCCAAAACTTTAGTAATGAAAAATGTTCTGGGTCCTTGATATAGTCAAAAATTTTATCATAAACTCATTGAAATTATAAGTTTTATGATTTGTATATTGCTCGGAGCCATTTGCCAGCGTTTTTCTGTTTATCGTAAAGATAGCTTTTCACCGTTTAACACTACTCCGAAGTAATTAAATATAATTTTCATTTTTTGTAGCAAACTTATATACATTGTTTACAATTCTTCCGTTAGAGAAAATCAGAAATTTGATATTATTTAGATTGACTCCGAGTTCGCACGAAACGATGTTAAACTTATTTTTGCATGTTTTAAAAATTTAGACACATTATCATCGTGAGCACATACAAACTAGCTACTGAACCACTATTTATTTTGCTTTGAAAATAAAGCTTGTTACCGACGTTGGTCATTGTATCGTAAATATATAATAATGACCTAATTGATGTAAAATCGTGTAAAAATTTGATTGTGCTGAAAATTTAACTTTATTTTTATGGTATTTAAAGCTGTGCAAAGTTTAAAAAAAATCTGCTGACGCGTTTTCAAGTTACCAAATGGAAACAACTCACTGTTGACCACCAACAAACTGGAATTGGCCTAATCGAAAACTACTAATTGAATTGTGCTGAATACCGAACTTGATCTGTATGTTGTTTTTTAAAGCTGTGCAAAGTTGAAATAAAATCTGTTCTTGTGGCAGGGCATAAAAAGGAAAATCTATTTCTTTTTATAATTTCAGATCAGAGTTCCATTACAAAAAAGAACAACGATGAAACGCTTTCTTCTGATAAACCACCCAATACCCTCACCGGTTAGTATATATGAATAAATTTAAAATATGAAATATCGTTTTCCGTGGAAAGTGAATGTGTGTTGTTGATTGATTTGATTGTTATGCTGTTAAGTGGTATTGGCAGTCATGATGTCCCATTTTAACCAAAAGTGTCAGATATGGCTTTATGATAAGTATTTTTTCTTAATCCTTTAACAGTACAATCTATATAAAGGTGTTCATCACGCACGTTTTACTGCACATAAGTTGATGGCTAAATTGTCTTTGCAGCTATCACTATTAGTTTTCAATAAATATGTCTCCCAAACAAAGATTTCGTCCGGTTTCTTATTCTTTCTTTTTTCTTTCTTTCTGTATTGGCATACAAACACAGTAGTAAGAGTTGTGATTATTTTGTGTTGCAAACGGCAACACTTAGCAATAAGCTGGTAATATTTTACCAATAATCAGTTAACGAGAAAAAAGTAAGATATGCAATGCAAGACAAGAATCATAAGAAAATATGATAATCTCTTTTACAGGAATGTTTGGAGGAGAAATATTATTTTATCTGATATGCACATGCGGTTTAACTATCTGCGTTCAATTTGGTATGATAATGTTACGATGTTATAGAAGGAACAAGGTTAATAGATCTCCAACAGGAGAGAAAAGCCCTTCATGACATCTTTAAAAAACAGATTAGTTCAAAGAATAGAAGGACATTTAGCACCAATAACTAACCAGTGCAACATTTAATGCCAGTATTACGAATATTCTGGTGTAAAATTAAACTAATTCAGACCATGACAAACATGATCTGCTTAATTACGTTTTAATCTGTTTTTAGTTTGTTATGGTAGTTATACATATGATGTAGGGTAAAATAGTAATAACTGGCTAACATTATTTTACAATGTCGTTAATTACATTATTTAATTAACATGCTTGAATCTTTTATATAAAGCTTCAGTTTTCCAAAAAGGAGGACATTTCGTAAACAGTCAACACACGCTCACACAACTCAAATAGCTTAATTGTTAACCTAAGATCGATTATTGTAAGTGAATATTGTATGCATTTTCGTTCTTTTTGTATGTTATTGTTGTTCTTTGTATTGAATAGATCATTTTATTATCTACCAGTTTTTAATATAAAAGGCGTATTGAAGGCGTAATATGACACAAACCTTTGCTTTTATCTATGTTTATATATCGTATCAGGTATAGAGATATATAAATATACCCTAGGGAAAGTTTGCACAATAATTCAAGCTCTACTGGTTTTGATGATAAAAAGAATGGATCGGGATATATTTTTCCATACTGGTGTAGATCTGAAGATACCAAGTCGTAATCAAAAGAGCAATATCCAAGTACGAAATAACAAAGCCATGGCTCACAAATAACATTACTTTTTTCCAGATACAGTTTGTTGTGGTTCAAAGTTTGACTTTGTGCTGTTACTTTAGTATTGAGAAGTACACATTTTACGGAAACGGAGCTTCGCGTTTTGTATGAAGAAGTTCAGAAGTATAAATCTGCTCTATTAACAAACTTTCTAATGTTATGTTAAAAATCAGTAATTAAAATGTAAAAACAAGGGCAAGTTGATACACGTAGCCAAATGTCCCTTGCCGCTGCAGAGGTGTAAAAAAATAAAATGGATACACGCGATACATTTAGTTTCGGGACAAAAATATTAAGCATGTAATATTAGAATTGTTTTGACAGGTATTTGAGAAGAGCTAAACAACTAAATGAAAAAACTTCAGTAGAGTGCTTGATAAAATTTGCTTCAATATTGTTCAATATTGCTAAAATAGTCAATCCTATAAAAATGTCAAATCAAAATGGTGGTAGTGCACATCTACATTGCACATCAATTAATCATATTAAATATCGAAGCAACTCATTGAACGGTTTCAGAGATTCATCCACAAATTCTAACATTGAATTATATTGCTACAATTGTCAGTTTTGTAACTCCTACAAAATTTGACAAATCAAATGACGGAAAAGCATGCAAATTTACCCATCATAACAATTAATAATACCAAATATCAAAGCAATCCTTCAAGCGCTTTCAGAGGAGATGCGTCCACAAGATCTACCATTGTATTATATTGCTGAAACGGTCCTTCCCATAACTCATACAAAATTTTACAAATCAAAATGGCAGAACATTGTGCACATCCACTCATCATAACAAATAATCCTACCAAATATCAAAGCAATCCGCCAAGTGGTTTCATAGAATTGGTGTCCACAAAAGTATGTCGTACAGATACACGGACGCACACATTTACTAGGTCCATCCGTCGCGCTGCGGCGGGGGACAAAAAAAAACTAACTAAAATTATGACCATCTTAAGAACATATTAGGATACTTATTTAGTTGTCCTAAATTTAGGATGCAAATTAGGACATGTCCTAAATTGCGAAGTCTTTGGTGATTAGTCCATGGAAGGTCTTCATACATGTCTTAGTCCCAAGGCATCTTCGATGACTTGGCCACTAATATCAAATTAAAAGAATGGCCAAATGACCTTAAAAGGGTTGGTTCCGCATCTAGGATTGTTGGAAAAGTAAACGAACTTTATCCCAAAAGAGACATCTCAGCACCGCCCCCATCCCCGTAACCAAGAAAATAATAAACTGGTTGGACCCTTAATAAAGTAATTCCGTCAAGGAATTCAAAGGAAAAGTTAGAACAATTTTTTACAATCGATGAATTAATAGCAATAGATCATGCTTTACTCCGAGGTTTCTATATTTTTTTTTCTAGGCGGAAAAGGTATTGATAGAGCAAAATTACTGCTAATTGGTACTTTACGCTTTAAAATCATTTACCAACAAAATCATTCAAGAAGACTCTGTCTTTAAACTTAAAGAAAGCTACCGGATAATTATGTAGTAAAATACGGGTGGGAGACCAAGTGGGGTTGCTAATCCCAGCTCCCAGAGGTGGGGTAAAGACTGGAGCCCTACGTGTATGTGCAATTACCTGATAATACCCGTCAGTAAGATGGCGTCTAGTCTCTGTAGCAGAGAAGGTTCCACACAACCACCATGCGTCTACGTCACACGCTGCACACTGCACTGCATCCGGACTCCTCTAGGCTCTTCATCCGTCCAGCATCAGTGGTAATGCACAACCCCAAGTAACCCCGGGCGTAACTGGGTCTGACTAATCCCCAGAATAAGGAGGCGCCTAATTTCTCCACACCCCCCCCCCATTTTCTTCAGCGCGGGACCCCTGTCCCGATTTAAACAATTCCCTAACGAGGTACTCCACAGGGACTGTGACTTCTACCCTGACTTAAAAACTAGCCCTCCCCGGATCCTATAAATAACTGAACCCCTAGCTCCTATCACAAGGACTAGAAAAAATACCTAAATAAAGACGCCATCTTAAAAAACAGTAAATTTCTGAATTCATTAGAAATTAACTCTACCTAAAACTACTGAATAACTACCAACTAACTAAATTAACAACTAAGTACCCCCCCGTACGAAGACGGGATAGATAGAAGAGTCCTCCTTCCTGGAGTAAAAATGAGACCAACATGATGAAACGTATATACAGAATATACAACCACTCAACTACCTATGACAAATATCAAATCCACTAACGCCACCCTGGCGTGGAAAAGCCGCAGCCGCTAAGCTTTTCTCACATCGGCCACAGTGTAATCATCTCCCGACTAAACGTCTGGGGTGTACCAACCCTTCAACATGTCGAGTTGCCATGGCTGCAGCACCCTCATAAGGTGCATCATTACACGCCAATACGATAAAGTCGCATTGCAGTTAATGGGATGTAGTCGGAAATAATCTGGTTCATCCCAGTCCATCTCGTTACACAGAGCTAACAGCTGAAAACGATCCTCTGCTTTTATTTTAGAGTCCAACGGTATCCTACACCGTTTGTTAACGTACTCGACTAAGTGTTTAACTTTAGCCGTCTGACCACATATTGTTCTGGCTAACTCCTGTAGGAGACGTCCTATTTCCCTCTGAAACTCGGGACTCTGCTTTTGTGCCTCCGTCTGTTTATCAGTTAATAATAGCGGTAGGTGTGTTTGAACAACATGTTTACGAAGTTTCCTCGTACGGAATCCGCATCTCGCAACTAAACAAGGTGATTCTTTTCCTAACGATTTGTTCGTTTTCTCCTTCCCCTGAAATGAGGGTTGAGCTCCTCCGCAAGCTACCTCCTGGCTTGTACTCGGCTGTTCCGTTTCCACTGGCACTTTAATCATTATCGGCACTGACACCCCAGTATCGCCGGGTTCAGTGTGAAGTCTCTTCCCAGAACGGGGATTAACGTCTTCCTCTTCTTGTTCGTCCTCCGGCCAAAATTCGTAATCGCTCACCTCGGGCGATTCTCCTCCTGCTGCTGTGTATACGCCAGTCATCTGTATCCTACAGACTTCCTCCGCCTGTGGCTGGGTCACAATCTCCTGTGAAAGAGGGTGGTCGCTCTCAGCATCTGAAAAAATACCCTCCTCTATCGTAGGATTAATACCCAACTGACTTGTTACTGTCAAAAGGTCCTGTTCCCAGGGTGTTTCAGTATTACCGATAGCCGGTGTTATACGTTCCTCGCCACTGCCACTGTAGCGAGATACGAGATCCTCGTTACTTGAAGACACTGTGTCCTCCACCTCCTCCTCGGTGGGTATTTCCTCCTGAGTGATCTCCATTTCTTCCCTGATAGTTTCCACATGCGGGAATTCGATAGTTCTATGTAACCTTATTCTCCTTGTAAAGCGTTCTCTCACAGTGACCCTTGTCCTTTGCCACTGTACCCATAGTAATCCTGCCCTCCCATGGCCTGGGGGCGGTGCAGGTATATCACCTCCTGCCAATAAAGCTCCGCGTGGGAGTGGGGCAACGTCCCCGGCACCCATCGCATCTACTCCTATATCTACAGTCACCCCTCTACCTCGAGGTATGACTTCCCTATTCCCTCCAATGTTTTCAGCGATATTCTCAGCGATATTCTGAGCGATAGCCCCCTCTAGGAAGTGGGCACCCCTACCAATACCAGTAGATCGCAACATAGTCCTTTGTAAGACCTGAAAGATAAAACAAACCTGTCAGACCTATGAAACAACACAGAGACCCGCCGTGACAACTGCAGTAGTGGTTCCCTATCCACCTACCGAGTCCTGACCATGAAAAAACTACTTTCCTGCCTCCCCCCTCCTCGGTCGAGGTAAGGTCTTCCTGTCTACTACCTGACAGTTGGGACACTTATACGTATCTAATTCCTCGGCCTCCAACGCCGACAAGTTGATACATGTTAAATGGTACCACTCTTTACAAGTGTCGCACTGCACCATGGTGTCACCGGTATCTGGTCCTCTACAAATACAGTATTTCCTATCCTTCTTAGTCTGACTAGTTTCCTCCGTTAAAATATTCTCTCCTCGTAAGAGTCTCTGCTGGGCTTTCTCCAGCCATGCAGGAATTTTCCTGTCCCTACATGTTTTAAGTCTATCATGATTTGTGTTGAACACAACTTTTTGTAACTTAATCTTATACACGTACGGTGTAATCACTTGAACGACAATTCCTGGTCCTTTCCACGGACTACTAAGTTTTTTATTCTTTCCAACGACTTGTGCTGTGTCTAGCACGTATACTAGATCTCCAATCTTGTATTGATGTTCTAAAATTTTAATGTCATAGTCACGTTTCATCCTGTTCTGAGTTGTATTCAGAGTATTTCTAGCAATCTCGTGAGATTTGCGAATAGCAGTTTCCAAACCTGCTAAATAATCATCACTTCCTGTATACGATTTTTCCTGTCCATGTGAAAACATAAGTTCTGCCGGTTGATTTGTCTCTCTTCCTAACATAAGCTTGTTAGGGGTAAATCCTGTATTTCTATTCACTGATGAACGTAGAGCTCCAGCTAACTGAGCTATGTGCTCATCCCAATTGTCCTGGGAGCCATCCACAAAACAACGAACGGCGTCCATGAGGACTCTGTTTTTCCTCTCCACCTGACCATTCGCCGATGGTCTGTACGGCGTTGTCCTAGTCTTATGTATCCTCAACAATTCACAAACTGATTTGAAAAGTGAGCTTTCAAAGTTTCTCCCTTGATCGGTAAATATTTGAAACGGATACCCAAACCGGGTAAAAAATTCGTTGATTGCTGCTCTAGCCGTTACTTCCGCAGTCTGGGACGGTAACGGAATGCACTCTGTCCATTTCGTAAACTGATCTACCATCATGAGTATATATTCATTGCCATTCTTGGTCTTAGGCAACGGTCCCATAAAATCAAGATGTACACGCTCCATCGGCGCACCCGCATGGTATTGCGTCATCTTACACTTAGCATATCTATTCGGCTTCTTGTTCTTACTACAAATATCACATGTCACTACAAAGTTCCTAATTTCTTTAGACATGTTGTACCAATGGTATTTCTGTTTAATCCTAACCATTGTGCGTTCGGTCCCTTGGTGACCTGCTGACGGTAACTCATGACAAAGTTCAAGTACCTCTCCCCTGAGGCTAGCAGGGACAACCAACCTGGTTCCCGCTCCCTCCTTCTTGGGATGGTTTCTCAAGATTCCTTGTTCATCTAGGTAAAACATAGACTTGTTTATATAATAATTCTTAGCTGCTGGTGATGCTAAAAATAATACATTGTCCGGTGGTTCTATCTTGTCCTTAAGCCAAGTCAAGATAATCTTCAAATCTGGATCCTCAGATTGTGCTATTTTAATTTCATCATTACTGAATCCACTAATCAGTAATCCTCCCTGCTGTGACACGGCTGTCACAGTGTAATGGTTTTCACTTTCAGTTAATATCACTGGTCTGTTACCAGAGCATATGTCCATGCTTGTGGTAAACAAGATATTGTCTATACTTTCCAACGGTGTGTTCGATTGGTCATCCTCACTGAATAGTGTTATCAGTGCTGTAGCAACGTCCTGAACAGGTTTATCTCTGCACTTCCTGTATCTAGTCAGAGATACTGCTTCGTCAACTTCGTACATAAACTTATTCCATGTACGGTGTGCTCTCTCACACTTAGTACAACCTTTGCAAGGTAAGTCCGATAACTCCAGTTCTGCCTGGAAACCTGGGCATGGCACCTCACTTTCTCCTATTCGTGATAGTCCATCAGCGTTTCCGTGGAGTCTACCTGAACGGTGTTTAATGTTCATATCATACTGACTAAGTTCTTCCATCCATCTTGCAAGTTGACCTTGTGGTTCCTTGAAACCTAGTAACCAGGTTAAGCTACTGTGGTCTGTTCTGACCGTAAAGTTCCTGCCAAGCAGATAGTGTCTAAACTGCCTGGTAAACCTGATTACCGCTAGTAATTCCTTCCTTGTCGTACAGTAACGACGCTGCTCTGGGGTCAATGCAAAACTACCATAGGCTATGACCCTTTCTCTGCCGTTCTGCACCTGAATTAGTTCTGCTCCGATGGCTTTGTCGGACGCATCCGTGTCTAGGATGAAATGATCGTGTTTGGTCGGTAATGCTAATACTGGCGCTGAAGTCAATTTCAACTTGATCTGATCAAATGAATTCTGTTGACTCTCAGTCCATTTGAACTGCTGTTTTCCTATTACTTCATGCAGTGGTCCTGCAATCTTAGAATAGTTTTTAATAAAACTGCGATGGTAATTCGCAAATCCAAGGAATTGTTCTACTTCCTTGGTACAAGTCGGTACAGGCCAACCCATAACCGGTTCAAGATGCTGTTGACCTATCTGTATACCATTGCTGGTAATTTTTCTTCCTAAGAACTCAACGGAAGTTCTAAATAATTCGCACTTTCTAGGTTTCAGTTTGAGTTTATACTCCCTCAATCGCTGAAAAACTTGTTTCAGGTTTTCCAAATGATTCTCGAAATCAGATCCCAAAACTAAAATATCGTCTAAAAAAGCTAAGACAGTTTTCCATGTCAGTCCTCTCAGCACCAAGTTCATCACTCGGGCAAAAGTGCTTGGAGCGTTACAGAGTCCGAAACTCATCTTAACACATTCAAAGAGTCCATACTTCGTTATAAATGCTGTCTTCTTACGATCTTCAGGTTTTATACTGATCTGCCAGTACGCACTGTTCGCATCAAGTTTAGAATACCACTTGTTTCCTGCAAGTGTATCTAAGCACTCCTCTATGAGCGGTAATGGGTACACGTCTTTGACAGTGACTGAGTTCAGGGCCCTATAGTCAAGGCACCACCTGACACCTCCATCCCGTTTCCGGATAAGCACTGGAGCAGACGCCCACTCCGACGTAGAGGGTTGTATAACTCCTGCATCTAACATTTTTCTAAGATGTTGTTCTTCTTCATCGACAAAACATGATGGAGTTCGTCTCATCCGTTGTTTCACAGGTTTTGCTGTACCTGTATCGATCTCATGTTCAATCTGTGTGAAATTTCCTAGATCGTAATCGTCTTTCGCAAAAACATCCCTGTACTCGTATAACAGGTGTTTAAGCTTGTATTTCTGTCCCTCGGTCAACTCTTCAGTTGATTTTTCAAACAATTGTTGTAAGTACTCTGGTAAAACAACATTAGATTTCTCCTTGTTTCGTATACTATTCACCTGGCCCACCACTGGGGGTCCAGTGATAACTGAGATCTCTTCAGCATTTGCTATATGCTGTCCTTTCCTAAGGATAATATTGTCCTCAGTGACATTAATAAGGCATAACTCCGGTTGACAACCTGGATTACAAACTGTTCTGGCTCCTAACAGATGATCTTGTTCTACGGTTTCAACGACATATTCCTTACTAATATGTTCAGATTTACCACTAAGTCTCACAGCTGAGTGTGGGGGTATGACAGTTCGCCTGTCCACTGTCACCCTACATATCCTTGGTTTTGACAATTCCATTGCTCCTTTCTTTCCATAGTGCAACTGGATTGTATCACCATGCATAAACAAAATGTTCTTTCTTATATCCACAATAGCGTTGTGCTTCTTAAGAAAATCTAGTCCCAGTAGCATATCATCATCGATTGGTGCTACGTGTAATGTTTCTTGCCAATTCCGCAATCCTATAGCTTCACTTACTGGAGCTGTCCTTTTCGCACGCATCTCAAATCCACGCCCTGCGTTGAACATGATTACGTCCTTAACCAGTTTAGGTTTCTCTCTAAACTTATTATATACTTCATCTGAAATAACTGTTACCTCAGCTGCGGTGTCTACTACAGCAATGAGCGGATACCCATGTACAGTAACGGGAACTCTCAGCATAGCTGACGTCCCTAATTTTCCTACTCCTAGTGTTCCATCACTAGACTGTGTATTCTTCCCTTGTCTACTAGGGTATTTCGGTCTTTCCCTCGGGGTAAATGGCGTACCTCGGAGATCCGGGCAGTTTCTCTTGTAATGCCCTGGTTTGTTGCAATAAAAACATCTATAGTCATTACTTTGCTGTTCTCGCCTACTCGGCTCGGTAGGTCTATACGTGCTCGGTTCATATTGCCTACTATCCTGTTTTCTTCCTGCTCTTGGAGGGTATCCTGACTGTGAACCAGTTTGCTTAAACTGTTGGTTAAAGGGTTCAGCCCTTTGTTGTTTCAGCTGGTTCAGCTCCTTCGACATTGCTGTCATGTTGTTTGTCATAGCTGTCATATGACTAGACATAGCTGCCATATTCTGAGCTAACGTGTCCGTTATTTTCATCAAGTTCGATGCCATTGATTTCACTTCGTCCTTCAGTGAGCTAATTTGTTCCATATTTCCCTCTGGCTTCTTGCCATAGACCTGTATTTTAACCGGTTCGTCGTCCGTTACCATAGGACTACCATAGTTTACTGTTGTATCAGCTTGAGTAGCATCGATTGCTTTACTAGTCTCTTGAAAATATTTTATAATATCCAATGCTTCATCCAATGTCTTGGGACGAGCATGACAAGCATGTTTCGCTGCTTGTTTATCCATACATCCTTGACAAAAACGGTCAATAACGGTCCGATTGACGAATTCTTCAGTTACTCCTGAGAAGGCTCTTACGGCTAAAAGCTGTAATCGGTCGGCCCATTCATCCAAACTTTCGTCTTTCCTCTGAGCACTGTTGTTGAATTCGGCTCTCAGTGTTTGCGGTAACTCCTGGTACCCAAAACGTTTTTCAATTTTACGGATCACCTTCTCATAGGTAATGTCTGGATCCTGATCAAGCAATAAAGTGTAATAATCACTTGCTTCATTCTCAAGGCACCAACAGAGCTGACTCCGTTTTTCCTGGTCTGTCAGTCTGTTGACTGTCGAATATTCCTGGAACTTCCGGAAGAATGATCGCCATGCTGCTTTATTCTTTCCTGTAAATTTCAAATTTTTCGGTGTTTGTAATGTTCTCGTCTGAGACTGAGGGTTCCTACCCCTGCGGTACCTACGCAGTGAATCTTCCGATGAAGAACCTCTCACCTCCCTATACTGAAACATACGGCGGGGTACATCCCGTCGACTAGGCCTTTCCTGCTTACTATCCGTATCCATTCTGACCATACTCGGTGGTGCTCCTTGCACGGACATTTCTTCAAACGGTATCGATGTCGGTGGAGTATAGTACTCTACTGCTGAAGTACTATGAGATCTGCGCATGGGGTTCACACCATTACCCTGTTGTACTATTCCCTGTAAACATTGGCTTAATCTTCCTCCTTGTTGATAGATGTGTTCATGTTCCCGCTGTAGTTCAGCAACCTTTTGTTGTAGTTGGAGATATTCATTCTCCAGGTTCCTGTACTGATTCTGTAATTGCTTCCTTTCGGCATATAGATGTTCACGTTGAGCCTCTTGATCCAGCAACAATTGTTGCTCTGGTACCCTTTGTTGACTTCCTGGTTGTTGACTTTTTCGGTCACACAACCTATCTTGTTGAACATGTATTACTGACTGTTGATAACTCGGTAGTTCGAAATACCTCTGTTGAAGGTCTTCAACATCATGTTGACGTGTTCTATCAACATAAAAATCTTGTTGTCCCAGTTGTTGATCAACGACTATCTGTTGTTGTTGCTGAAAACCAACTTGTTGTCTTGGCTGAACGCCAGGTGTTTGTTGAAACGGTTGTTGACGGTGTTGTTCTAGTTGATCACTAGTGATGTGTTGCATTTGTTGAAATGGTCGTTCAACAAATGTGTGAGGTTGTTGTTGTTGACTTGGTCTGTCTATATTCCATTGTTGTTGATATGGTCTATCTACTAACATGTCTTGTTGTACTTGTTGACTTGGTCTATCAACAAATAAATGTTGTTGAAACGGTTGTTGACTTGGTCTGTCAACCATAATTGGTTGTTGAATCTCAAGTTCACGACTTGGTCGGTCACCAAATGTCGGTTGAAACATACGTTGATGTTGTTGACTTGGTCGGTCCACCATCATTTGTTGTTGTTGAACTTGTTGATGCATTGGCTGGTCACCAAACATGTACGGTTGTGGTTGTTGACATGGTCTATCAAAGGTTGTATGCTGTTGAAACGGTTGTTGATGTTGTCGATCAACAAGTGTGTCCTGTTGCTGTTGTTGACTTATTCGGTCAACAAGTGGGTGTTGTTGAAGTTGTTGACATGGTCGGTCAACGGTTGATGGTAGTTGTTCGGATGGTATACTTGGTTGATCCTCAAGCGTATCATCTTGTTGGCTAAGCGCACCAACGAACGGTGTTGACGTGTACGGTTGATCCACTAGATCCTGTTTAAACTCACGATACGGCGTGTCGTACGAATTTCCACTATCAGTTTCAATTTCTTGTTTGATAATCCTATCAAGAAATCCATGATCAATGTTTCCTATTTTAAACTCCTGACATATTTGCAATGTACTTTTTTCCACTTGGTAATGTAAAGCAAATATAGCATCTGCACATTCTTGTTCAGTTTGCAAAATAGTTTTATACAACTCAGCACCTTCCTGTGTGAGATTCGATGTATCAAACGGTTCAGGCCAACGCACTGACTCGAAGAATGCTTCAGTCGGTCTGAAGTACGGTATACGACTTGCTATTTCCTTTGTAATTGTAATACTACTGTCCCTTAGTACTAAAATATTCTGCGCTGTAGCAGTTCCTACTCCCGGTAACAACAATAGTTGTTTATACTCACAACTATTTATATCAACTTTTGGAAACAAAACACCCTTCCTGACTACACTAGACATTTCTGACTGACAACTAAAACTGGGGCTAAATAAATTGAAAACTTCCGAAAAACTAAATTAATACAACACAGCCTTGCTGTAACTAAATCGATCACGATTTTACTGTGATCTACCATAAAATCGTACAGAAACAAAATGTAAACAAACACAAAACCTGTTTCCGGTTTGCAATACACACTGGTGTATTCCCCACAATCCAATTTCCGGTACGTCGACCTTGGATTACACAATAAACGTGTGCCAGACTGAACTAATGGCGGGAAAAAGCCACGAGAAAGTATTGGTGCAACCTCCGCTTCAAAAATGAAAAAGTTTTCAAACCCCAAAACAACCTTCGAAAACTACTAAAAAGTATAAAACAGTTGTCACGACAGTCTTCTACATACACAAAAATTGCAATTTCATGCACAAAAATGAAAACCCCTGTTTTTCCCAACAGGTTCCTATCAGGGCTACCCAGCTTCCCGCTAACATTAAAGTTAACCAAATATCCTCGTCGCCACTGTAGTAAAATACGGGTGGGAGACCAAGTGGGGTTGCTAATCCCAGCTCCCAGAGGTGGGGTAAAGACTGGAGCCCTACGTGTATGTGCAATTACCTGATAATACCCGTCAGTAAGATGGCGTCTAGTCTCTGTAGCAGAGAAGGTTCCACACAACCACCATGCGTCTACGTCACACGCTGCACACTGCACTCACTGCACTGCATCCGGACTCCTCTAGGCTCTTCATCCGTCCAGCATCAGTGGTAATGCACAACCCCAAGTAACCCCGGGCGTAACTGGGTCTGACTAATCCCCAGAATAAGGAGGCGCCTAATTTCACCACAATTATAAGTTCTGGTCCATTGGACGGTGATAATTTCAAGGAATGAATTTCAAATAATCCCTTTAAAAATAGTACAAATTGTTCAATTAGAAGGTCTTTCCCACAATTCTTTAAATGATTTATGTTTCTTTCTAAACTAAAAAAGAAACACGCTTGCGATGAACTTGATTTAAATGTGACTGTTGATAGATATTGCACTAAACTCGATGGTTTCTATAATTTTTATCAACCGAAAGTGATTTGTTGAAACCGATAGCATCATTTAGAAAGTGAATGTCTTTAAACAGGAAATGTTGTCCTGAATCCGAAAACATATACTAGTAGATGTTATGAAATTTTTCAACTGGAAGTGACTTTAAGAAACCGGAAGTGAATGTTTTAACATTAAATGCCCTGAACCTGTAAACATATGGTTGCTAGGCACTTATGTTAACCGTAAGTGATATTTTATACAACTGAAGTTTCTTGCCAAACCGAAAGTTGATGCTTTGTGCAAAGATCATGTGTTTACGACATCAGGTTTGTGAGTTTTGAAAATTAATGGAGTACTCGAATGTTCAAATGTCAGTAGCTCGTATACTTTCTCCTTAAAATTTGTTGATAAAATGCAATAATTTGGTCTCATCAGGTGCTTTACTTTTACAAACCATAAGTTTTTTTCTATCTGTAATAGTTCCGGAGATTACGTGATAACAAGGTTTTCAGTGTTTGAGAAGATAACTACATAAAGAAAAAATGTAAAGTTTTCACAGTGGAAATTCGGAATAGAGTTTCAGTGCCCCCAAACATATCACGAAAGACCAAAATGATATGTCGCCTACTTTTAGACCGCTTTGCTTAATATTTGGCAGAAAAAAGCTAAAGGGCTAATTGTTCAAGAACAAAAACAATTAGAAGGTCTTTCACAAATACCTGTGAAAAAGTAAAGTTTCTTCCTCGTGTGGTTTAAGCTAGACTAGGTGAAATGGACTATTCTTTTGATCCAACAAACAATTTGGTCAGACAATATATGGTTATAAGGACTTGTTTGGACAACGTCATGAATAAAATGGTTATAAATTGACAAATCAAAATAAGGTGTATCATCCTGGTTCTAAAAGTATATGGTTGCTAAAGAGTTTTAATGACAGTTACCGTGCTGCTGTAATAGAATCGTGATCCATGAACCTTGACATTGGGCTCAAGTGGAAGGTGACTTGGTAATCATATTAAACCATTTCACGAGATGAACAATGATGAAAACCCTATGGTGTTTTAGACTTAATGTTTGTAGGTTTTGTTATACACGTAGTGTGTGAAAAATTTCAGGAATCCTGCTCGCCTCCGCTGGTCAAAATTAGTGAGCCAAATTATGTCATGATGTTGTAAAATAAGTGCCTTTTTTGTTTTCTTCTGTCATTCGTGGTTCTATAGTTCCAGAGATTAGGCGGTAACAACGTGTTCAGTGTTTGGGTACATTTACGAAAAATGCTTCGGTTTCACAAGGTAAATTTTGAATAGACATTTTACTTTGCATACTGTCTTGTTTTGAAGTTGGCGGGAAAAAATTCATAGCAAAAACAAAAAGGTCTTTCTGAAGTGGAAAAGACCTTAATTAAGCCAAGAAAACGCTAAGTTAGTAATAGCTTATGGACTGGTTTTCGTTGCAGTAATATATTTTGAGAATTTCAAATTTAGAATTTTAATTTGATAGCAATTTTGTAAGGAAGTTTAAAAAAGCTATTACTTCATAGTTATTTTATTATGTATATGATGTGTAGGAAATATATATCCCATTATTTAGATAACTATGGTACCGATAAAAGGGCCAATTAAACAAAACACATTTTCATTATTTCGCTTACACATATTGCTGTCTTTAAACATGGGCAGATTATATATTGCAACCACCAGTTTCATTGTTTAATGTTTTTCAAACTTTATAATACGTTCTACAAGCAAGTGACAATAATTCCAGCAGCACTGATTATTCTGCGTCTTGCGTCTGAAAATTATAAAGTTTATGTTTAACAATAACATCATAACATTCTTAAAATATACAAGCTGAACAAACTAAATACAGAGCTATTTCTTGAAAGAACTCATAAATCTTACCTTTTAATTATATTAATCAAAGTACATACTGTACAGGTGGAAAGTTTGCTTTGCAAGCATAAAATGAGAACCCTGTCTCATGTATAATATTATCCTGGCAAGTAAAAATAATTTTAACTAGCATATGATAAAATGGGAAAAAACAAATTTATTTAAAAAAAAAACGACTAGAAACAAGACTGTTAGCAATCCTCACTAATTGATATAGAGCTTTAAAACTGAGCGAATTACATAGTGTTATTAAAATTTTTTGTCAGTTTTCTCTTGTAATTGGGAACTTTGGTACATTGCTACAAATTGTCTTTCCTTTCATTTTCATTTGTAATTCATAAACTGTCTACAACTTCTGTATATATTTATCTGTACCTATACACTGTATGTTGTACAACATTTAAGATTGGAATTAAATTGAAGTTTTATAGACATCATGAATTAAATGTATAAAATCTGTGTTCATATTCGTATTAAGGGACTTATTGTTAGACACTTTTATCTATGTTTGTATTATAAAAATATACCACATACTAGAAAAAGTTATTGTTCCAAAGTACAACTACTCAATTATGTATTGTTTTATTACTATTGTTATTTCTGGAATTATTATATCAACTTAAGTTTAGTTCATACCAGAATATTTATTTTTAAATGTAAGAAGTATCAAAATTTAAGCTAACAATTCCAATTTTTTTTGCTTAAACATGCATTTGTCATAGCGGTATTTTAAATACGTAGAGTCCGATATTAGTAATATTGCCAATATCAAGCTCAAAACATTGCGATCCGTTAAAAATATTCAATCTAACATGAACATTTTGCTTGCTACCACTATGTCCCCATGTGAAAGATGCAACATAAGCTACCTTGGTCAAGTCATATGGTTACAGTTCTAGCGTTCCAGCAGGTCATTCAAGATCTTTAGCTCACTTGGTTAGAAGGTTGGCTGGCAATACTCTGACCCTGGGTTTGATCTACGGACGTTTGTTTGTTTGTTTAATGTTTAACGCCAGTTTCATCAATTGGTAAGCTAGATCATTGCGTTAAAGTTTTATTGGGGAGGAAGCCGGTGTACCCGGAGAAAAACCCTGACCCAAGGTAAGAAAACTGGCAATCCCTCTGGTTCTACCGTTACACATGTAATGGGACAGTCTTTTTGTACAATGGACAGGGTGTATCAGACTGCGGGCATATGCATCAAATGCAGCGTTGGCTACCTCTTTTTTCAGCTGAAATATTTCGTGTTAAAATTATATTATTGCACCAAATCGTAATAAAATTAGTGATCAGTTATAAGTAAATGACAATTAGAGAAAAACTGTTTAAACTTAATATCTTACACTTAATGTTTGAGAGTATCTGAGTCTGAACTATTTGTATTTATATAAATTAACTGGAAACGTATGCCGCAGTATTTTATGTTTAAACGCATTCGCATAGAGAGCAACCTTTCCCAGTATTTAAATGTTACTTATGCTTTGACTTTTAAAGACCTCATTAGTTAATTATGAAAAATGTTAAAATGGTCTGTTCCAAAAAAGTCCGCTAAAAATAAACAACTAATTATGAAATAAGGATTAGGAGGCTCTTCAAGGGTGTTACTTTTTTTTACCTTACCTGCAATTACCTTTAACATAATTTAGATTGATTAAAAATGAAATATTAACAAATTCCAGTTGAGAATTGAAATATAAATTAACACGACTGGGTTGACATTTTTGTCGCTTCACAATTAAAAAGTATGCCTAAGAGAAAATTTAATGCTCAGTTAAACATTCAATTTATAGCAAAGTAAAAAGGAGTTCCACGTTGATTTTTAAGGTTCATCAACTAACTGGAGCGGAGTGGTCAAGACAACGTATTTCTGGTAGTGTGTGCATGCCGACTCTCCTTCCCATCTATTTCAATTAGGTTGAAAACACTTTTAGCTATATTGTGAAAACCTTCGACATTTTGTACGAAAATGTGAAGTTGACAACAGCAATCTTCAAACTATATCGTGAACACCATCAACCTCTTGTGAGTCAATGTAAAGCTGACTACTATTTGTAGCTATATTGTGACCAATACCAATATAAAATTGTTTTATAAGTGCTATGGTTTTATATTTTGACGGTAATATTCTTTACACGTCTTAAAGGTTTAAATATTTTTCAGATTAAATGCCAAACATTTTTTATTTAACAGGTAAATTACAGATATTCCCGAAACGTCTTCTCCCAAAATACTAATTATTTTACAGGTTAATTACATGGAAGAAAAACTTTCAATCAATCTAATTAAAATTAAATCTTTCACTTTCTCCCCCCTTTTTGCTATGGTCGCTGCGTGTAACGCAGCGACCAATAACAAAAAGGGGGGAGCTAGTGAAAGATTTAATTTTAATTAGATTGACTTTCAATGGACCTTCTAGACCATTTCTGTATTACTCGTTTATTTAGCGGATAGACGATTTGGGAACATACCGTTGAAGGATATGAAGTTTTATTTTACCTGTAAGTTACCTGTAAAAAAAATCATAGTCTAGTATAAATGAACTATGATGTTCTTTCAGATATCTGTAAAATTATGCATACATTTTTTTAATAAATCACAAATCACAAATCAGAAAATTTATTGAAATATATACACCTCGTCATAAGTTAAGAAGTACCTACATTTTTTTAGTTTCAAAATCTGAATTAATATTTACTTTGTGTTATTTATGTACTAAAGCCATCATTCGAGCACGGGAAATTAACTTTAATTAACTCTTCATGTAAATCTTTAAATAGCAAAACCAGTTTGTCATACGGTAGTCAAGCCCGCTTAAAGGCCTTGTTTTCCTTAACGATTTAGTGTTCATCTCCTGGTCTTTTTAGACTTCATCTTTACATTTTTACAATGCCTAGACGGAAATTAAGTGAGCTGAAAAGTGGCAGATCGCTGGAATGCGTAATAGTGGACAGAGCTTGTATCAGATAGCACCACACTTTGGCATTCACTTTAGTATTGTATCGCGGCTACTGAAACTTCATCGACATGATGGAACTATCCAGGAACGTACTAGGTCAGGTCGACCAACAAAAACATCTGAAATGAAGGATAGAGCACTCGTTCGCGTAGCCAAACGCCAACCGTTTGCGACTGCGAGATATCTTCGTGGCGATTGGAAAATCGCAACCAGAGCCACCGTTCGAACAGTTAACAGGCGCCTAAACAATGCAAGGTTGAGAGCTCGTCGTCCCTTGAAACGTCCACTGTTGACACAGAGAAATCGCCAAGCACGCTTAGGGACAGACCATTTAACTTGAAGGGGGCCTTGGGTTTTTGTTTTGGTCACAAACAATAAGTATTTTTTAAGGCGTCGCGACAGAATATTTGTTTCATTATTAGTATTATTTTATATAGCAGAAATCCTTCTTCAGAATATTTTTTTCTTAACCCTCTGCTTCCAAAATATTTTTTTCATCAAAAATTATTTTAAAAATATTTTTGTAGGAAAAAAACCAAGGACCCCCTGCAAGTTAAATGGTCAGTCCCTTAGAGTGGGCACGATATCACCGCCATTTGAATATTCGAAGCTGGCGACGAGTACACTTGACCGACGAAAGCAGATTCCTTCTTCGTCATATTGACTAGCGGGTTTGGAGACAACGAGGTACTGCTTACAACAAGAACAACATCCTAGGCACTACAGCGTTTGGCGGTGGTAGTGTTGCAGTGTGGGGAGGCTTTTCATACGACTGTTAACTGAATCTTTATGTGGTTGATGGGACAATGACATGTCAGAAATATCGAAATGACGTCAATGACGCTATTATTGTGCCACATTTTGACAATCATGCACTTGGTAACAGACCCATCTTAAGTTTATGGATGAAAACGCAAGACCTCACCCAGCTGCAATTGTACATGATGTTATTGAAAGGGAAGCTATTGAGCATCTTTCATGACCATTCATGTCACCCGATATGAATCCAATTGAACATTTGTGGGATGTTATTTGCCGTAAAATCAACGGCGCACCTGCTTGTCAAAATGTCCAAGAACAACGTGTTGCCATTCAAAATGAATGGCGGAATTTACCACATGCTACACTTCGTCGTTTAGTCAACATTATGCGGAAAGTTAATAAACTGTACCGGATGAGTGTTGGTTACACGACTGAGTATTTTTGCGTTTAACACATTTCAAAGTGACTGTTCTTTCCCTGAACGTTGACCGTGATGATGTGTTTACTTTAAGTTCATGTAATTGAAGTATACAATCAAACTGATTTTTGACTAATATTTGCACTCAGTTTTTTTTTGTCTTTGCTTTGAGCATTTTGTCATCCAACAATAAATAAAGCGACCGTAAACATGTTGTTTCATTTGTCATTAATGTTCAATAAATTGTCATTTCTTTCAAAATATTAAAATATATAAAATCTTACATGAATCCCTGGAAAATAATAGGATGTTGCTTAACTTATGACGAGGTGTATATTATAAATTTATCCTTTTAATTATGCAGATTCTGACAAAAGTAAAGAAACGATGTTTAGAAGAAGTAAGACCTATACCCACTATCTACGCAGAGGAGCGGTCTTAGAGATATAACGACGACAGCAGAGAAGTGGAGAAGCGACTGCCAACATTCAATAAAGCAGTTTATTCTGGCTATTCCAACATTTTAAATTTAGAGCTAAAATGTCAAACATCTATGTTGGAGTAAAGAGAATGCTTACAAAAACAAGGGATTATGATTGTGTATACTGCAGAAACATCAAATTTTATTATATAATTCAAATTACTGGTAAAATGTGTTGTAGTTGGAAGAAAAGATACATGCAAAGAGAGAAAATACATTTATTAGCATTAGCCAAAAAAGTTTTAAAAATAGCTAACAAACAGTAACACACAAAATCATAGAACATATATCAAATTTATATAGAATTGCCACAGTACTATCAAGTTATAACAGCTCAATAAATGTGCATTAGATGTGATGCGGCATAAGCATACCGTACTGGTGTTAGCTCAATGTTCAGTAAGGTTAGTATTTTTGACCAATTTTTCTTCGTAAATTGCTGGGATGAGAGCAAGTTCTTTTATGGCTCTGGCTTTCATGGACTGAAGAACATCATTAACTTTCGGCTTTGTTCTGTCTGGTGGGTGATTATGGTTGTCATCTATTTTGATTGCAATGTTATTACGGGTGTTGATAGTAGCTGGACAGTAAAGGGTGGAACACTGTCAGTAACATTTCCCTCCTCGTCTTGTCTTAAGTTGAAACTTCATGCCATTATGTTTAAAGTTCTGGTTGCCTAGTCTGTAGCAAATGTGGCATCTAACTGTAAATTAGCCATGATTAACTTTGAATGATTGTACTAGCAAAGACATATGAATTACAGAACATATCGCCAGCTTGCAGTGAACATTGTCAAATGCTTAACATGCCAAGCTTCCAAGCGTGGCCTCACATTACATTAAAAAATAAATTACCTGGAAAAAATAATTATAGGCTAATTACTAAAACAACAGATAACATAATAACAACATATATTGTACTAAGCATGTTGGAATAGCCAGAATAGGTAATTTTAAAATGTTGGAATAGCCAGAAAACATCAACACAGCAAAATCATCTCTTTACAGAACACGCAGACACCACCTCTACCGAAAACCCAACCAGACATTATACTTGATGGAAAATGGACGGAAACTTCAAATGTAGATAGATTTCTACTCTTCGACGAGATGCATCAAGCTGGAAGATATTCGTATCTGGGAATTACAGAATATAAAACACCGGAAAAATTTGTTTTTGTTCCAGTGCTATCTATTGTGTATTGTTTATTGTTCTGCATATTCCTGTTCGTATAATTTCCGCTTTAGTTTTTTTTCATAGTTGAGCTCTCTAACGGTGGTCCAGATTTTTAAAATGGTATCAAATGTGGCGCATTTTCTTCAATTGCGTCTTCAAATACTGATAAAAATATTATCTAACTAAGGACATAGTCGGAATAGGGGGTGTACTTTTACGGTGGGCGGTCTAGGGACTGCTTTAGGTTCCCAACACTTCCAAATGGTTGTGATTATTTTAAAGTTCATATATAGCAAAACAAACTTACAAGGCCTTCCCCTTCTACTACACAAAAACAAAGTTAAGAGAGTATGCTTTTATAAATATAAAAGCCGTAAAAATAGACAAAACAAGAAACGTTTAATAAATCACTGTTTAGATAGGACACATAATTGTTAAGCTATGCAACGACAATGTTAAGTTTACGTGGATGATAGAAGTAGTCTGTTTAACACTTATTCTGGTAGTTTTTTTATAATAAGTTTTAAGATGGCGGAATTTTATAGGCGTTTCTAATAGATGTATTAAGGTTTTTACAGTCAAGAATCGATGGTGATAAGAAAGATGATGCAGTTAGCGATAGTTTGCAGAAAGGTTAAATATAATCGCTGCTGTTTCTTAGAGGATAAGAAGTGCTACTCTGAACATAAGGGGGAGAAATTGACGCAAATAATATGAAACGCCGCCTTTATCAATTATTTAATCGTTTTCTCCTACGTTCAATAAGTAACTCCCAGCCTTTTTCCTTATAAAGGCGCTCCATATAAACGATGGCAACCCTGTTAAAATACGCATGACCTCCTGTTGATTTTTTTCAAGATTATAAGAATCAGTATGCTGCAATTATCCAAAACCTCACAAGTATACATTATACCCGAATATTGTACGAATTTTAAAAAGTTTTTTTTCAAAGTTTTGCCTATTCATCTTAAATTTCAGTTTTCTAAGGGCACCAGTTGTTTTCGAGCTTCATAAGTGATAATCTCAATATGTTCATTTTTATTTTGCATCTTGCGAGGGCGTTACTAAAAGATATTTTTTCTATCAGTTATGAAATGCAAGTTTTCAGTCGGAATCATTATTTGTTTTTTTTCATGGTTAAAGAACATTAACCATTTGTTTGACCACTTACTTAGTCCATTTAAATCGCGATTAATTAAAAATCAGATATTGTCCTTATCTCTACTCGTATAACTAAGTGACGCACGTCGTCGGCAAACAATTTAAAGAGAAAAAGTAGGTTTTTTTCCCATATCGTTTATGAACAGCAAGAACAAGAGGGTTCCGATAACAGATCCTCATGGAACACCTGCTTTAACATATGATATTTGATTACCTTTTGCTTTTTTAAACCCCTCTTTGCAAGGAGATAATTTTGAAACAAATATATAAGGCGGTTGGTTATGCAAACATATTTAAGTTTATTAAGAAGAGCTTTACTGTACAAAATGCTATAAAAGTCGCAAAAACGAGCAGCTAAATTCTTTCTTTTCTAATGAACTGAGAACAGAGTTGTAAATTTCAATAAATTGATATACCGTTAAGTGCTTAGGTAGAAGGCCCGATTGGTATGGGTAAATCGATTTGTTTTCGAATAAATGGTTTCAAACATTTGCATTGCATATATATGACTCTTTCCCTAACCTTACTTACACAGCGTATTCATATAATAGGTCTATAGTTTGACCGTAGGGAAGCATCCCTCTTCTTGAAAAAGGGTGTTACATTAGCCAGTTTCCAAGATGTGGGATTTTTTCTTTTTTCGAAGGATTTGTTAAATAGAACACATTATTGTCGTGTTATGCCGCTGGGTTTAGCATGTAGCATTCGATGCCTTATGCAGTCAGGCCCTGATGCTTTTTTCGATCAAATATTTCAAAGACTCCATCTTTAATTTCAGTCTCAGTTATTTCAAAATATGCAATATAGAAATTAGTTTTTCAGTAAAAGGACGCGAGATCTTTACCTTCGTTGATTCAATACAGTGCTCTAAAAAGGTTTCAGTGGGCAAAGCCCCCTCCCAGGTACATGTTTGTTTATTTTATTTTTTTCAGTGCACGTACTTCATTTTACTTAAGTTGTGAAATCTTATCCCTTTTTGTGTGGTTTTTGGGGGATTTGCCAACATAGTACAACTAGTGCTCCCCACCCCGGCAATACAGCCTTGCTAGCGACAAAGATACTAACCTGACCATTAATACGTTCGAAACACACGGATATTCAACCTAATTCTATACAAATTAATAGATGCTCACCCTTTTAACTACTATGAATGATTTAACCTATAACTGAACACATGATCGGAAATTTTATCACCTTTAAAAATGCTGATTTTGTATTTCGAAATTTATTTTAAATAAAAATATAACGACCATTGATATAGTGCCATTATCATTTTTCATGTTGGGATAAGTCAAGATGGTACGATTAATAAGGTTTTTTAAGTTAACTTTCAAGAAATCAATTTTTAACTAGGTCGACGTTCCGGTAAACCAAGTTGTCTAAAATTGTGTGAATTACCAGGAACTAAAAAAAGATTGTGAAAATAGTATGTTTACCTGGTACTCACATGACGTCAAGATCGAAATAATAAAATTAATGTAAGTCTAGCCTCTCTTTCGGACAATTCAAGAATGTAACCTGTTTATAACTGGTATACAGTTGATGGAGCGGAGTTTATTTGAAGTATTTCAATAAAAAAATCACATGTAAACCCCGCTGCCAATATACCAGACAGATGACTGACAGAATTGACCACAGTAATCACAAATATTGAATATTACTGCAGCGTTTTATCTGAGAAATAAAAGAACAAATTACCATGGCTCTTTTTAATTAAGTCATTGGTCGGCGTCATTTATGTCTCTTATCTCATATTTAATGACCCGTTTCTATTTTGTACCATATCTGAATGGGTTTTTTTTATATTTTGGTGCTTTATATTATGAAATAGATTCACTTTAACTTCGTGTAAATATTTTTCCTGTATCATAAGAGATAAAGAATTAAAGCGATGACGAAAAAGGATCTTCATGTGTCATTGTCATACAATTTGAATCGCCCTGTGTAACATTTATGTACCTTGGATCATTGTAATCGATTGTAAATAGTCATATCTCAATATTTCAATAAACATTGTCATATGATCTTCACTGTTGTTAATTGATTATCACAAGCATGTTCAAGGTCACAATGTACGGGTATAGTATAGTATATGCTTTCAGAATGTTCAAATGATTTGAAGGATGGAAGGTACACATGAAGACATGATAGGCATGATAGAGTACTAGCAGTGTTATACATTTTAATATAAAAGTTAAATATAAATATACATACAATTTTTAAATAAGCAAAAAATACCAAAGTAGCATTCAAATTTTAAAAGTCCAAAAACACAAAAACGATGCAATACAAACACAAAAGAAAACAACACACAAACAAAAAAACTCAGAAAATGAGAGTGAACTCAGGTGCTTCGTAATAAGCAGCGTCTTTTGTGGTCAATTAGGGCAAGTTACATGTAAGTCCGGTTAAGGAATATACTGTGGAAGCCATAGGACTAACCTATATCTGCATTCATTTGAAAGACTGATATCTTGTATTTGTCTACAAGTACATGATGTCTTCCATAAAATGCATGTTTATTCCCTTTTACTATTTGAACAGAATGATGTTTGTTTGTTTGAGATCTATATTGTGGCGTCCTGTTTTTATTGCAGGAGTATCTGAGAAAACCCCTGACAGAGGAAAAAAGTGGCAATTCGTGTCAATAAAGATTGGAGCATAACCCTGGGTGAGACTCAAACTCACAACCTCAGTTCTACAAGAACGTGATAAATAGAATATGACTAGTTACCTTACCCTTATACAGAAGTACCGAATTAAATTAAACCTCATTAAACTAATATTATTAATTACCGGGGTATGAAGGCACATCAAGATCCAACCAGGACCATGTGGTAGATCAAACTGTAAAAACTAATTATCTAATTTAAAAGTCAGTGATGGCATTTCTTTATTAGTTTAATCCATAATTTCTAGTGATTTTTATCATAGAATATTTTACATACAGGTCAGAACAAATGGCAGTCAAGTAAAATATTAATCTGCACATTATAATTACAATACAGAATGAGATGAGTGTTTCTCTAATTTTGACGTAATATTTCAACCGCTTGACCGGTGTGGAAAAAATATTTCTCGTCACTAGTGAATTTGTTGTTCTCAGCATTTGATTGGTTAAAAATAATAACGTCACAATAAGAACTCATGACGTCATAAACAAAACACCTTCAATTTACCGCGTATTCACGTCATGAACGTAAAATTGGGGTTGAGAGAATTTGTACTTCGTTTCGCAAATTTACTACTTTTTAAAATTAGAGAAAGAGAATCTTACATTAGTACTCTTGGATTATCGGATTTCTCCAATCTCGATAGTTAAATTATGGAAATTCCATAATTTAACTATCTCGATTGGAGAAATCCGATAATCAACTCGTACCAATGTAAGATCCTATATTTACATTATTTGTTGGTTATAGATTTTATTATTTACTGTATCAAACTTAAAATTTATTAATAAAATGTGATATGGTATTTTTAGCCAACCTCCATGGTAAAGTGATCCCCCACCACTGCTCTAATACCTGTAACACATTAAAACTTGTAACACAAAATAAACAATGTGTCATTGTATTTTTCAATTTTCCAAATACTTTATTTGTAAATAATAACTGCATTATTCTTTGTTAATATTGGGCGTGTTGTTACAACAAGCATCTAGAGCAGACTGCCTTTATTAATAGAAACGAAATACTATAACACAAACTATTATCTTTAATAATTTATCAATATTATTACAAATACCATTGTGTTCTAAAACACTATTACATGAGAATTTAATGGATAATGGGGAAAAATGCCTTTGGATATTAGCATTTGCACAACATAAATATAAATGTGACCTTTCCATGATTTGGATTGAAAACTGTAGACAGAAGTGAACACACAATATAAGTACCATATCTTCTGAAAAAAATGTTGAATAATGAGAAAGTAACGAACTCTAGCGAATATCGGTATGTGTGCAATCTTTCTGTCTTATGGTAAGGATCTGGGTAGAGAACAGTGTGAGTAGATGATTACACAAAATAATTTAATCATTTTGTTTTGTTTTGTTTTCAGGATCTATGTATAGAATCGAACTGTATCAGGAGTTATTTATGCAAAAAAATTTAAGAACTGTATATTCTTCACTGTCAACAGCCTGAACTCCACAAGCCATAACTTATGTTTAGTTACATTTTTGGTGATACTGCATCACATTTTAATAACCCTTCATACCAGCTACCACCAAAAGTATTGTTTTCAATTGCTCAATAAAACAATTAATGATAATCTCTTAACTCAGTGCCTAGTGTTATTGCAAGTAATAAACAGTTCTATAAATAATAAGAATGTAGCTTAATATGCCACACACGTACATGAACATTTTGTGTAAGTTAAACAATTTTACCCAAAATGATAAATTGTAATGGTTGTATGACTAAAACAAACTTTGTAGATATACAATTATATGTAATTTGCTTTAAATGGTAAATACCCAATTATGATTATATATTCTACTAAATTTGAATTTGAAATCTACTGTGCCTGTAGTTAATTAGTTTTTCACAGTTATAAATTCAATAAAAATATATACTAATTGTCAAATAATTATGTAAAATTATTCAGAAAGACGCCTTTACAAAATTAAAATTTGTGAGATATCCATGCTTTAAAAATGAAGTATAAAAGAACATTGTCAACAAATATTCTTAAAATTCAATATCTTTCCTCTGTGTCAATTATACTCAATTATTGACTAAAGTTTACAGTGCTTTAAGGTCAGAGCAATTTAATAAACAGTTTGCAAAAAAATATGTTTATGTATTCAAACAAAGCTATAATTAACTAAAAATATGTCCATTTCTATAAGTAAAACTTTGAACATTTGTTAAAAGTTTTATTTATTCTGGGTCAAAATCTTAATAAATGCATCTATTGATCAGAATATATAATAAAATGACCTAATCTTTATATAAAGAGCAGGAATTAATGTGATTTTTTTACAAATGACCTTGAACTTCAAACAACACAACATTCAAACTAGAGTAACAACACCTGTGAGCAATGCTCACCATTGATACCCCCCGCTTCACAATCACTTTGAAAATTCAGGTGTTACTTAATTATGAAATTGAAACTTTATCTAGTTAAACATGAAGGCGAAATTGCAGATAATACATGTAACCCTCCCCAATCCCCCAAAGAATGGCATCCCCTATGTCAATGACAAATTCCATGTTTTTCTATGGCAAACCTCCAATAATATTCTGATCAAAATGTTTAATATCCAATGCACAATGGCAATATGTGACCAAGATTCTGTATAAGTTTCAACAAATTCCATTCAGTGGTGTAGGAGGAATTGCAAATAAAAGATGGGTATCCCATTATGTCCATTACAAACTCCATGCTTTTCTATGGGAAACCCCAAATATCATTCCGATCAAAATGTTAAATATCTCCTGCACAATGACACTATATGACATGGATTCTGTGTAAGTTTCAACAAATTCCATTCAGTGGTGTAGGAATGAGTTGCACATAAGAGATGGGTATCCCTTATGTCCATGACAAAGTCCATGTTTTTCTATGGGGAAACCCCAAATATCATTCCAATCGAAATGTTATATATCTAGTGCACAATGGCAATATGTGACAACATTCTGTGTAAGTTTCATCAAATTCCATTTAGTGGTGTAGGAGGAGTCGCACATAAGAAATGGGTATCCCCTTGTGTCAATGACAGTCCATGTTGTTCTATGGGAAACCCCAAATATCATTCCGATCAAAATAATAAATATCTCCTGCACAATGGCACTATGTGACAAGGATTCTGTGCAAGTTTCAACAAATTCCTTTCAGTGGTGTAGGAGGAGTTGCACATAAGACATGAAGACCCCCTTAGGTCAATGACAATGTCCATGTTTTTCTATGGGAAACCCCAAATATCCATCCGATCAAAATGTTAAATATCTCCTGCACAATGGCACTATGTGACAAGGATTCTGTGTAAGTTTCATTAAATTCCATTCAGTGGTGTAAGAGGAGTTGCACATAAGAGATGAGGGCCCCCTTAGGTCTATGACAATGTCCATGTTTTTCTATGGGAAACCCCAAATATTGATCCGATCAAAATGTTTAATATCTCCTGCACATGATGGCACTATGTGACAAGGATTCTGTGAAAGTTTCATTAAATTCCATTCAGTGGTGTAGGAGGAGTTGCACATAAGACATGAGGACCCCCTTAGGTCAATGACAATGTCCATGTTTTTCTATGGGAAACCCCAAATATCGATCCGATCAAAATGTTAAATATCTCCTGCACAATGGCACTATGTGACAAGGATTCTGGGTAAGTTTCATTAAATTCCATTCAGTGGTGTAAGAGGAGTTGCACAAAAGAGATGAGGGCCCCCTTAGGTCTATGACAATGTCCATGTTTTTCTATGGGAAACCCCAAATATTGATCCGATCAAAATGTTTAATATCTCCTGCACAATGGCACTATGTGACAAGGATTCTGTGAAAGTTTCATTAAATTCCATTCAGTGGTGTAGGAGGAGTTGCACATAAGAGATAGGGACCCCCTTAGGTCAATGACAAAGTCCATGTTTTTCTATGGGAAACCCCAAATATCATTCCGATCAAAATGTGAAATATCTCCTGCACAATGGCACTATGAGACAAAGATTCTGTGTAAGTTTCATCAAATTCCTTTCAGTGGTGTAGGAGGAGTTGCAAATAATAGAAAGTGTAACGGACGGACGGAGGACGGACGGACGGACGGACGGAAGGACGGACGGACGGACACCATGAACACTATATACCCCCCGCTTTTCAAGCGGGGGGTATAATAAGTGTTTTCAGTTCTTTACAAATGTACACAAATTTTAATAAATAAATAACATCTTGTTTTTTTTTATTTTTTCACACAAATACATTCCAGCCAATGGACAATTATGGATATATGGGTACAGCTAATTTTGTTTTCCACAAAACATGTGTATATATTGATAGGAAATATGAACCAGAAATGGAATTTCTAACAACTTGATTTGTACTTATTTTGCTAGATCATGTGATCGATTGATTTAATCATTTCTTAACATCAAAGGAGCAATATTTTAGCCATAGTCAGGATGAGTACAAGTTAATATTCAACAACAAATCAACTAGGGAAAGGGACAGACCAAAGCTTAGACAATTTTGACGGACAATTTAACAATAAGGAAGTACTAGGTAGATATTAAAACTTCAGCTATTGGAAACAGTTATAATCTGCCTACTCTATTTAGGGAAAACTATAAAATGTGTCTTTATCGGGCAAGAAGCATGCATATGGAAATGGAAAAACAGGCTAACCAATTTGGTCTGCGGTCATACTTTCCATATTACATAATCTGGCAACCTCCAACAATGAGAGGGCCTCTACTATTCACTACATTTCTTTAATATACAATTTATTATTAGCGGACCATCAACTAAACAGGCACACAATTAGCGGTGCCGTTTCCGAAAAGAAGAAATTTGTCCTATAGGGTCTAATGTTGAACTAAGTCCTACTATCGTGGTCATTTTACAATGCTGTGTGGCATAAAAAACACAAATTTTAAAAATTAAAAATGCCCAAAGAATACTGGTGACAGGTTTTGTTTCAATAAGTTAACCTGTTCAAAGAAAAAGCCTTTTTTTTTATAACTTTTTTCTAATAAGACCTAAAAGTAAGTCCTGCAGTGGTGGCCATTTTGAATTACTAATAGGCATAAGAAACATAAACTTTATAGAGGACCATCCACACAATAGTGCCTGTGGTTTCAGAGAAGAAGATTGAAATGTAAAAGTTTTCAGACGACAGTGACAACAACAGACAGAGTTATGACCATATCTCACTGACCCATTGTGTCAGCTGAACTACAAAGCATTATTTTTAATGTTTCATGCATTTACTAGAACATGTAGTTTCAAAGAATTTTACACAAAGATCAGTCATGGCTAACTTTGTCAAGGACCTCACATTCATTATTAGTAAAAAAACATTTTTATCTATAGTTTATTTTATCTATATTTAAGATAAGAACATTGAATAATATTGATATATTTCAATATATATTTTACTAAAGGATAGAAAACTGTGACTGCCACTGGAATGCATGGAGTATTGGATTGGGGTTAATTTATTATGTTATAGTATCTACAATTATACTTTGAGGGACCATGTTTCTTTAGCAATCAAGACATTATGCAGAATATTTGTAGAGGACAACATTTCTAAAAAGCTTGTCTTCAAGTGCCCAAGTTTTTCAAAGAAGAAAGTTTAATGATGAACAGACAGAAAAAATGCAAAGTGATAGCAATAGCTCACCACTACTTTCTGTCAAATGAGATGAAAAGGAAAAATTTTATTCCCAACTGGTGAAATGATGGTTGCATATTAGCACAACAGAACTTTGAGAAATCATATATGAACATAAAAAAGAGAATACATCATGTGATCTAATAGAAACATTCATGTACTTAAAGCAGATTTAAAAGTTGAATTATATTTAAAATATATAACAAAGATCAGAAGAGTAAAAGTTTAACATGAAAGCCATCCTCACAAGTTAGGGTTTCTGTGTCCACGAACCCCTGACGAACTTAGCTTGGAAATTCCCGGGCTCATAGTCACTTTTTTGATTGGCTACATCATACCTTGATGTAGCCAATCAAAAGCTCACATTTATTCGCGGTTTGGTTAGGGGATATCCCAATGTTGATTGTAAATAAACCAAAACGGATGTGTTGCATAGACCATGTAAAAGTCAGTGCAT
The DNA here is from genome assembly GCA_944474755.1 of Limnoperna fortunei. NCBI lineage: Eukaryota > Metazoa > Mollusca > Bivalvia > Mytilida > Modiolidae > Limnoperna > Limnoperna fortunei. The sequence goes on along the minus strand of OX104115.1, from coordinate 21,810,708 downwards.
TTTGTACAGTAGTGTTAATAGTTTGTTATTACTGCGTTATTTATTAGTTACGTTTTCTTCCCACTCAAGAATGAGTAAGAATGAATTCTGCCAAACATTTGCTTCTTTCAAGCAATTTCATTGGTTGATATTTTGAAGGATTGACGTCGTACGAAAATCTTCTAGCCCTGGAATTTCCTAGCTAAGTTTGCCAGGGGTTCATGGACACATGTGGACACAAAACCTCTGACTTGTGAGGATGCATGAAAGCATGATAAAAGATTTAATGGCATAAAGAACACCACATGGAAACTAGAGGCTCCCAGGAGCCTGTATCGCTCACCTGAACCTGAAACCAAACAACCCTTTTTTATATCGAATTTCGTTCCTATAAGGAATTGACCAACACTTCTGCAAAAGTCATTAATTTTGACTTTTAAGGGAAATAACTCCTATAAGGAGGAGCTTTTGATGCTTAGGAGGGAGGTTCACATGAAATTTGCCGTACCTGTTATACTTTTTCAACTATCAGCCAAAAAATCCCTTGACCCCCCCCCCTTTCTATTTTAAGCCAACGTAGCTATGTAGGTAGTCAGCTGTAATGATTTGCACAATTTTGGTAGAGGACATCCTAAAGATGATGTGTGCAATGTTTCAAAGCAGTCCTTTCATTGGTAAGAGGAGAAGATTTTTTAAAATCAATTAAAATTCATTAAAAAAATGTTCTAAGAGAATAATTCCTAAACGGTTAATCGGACAATCTTGACCCTAAAGTCATTTTTGTAGCCCTCATAGAGCAGAACAATTAAGCAATGCTAACTTTTTCTCCAGTTCTAAAAATTTTCAAGATTGTGTGGCAAAAATAGCAAAAATGATCAATTTCGACAATTAAAGGGTAATAACTCCTACAAGGAGTCATCATACAACTTCAACACAATGGATTGTTTTGTAGAGCTTTCGATGCTGATGAAGGCTGGTCTCTTCAGTTTTCCTGTATCTGTCATACGTTTTGAGCAATAAGCCAAAAACTGTATTTTGACCCCCCCCATTCTATTTTTAGCCATGGCAGCCATGTTGGTTAATCTGTGGCCATGGTTTGTGCAAACTTGGTTGAAGACATTTGACGGATAATGTGTACAAAGTTTCAAAGCAGTACTTTCAGTGGTTTCAGAGGAGAAGATTTTTAAAAATCAATTAAAACCGATAAAAAAAAACAGTTCAAGTGGAATAACTCTTAAACGGTTTATCAGACAATCTTGACCCTAAAGACATTTTTATAGCTCTCATAGAGCAGAACAATTTAAACAATGCTAACTTTTTCTCTAGTTCTAATAATTTTCAAGATTTCGACGCAAAAATGGCAAAAATCATCAATTTCGACAATTAAAGGGCAATAACTCCTAAAAGGAGTCGTCATACGACTTTGACCCAATGGAGTGTTTTGTAGAGCTTTTGATGCTGAAGAAGGAAAGTCTCCTCGGTTTTCCTGTATCTGTAATACTTTTTGAACTATAAGCCAAAAACTGTATTTTGAGTACCCTGTTCTATTTTTAGCAATGGTGACCATGTTTTTTTAGGAATCAAAAATTCCAAACAATAGTTTGGTAAAGGACATGCTAAGCAACAACCATACCAAGTTTGGTTCTGTCAACAGCATTTTTTGAAATCATTGTTTTGAAGAAATATTTTGATACCTCAGAATAAAATATATAAGTTATAAATAAATTATACTTGAGAGATAAAAACTAAATAAATTAACAAATTTACTCTAATTTCTAATAAATTCTCACTCTTCCAAACCACCATGAGGAAAAATTAATAATCAACTTGTGAACCTTGTTGTTATTAAGTGCTGATTGATTAAGAATTATGTCATGCGGACACTACTTTATTATGACTAAAGAATGTTGTTCTTAATACTTATACAAACAATGCAAACTCACAGAGATTACACTGTGGTAAAGAAAAATCAATACAAAATAACCTAAAATTACCGACATGTTTTTTTTAGCAATACATAAAATATAACAGAGTTCCTAGATATCTAAAATACAATACATACATGTAGCATTTCAAAGCAGTCTCACTCTCACATGCTCATGGAAATGCATTTGTTTCGACCCTTTGTCTGCAAGAAATTTTTCCCAAAATTTAAATGATTTTAATTACAAACGAATATATCCATTTGATAAATGGACGATGTGTTCATCATATCTCCCCAGGCCACTGCAAAGTACTGAAAATCCATGTAACACAGCACCAAACAGTAACCAGAAATGATAGCGATATAAAATTCAAAAGGTTTGTGTTGTTAAAATAACAGAATTAATGCCAGCACGTTTTGTCAGAAACAAACGGACAAATAAATGTTAACATGTCACTGAAAAAAATTTTAGGTCATAGAAGTTTGACATAAAACTGCTTTGCATAAAAGATCATGACATAAATGCAAGAAATTTGACAGTTCAAATGATTAAGAGTAAAATAAAAGACCTGCATACACAAACTAATAAATAAACGATTAAAAATGTCTAACCTTACAAAGCACAACCAACCATACAGCACATCACATTCTGGGTTGACGTCTACTGGCGCTAAACAAAAACAGAACAAGATTTTTAAAAAATCACTAAAACAAAAACAAGAAATATTTGTTTTAAACAGATTGATTTTGATTTTTTTTAAACTTTTTTTTATAGAATTCGCAAAGATATAATGTTGGCTATAAATTACTGATAAACAAAATATAAAATTATAAGGCAATTAAAAAACCAGGCATACAGGTTTTCGAAGCCATGCAACAAGATATGGCACGTCAGGAGATGTCACAAGAATCTATTACACATATTTTCAGATGGTCATAAGAGACACAATTGGTAAACCTTAAACTTTAAAAGGTGAAGATCTCCATTTTAGAAATTATCGAAACAATCTAAGAGACTATATATATTACATCTAAAAGCCTTATAAAAAAAAAAAAACAAAAAAAAAAAACAATTGGTCAATCCAAAAAAGTTTAAGGTTCTAATGTGTCACAGCTGTAGTCTCGATCATCCAGACGCTTAATTACATTTGTGCGTCTGGATTCATTTCTATATTGAACTCGTTACCATTACGCCCAAAACTGGGCGTAATTTTTTATTGGATGATATTTTTATTATCTAAAAAATTACTTCCGTTCATATCAAGAAGTGTATAAAAAATTGTGCCAAAGTTTACATTTGAATATTTTTATAAAATATAACTTGATCAATTAATTAAACAAATATTATTGTTGTGCACAATCAAGAGTGAATCTGAATGTGACCGTCATATTATAAGTATGCATGGTTTTCCTGGTTTAAAAATAGGGCCCTAAAAATAGAATCATTGTTTTGTCTCCACCTATTGGTAGCGAAATTACAACAAGGTGATCCCAGATGCTTTAATATATGCGTCTGGGTGATCGAGACTATCACAGCTGATAAATGAAAATGATATAAGGGAGATAACTCAACAAAAATTTGAAAAAAAATTAAGTCACAAGATATACAATACAGATTTATCAAACATGCATGCCTTGAGATGGATATTTATTTAATTTTTAGTTTAGTAACATTAGGTGTTCCTTACCAGGCAAGCTTTCCTTTTGAAATCAGCATTGTTATGTGCATCATTCAAATGTTCATGCCTTTTTGAGATGCTTTATTGCATACAATTTCAATTCTGTCCAAAGCCTGCCTTACATGTAGTCCAGTTTTAGTGTTATTTAATAACATTCTAATTTGTCTGTTAGTTTTTCAGGCATGAAGATCTCCTCATTTGAGTACATGCGATGTTGGTTTCTAGGATTGGATGTTCTCCCGATTTCACTTGCACTAAGACTGTTATAACATGTTGCTAGGAAACACAACTATAACACTATAATAACAGTGCCAAACGGTAGGTATTAGTAGGTGATCATGATTTCTGTTGGATCTAACATGTCACTAAAATATAAAATAATAGGCAAATGAGCTAGATACAGAATTTAATTCTACAAATATACAAGTCACAATTTCAATAAATTTAAATTGATTTAGTTAAGGAAAAAATAATGTTTTCTCTATCTAGGGATAACATAATTTCCATTGTAAACATTTAATATACTGATAAACAAAATATAAGGACTTGGCGTACAGGTTTTCGATGAAATGGAACAAGATATGGCTATTCAGGAGATGTCCAAAAATCTTGTACACATATTTTCAGATGGTCATTAGAGAAACAATCTGTAAACCTCAAACCTTAAAAGGTAAAAACTTAACTAAATCTCAATTTGAGAAATTATCGCAATAAACGGGAAACAATGTTTGAGACTATATACTACATCTAAAAGCCTTATAATAAAAAACAGTTGGATAATCCAAAAACGTTTAAGGTTCTAATGTGTCACAGCTGATAAATGAAAATGATATAAGGGAGATAACTCAACAAAAATTTGAAAAAAATTAAGTCACAAGATATATAATACAGATTTATCAAACATGCATGCCTTGAGATGGATATTTATTTAATTTGAAGTATAGTAACATTAAGTTTTCCTTACCATGCAAGCTTTGCCTCATGTGCATCATTCAAACTTTCATGCCTTTATGAGATTCTGTCCAAAGCCTGTCTTCCATGTAGTCCAGTTTTAGTGTAACATTAATAAAAATTAGCAAGTATATGTAATTTGTGTCTTAGTTTTTCAGGCATGATGATCTCCTCATTTGAGTACATGCGATGTTGGTTTTAGGATTGGATGTTCTTCGGATTTCACATGCACTAACATGTTGCTAGGAAACACAACTGATTTCTGTTGGATCTAACATGTCACAAAAATATAAAATAATAGGCAAATGAGCTTGGTACAGAATCTTATTTTACAAATGTATAAGAGACAAAAACTTGTTAAAAATTCACATATATAAATTTTAAAGAGATAAAGTTAATGATTAACTACAAAAAAATGTTTTCATTATCCAGTGATAACAAAATTTCCATTGTGAACATTTAATATATAGTGTAACAAATTATATTAAATGTGCACAATGGAAATTTTGTATCCCTCGATAGAGAAAATATTTTTTTTTGTAGTTAATACTTATAAGTTCAAACATGAGAATCTACGCAAAATTTACTTTTTTGAAAACAAAATCAATAAGTAACTGTAAGTGTTCCCCTGAGTAACATATGACACCACCCCTGAGTAATATATATGATGTCAAATGGGCCATATATGTCTCTATGAACGAGATTAATTTTTTCCAATCCTTTGATAGATAATATTTTCTAGCCAATCAAAAGTCAGTAAACTCGTACAATTAATTTATATAAATATTGAAAAAAAAAAATGAAAATAAAAACCAAAGAAACACACACTACATATGTATCTTAAATGTATGGTGTTCCTTGTCTTTTTTTTCTTTTCTTAAAACATTACAGCAATTCTAACACATTTAACACATTATGACATATACTGAATTATTTTCCATATTATTTACAAATAAATTGGAATATAGTCTGTAATTAATAAAAAATTACAATATAAATTAAAAAAACAAATAAACAGATTTTATAGGTAATTTGTGTTATTTTCCTTTGATGTGTTCCGACTGATAATGCTTGTCTCAGCATACTAGTCGTGATACAAAAAATATCAGGCTGTTCATTACCGGGGATGCATGACTAATGGCATAGGAATCTGATTACCTCACAGTAACTTACAAAATGTTCAAAAATAAACAAAGCAAGATAAAATAAAACACAATCTAATATTAAACCCACTTCCCCCAAATGAAAAAGAACAACAAAAAAACAAAAACTAATAATCAAATATTACATGTTTTCCTAGAAATATAGCATAGGTCTGCTTGTAGTAAGGACCCCCTACAGCGCTCTTTTGATTTAATGATTTTAAAAATGACATGCAATATTCTCTGCCCTCGGTTCTCGAACACTAAAGCTACATAAATAATCTGAACAAAAACTCTTCAAATTGCACAAACATCAAAATTCAACAGTGAAGTGAAAAATCCCTATAAAAATATTCTTCATTAGCCAGAAGAACTTGCGAATAACCTCGGTCATTTTTTTGTTAATCCGACAAATCACAAAATTATAATAGCCATTACGACAGTAAAATTGGGCCTACACAAGAACCTACAACTCATTATATGCTGTGCATCAATACATTTTAATTAAAATTGGAATTTCTAAATAAATGATGTGCAAATCGTATCTCCCCTGGCCACTGCAAAGTACTGAAAATTAAAAATAACACAGCACCAAACAGTTACCAGAAATGATAACGATATATAAAATACAAAATATAGAAAACAATAAAAAATGAAACTGACACTCTATTGGAAAATCGGTCAGAAACGTTAATAACGAAATAATAGTTAATACCGTTGTCAAAGACAAAGAGGAAAATATTAAAAACACAAAATTTGACACCCCATATTATAATTAAGAGTAAAATAAAAGATTCTCATTCACAAACTATAACATAAAGGCTTAAAAATGACTTGCCTTGTAACCTTACACAGGATCAATGAAATACACGTCCATTCATTACGCCACATTCCATTTGAATGACGTTGACTTTAAATAACGTAGCACTCCGTTTTCAAATATCCCTCCGACAAAATAATTCCTTGGAATTGTTTTGAATAACAGATTGATTCTGTAATTTTTTAGAACTTTTGCATGGATATCATAAAGATATATTCTTAGTTCTAAATTACAGATAAACAAAATATAAGGCGTTAATGGTTTTAGGTAGTGGCTTTCTCACGGTGATATCTCAGGTTCACCCTAACATGCTCACCTGAGATGTACCGTGAGAAAGCCACTACCAAAAACCAATTGCCTTATATTCTGTATGTACTACATCAAGTACCCTTATACCTCGGGTGCATTTAAATCTTCTAATACATCATTAACTGACAAACTAACAAATGAACACAGTATAAGGGAGATAACTCAACAAAAATTTGAAAAAAATACTTACATGATTTTTAAAGATTAGGATGCAATATATGGTTTTGTGCATTAAAATATTTTCAACAGAGGTCGTGGTCTTGTTTTGTCAAATAAAAACATGTGTGACATTTTTGCATAGATCCAATTGTACTGGAAATGTTGTACATATATTTAATTTGTGTCCTGCATTTTCAGTTTCATGGTAATTTGATAAGATTTTTATAAAATCATCGATAAAAATCAGCTGTTTCATGTGAGAAAATCGGACAAATCATTAGCATTTACCTTCATTTGAAAAATTCTGACACTGTAACGCCTAACAGAAGAGCAATATGACATATATATTTGTTTATTTTGATCAATTTCCAAGCAGAAAAACACTAGCAAAATACTTGTCATCCACCTCGATTTCACACAATTTTGTTGACAAGGAACATGCTATTTTAATGCATCAGAGAGAGCTAAAGCTAGGAGTCAAATGGTCTTATAGGCAGTCTCGGGGTTTTACTACTATAACAAGGATGACAACCAAATATTATATATATTTCTTTTCTATAAACATGACACTTTCTACTGACACTTCAAAAATTTATTGCATTTCATTTATCATAGATGTGAGTAAACTGCAACTGGACCGTACTACTATATTAAGGAATTTCACAGGGGGACATTCGAAACTAAACTACAAAACCGTATACTGCTACCTTTAAGTCTAAAAATGTCATTTTTATTTGCAACTTTGTTTCTTCTGCCTATACATTATTAAATTCTGACTAAAAATTACTTAAACTGAACCTTGTATTTGCTTTGGTTGAAAAGATATAATGTTTTTAGAACATGTACCTTACTGCAAGTTTTCGGATTTAAATTCATGCAAGATTTCATTGACATAAAAAAGCATAAAACTTTTTTCTAATGAACAGTATGGCAAAAATAAAATTATATATTTGTGCGCTTACAACCAAGCTTTGTTTACAAAGTCGAGAGAGTTGAGAGAAATGCAAAATTAAGGTTACTTGTCATTACAAGGCAAAAAAATTTAAGCATATTAGGCTTTTTATATGAAAATATAAAAAATAGAGTTTTAGAGAAAAAAAAATAGGGTGGTAAAAGCCAAAAAAAGAAACCACATGTAATGATCACAAAATGTATACCAAATAAGAATCAAATGCAATCAAATTCCATTTGGTCATAAATCTTACCGTTATGATGATTCTTCCTTTCTGTGTCTGGGCTTAACACGGTCAAAATCACAAGAAGACAAGATGGTGTAAAAATGCAGTCAAAATCTTTGTCAAATCACAATACTAAAGTTCTTCCTACTCAGTAGTGACCTGAAAAAGATAGTGATCTGAATATCACATTAGCTGACCACTTTTATAAAGAGCTTGAAGAAAACATATTTGTGAATTATGTCAGATTCAAGGCATGCCTAGAAATATCACAACTTAAGTTTAAAAGTGAACAGATGAGAATAGTGTGCAATAGTTGATATCAAGTGCACAATAGGCTAATTTTAATTGAATACTTTCTGTCTACTTGCAATAAACACACAACACTATTGTAATAAAGGCGGGGAAAAATAATAACTTTTTACTCATTTCAGTGACATAAAAGGGTGAAGAATTTTCTGTTTGTTTTTTTCCCACATGTTTTAAGTTGCCTGCACATACAAACACATAGGTGTAGTTGTTACAAACATGAGTAGAGAAACTTAACAAAGTACCTGACAGTTACAGTGCTTAAACTAAAGGTTTGGGGTGATCAACAATAAAAAACTAGCACAAAGTCAGCCAAATATCAATCTTTCAAGTTAAATTTTCATTGTCGATGAAGTCAATTCATTTTAAAATGACTGAGTATCATCAGGTTGCTATGCCTACTTTGCTTCTACTCAATAGAAATACACCTTTAGTCAAATATTAAATGTGTCACTGTTGATATAAAACAGTTTTTAAAACAAGGCTGAAACAGAGTTATCTTTCTCGATATAAGTGTTGCCAGATAAAGTCCAATTTAATACATTTTCATGGCAAATATCTTACTACAAACAGTCTTAAACACAAGTACATGTGTCATAAAATACAAGGAGTTCTTAAAATGAAGATATTGTGAGTTTATAAAAATATGCTCTTCTTAAAGGATGCAATATACGGTTTTGTGCATTAAAATATTTTCAACAGAGGTCGTGGTCTTGTTTTGTCAAATAAAAACATGTGTGACCTTTTTGCATAGATCCAATTGTACTGGAAATGTTGTACATATATTTAATATGTGTCCTGCATTTTCCGTTTCATGGTAATTTGATAAGATTTTTATAAAATCATCGATAAAAATCAGCTGTTTCATGTGAGAAAATCGGACAAATCATTAGCATTTACCTTCATTTGAAAAATTCAGACAATGTAACGCCTAACAGAAGAGCAATATGACATATATATTTGTTTATTTAGATCAATTTCCAAGCAGAAAAACACTGGCAAAATACTTGTCATATACCTCGATTTCACACAATTTTGTTGACAAGGAACATGCTATTTTAATGCATCAGAGAGAGCTAAAGCAAGGAGTCAAATGGTCTTATAGGCAGTCTCGGGGTTTTACTACTATAACAAGGATGACAACCAAATATTATTTATGTATATTTCTTTTCTATAAACATGACACTTTCTACTGACACTTCAAAAATTTATTGCATTTCATTTATCATAGATGAGAGTACACTGCAACTGGACCGTACTACTATATAAAGGAATTTCACAGGGGGACATTCGAAACTAAACTACAAAACCGCATACTGCTACCTTAACCTAATAAATAAATATATTGTCAATTAATGCAACACACATGTGAGTATAAAAACAATATACAACCTGTGTATCAATATAATTTTACATGGTTGTGTATTACAGTCCCTATGATATTTGTTTTGTTTAGATGAAATGTATTTATTTTCCCTGTATACATACTGCAATAACGTATACAATATCAGGTAAAAAAAAAAGTCAGTTGCCATAATTTTTCCTCCATTTCTTCCAATTAAAATTAGACTGCTCTGTATTTATACTAAAAAGAGTGAAAGTAAGTAGGGTCTGTAAATTTATAAAATATGTCATGAAGTTTAAAAAACTTAACATTTTGAATATTATACAATTAATGACTTTTTATGAGGCTGACATGAAGATTTATCAACCTGAAGAAGTGAAATATTCACAGAAGCCAACAAATCTCATGTCAACCTGATATAAAAAGTCAACAATTGTTTTATTACTCAAGACCTGTGAATAATTTCATGATATTTCTCCATATCCTTTCAGATGTTTTGATCATTTTTCAAGGAAAATTAAATGTCACCAGATATTGGTCTTTAAAACATGTTAAAGTTAAACAAATTTAATTTAAAATTTAACCTTTTTTAATTGTTCCTCATTGATTGCTGCGAATCTAGATTTCTGTCCTGCCGGCTCCATCGCAGCCTTCTGCCATTTGCAAACGTTCTAATGACCCGACCTTAATTTGTAAGAACGCATTTGATTGGACGAAATAAAAATAACATCCAATCAAAAGCTACATTTTATTTTAGTGTCTCTGGGTTTTCCCTTGATCTATTTTTGGGTACACAGTGCCAGTGATATGACATTATCCACATCTCGCCAAATATTGCGCGATCGACATGAGATTTGATCGGGAACATCGGCCAAGGATCTAAACCAATGAAAATGCTCAAATTTTCTAGTCATTTAATAATATATGTTATTCCGGATTTTCACAGGGGATACAGGTTCAAATTCCCTGTCTGTGTTTTATATTTCCTGAGCCAGAGGCGAATAACAATTATATTCTTTTGAAGTCCTATTGTAGAAATATTCTAGAGTAATTGATTATAACATTTCTTGTGCTTGAAGAAAAATAACATATTTTGGCCCAACACTATTGAAGAACGTACCATTCAACACATTTAAGCTTACAAATACTACACCATACCTGTTTGCTAAATGATTTTTGACTGGCCAAAACACACTTTTACTAAATCTTTCTTGTGTATAATAAGAAAAACGAAAAATGTTGGTGTACTACAGTTAAATTAGTTGAACTGATAAATTTTTATAGTTTCATTCCAACAAACCTTTTTATGGCAATTTAAATTTTATAACCTTATTATTTATGAAGACTTTTTTTTCCCAGCAAAACTGTTTATGATAAATTTCACTTTCAAAGTGCAATGCAAATCCTTTTGTTACCATTTTATAGCAGACTACATTGGTTATCTCCCTTGTTAATTTCAAGACAAATCCCAGACAGATATGATAGATTCCATAAAATGCATGCTATGTACATGTATTTAAATCGATATTTCATCCTTATAATATGTTTAACTATTTATGTTATGAAAAACAAATAAATTAGACAATGAATAGATGCCATTTTGAAACAGGTTTCAATATCCCAGGGTTTCACAGGTAATACAATATGATATCCCCACCCTGATTAACCAATCATATTGTAGGGATTCACTAGATACACTTCTTCAACAGAATATATTTCAATATACAGCTTTGATATATTGTGATCATTGCTTAACAGTTATACAGACCATCGAATTACAATAGATAATGAGACAATTGCTGTTACTAAATTGTAACAGATAATTGATTTATAACTTTATTGATTGCACAACACTAGGTACACATTCAAAGATATGGAGAAGATCTATATCCCCTACCAGCAACGATCAGTTGAACATGGAACTGTAATTTGGTTATAGAAATATTTGAGGAATAAATTTAGACAGAATATTGTTCACTGTAAGTCTACTACTTAACTGGTACCAACACACTATTTTCAGTGTTAGACATATTGTGTTTAATATAGACTTAGTGTGTGACTACCTTGTTTCGTATAAATACTCCCCATGAAGATTTCCTCACTGCCAGTGCACAGACTGATTTTGGATTTTTCATGTTCATTCATTTTCTGGAGTAATCTGAAATTATATATTTGTAACAAACCTTAAATAGGTTTTTTAATTATATTGTAAGGCTTTGTATTTAGATCAGTAATAAATAAAATTCATTAACAACTGAGCCGATTGCTAACATTAGAGACAGTTCTGTGTACACTCTTCCTTCACCAGAGAACAAGTAAACAGGTAGTTCCTAAAATTGTGGTGTAGTGCAAGAATTGCACATTCCATAAAAAATGTTGTATATGAGAGGTTCTGCAAATGATTCACCAAATTGCAAAAGTGTCGAACGCTAACTAAATCAATCATATAGCAGATTGATGTTCTATATAAGGACAACAAAGCTGTGAGAAAATTGATATGGATACACTACTAGTATGTTCAAGATTTAACACTGCAGCCAGAATGAATATGTAAATTTAAGATACACCATTAGCGAATTTTCTTCGAAATCATGGTCCATATTTGCATCATGCAAACTGCAATGTCACGAAGAGGTGCATATACTCATTCTATTTCTGGACAGGTTACACGACAATTTGCCTTAAATGTAGTCGAATATTGGAGATACTAGTGCATGAAACACCATTCCTATTTGTGTATTTGTTTTTTAGATCTTCCCTGTGCAATGCATTTGTTGTTGCTTTTCTAGGATTGGTTATTCGTCAAATTCAAGGGATACTGACCTACATGTTGCTAGGAAACACAACCACAACAGTGCCATCCGGTACATGTATGTAGGTGTAGCACATTTTTTTTTCATTGTTGAAACATAATGATTTGCATTTTAAATTTTGTCAAGAGATTCTGATTACGTAACTACTGTGTCCAGATTATTCCACATCTGTACAGTAGATAAAATGCATTTGATTACCTTATCAACTCTATAGGGAACCTACTCTGGTAAAATCTAATTAAGCTTTTTTATGGTTTTTTGTCCTAAATGTCCCATTAGTATATAAAACAGAACAAATTCTTTTTTTCAAATATTTATAATAAATGGGAGGTAACTCTTGCTAAAATCAATATTGTATTATAGTGATTAATCATAGCTTTTTCATAAGGGAAAAGTGACTTCTACTACTTCCCAGCACCAAGTGGGAAAAGTGATCATTCTGCATGACAATATGATGGGGAATGCATTTCTTTTTACTGCAACATGCTTCTTTTACAGATATCAACATAACTTCTTTGATGATGTACATTTCTATGGGTAATCGTACTGTGCCTTATTAATGACAGTGATTAAGGAAGTTAGTCTACTATTGATTACATGGTCGTGTCAAAACTGAGGTTGCAGATTCTAATATTATTTTGGGCAGTGTACTCTGGGTTCCTCCCCACACTAGTAACCTGTGAGCAACTGCTCACCCAGTATACCACCACTATTCACATAACATATCAGTATACAGTTATTTCATATGTGATTTGGGAAGAGTCAAACTTTTGGCCCGAGGTGGAGGGGATAGTGTTTTGAACTGTTGCCCGAGGCCGTAGGCCGAGGGCAACAGTTCAAAACACTATCCCTGACACCGAGGGACAACTGTTTGGCTGTTCCCAAATCACATATGAAATTACTGTTTTATTACCTGATCAATTACTGTTTTAACAGTACGTGCAGAAAAAAAGGAACAAGAAAATAGCTTTGCAAATATGTTAATAATTAAACTTTCTCAATTTAACAATCTTTTAACTATGTCACACCGCCAACATTTTATATATCTGTATGTTTTCGTATTGTTTTTCTCTGTTAATTCGTAAAAAAAAAATAAAGAAACAGTCATTTTGCTATTTTCAAATTCCTGACTGTAATTTGTTTAAATACTTCAACACATTTTAATTATGGAGAAATAGTCGTTGGATTCTTTCTAAACAAGTTATTTTGAAGGTTTTGATCAGAAACGTAAGAAAATCGTGTATTTTCAGTTGTTGACATGTTTACGCCTGGTTTATGATAAAGATCGAATAGACGCTTTATGCATTCGTTAGAGTCCGGTAAATCTCGACAGCCAATGATGTCAGAGCATGCGAGGGGAAACGGTTTAAACTGTTGACCGGTCAACAGTTCGCGAACGTGGACGTTTTTAGAATTTCAGAAAATAGTAAAAAATACCAAATTACATTTATATAAGGTATCAGGTAATAATTAAATCTGTTTTGTCTCATGCAAATATTATAGCTGCTTTTCAGTTAATTTGAGCCCATCAGTATTTGTCAACCTTGAATAGATTTTGAAGATGGAAAGTCTTATGGATTTTACCTTAAACCAATGGACCAAAGACACAAACAAGCTATTTGCAATATGAAATTGAACTGTATCAAATGCAATGAAATATTTTCCAATTTATATCTTCCTACCCCCTAATATTCATCTTGATTAAATTTTGCCAAGTCAAACTCTGCTCCTTTTTATTTTTCTCAAGGTATGAAATCAATAGAACAAAGCAGCATACAGAGTTTTACATGTGAGCATTAAAATATGTTTAACAAGTTGACTGAATGGTCTGTTTAAAATCTGAATCAATTGTGATGTGCCACAAAATGTGTTAAAGCATGGGTTTAAGTGTAATTAATGCTAAATTTCCAGTTACCTGAACCCAACAAGATGACCATCTCTTGTTTTTTTCTCATTGCCACAATTGTCCACTAATCCACAATTGTCAGCTACAATCTCGAAGTTACACTTTAGATAACTCCCTGATTGGTAATGCTGTACATAATTTGTTTATCTATTCTCCATTGAATTCATTATATAGGGTCAGCCATTAGCAAAGCTAATAGTCATGTGACATAGAAATGAATCTGTAATTGAAATATAATTCATACAAGCTTATAAATTGCAAAGAGGAAAGCCAAATATTCAATGTTAATATGTGTTTTGTCTCAAATTTTAATAAAATTCTTTTCAAGAGAATGTTGAAAAGTTGCTGCAAAAACCAAAAGTAATTATTGTAATGCATTTTTTTGTGTATTTATTTACAATTCTCACTGTAATTGCACATGTACTAATTACAGCATTTATTTGTAAATTTAGTTCATCCATAACTGTTCCTGGCAACTTGAATTACTTTTTGCAAAAAGAATATAAAGCAAACAAACATCACAAAATTAATAAATCATTAAAAACTGTACCACCAGAAAACATTGTGCTTGGAATGGACACATTAACATTATGTGACACAGTTAACCAGTTAAAGATATTCTACCTTTTCTTCTATACTAGGAGTATCCTTTTGTCCAAATGTTACTTTTCTGATGACATTATGATCCAAAACAAAGAGACAGCCATTACCTTCACTGGCCATTGCTATTGGTAACAGTAAGCTTTTGTCAAGAGCATGTCCATTACACATTTCTGTTACTATAAGGATAATAATTAGTTTCTGCCCTTTCCCTTTATGTAACTGTTGGTACATCTCCATAATACACACCTACCTAAAAATATAGTTGTTTACAATTAACTTTTAAAGCTTTTTGAATCAAACATTTTATTCAAATTAAAAAGAATTCTCAATAATAAGTTGCATGTATTATCAGTCACTTTCTGAATGATGGCCATGTACACAATGCAGAGCAATTTAAATCAACACAAAATGCATTGTGCAAGATTTTAATGAAATTATCTTAATATTAATAACTAATCATGCTAATAGTACAGTCAGGTGTAATTCTTGTACAAGTGTATTTTTTAATCAAGTAGGTGAAAATTATTTACTTTTTTTTTAACTTGTGTATGTAATTTTTTTTTAATTTTTTAGCTGAAAAAAGTGACTTGCTTATCATACCTTACATGTTATTTACAAAGCAGGTACAAATCATACAGTACATACTCATTTGACATGTTTGACATTGTTCCTTTTTTCCTTTGTTTCTTATTTTTTCTTTTCTGACTGTCGTTTTTCATTATTGGAAATTCACCAGATAGCCTGCAAGATGTTGATTTGTAGCTTTAATATTGTTTAACAATCACAAGTCTGTCTTTAATATTTATTACATTTACAGCAACATGACAGAGCGTCTTCACAAATGAGCAAGTTATGTGTATGATATGTCAGATGTTAGGTACATTATTTTTCAAGTCATAAATTTCCATCAAAGGTGCTGCAAATGACAAGCTTACTGAAAAACTGCTCTTTTAAAGGAATACCTTTATTTTACCACAATGACAATAAATCAGAGTGAGTTGCTGCCATAAAACCTAAGTTTTTTTTGATATTGCTGGTGGAAATACGGCTGTGTGCCGGAATGCCAACATTTTGAAAGATCAAAGAACATTGTAGGCTCTCATTAGTGAGGATTAAGGGGTTCCCCATACAGGGTATTAATTAACTGTAAAGGTAAAATTGTGTAATATTGTACTGGTGTAATAAATTATATTGAGTGATAGTATTTGTATATTTGCATCTATTAGTGAATTTAAAAATTCTGCCTTCAGTCAATAAATTCTTAACAAAATTGTAAATTTTTAAAACAGATTTTAAGAAATATTTGGTATACAAATACTATAGATAATAAATAGTATATTTCTTCCCTGATAGTAAGGCATATACAACTGGCATATACAACTGGACACATAGTACCTTCAAGCTGAATGTGGATGCTGTATATCAGGTTCTGTTTGAAAAGTAATGGGCATGTGTAGAAGGTCCCATCACAGAAGATGCAGTCTGAAGCAGAAAGATGAGTCAGGTTTTCTGTCGATGCGCAGGCAAGGATGCGTTGTCCTTGTGTGGTGTCGTCGAATAGTGGGAATCGGTCTCAAGTTGTAGTCTTTGTCCACTTGCCATCAAGCTGGATGTCTGTAATAGTGGTGGGTAACATGGGTGTCTGCCTGCTCTGTACAATATTGATTTTGCAGAGTTGAATGTGGGTATCTTCTCAACAACTTCTCTCGAATCGTCGCCCACACGTCATGCTTTGACTAAACATCTTTGTAGATAGCTGGTATTGGTCTTTAGTTCTTCATGGAATTTGGTCGATATCAGGTGCATGATGTCTTCGGCTACAATTTTTGCGTTGTCTGCAGAGTGACTGTGTTGGTGCTGTCCTAGTCCAGTAATAGTATCGTTCTTGGTGTTGTTACTGGATGGGCATGCTGGTATATTTCATTTTTAGTAAGTTATTTATTACGGGTAGTTTTTACCCGGAAAAGATAACCATTGAAGACTAAGTTGTTGCCTCCTAAAGTGTAAGCAGTAGTCACAGTTTAATATTCACGAATAAAGCAGCTTGGTATACTTACTTACTATACTTATAATTATAGTAATTAATACATTATATTATAATTAATTTGTTAATTTTCACATTTTTAACAAAATTAAGTTTGATGCTTAAACTATTAATTAATCTATTTATTATTCATTTTTACTACCTAAATAACACAATAATAATAAGTTCTAAATACATGTAATTTTAAAATTTTAAAATTCACCCTTTTCTGTAAAAAAGGTTATTTTACCTATGATTATATCTACACCCCTTGTTGTACCCCTTTGTAACCACTAAAACAACAAAACTTAATTATGTGATTTTAAAAATGTTGGCATTCCGGGAACACCCCGGAAATACATGTAATTCGTTTGTTACCTTAAGAAGAGAAAATTTACAAAAATAAGCATAACAGTGTAATTAGTAATCATCTGAATAATATAGTGATTAAGAATTATTAGGAAGTTTAATTAAAAATAATGATTATCACTAAACCATATCTATCTCTCAAATCAAAATAACAATGACTACAATATTGGTTTCTCATTGTGTACTGGGACCAAAACAGACAAACTTCACCATGATGACAATTTGCTATTGTTTGTTGGTTACCTGTTTGTTTTGTTTGAAAGGTTTAATACCCCCAGGTCAAGGTAATAATTTATTTAGCTATATCATGGCATCTTGTTTTTATTTGGGAGTACCCTGGGAAATGTGAAGCAAATATTAAATTTTTATTAAGTAATTCATACAGATTGAAGGGTCCTAATTTCATGTACAACTAACTGTCAATAAATTCAAGAAAGATATATAAGGGAAATTCACATCTTTAATATTTGTGTATTCAATGCAGTTGTGCAAAGTTTGAAAGCTATACCTTTTATTTAATGAAATAGAGAAATTAGTTTTAAACATGTTAAATGCAAGGTAAACCAAAGTGTGATGAGGCAGATTACAGGACACAGAGACTGAATTAGTATTATGTCTTACAAGTTTGCATGACATAAGTGTGAGAAGTAAGTACCCAGTTAATTTCTCCTGATATAGTCTTTTCAATGTTTCTTTCCTCTTTTCACACTGTCTCTTTTTTTAAACATTTGATCCCCCTGGAACATATCTGGATTTGCACTGAAGTGTGTGCAGAGAATTATTGAAAATATATGTTCATGTAAGCAGAGATGCCAACCCCACACAATGGAAAATCTGAGTACAGAAAAATTTTAACTATGAGGGCCACGAAGCGTCCCAAATACGCAGCGCAGTGGCATTTTTACGGCCGGGGGTCTGAGGTAAATGAAGCAAAATCCTGCATTCTAGGGCTCTCATGGCAGAAAATAAGGGCTTTCAGAAAAACATTTCTAACTTAGTGGCAACAATTACAGGAGCGGCACCGAAAAAAAATCCGGATTTTTCTAAATCTAAACCAATGATGGGAAAAATTCTGGATTTTTTTTTAAATCGGAGTAACAAGATAACAAAATCGGAGTGCAGATTTTAGGTCAAAAATCAGGGTAACTCCGACTAAATCGGAGGGGTTGGCATCACTGTGTAAGCAAATAAACTTCATGATTGTATTATCGAAATAAATGCTGCTAAAGAGAGGTTATTCTCTGGAAAGTGCCCATCCAGCATATTTGAAATTATCTTTTGCATATTGTCCATTTTTAAATGTCTCTGACTGCACCGTGCCCACAGTGAGGCTCAAACCCAGAACCCAGTACCTTAACTAATTGGCCACAGAGGCCTTTTATGTAATTTAAAAGTTATATAGTTAAGAAAAAAAATCAAAAAGTTACTAATTACATAAATTGTTTTTCCAAAATACCACTCTTCTATATTTTTTTCAAATTTAAAATTTCAGAATTATGAACATGAATGTTAGTTAAACATTTGGAATAGATGTATATCTGTATATTTTTCTTTGATCTTATGACGAAACAAGAACCAAGTGGCTAAGAGATTTCAAAAAGGTCAAAAAGAGTAATTAAAAAAATTCCAAGAAAAATATAACATTTTTACTATCCAAAGATAAACATCCCCACAGTCTATTCAAATCATGAAAACGATGTAATGACCCAAAAGATAACAATAATTTTCTGACCTACTATTTGTACTTTTAATTTATCAATGGCATACAAATCATGTGGTATAAGGTTGATCACATGACTTTTAATCCATTTATAGCACTTTTTCAAACCAAACAAAGTGTAATGTAAATGTTATTTGGCATTAAGTGTCAATAACAAGTATGTGTTTGAAATACCATCATTTTTAAAAGAATCTGAAGACAGTTAATTATTACATGTACATAGTATTTTACTTTTACAGTTTTACTTCGCGGTTTATTCACGTAAATCGACCCAAAGTCGTTTATATCCAATAATCTAACCAACAATTGAAAACAATCCTTCAATATTTTGGATGGTGAATGGGTATTTTTACACAAAATATTGACAGGATTGGATTAAGAAGATAAAGGTTATGTAAAGATTAAAAGAAATATATTTCATATAAATAAATTGATATCCAGAGTTTCATGTTCATTGATAAATCACTGATTACTTCCATCAATGAACATACATGTATGGATAAAAACTATCACCCTTTCTCACAACTCTGATTTTTGTACAAAAACCCAGATGTGTCCAATGACCACATTCATCATATCTCACCCACTTAAGTAATTATCATGGACACATTCTTTCGTACTTTCTCAGGCTGAAACATACCACAAACACAACAGAACTCACTTTCATCTATACGAACATCCTCTTCCGATCCAAAATCATCTTCACTATCACTAACATACTTATAACAATATCCAGCTTTTGGAGATTCTATTGTTTTCTGATTCCTAACTTTCCTTCTGATCTGCACTTTCTTCCCTTTACTACTTTCTTTGTCTGACTTACTAACATTAGTTTTTCTCCCTTTCTGCATTCTAACATGTTCTCTTACTTTCTCCGCTACATCCTTTTCAGTCACTGCTCTCCCACTCACAACCTTACTCAGTGTGTTTACCTCACTTTTACTCTTACTGCACTCATCTTACTCTCAAAGGAATCACTCTCACCCTTCACTAACTCAACATCAACAGACTGCTCTTTTCTGCTCAGTCACAACAAACTCCGCAATAGGCTCTGTGACACACATGTTCTCTACTCCTCCTCTTTCACTTTTACTTTATACTTTCTATCTAAAGATCTACATCTATTCTATCATTATATATATAACGACCGATGCCCTAACTAAAGACCTCTTCCACAGCAAAATGCTTACAGTCAATAATGTCTCTAATCAGAGGGTATATGCCTGTCTTCTTTGAAGAGGACTGAAGATTTTCAGGTGTACATGACTTGAGATAAGCTGAGGAAGCCAAATGACTAACATCTTCTTTAATCACACAAGTTGAGATAAGTCTGCTTTTTTGTTATGACACAGATTATCATATGAAGCAGACCATAGATACCCACATCCACTGGCTGTAGGAAGTGTGAAATATGTGCTGGTATGATGTTTCATTATGCCCAGTCTATTATAGGTTAGGACATGTCGGATATATGTCCATCTTATATCAGGAGTAATTTATCATAATTTCCTGGTACATAAGATAAGATGTGGTCCTTGAGGTAATCAATAAAAACCCGGTCAACCCGGTCTTTGATACATTCCCATCAGCACCAGGTGTAGAGCCTTCCATCAACCTCCTTTGCATTTGCAATTGCTGGCCACGGAATACAAATTTAGGAAGAACAGCATTACGAAAGCACTTCCAAATCCTAACAGAGTAACAGTCTGTTACCTCCCATAAGTTAAACAGCTGGAGGATGAAATGTTGCACTTCCAACAACATTTGGAGGCTTATGCTCACTGAGTTGGGGCCATCTATTTTTAAATGAGTAAAACCACCGTAAACTGAACAGGTTGTCTGCTGTCCGTATTTGGAAATAGGTGGCGTATATTATATTAGTACTCATTGTCATGTATACCCATAGCCGATCATAGTCATGTTCCCAAGGTGAGATACCAATCTAGCCTCCTGCTCTTTACTCAACTCTGGATCCCTGCCCATCGTCACACATTCTGGCTCAATAGCTACCAAAACATCTCCAAGTTTAGTATATGGTACACAATAAAGCTAAGCTGCTTTTCTGATTGACACACCTGCCTTTACCTGCATCATAAGCCTTGTTGTGCCGAGAAGGGCTATATATTCTCATTTTTCTCCTTGGATTTGTTGCAAGGTGCACTGGATTAGGTATTGGGTCCGTTAGCCCAGGTAGTGAGTCTGTTTGCCCTACTTTATAATATTACATTAACCCTTTCCTCCATAGACAAAAAGTAATTTAATGTTTGATTTGCATGGGATTTTTAGCACAAATTAATTAAAAAATAAAGATATCTTGTAAATGCTGGAAAACTGTCATGATAAATGCTACATTTATAAAAATAACAAGGATAATAGGTTGAAACAAATCCTTTCTACTCATGCATAAAATATAAAAAAATTTGTGTTTCCATGGTAACAGTTTTTTGTGAAAATCTCAAAAAAATGAAAAAAATTAAAATTATTACAATTTTGTGTGTAAAAAATGCCAAAAATTCATTTAAGTTAATGACTGGGTAAAAACTTTATGTAAATATGATTTTAAGGATTAATTTATACTCTTACATTATCTATTAGCATAGCTGTGAGGCTGGATATAGCAAAGGGATCGTCCATATCCCTTTCACTGTGTCATAATTTCATGTTTATTCTATACAAGTTAATTAAACAAAAAGAGATTTGCACATTTGTTTGTAGGCTGAATGCAAACATGTTGCAATTGTAGGACTGCTCTTGTAAGCTCTAACAGGAGGTAAATATTCAAATTTCTTTTTTTTTTTTGGGGGGGGGGGGGGAATCTTCTGTTTTGTTGAAAAAAAAACAAGGATTTTGTGACATAAGTCAGTAAGACTTCTAATTGAACCCCCAATAAAAAACGCACTGCATTAGACTATGACAAGATACATGGAGTTCACATGGCTCACACTTGCACAATTGGCAATGCATGACTGTGTCCATTGTGGGGTTCACCAGTGCCAACTTCTTTTATTTACATTCGAAATAATGTATTTTTAGTGGGGGTTCAGATGGAAGTCTTTCCCATAAGTCTTGTTTACACAGTAACTAAATTAAAGTATGATCAGTTATACCTTATATTTGAGCATTATTAATATCCAGTGATTTTTTTAAACAATTTTATTTTCAGTTATAAAATGCAAGGATTTTAAGAAATAAAAGGTCTATGTCTGGTTTATCATACCTCAACTGAAATAGTCATTTTTTATATATGTATTTTCTGAGAAATCGTTAGAGAAATGCTGGGGAAGGGGTGCCACATTTGTAGCTAAAGAGTGCACTATTTAGCAACTGTAAGGTCAAACAGATTAATGGATTTTCTTGTTGACAGAAAAATAATAAATGTGAGAAATTTACTGCTGTATAATGAAATAATATGTATTTTAATAGAACATGCAAGCAGAGTGGATTGCTAATGTCCACATAAAATTAATGTTTACCTAGTAGCCTCCTACCATCCTTGCTAAAGGGGGCTAAAGGTTTGCAAATCTGTCTGCCACATATTTTTTCTGATTTTTTTTTATAAACACGTGGAGATATTGAGCTGATATTTGGTATGAGAATTTAAAAATCATGAGTTGCAGATTAAGTTTAAATTTTATTCCTGTCTGATGATTTTCCATGAAATTATGGTCCTTAGAAAATATCTATAAATTAAAAGTGTTTGTCATTGCAAATTTGTTGTAGGTTTTTAATTTGCGGGTAGGGGTATTGGCATGGCCATAGCAATACTTACAGAACGCTTGTTGATTTAAAAATCAAATAAAACTTACATCTCCCTCATGTTTTGACAGCAAAATTTAAAATGCATAATTAGCAGATAAGAGATACCCACTTATTGGGAAGGTTGTCGGGTTTAAATAAGGATGCATAGTGATGGACAGTTGTGGGTAAAGTCTTTGTATATATCACATGTTTCTTGAATGATAAACCCTTTTTGAAGTTTTCAAACATAGTAAGCACATTGAAGCCGCTTGAAATGGGAAAATTATCAGTTAATACCCCAACCTCCAAATGTTTTAGTGGCATTCACAATGTCCATATATTTTTGGTCAATCCAGTCACACAGCAGCCCCATGAGAATCTTTGACGTACCATTACAGATACAGATACAGAATATGATTTCCAAAATTTGATTGTGTTAGCTTGTTCTAGTTCTGAACTTAGATGAATGGTGCTTAATGAACATATGCATGAACCAACTATCAATAAATCATGTTTGTTAAGGAATGTCAAAGCCACTGTTAGCAGCTTGTCAAGGGAGCACAAAACGATACGGGATACACCCAATTATTTCACACAAATTAAATGTTATATTCACCTGTCTTTTCATGTTAAGTTTGTATGTATACCACATGAATGTAAAATTCATTTATAAGCTCAGAATATATCTGGGATATTTACAAGAATACCCATGAACCACAGGCCGTTTATAATTTAGTAGACATCAATTAATACAAGTTGAACATAATATACTATTTTGTCTTATTTGCTTAAGTTATTGTAAAATGTAAATACAATATTTGGTTTCCAATGTAAGAAGTTACTAAGAATTAATAGTTTACTAATAAAAATGCTCCAGCTTTTACCTTCATGTTTGAGCAATATAAAAGAAACTCCATTTGGTGCTATAGTTAAAGTTTTGTAAGGTTGTTGGGGAAACATGTGGAATTGGAAATCAGTCTGCTAATCTAAATTTCTGTTGTCATTAAAATTAAAAAATTTTCTTGCTTCTCCCATTTTCCATTGTTGCCGCATGGGGGGAGGGGAGAACAAAAAGCAAAAGATGTAATTTAATTAAGATTGAAAATCAGGATACATACATTTGTAATTTTTAAACATGACACTGTGAGTTCTGGTTAACTGCAAGAGTGGACGACTTATATCTTACTTAAACCTATTGAACATCATTTGAAAGGAAAGATTTAAAACGAAAAAAAACAATTAACAATTTTTTCGCCTTGCAATGTTATATCTCATGTGCATATTTTTTTCATATTTTAATATTCTGCATATTTTTATCTATATGTTAATTTCTGAAGTAAAAATAAACATTTAAAAAAACCAATACAAAAAGAAAGTTTAGGACAGGGATTTTTAAACTTAAAAAATGTGTTTATGTCTCCAGTCTGTCTGACCGGAACATAAATTTGTACAGTGTGCCAAATAATTGCATTTTGCAACAAAAACACAGATGAAATTGATTTACACATACAAAATTTATCCAATTAAATCTCATGTCCTTCTGTCACTCCTACTACAAGCATCATATGGATCTGGTCCTACGGTTCTTAAATCTCACTTCATTGTAAAAAATAACTTTTATTTTGTATTGCTTTTAGCAAATAATTCTAACAAGGACTTGACTTGTTTAAATATAGAATTTTTTTATCTGTAAAAAGTTGCTTCTGAAGCTAACCGAACACAGGAGGTTCAGATAATAACACCTGGTTATGAGGGTTAGTGACATCATTTTTGTATTCATAGAATGGGCACGGTTGTAGGTTTTAGATGCACTATTTGAGTTGCATATATTTTTTGCAAAACTATTACCTTATCCATATTAGTCCTGTTTAATTGTTTGGAATAGTAATACTGCCAAACATTCCCTAGCCCCGTTTTAGACAATAGCTCAACAGAAAATCTCAAATCTTTTCGTTTTGTAGTAATTTATTATTAAAATACGCACGTACATCGTTTGTAAAAAGTGGGCGTGGTTACCTTCCTGTGTGTTGCGCTAATGGTAAAAACTTATGAATGTACACATTTTATACAATTATTAACTCTAAAAATAAATAATTTCCAATGTATTATTGACTTCATATGATTTTGGCTATTAGCGGTTTATAACAAATCAAGAGAGATTAGAAAATATCTTTATGTTTATGCTAGTTACAATTTTCGTTTCATAATTCGCCGATTGCGAATTAAGTGGTGTTACCTCCCTTAAAGGGGCGGGTAACCGCGATTTACATGTATGACTCGCACATGCAGTATATGCTTACCACTAACTTTCAGTGAGAAAATACTTATTTCCAATGCATTAAAAACCATAAAAACAATGTTTTGCAACATATATTGACATCGTTATTGTGACGTTCCAGTTTTATTTTTTGGGGTTCACACAATTGTTCATTTGACAGATAATATAATTGTCTAGAAATTCAACAACAATCGGACTTGCACAATGCGAGTATTCAGTGTCTATTGTCATTCCTTTGAACGCCTGATGTGACTTAATTGACAGGTGGGTGGCCCCGTGTATCAAAAGCAACACACCTATTACAATCCAATCAATAGGTGTGGCGGGAAAAACTTAACGATGGGAGGAGCATTCCTTCATAGGCTTGAAATCACGTGTTAATACATCTCTACATGACTGCAATAAAACGATGCTCCTTTCTGGGTTGCAATAATTTTCATAAACATTCCAATTAAAAACATGAAAAAGGAAATAATCTTAAGCTATTTTATTTTCGACATATTCCACTAAACCTATACGACTGCAATTTGGAAAATGCTTATCCCAAATCTTGTGGGTAAAAAATAAACAAACAATACATTTTCCCATGGTAATTATTACTAAATTGCACGTGTACCTTTTCCAATTAACACCATTCACCTGTACAGGAAGCTTCTCAGTGGGATATTTTTTTATTATAGGTATATGTAATCATTAAATTATCCGTAACTGATAACTGTCAACCTATTGAAATCTGTGCTCACATACATCAGAGGCTTGTAATTACATGTACAAGTAATACATTTATGTCATTTACATTCCACGTATATTCGTTGACACCACAATAAAAATCACCTTTATCTAACCGGCAACCAGGTATGGTATCTTGCATCCGATGAACAGGTAATTAATTTCCTTGGGGCACAAAGTGTGAAAGTAATTTATACTAACAATTTATTAGCAGCTTATTAACTACAGTTCATATGTTAACACTTTTTGTGTATACTTATAAATTAGGAGTTTTTAAATACACACTTTTATTTGACAAAAGTTTGCAAAGTCTGTATATCTGATACACATTTTAATATCCCTTTTTATTTAATGGGGGTTTCACCTACGTAGGTGCCAATTAATTGTTTATTGAAGGTATAGTGTGACAGATTTATGTTATGGCTTGTATACCAACTACAGTCTTACATGTAAACTAGAGTTACTGAACATGTTACCGGTAGGTGGCGCGCATATGGAAAGACGTGAATTCCCGCCCACGATGCGTGGTAAACCGGAAGTGATAGAGGGGTTTCGCCAAAACTGTGTTTTATTAGCATTTTCTTCTGTTTATTTACTAAAGATTTACTGATGGAGAATCAAATCAAACCAATTTATAAATATTTATTTATTTGGCAACAGGACCGGTAGTTATTATTTACTTTTGAACGTTTTTGTGAATTGAAAAGTGGTACATGACATCGCTGGGTTCCTAACTTTCGGGTTGTCAATTTCAATCTAAATTTTTTAACTTAGAGGTTACTGTCATGATAAACAAAATCGTACAAATTTAAGGGAAACACCCATTTAAGCTCTTTATAATTCTTATTATTTCCAAAACGAAATATTATTACGATTTGAAGCAACAGAAGTGAAGCGACAGA
Organism: Limnoperna fortunei; assembly: GCA_944474755.1. NCBI lineage: Eukaryota > Metazoa > Mollusca > Bivalvia > Mytilida > Modiolidae > Limnoperna > Limnoperna fortunei. The sequence continues at coordinate 21,783,835 of OX104115.1, read as the reverse complement.
AAAAATGGCCACGACCAAATTTTTCGGCATTTGTTTATAAGAAAAACATCAATTTCTCCACGAAAAATCAATATTATGAAAAAAATATTCACCGGCTAATGCCCAACAATACAGTTTCCTTGAACCACATAAAATGAGTTCAAAAGGTGGGCCTGATCGCAAGTGAGAAGTGATAAAATTGGGGTATTACCGAGAGGCGTCAAAAGGCGTCATTATGGAGTAAAGGGGTAGGCGTCAAAAGGCGTCATTATGGAGTAAAGGGGTAGGCGTCAAAAGGCGTCATTATGGAGGAAAGGGTTAATACATGGTTGTACATTATAATAACAATTGTTAAATATGAAGTTATGATTAAAAATGGAGTAAATGGCTTAAATAAATAAATAATGTAATAATAAAATCACTTACTAATTTGTTTATTGGATCTTTAATAAAATTATTTTAATGATTAAAAATAATTAGCTTGGATGGAGAAATTAATACTAAAACTAATAACTACATGTAGTTGATTTATAGGTTCCTGGTTTAAGTGTATAAGTAATTTATGAACATTAAAAAAATTAAAATAATTAGGTTGGACGACGAAATTTATAAAAGAAAGGCATCCTATAAAAATATTTAAAAATTAACAAAACTAAACAGTGGTTATAATATCTTTTGCATTTATAATTATTATATAAAACATCTTACTAGTACATAACCAAAAATATGGGCGAAACAAACATAGGATGACGAGGTACTAATAATAGGCCAACAAGTACTAGTAATAGGGTAAATGTGTTTTAGGTTGAACGGACCTGGATTCACTGGATTATACCTGCAAAAGAAAGTAAAAATGTTTAGAGGTTCTTTTTTAAATGAAGCAAATCAACAAAATCATGTCACCAATCTCAAATCTCACAATTCAGGAATTAAACAAAGGTGATAGACTTTAATTTGTAATGTGATCCAGCAATGGTAACAATGCGATTGATGACAGCAGTTATAACTGAAATGAATGATTAAGTTCCCAGAGTATAGCTAGCCTAACACAGGCACTTGTTTCAGAAAAAAAAGTTACCCCTATACTCTAATTCTGAAACAAGTGCCTGTGTAGCCTAGGTATAGTGTTCTGTCTAAAAGAGGTCTGTACTGACTTTTTCTCTCTCTCAGTCCAGGTCATGGTTAGGACAACGTATTAAATATAGTTAAACAAATTCTTCTTCTCCACACGTATTACGTTTCTGTCTATTTGATTGGAAACGGTATGTAAAGCAGTTAAAACAACCCTCGCTAGGATTTGTCGCTTTTCATCGAAAGTGTTTCTCCTTCCTTTTTGACAAAGCTAAATGACGCTGTAAATTATTGGGTACTGATTGCTGTGTATGAAACTGTAACAAAATAATTGCCCATTAATAGAAATTATGTACAAGATTAGATAAATTTTTCACAGACACAGACCGGATAGTACCGGAAACTTGTGCAGATTATGTAAAATTACACCAAATGCGTGGGAACCGTAAAGTTTCCGGAATATATAAAATAATTGTTATATCAAGACAAGACAAGACACAAGTTTTATTCAAAGTCGGTACACTAACAACACATAACATAAGCTCTAAAGAGCTTTTTAACCGACATACAGTACATAAATAAGGCCTATTGACAAGCTACATATACATACATACAAACATACATTTGCCACCCATATAAAGCACTACTGACAGACTACATTACATAACTGCAACATACATTAGCCATATACCTAAATAAGCACTACAGACATATTACATATACATTTATACAACATACATTAGCCATAGCCTCTTACTTTATTTGAAAAATCACAGAGGTTAAGATAACATTATATGTGATCATAACTTAGGAACTTTGATCAAATAAAAAAGGTGAAAACACATAAAAAAAACAGGACGGACGTCTAACAACTTTGAATAAGAAGCTACAGTAAATACTATTATTTACATATATGAATAAAGGTGACAGACAAGTATTGACATCATTACATACCAAGCACTATAATAGCAGCAAAAGAAAACAGAAAACATGTAAATGCATATAATATGGACCACACACGCATGCATATATAGACACAGGCACTACATACATTAAAATAGTTTAGTGAAGACAGGTATAAACAGAGAAGCACTGATTAGCAAGCTGCTTTATTGACAAAGCATCCGAGTTTAATTAAGCTGTGATAATATTTGTAACAAATCATTTATGAGCAGCATGCAGAGCAGTGACATGACTTGCCATTCCAAGAATTTATCAAATTTTTGAATTGAGAAAAGGATGATACATTTCGGAAATGGTCTGGCAAGTCATTCCATCAATAAATAGCTTACCACTATAAATTGTGAGATACTCCCTTAACGACCTTGACAAAGAAGGAAGATAAACAACAACTCTTGTAATGTTCCCCTCAAACCGGATATCCTATCTATAATATCTTGACTTTATCAGAAGGAATCTCAGTAGATGCACACATGAGGTAAAACAACACGCTTATACAGCTTTAGTCAGACCATCTCTAGAGTACGCCTCAACTACATGGGATCCACAGCAAACCACCTTGATAAAGGAAGTTGAACACGTACAGAGGAGAGCTGCCAGATTTATATTCCACAGCTACCAAGACACTTCACCTGGTAATTTAACATCTTTTCTTGAAAGACTGAAATGGGAATCATTAGAGGTCAGACGAAAGAAACTAAACCTGACAACTACATACAAGATTCAACATAGAATGATTGACATAGACCCAGACAAGTACTACACTCCAAGCGACACCATAACTAGGGGCAGATATAAACTAAGGCAGACCACCGCCATGCGAGTGTCTTACACCAACTATTTCTTCCCACGATCCATCAGGGGATGGAACAGACACCCATCTGATGTTGCAAAAATCAAGGTCCCTGGAGGACTTTCAGGTCAGGTTAAATACCATCCATTGGTCTGAGTTATACCACCTTCACTAGACCAGTACAGACCAATTTGTATATAGCTGTAAATAGTTTTAACCTGAATTTTAGTAACTCTTTGTTTTGGCCATGCTCATATTGCCCAGAAGGGATGGCATGTCTGAGTCACCAACCGAGTTAATTACACTCCAGGAGAGTCCGACTCGTATATAGAAAGAAGAAGAAGAATATACCTAATTTACCACATTCCATTTCCTGCTGCGACAACGTTTGGCACGCTTTTTTGCTGCACAGCTAGCTGGGTTAGAAGAAAAGTTTATTTGTTGAATTTTATCAATTTTTCTTGATTATTTGAATTGTTTGTATTGGTTTTGTATTATTATGGATTTTACCAACATAAATATTAAAGAAACTTAAGGTTGGAGTATTTTTGACGAGAGTGTTATTACAGGTACGGATTGCTTTTGGTACGGGTCTTGCCATAATCCCCTTGTGGGTATTCCGACACCGTCTCCTATTCTAGTCGTGTAACATCAGTGATAAGATTGAGGAGCGGGGGTCTAAATCAGGACCTAGTTCATAGTAGACCATGGTCTATCGGGATACCTGTCTACGGTTACTCACACGTATTCCAGACCGGTAGACTGGTTTCGCATACTCTGCCCCAGGTTCAGCCATGCGATTTAGCTCTGCATCGCCAGTCTGTACTAGTTTTAGTGTACACCTTACACTCAGTATCAGGCTTTTCTTCGGCCTCCTTGGGTTTTTCCTCCCCAGTCCCTATCCATACTGGCCTCAGCCAGCTTTTGTTGGGCAGGATTCTGAAACAACTTCCTTGGTTTCTTGGTTTCAGGAGGCCTTAGCTGATTTTAAAAAATCTATGTTGGAAGAATTGGGTGCAATTTCTAGTAGACTCTCAGCTTTAGAGGGCAATTGTGCCTCGAACTCTTCTACTCAGGTGGAAGAGTCTGACATTGTCTCCATTGCCCAAGGTAGCCAGGAAGCTGACTTCATTCGGGAAGGTGTGGAAAACGAAGAGACTTCTGTTGCCCGAAGCACAGTAAGAGCAATTTCTTCGCTTAGGTCTCCCCTGTCTTCACAGGTTTGTTCCCATAGGGAATCCGAGGTAGAGGACTCTGTTGTGTCTTTTAAAGACCAAATCCGAGCATGGGTTTATTCTCTTTTAAGAGATGTTACCCATGTTCATTGTCCATCTCCTCCAAGAGCTAAGAAAGATGTGTCTACTTTTGATTGATTGATTGATTGGATGTCTGATTTACGTCCAGCGAGCAGTATTTCAGCTATATTCAGGACGGGAACAAGTTAACAAACAATAAATCAGCGGAAAACGGGAGTGGGATGGGTCACAGGGAATACAGTTTTGACTGCCACTGGAAAAGTATGGAGTGTTGGGTAGGGGCGGAAAATTTAGCCTTTTGTAGCAGCTACAATGAGCCTACTCTTTTTCGAAATCTACAAAATGGGTCTTTATAGTGCAAAGAGCGTGGCACTCTCCAAACACGTTACCCACTACGGTCTGCGGTCGGGCTTTCCGCAACCCGTGGACGCGCTGGGCTGCTCTGTGGGTCGAGCACTGGGAACCATCCCAGTATGGTCCCAGGTCTACTTTTGAGACTTCATGTGGATTAGTCCAGGAAGAACTTGCCACAAGTCATTTCCAGAATCTAATCACACTACTGCAGCTATTTAGTTTGTTAACGATGTCTTGATAACAATTGTTTGATTAGACTGATCAAGGGTCTTCTGTTGCAGGTTTTGGTGCTACTTCTTTTCCATGTAGATTCAGGAGTAAGGACTTTGAGGTTCATGACTCCTCTATCCGGAAAACAGCCCCGGTCTGACAAGTCTTTGGCACAGCTACTAGATGCTAAATCTGTAGATGGTCTTAGACTCTCCCAGTCTCTTAAGGCAAAGTCTACCTGAAGTCAAAACACCTTTACAGGCTGACCAGGCACTTAGTTCGTCTCAGTTCCTTCGCACGGGCACTATTGCAAATTTCACCCTTTCCAAAAGGCGGGAAATTCTAGATAAATCTTCTGTAAGTGAAAGTCTTAATGACTCCTTACTGAGGTCACCTCTGTCAGACAAGATTTTTGGTTTGGGGGGGGGGGGCAGGAGGAGATTGCCAAGACCCCACAACCACTGAAGGTCAATGTTCAATTGGTTAATGGTAAGAGGTCTGCAACTGTCTCCTCGTCTAACCAGTCAGCTCTTGTTAAAAGAAGAAAGGTGACCAGTGTCACTAAATATTCTCATTCTAAAACATTCTAAAGGTTCTAAAGGAAACAAGAAGACTGGCCCTCGTAAATAGGTTGTTGCCCCTCGTTTTTTTACTGACTTCTTCCGACGGAGAGGAACAGTTTCATGTTCCCTTTCCTTCAATACCAGTTGGAGGAAGATTGTCCCAGTTTCTACATCAGTGGCAAAAGATCACCACAGATGTTTGGGTACTGTCAGTAATTCGGGGGATTGGATCTAGAGTTTCTGAAACTTCCTACTTTGTCAGCAAGTCCGATTCCTATGTCTCAGACTTCAGACAAGGAGAAATTCCTTTTTCTGTCGGAAGAAGTTCAGACTCTATTACTAAAAGGAGTAATAGAAAAACTTACTTCTCATCAGTTGACTCCAGGTTTTTATTCTCGTGTTTTCTTGGTTCCCAATAAAACGGGAGGGGTGATGAGACCTGTTATAGACCTGTCTATTCTGAATACTTACCTTTCTGTCCCCCATTTCAAATTGGAGACGAACAAATCAATCAGGTCATGTATGTGGACTACCAGACTCGATCTCTCAGATGCGTACTTCCACATTCCAATAGCTTTTGCCTACAGGAAATACCAACGTTCACCAGAATGTGTCGGACAGTCGTAGCTCATCTACTTAGATTCACTCATATTATGACGATTCTCTGCTGACAGAATTCAGCCCAGAATGTCTGTCTCGTCACATTCACCTCTTCATCTCAATTCTAATGGATCTGGGGTTTCTCATATCTTGGAAGACGTAAGAGATTCTTCCTGCTCTCTGTTCTTGGGGGAACATTAAAGGACGGACCTTGAGTACAACTGTTCGTCAGTTACTGCACGCCCAACTTCTGGGCTTTCTCAATTCTCTGGCCGATGTGGTCCCCTTGGGACGTCTTCACGTTTGGCCCCTCCAGTTCTATCTCCATGAACGTTGGGAAGCAACATCGGAAGATTGGGAAGCAGTGGGTCCTATTCTTCCAGTGGTTCTTTCTCACCTAGATTGGTGGACTCGCAGCGAAAATGTTTTAAAGGGTGTGGCATTGGCACAACCAATAACCTCCTTAACCCTGTACTCAGACGCTCCTCTCCTAGGTTGTGGAGCCTTTCTAGAAGGAAAGTCAGTTTCAGGAGTGTGGTAACTTGCTCATCAGCAAGAACACATAAATGTTATAGAGATGAGTGCAGTCCTGTTAGCACTGCAGTCTTTCAAGACTTGTCTAGTCTCAAAGACATAAGTACTAGCAACGGACAATACTAGCGTAGTGGCCTACCTGAGAAATCAGGGAGGAATTCACTGCCATGCTCTTTATCTTCTATGCAAGGAAATTTTGCTTCTTTGTCTTCAGTAGAACATAGTCCTTATAGTCAGGCATATTCCAGGGACATTCAATTTCCTAGCGGATTCCCATTTCTCGGTCTCTTTCATAGGTGAGTTGGAGTGGGAATTACTCAAAGTAGTCTTCGATTCCATTTGTCTCCATTTGGACCGTCCTCTTCTGGACCTCTTTGCTACCAGTCTGAATCACAAGCTGAAACTTTCGTTTCTTCAGTACAAGACCCCCCTCCTCTTGGCATTTGCAGTGGACGCTATGTCCCTGTCTTGGAGAGGAATGTTCGACTATGCATTCCCTCCATTCAGATGTCTCCACCAGGTTCTAGCTAAGATCAGAGTCGAGGAAGATCATTCTTACTGCGCCAGCTTGGCCAAAACAAGGGTGGTACATAGATCTGCTGCATATGTCTCGTGCCAGACCTCTTCATCTTCCTCTGTGAACAGATCTACTATCTCAATTTAGAGGAAAAGTGGTACATCCCAACCCAGAGTCTCTGCACCTTCAAGCCTGGTTACTATCAGGGAGGGTCTCAGACAGAAAGGTGTTTCTGAAAGAGCAGCCTCACACATCTCTAGATCTGTTAGAGAGTCCACAGGCAACGGTTATAATGCCAAGTAGTCCATCTTCTGTGATTGGTGTAGTGAAAAGAAAATTGATCCTGTCCATTTCACTGTTCAGCAATTAGCAGACTTCCTAGTTTTCCTCTGGGGTAAACACAATTGGTACCTTCGACTATTAAAGGTTACAGGTCTGCTATAGGTAGGACAATTTCTCTTCTTGGTGGCTCAGATTAGGTAATAACGAATATATTTCTTTATTAGTAAGGAACTTTAGTTTAGAAAGACCTAAACAAAATAAGTTAGTTTCTCACTGGGATTTAGGATTGTCTAGCTGCCCTAAATTCTGCCCCTTTTGAGCCAGCAGAGAAAGTTGAATTACGTTTTGTTGCTTATAAATGTTGCTTTTTGCTTGCTTAAGCTTCCAGTAGAAGAATTAGCGAATTCATGCCTTATCTGTCTCGGATTCTTGTCTTCGTTTTTTCTAGAAATAAGTCTTCTGTTACTCTTCTAACAGATCCTTCTTTCTTGGGTAAGAATCAGATTCCAGATAGAGGGGCAGAAACCACCTCTATTCCAGCTTCGACGGACGATGCTTCTTCTAAGCATCTTTGTCCAGTGAGAATCTTTAGTATTTATTTGGACAGAACTAGGAATACTCGTTCTGTCAGGAATACTAGACTTTTTTTTCCCTTAAAAAGGCCTTTTCTGACATCTCTGCCAAAACGAAAGTCTTCGGGAGAAAGGCTACTTACCCGACACTGTTAAAGCTCATGACGTTAGAGCTCTTGCTGCCTCCTGGGCACTTTTTAATTCAGCTTCTATTTCTTTAGTTTTATCGGCAGGTTTTTTGGAGGTGTCAAAATTCTTTTAGCTCTTTTAACCTTAGGACTATGTCAGCCAAAGCAGACAACTTTTTTTCTCTTGGACCTATAGTGGCAGTTCACAAATTAATTTTCCTTTGGTTTTCAAGAAACCAGGGAATTCAGCTGTCTGTTAGATTCTGAAATTGTCAGAATTTATAGTGGTAAGCTATTTCTTGATATAAAATAAGAAATGTGTCTAATTAAAATTTACTTCTATTAAATAAATTTGTACCACTATAAATTATAGGTTCCACCCAGCCTCCCCTTCATCCCCTAGTCTTAGGGTATAGAATGAGGTAAATGGGGTATTATAGATAGGATATCCGGTTTGAGGGGAACATTTCGACAATTATTGTTTATCTTTCTGCTGTGTCAAGGTCGCTAAGGGAGTATCTCTGAATTTATAGTGGTAAGTATTTATTTAATAAAAGTAAATTTTACATAGAAAAATTTCTAAGTTTAAGAATGTTTATTAACTAATCAAGAAAACTGTTATATGAATGGGCATATGACATAAAATATTACAATACACAGGAGCAGATCCAGATGTATTATATATGCTATTAATATGTATATAATGAAAACATGGTATACAGTATTTGTAGAACAATATACAATTGGTGTGTGCATATATTTAATAGTACAAATACATGAAATAAAAATTTTCATTATGCTTCCACTGAGATCTTATCTCAAGACCTTAAGAATAAAATTACCCAGATGAGTTAATGCAGTTAAGTCCTCATTTATAAATAGCCAAAAATACTTTAATTCTATGGATAGTTCTTTGAAAATTATTACAAAAAGTACAAATTCTATCAAAAAATGTACATGAGCCAATAAGAAAACACTGTGAGAAAAACATAACCGAGTCCAAGTTACAAACGGACAGGTCCAATCAAATAAAAGAACTACATGTAATTTCTATATGACTTTTTCATAGTTCAAGAAAAGCATCATAGTTATGTCGCTACAATTAAACAAGACATATTGTGTCAATTTAGAGATCAATATGTCAGTTACTTGAACTGAAACAAGGTTTTGATATCAATACTTGTAATTAAATTTGGCTTATTGTGTAACAAGTATAAAAACAGAATATAAAAATCAATGTTGCTTGGAAAACTATTTATTAAAACTATGTTGCTTGGAAAACTATTTATAAAAACTAAATGTTTTTGACAGAGTTATCAAAGTTTATGTTATAAAACTAAATTTATGCGACAGAGTTGTCAAAATTTAGGTGTTCTAATATATAACTTCAGAGAGAAATGGGGAGACGGAACGAGACACTAATAAGTAAAGACTATGTCGTCTTTATAGGAATGGAGAGTGAAGCATTTCATCGTCTTTTCGTTGAGATAAGGAACCTCAGTGATAAGTACGTTCCCTGCAAATATTATACAAACATAATACAAACTAAAAAGGTTTCTACTTTTCTGTTATGTTGAAAGCAGTTTTCAAATATTTTATGTCGTAACCAGTCATTGACAAGAATACCCCGGTATCACGTAAAACATTACGTAAAAAATCCTAGAACCACTAAGTTCTAGATATTCTGAATATAATATTTCCTGTGTTCGCTGAAAAATTAGGTGACACTTTTAATATTCTCATTGAAGGTGAAATAAAAAATGGGTAGATGTCTATATCAACCCCCTCAAGACATAGCTGTTAATCAGACAAAACTAAAAGATGATAATAAAGAAAAACAAGTAAACAGTTCATTTGGATACAGTACGACGCGGAACTCGATTAAGTGTATAAGAATTACTACTTTGGAAACCCGGTAGAAAGCCAAGAACAGTACTCTCGGCCGAACTATTCTATGGTTTCATAATATTAAAGAGCCAATCGATGAACGTGGTCGTGTTATTCACCCAGCAAACACTGATGATTTAGTCCTAAATGTGTGTTAAACCCGCCGTGGTCTTAACTTATCCATTAATAATATTGGGAATGTTGGTAGAAGTCATGTGATAGGTAAAGTCCAACAAGGAAAGTCTCAGGTGATAGTCGTATCGAACAAGAAACAGTGTATTTTCTTATTAAAAGGCTTTAAAGGGTAATGACGACGGTATTTTTATTACTGAAAATCTCACTTTATATACGACAGGTCTGACAAAGAGATTGTCCGAGCTAAAGCATAACAATCAGATTCATGCAATTAGACGTCAGATAGTGGCATATACGTTAAAACAACTTAGGATAGAAGGAGGAAAATATTAACACATATTCGCAGAAGAGTGTGCATCGCAACTTTAGTCCGAACTGTTGCCTCGTAGCATAATCGTTCTCCAAATCGTAACTCACAGCAAACCAAGGGGCATCGGTGGTCAAGGTAGTTTGTCTTCTTTTGATCACGTGGTCTGTCAACACTGAGATTGCGTGTTCGATTCTCACTGCAGACATCAAACAAACAAACAAACACAGCAAATCAAAGAATAATTAAAACAATATGCTTAAGGCATCAAAAAATGTGTTTGTTTTCTTGTTTGAATACATGTAGTTTAATTGATTTTATGTATTTTGTATATGCCAACCAATGCATAAATTATAATGCAGTACTGAACTATTTCCACAAACACGTACGACACAATTTAAAACTATTCCGTCTAATCTCCCTTTAAAGACTCCGGTTTTGGATTTCTAGTCAAACATTTCAAATTAGCATTAGGATCTTAATCAATTTATAAAGCCGCTAGATTGTTTTAATACTTCTTGCAATGAACATCAGAAAGAGCTATTCATGATTACACAAAACATTACGCAATTTGCCTATATCTATGAAACACCACTTTGGAATCTCGTTGCTTTATTCGACAACTTAAGAATTTCTCGCAATCTGTATACATGTTGGAATGTAAGTTTTGTTTCTAAACGTTTGCCATGTAAAAATCTGCAGAATCATTTACTACGTTTTTTTTTTAAATTTGTCTATGTACGTAACAAAGCTGATGAAGATCTTAATAATGAAACTGTATCACGTGTTTCAGTTATCTTAATTACTGTTAGTGAAGGGCAATAAACACTGCAATTTTGCTGTCAGTTTCTGAATATAATACCCCTTTTATGAAATGCGCAATATTCCATAGAAAAATCCACAACTGTCGTAAGCATACTTCATACATTATTATTATCCACCAAGAATCACACATTTAATGGTTTAACATGAATATTAAGTTTTACAATGTCCAAAAACTGCCTATGGTATATTTGTACTGTGTAACATCACCAAATGTATTCCTTTGTTTTGTCTTTTGTGTAGTTGTTTTTTAAATTATAACATAGTATAAATGTATGTTTGTTTAGTCAGTGTATACCTTGTATTGACTAATATGTTTTCGTTTATCCGTCTATTTTAATTGTTTTTGTTTGATATTATTTATGTCATTGATGTATATATGTTTCTATAGCCTCAGTCCAATGTAGATCTTATGTGAACAATTAATGTGTCAAGGTATAGACCTTGCAGCTAACTGTTTTGCGCATGCAAAATAATTGTAAAAATCTCTTTCCCAATATTGAATGTGACATCTTTTCTCACGCCCTGCTCTTATCTAACTTTTTTATTACATGTTGCTATTACAACGCCTTCCTTTTTCCTTTAAGTAAAGTAATGATTTGTGTGATTCTTCTTTGTGTTTCGTGATAGGTTGCCTATTAAACACCATTACTATGCTGAAATCCAATGGATATTTGAATTAAAAAAAGTAAAGGGCGGTAACCGTCCATTAAATATACTTAAACACTGCACACACAGAAATGTCTAAGTAAATTATCATGTAGGTTCATACCAAGATATATAACTCACCAATTTAAAGTACTCAATCTCGATATGTAATTTAAATACTTGTAGTATAAGAAACAAACTCTCATTTCTGGAAAATTTCATGGATGAGTTTGATATACTTTTTATAAGTGAAACCCATCTAGATTCAGTAATAAGTAATGACTACTTGCATGTTGAGTAATTTTCTCAAACTATAACTCATGATGCAACAATAATAATTTTATCAAATTAATTTTTGCCTGAAATATTGTTCTTTGATGAAACAGATATTGAAAACTGTTCTACAAAAAATGGAGCTCTACAAATTGGAATGGACTTTTGTTTAAAAGCTGCAAACAATTTTTGGAAAGAATCTTGATAATATTGTACTAGATAGTGCAGCAAACTCTAAAACATACTGGACAATTATGCAAATGGCAATAAAATCAAATAAAGGCTGTTCTAATATACCTCCACTTCAAAATTTATTTCAAGATTATAGTTTGGGAGATGTAGTATCACACGGTGGGACGACGAGAAATGTAAGATATTGAATAAGTATTTTAGCCAAATTTCCTCATTAGAAGATGAAAATATTAATGTTACGTATTTTAAACTTAGAACAAATATACATTTAAACGTTATTCTTATTAGACAAAATTGTGAATAATCAAGAACCTAATAAAGCATCAAATCCAGACATAGTAAGCCACTAAATGTTTCCTGACAAAAAAGCTATTTCACTTCAATTGATTTTTTTATAGATCTCTATGCCAATACAAATACCGATCTAGTTGGAAATTGCAAATGTTATTGCAATATTTAAAAAGGCGACAGTTCAATACCGTCTAATTATAGATCAATATCCCTGCGTAGGGAAGATAATGGAACATGTTTTTTTAATAAATATATGTTTACCACTTGCAAATAAATAATCTAATACAAAAAATATAAGACAGGCTTTCTTCCTAACTGTTCCATGGGCCGAATTTTACAGCCGTAATAATCCGAAGTTAGTTTTATGATTTGTCGGATTAACGACAGAATTCAGTCCTATTGCTCGTAATGTAGCAAAAAAAAACCCATTCTCACTTCGGTCTATTTATTCAAAATTTAAACATCATATTCATCTTCGTTACGTAATTAAAGCTTCAGACATTGCGAAACTAACGGGAAACGATCTTCATTGAAGAAATTCCTTTTTTCGTTTTTGAAGACACACGTGGAAAATGCTATGTTGATAATTTTTTCCGTATATGGATAATGTGACCTAATTTTATTATAAACGTGCTAATTTTCATACCATAACACACATTCCGTAGTAAGAATCAAGTAATTTACATATGTATTACCCAAGATGCAACACGCTATTCAGGTTCGGGTTTCTCAACGTTTTTCATAGAGTAAACGTAATAGTATTTAAAAAGAGGATTATTATATAAATTAAACTCGTAAGGTGTAAATCGAAATTATTAGAATGGTTTAAAAGCTATTTAAATAATAGACAGCAAAGAGTAGTTATCAAGCAATCGTCGTTGGAGCTTTGCAATGTATATGCTATTGTTCCTCAAGGATCGGTACTAGGTCCGTTGTTATTTATTATATATTAATGATATAGCTGAAACTTTGTGTTGCTCTTTATAGACTTTTTGATGACGACACGTCATTCAGCTATTCTATTGATCACGATTTGAGATAGCCATTAAAGACAATGGTTAATGTTGTTTTACATTGAAAAACAGAAATTATGTTATTCTGAAATATACTACCACCAGATATAAGATATTCATGCTCCATGAATATTCTTTTGTAACATATTGAATATTTGGAGATGACGTCATAAGATTGCCTAACATGTGTATTATCATATTTGAAGATAAGAGCAAATAAAATATTATGTTTCAACTAAACCTACTAATCGAAGATGTAATCGAAACAAATAGCAAATGTTTGAAGAAAGTTCAATTCGGTATGAATTTCATGGGTTGGATAAAAATGCTCTGTAAGAACGCAACAACGTGTATTAAAACAAATGGATACCTTTCAAACTATTTTAAAATCACAAGATCAGTAACCCAAGGGTGCCATATTGCATTGATATGACAAGCAGAACCTTTAGCCTGTTCTATTTGACTTGACGATAATATAAAATTCATTAAACTATCGGGAGACTTAGAGGGCGAATTCATAGAAACTAAATTAAGTATGTTTGCTGATGACACCTAACTGTTAAATAAAGATGAAACTCGGTTGAAAATGCGTTAAACATACTGAACAAATACGAAAAGTCATCCTGTTCTAAAAAAAGAATGATAACACCAAAGGAATATGCTTGGGTTCAACTAAACGTAATCGTCCGAAATTTAATAGTATAATTTAAAAGATAAAAATATGTATTCATGTATCGAAAAGTAGCAAACAAACCTTCACTGGATATGCCTTGGTAATACAAACTCTGATTTTGGCACTTTGCTTGTACGAAATTCATGTAGGGTGTGTACAAGATGGGTTCACTAAAGAAATCAACACCTTAATTTTGGATTTTGTATGGAATGTGGAAGTAAATAAAGTTAATAGGAACACTTGCTGTCTTAATGAGTTAGAAGGGGATACGGGGATGACACCACTCGATCCTATTATTGAGTGTTATCAGAAAACAATGTACAACTTGATTCACAAACCAATATGTAGTTGGAATACCATAGGAAAGTTCTACCTACGTAAATTTGATGTGAAATGTGACGAAAATTTATTTTTATGTAGACTTTCAAGCCTACAAAACGCGCCTTTAAATAAAATACAATTATTTTATCGTTCTTATCTTTCAGCTTGGGCAAAACTCGTGTATAATTTACAGGATTCAAATACAAAAGAAAATATTTTGAGTAATGCATGTTTTCGGAAATAAAGAAATATCCTTCCAAAGCAATATTCTTCTTTTTCCTTCGTTCCATACAAGTGGCTTTAGACAAATTATGGACATATGGGATGACGTGTAAAATAATTTATTGCGTGCCAAGAAGTATATAATAGTCTTTAAGACAAACGGAACTGTATTTCAGATTTTTCCAGAATTAAAAAAGCAATTATAACAAAATTTCACAATTCGCTACGTAATCATTTAAATGATGTAAATGATAACACTGAAAGATTTATTAAATAATTTGAGATTAGAAACGATCATAAAATTATTAAAAACAAAAAAGATTTAGAAATCAGTGATCTTAATCTAAAAACAATAATACAAATTCTTCAAGTAAAAGTTAACATTCAACCAAAATTTTCTACCAACTGATGGCCTTCTTCAGTGTCAATATCAATCTATAAATAAATGATAAAATTTGGTTATTGATACATCAGCATCCGGTGGTGACGTAATGGGGTCTGATTTTATTGATCTTGATCTTGACTTTTCGCGGATCACAGCTTTTAGTCATTACATAAGGGAGTACTATACAGTTGTCAATAGTATAAACACTCTAGTCTTGAAGTTTATTAGCTATTTATATTTAGTATGATATTTATGGTTTTTTGTTTATTCCATTGGGGTGGAGCAGAGCTCTTTAATGCAGAATCTCTCTCGGGCCTGCCATTCAGAGTCTCGCCACTTGGAGTTCTGCTCAATAATTAGGATTTTATGTGATCAAAATCCTTTGGAGTGTGGTCGGGCAGTCTAAATTGTTGGCTTACGGGCAGAAACTATTTCTTAGTTAGGTCACTTCTATGACCATTCAGTCGTTTGTGGAAAGGCTGTTTGGACTCGCCGACATATTGTAAGCCACAGATGGGGCACTCAAGAATGTAAATGACATTCGGCCTTTTTCGGTTAACAGTAGTGAATATTTTGTACTGTTTATCTGTGACTTTGCAGTTAAATGTAGACAAGTATTCCATATGCTTGCAAAATTTGCAGCGTTTGTCACAACAAGACTGACTTCTGCTAGCGGCAGTGCTGGCTTAGCAGTCTCTGCTCGCATCAATAAATAGCGAGTCAGTTGGGTTGTTTAAACGCAACCATTGGGGGGAGGGGGGCTCTGGAAAGATTCTGGACGACCTGTGAGTTCCAATGTTCACGAATGGTGCTAATCGTGTTTTTCAATCAAGGGTGGGAAGTTAGAACGCAGGGAACTCTGTTGCATTTCGTTTTTTTTATATTGAAGAAGGGTACTCCTCGATATGTGCTGTACCTTTTGGAAAGTCTTTTTGATGTTATTATTTCTGTACCCCTTCTTCTAAGGTAACCTTTTATTTTCCCTAGTCTCTTTTTAAACGAATCATCGGTGGAACAGATTCGTCGGAGTCTTGACTATAAGGAATGCTCTTTGTCACATGAGGAGGATGACAGCTACTAGGTGAAAGGTATTGGTTGGTGTCTGTTGGTTTGGAATACTGGTCAGTGAACAACTCACTATTGCGGATAAGGAGCTGGAAGTAGCAAGGAAAGATTTCATAAGTAAATTTGATAGAGGGATGGATGTTATTGGCCCGTGAGATGAAGTTTTGTAATCCCTCATTAGTATGTATCCACTTCATATCAACATCATCAATAAACATATACCAAGATAGTGGTTTTTCAATAGACGATTGGATAAGTTATTTTTCCAATTTACCCATAAATATGTTGGTATATGATGGAGCCATTTTAGTTCCCATAGCTGTTCCATTTATTTGCAAGACATAGTATCCATTAAAAGTGAAGTTGTTCTTTTTTAGCACCAATGTCAGCATTGTGACTAAACATTCAGTCGGAGGATCATTGACTGAACGACTTTCCCAGACATCTTTGCATGCTTCTGTACATTCTTCATGAGGAATGTTAGTGTAGAGAGAGGTGACATCCATAGTGACCAGAGTCGTACCCGGTGGAAGGGGATTCAGAGCTGCTATCTTTAATAGCTAATCGGTTGTGTCCTTCACGAATGATGGGAGTGATTCAACAAGTTGTCGAAGATGGTAATCCACAAATTCAGATATTTTTGCTGTCGGGTGGCCGTTAGCTGATACGATAGGGTTGTTAGGTTTGTGAATTTTGGGAAGAAGGTTGAATCTGCCAGCTTTTGTATTGTCTGGTGTTAGGTATTCGAGAGTTTTATCATAAATATAGCCTAGAGTGTTCATTTTTGTTAATTCCTTAGTTAGTTCATCACTTAATTTCTCTGTGGGGTCCTCTTCTAATTTCAAATAAAACCGGTCATCATTCAGTTGACGTTCAGCCTCTCGAATATAGGCAGATTTGTCAATAACCACAACCGCACCACCCTTGTCTGCTAGTTTGATGACTATTTCTACAGTTGATCTTAAGTTTCCTAAGGCAGTTTGTTCGTTTGGAGAGAGATTGTCAAAATTATTAGAATAAGATTCAACTGTGCTAATTATTTCTGTTTTTAGCGTTGTCTTTAAAGGACTCTAAAGTTGTGTTATTACTAGTTTTGGGGACCCATTCACTTTTTTGACAAATATATATTTGGTATCTCCTTCTATGTCACTATTGGAGTTCACCTCATAATCTTCCTCTTTCTTCGAAGCAAAATGTTCTTTAATTCTTAGGCTTTTGGCAAAATAATCCAATGCCTGGGATAGATAAGGGCTGTTGACTGGACCAGGAACTGGACAGAAATTTAAACACTTTGCTAGTAAAGATGTTTCACTCTATGTAAAATGGTGACTAGAGAGGTTAACAGCAGTGTTGGAATCGTTGTTGGTTGAAAGGGATTTCCGTTTGAAGTGTCTTTTGCGTCTCCTTATCTGCGATGGTAATGTGGTATTCTGTTGGTTAGGAATACCGTCGCGATTATATTTCCGCCGTTGACGTTTAGAGAGGGTTCAACTTTGGATGGTGGTTTGTCATTAAGACACCTACGGATGTTTTCATATTCTTTAATCTGTAATTTTTATTACATATTTTCATGAGATTCTCAAGATCAGACGATAGTTTAAGTAGATGTTCTTCGCAGTGATTTTTCATAAGTGTCAGCAGGCGTTTTGAACAGTGAAACAAGGTGTTGTGTTAGAATCTGCCAGGTGTTTGAGGTAAGAGTTTGAGGTGTAAACCATTTGGTATAACAACTTTTTCTCTATAGTTATTGATATTAGATAGGTAAGGGTGAGTTTTTGTTTCTTTTTGTTTAAGTACTCTCAGATGTTTGAAGTATTCATCATATGACATTAAAAGATGGAGCAATGTTTTTCATATGACATTATAAAAGATGAAATAAAATAAATCCACTGAGATCGTGTAAATACACAATACAAGTAGTAAAAAATATAATATAAAAAGCCTAAAGGAAGGTAGCAACCAGTACACCAAAAAGTATTAAGTATTAATATATATATCAAGAAATCCGCTGGACAGACATATTATATGGTTGTCACAATACTTAGACGTTTGTATATAAATAACTTACTGAGACTGTATGACAAGTAACTTTGTCATCCTATATAATAGATACAAAAATGCAGAATTGGATTACTGTCAAATTAATACGTATTGGTTACGATAATTCCATCGTCACACGCTAGTACACATGTACTATGTCTATGTCTACGATTCACCCCGGTTGATGAAGCTATATTTTTTATATAGCGATTTGGCCGAGGGGTCTAGACCGCTGGACATAGTGCAGGCGAATTGGTGCCACAGTGTCACAACGGTGTGAGTTCGAATCCCGCTGAGGGTAAGCAAAAATTTGACAGTGTTAAAAATCCAATTCTAACAGTGTTGGGCTTAATTTATAGACGTATATATATATATATATATATATATATATATAATATATAAAGAAATAGCAAGCTATTTGGGATAAATATCAAAATTCATCGTACTACCAGCTAAATCCATCAGTAAATGCTGAGCCATTTTCTATTTAGGAAATGGAACCCTTGCAAAAACTTTAACTAGGGCAACATATCAAAAATATAATCCCACTATGCAGTGTATGTAACACCAAAGTAGACATCGAACATGTCCTTCTGCTATGTGCAAATCAAAATAGCGCAAGAATAAAACTTAACGCAGCGCTCACTTAATTTAACTTTAATACACTTGATATAAAGATCATAGACAATCCGATAAAATTTAGAAACTTACTTGCAGGACTCGGGTAGAAAATTCTTATTATTATTTATTATTATTATTTATTTATATTTCACTTTATTGCTTTTATTTTCACTCATTTCTCAAGTTTTTTTCTTTGTTCCGAAATCTCCCAGCAGGCAAGAAGTCCGTGCGAGATCGTTTTCCATAGTCAAGGACGATATAAATCCTATCAGTCAGTCAGACTATAAAATACAAATTGCGAATGGTGGAACCTCAAGCTAAGATAAGCAATAAAATATGAGGCCAGTATTTGATAGAATGGAGTAGGAGTGATACATAAAACTGGTGCCTCGTATACAGTTTTCTATCGGCTGGCACGTTAAAAACCCCATAAGTAAGTGATGCAAATACAGATGGAAATCTGCATTTATAAAAAGTCTGATTTGCAATAGTTCAGTCACAGTAATTCAACTATAGTCATTTTTAAATACAAAAAAATATTGTTTGATAGATATGGCGGCCATTCTTGAAAAGTTAAAAGTATGGACATTATTTAATTTTGGAATAAAAAACAAAAAAGTACGTCATAATTGTAATTATAAGTTATCAACTGTATGTCAGCATGAAGTAATAAAACAAGAAAATTGTTTTGTTTTCAGTGTATTTTTAAAAAAGCGATTTTGACATACAATAATTTAAAAGTTCTGTTTTCGTTACACCTTTATGTCTGTACTTCTGTATAGTTCTTAGCAAAATCAACATGGTTTTTAGTTTTTTTTCGTTTTTTTCTGAAAAATTGTTATTTCAAAAAAAGTTTATCCATTCTTTTGTTTTTCTCTTAAACGTTAATAGTAAATACAATTGTGATTGTGGTTTTAGTATATTTTTGTAACATTGCTATACTCGCTTTATAATTTGTGCCCAGATATTCAAAAATAAACTTAAATATTTTAGGCAAAACCATGTCAGATGAGTTATATGGATATACAGAGAATAGCCAAACAAAATATCAAATACAGAAAAAACCGGGTTTGTTCTCGTTTACACCGTTTTTATAAGTTTTAACATAACTCACACTAACACAAATATTAATACAACATACACAATTAAAATATAATGTAAGCATATACTATATTTGCATTTAGAATGCACTTATATTGCACATTTATTGTACTATCAATATAAAGTTATGTAAGGAAGCGAATAAATACAAAAGGGGCAACCAATCTTTATCCTTATCAGACAATCATAAAAGATCTAGATGTATATGAATACAGCTCAACCGTTCAAAAAGAGTAGCTTTCTGATAGAGAAACAAACCATATTTCGGTCAAAGCTCAAAACTAAGTTGTTATCCAGTCAAGAAAACTCCATGAGCAATAACAATTGTAAAGTTTCAATGTGCAATGATATGAAAAAAGAAGCAGATGACGACCCGCGTTTTCCATCTAACATGCAGTAAATTAGGTGAACCAATTATCATAAACAATTTAAACAGAGACGGAAAAAGCAATGTTAAAATCGGAACAGTTTCTGACAAAACGGTTGGTATCGATGTAAAAAAAACCCAGCCAGCGATATTATTCCGTATATGTAACTGAGTGATCTCTAACTGATTAATACTAGTATACAAGACATTTGGCTGAACTTTAGATTTACCTACGATAGTCATAAGTTCCTTTCGTTGTTTGCGTTACATGCTAATTAGTACTGAAGTCTTGATTAAATCGAATTTGTTATAATAAGATTTAGTCATGTGAGTATGCTTTATTTATCCACATACATGAATAGTATATATCAAAATTATATTTCAATTAACTTGTATATGAACGTAAAACATTTACACGATAAGAAAATGCCCAACAAATCATAGAACATCGATTTTTTGTAACTGTTAACCATTCCCAGAAAAATTAGTTATGACTAGTAAACCAGTCAAGTGTGTGATAAACTATCACCTTTGGTTTCTTGTGTTACACCTTTAATATTATTTGTTCATTGTTATTCGGAATTCCGTATAATACAATGATATGGTATGTGTAAATAATTAATTGCTTTGTAAAAATTATATAATTATGTAAACGCCGACACGACAATGCGTTTCATTTGATGACTGGTAATTTTTTCTAACTATGTGAACCATACCAAATTCTTTTCGAGTGAAATGACCATAAAACAGAAAGAATTGAGTGTTTTTCTTTTCAATTGTGATTTTCCGGTAAAATTCAGGTTAGTTATATATCGGTTGTTACAATTTATATATATTCATTTGAGTTGTATATAGTTTTATTAATGCAAAAACGTAAAACGCAGAACCGGTAAATCGTCATTAAATTGCATTAACTCATATAAGGAGTTGTCTAATAGTGTAAGTCTTTATAATTGGTATTTAGATATTGACATTTTGAGCATTGTAAATATAAATAAGCCACATGTATGTAGATATTGACAGCCTTAGTATCTATTGTCTTAAGATTCTACATGTCATATGGTGTTTAATATATCAAAGATGATAAAACCAACTTAATTTTACTTAAGATTAGATGTTTCAGAGGGAAAAACTGAATATATTCTAAACGATGTCGAAAAATGCCTAGTAATGATAGTAGTTGATTCGCAAAGTCCATTGCAATTGTACCCAAGTATTTTTTTTTTACTGTGTATATTACAACCATTATCAGAGACACATTTAATATATTAGAGAATTAAAGTTTTAATATATTCGACATTTGCATTTCATCGCTGTGTTATCTTTAAGCCATTAGTAGTTCATTGGCAAAGTAAATTATAATTGTACCCAAGTATTTTTTGACATCGTTAAAGGTAATCTCTGTTATATCGCATGGCTATAAAACACTGTGTATATTAACCGTTATCAGAGACACATTTTTGGAGCAGTAACGTAATGAAATTAACTGCGGCTATCAAATCGACGAACACGACCTATATTAGGCTATTTGGCTTTGAGCATCAACGAACAAGTATTTTTACTTATTGTGTTCCAGTGCTAGTTTGTTGGAGCTTTACGCAACTTTTAGCTGTTTTTGAGCTTTATCATGGGTCCGATATTGGGAATGTATCTGCACATAACACAACCAAGAAAAATTATTATCCTGGTCAAGATAGAAGTCGAACACCCTGACAGGAGTTAGCTCAAACCCCCACAGAAGTCAATAGCTACCTTAACAACTCGGCCAGGACTGCCACGTGTCTCTCTGTGAGAATGAACACTAATTTAAACGATATATCAAGTTGCTGACAATGTCGTGTGTACAATTCTTTCTGTTTTATGGTCATTTTAACTGAAAAGAATTTGGAATGGTTAAAATAGTTAGAAAAATGACCAGTCATCAAATGAAACGCATTGTCGCGTCGACGTTTACATATATAATTTTAATAAAGCAATTAACTTTTTACAAATACTACATCATTGTGCGGAATTAAGAAATAATATGAGCAAATCATATTAAAGGTGTAAAACACACTTGACTGGTCATAACTAATTTTCCTGGGAAGGCTTAATAAGTTCGATGCTCTATGCTCTTATTCCGTAAAATGTAGATGTAACAATTATAACTGTTAATTATTTTAACTACAGGTATGGCGTATGAATGTTCCTTTAGAATGTAATTAAGTTATGGGTATCACTTAAAGGGAAAAACATTTGAAATTTTGTGTATTTGAATTGTTTATTTTATTTGTATCGTCGCTCAAAGTTTTAGGTCTTTTAGCAATTATACCTGGTTTTGTTGTTCTTCTGGAAATGGCATTTTTGTGGCTACTGTGTAACGGCGCTTATTGTTGCGCTCTGCGTAATCGGCTCTTTTTTCCCGGAGTTTTGCATAACAGTTCGTCGAACAACTGCAACAATTTCAAACAATGATTTAATGGACACTTCATAGTAGTTTAAATAATAGATGTGTATGCTTTTTAATACCAAATGATCAAAGTTTCTCTTATAATATTCCAAGACTGATAACACACGATGACTCTTACCAGGTCTGTCTTCTACCACCTAAACGTTGCGTAATTTCATTGGTTTGATCCACTGGAAGTCCACAACATGTTAAAACACACAAAATATACCACAGACTGTTTCTATAAGTATATTTTAGAAACATGTTTTATCGGTGTGCGATGCATTGTAGTATATCACATGTTCTCACTATTTTGTTCATTGCGCATATCAAACATTTCTACAAATATCTTGATGGAGGTACTGGTGAAGTTTGGTCATTGGTCAAATTCTTGAGACTTGCTGCTGGATTAGCCAATTTTAATATTTGCTTTAGTAGTCAGGTAAATATTGTCTTCAAAATAAAAAAAAAACCTTAAAATTTAATGCGCTTGACACAAAAAATTGTTTTAACTATATGTGTCAAGAGAAATGTACTAATTTTAATTCTACTGTTCAATGTTGTGATTGGTTGTTGTTAGTATAATTTGAATTTTCCTAGAATTATTGTAAGAAATGGATCACAATTTCAACTTTTGATTACGTAACTGACAATCTGACTAACATCACGCAAAACTAGACGCATGAACTTTATTTCCTAAATATTGTTAAAACTAATACTATTGTTTTTGTCTTGAAGAAAACAGAGGATACCTCTTTTACAACTGCAGAAAATGCCTTTGAATATTCTACCTGAACACGCTCTGCCGAATCTTCGACAAACCTTATTGTGTATGTAGCATGTCTTTCCAGGTGCAAATTCATTTCTAGAGCCACAGCCAGAAATAGGTAAAGTCTTGTGACGAACTGCAAGTACCAATAACACCTCACGATTGTAATCGAAATACATGTAACAAAGATATGGTCACTAAACTGTTAGGCAACGGAAAACCGAAATATATGTTAAGCTGCAGGAATATATGTACACTGAAATAATTCTGGTGTAATATTTGTTTGTGAGAACAAATTATTTCTATGTTTTTGTTTTAGTCGAATAAGTAGTGCTAAAAACAAAACTGTGTTGGATTTTCTCTCGAATCTTGTGTGTGCTTGTAATTTGATAATACTGTCCGATCATAATGGATGCACAACCGTAATGCCGTTGTATCAAATAATGAATTTCCTGTAGTGACATTATGTTGTCATTTGCGGTCCATAAGTATCCTTGGAATTATCCCCCTTGACGCTAACAAAAAATGTGAAAACGTGGTTTATTTTCTCTGTTTCAATCTCACAATGTCTTAGGATTTTTGGACAACTACAGTGTATGTAAAAATTATTTTAGTGCTTTGAAACGATGACATGATATTGCGTCGTCATTGTTCATAATTTTTCACATATTGGTTTAAATTGATAGACCCCCTTTTCTTTTGTCATTTTAAATACCCTTGGTCCTTTTGAACACTTCTTTTCTAATATTTTTGCGATTTAACGGGTTTTTCTTTACTGGTCATTTCCAAGAATTTTTTATGTACAGAAAGCCAAAGATGTCATAATTGTTTATGGTGTACGTTTTGTATTTTTTAACGAAAATAGATTGAATTGTCAAAACAAGTAACTGAATGCGATTTTCGTTTATCTTTGTAGTTTTTTACCTGCATTACGTCCAATAAAGTGTTTTTGGAGATCCGTCTCATTTATTTATGTTGGACCTAATCTCGTTAAAACTTTATGTGCCAATGTGGTGACAGAACATTTCCTTACCTATTGAAAATGAAATTAAAGATCCATATATGCAAATAATCTAGAGCATTCAAAATATGCATAATATAATATTGTTAACATCTCTTTAGCTTTAAGGTCTACTGTTAGATAAAAAAAAGTTTAAAAAGGTAGTCATTAAAATTTCTAAACTGCATTAGAGCTATGATGATGTGCACCTGACTTCATGTTCGTTTAAAACAACTGTATTTTTTATGAAATGAATAGGGTTTCTCCATAACGGAATCTTTACTTCAGTTCCGAAGTTTTATAGTCGCCTAGATGCAGTTCATCGCTTCAGAGTGTATGTTTAACAGAGGACGCAGGATTTGTCACAAGTTGAGTCGCAATTACTTGCTATCCTGGAGTACCCGAGTTCATTCCATTTTTTGTGTTACTAATATTTTTTATCTCTTATTAAACTTTATCAAACGGAGCTGTTATCGTGATTTGGGTAGTGAGCAGTCTTATGGTCTAAATAAACATCCTGAGATGGTCACAAGTACAAAATTGAAATTATGAAAAGAAAGGAATTTTGACCGTAAATATGTTTGTGGTGTATGTTGGTTCTATTTTTCTATAAATACTTATTAACACTAAAAGGACACAGAAACACTAACATCTGCTCTACACTTTGCCTATCATAAGAATATTAATGACAACGATAAATTAATACGAAAATTGTATGATAAACACACCTTTTCAATTATTAAATAGTTTATCTGTTGAAACCTTCAAACATCACTAGGTCTAAGTATCTCGTTAATATATTTCTCTGAACAGAAAACGGAGGAAACTGCTCGACAACTATATTTACATCGGAAGTTCTACATAGATCTGCTATCATTAATTGATTAACTGCTACAGACAGATTGTTTTGCTAAATGATTAACGATTTTCTTGCTTTATCCTTTTTTATTTGTCCTTTTTCCATAAAACGAATCTGTTTTATTTCATTATCAGGGCACCTTAGTTTTTACAAGGTTTTGTGTTGTTCTTTATTCTTATTGTATTTGTGACTGATAGTAATATTTTGTCCATATTGATTTAAAATAATTATTATGTCGTGATATCTTATGTTTACAATAATCAAGACATTATTGAAAACGAGGGCAAGAAGGGATTCCATGCGCTTGTGCGTTTACTATTTTTGTCACATATTTTTCTTTGATCTTTTTATAAAATAAATAATAGTCGATTAGTATGCAATCCCGAAACTAAAACTTTTAGATAATATTACATGAAATGTCACGTGTGTCTGTTGATCTCAAGGAAAAAACAGCCATGCATTCACCAACAACAATTAGAAGCAATATTGCAAAGGAAAACTGCGAAACGCTATCACGATTTGTTTTCCCAGCGAAACACTATCATGAGCTTCGAAAATCAGCTTTTCATATAATAGCTCAACAATCTGTCTAACCATAACAAATACTGTCTTCTTTGTTCATCGGTGATTATTTATAGGCGGATTTAGGCTCATTCATGTTACAGTTCATTTTATACCACTAGTTCGAAATTGTTTTTGTCTAACTGGTAAGACTTAGAAATAAATTCAACATTTGAAACCAGGTATAACTTTTATAGGTCAATTACATTATGTGGTTATTTATATAAACAGACAAAATTGCAACGTAGGGTCTTTAAACCATGCTTGCTTATAATTGTGCAAATAGTGTTAAATGGACTCCATGTTTTGTCAGTTTGCAAAAGGGAAATTCATTCGGTAAGATGAAGATGTAAAATTCTAATTGTAAAGCATTTGACTTTCAGCTATGACGCATGCTTGTTTCTTTCGAATGTGATCAAATTATGAGTCTCGCTTTAACAAATGGAACTACGTTCAGAATTTTGTGTACTTTGTAGAAATGTTTGCTCAAGGCTCAAAGTTTTAAACCCTTTAGCAATTATTCCTGGTTTCGTTGTTCTGGAAATGACAGCTGTTTGACTACAATGTAATAGCTGCGATCATTGTTTTCCAAGTAATCGACTGCCTTTTCTGCGGACTTGTATTTAGTGCGTTTAAAAACTGCAACAAATCAATCAATGATTTAATGGACACTTGCAGGTTTATTAGTTAATTTTAATACATGTTCTAGTAGTCAGAAAAATATTAGGGTTTAGGTCTTTTTAATACTGTATTTTTGTAATTTAAATTTTACTAGATTCTCTGTAAGAATTGATTTTGTTGACATCAAGTAAACCTAATTTCCTAAATATTGTTCAAAATAATCCTATCAATTATGGTTTTTTAAAGAAAAAT
Source organism: Limnoperna fortunei (assembly GCA_944474755.1). Taxonomy (NCBI): domain Eukaryota; kingdom Metazoa; phylum Mollusca; class Bivalvia; order Mytilida; family Modiolidae; genus Limnoperna; species Limnoperna fortunei. The sequence continues at coordinate 21,757,163 of OX104115.1, read as the reverse complement.
CATAATGTTACTTTTACATCTGTAAATATTTCACCTGAAAACTTTCTGCTGAATCATTTCTCAAAGCTTATTTTGAATGATGCTGGTGCTTTCATATGCTCATAACTCATTTCTTGTGCTAAGACAAAATAAAGGTAAAGTCTGGTAAGGAGCTGCAAAGGCAAATACTACCGAAAGAAGTAGTTTTGAATTAATGACTAAATCATGAATCTAAATACATGTAACAAAGAAATGGTTTCTAAACTGTTTGGCGAATGGAAAACATAAATACAAGTATGAGTTAAGCTACAGGAGCATGTGTACACTGAAAAAATTTTGATTATCATAACTGAGTATTATTTCTCTGTTTCTGCTTAAGTCTAATCACAAGTGATGATAAACAATGGTGTTGCATACTCTCTCGCAACGTTTTTGTCTATTATTCATATATACGGCCAATCGTCATGGACGCTCAATCTTTATGCCATCTTTATGCCATTAGATCAAACTATAAAGATTCTTACATGGATAATGAATGAAAAGACACATGTGAACATAATCAAGAACGTGCCAAAGATGCACACTACAATATTTAAAATATTACGTAAACTTTATACAAAAAACACAACCAACGTAATATAAATGCCATTTGGGCGATATTTAAAGAACAGCTAAATGACAGTATAAATAATAACATATCCCAAAAGACAATAACTAATATAAAGAAATTACCATGGATCACAGATCAGATAAGAATAAAGAGAAGCAAATCAAAACGATTACACAAGAAATAAAAAAAACAGAATTGAATAAAAGATACAAAAATCTTAAAAAGTCACTCCAGTCAGATATGAGAACTGCTTACTGGCAATACATAGAAAAAATGATCTTTGATATACCAATGGAAGAATCCGAAAATACAAAAGAAAACGCACTCCAAAAAAACTTTTTTCATGCATCAAAAGCATGAGAAACAATAACTCGGGGGTTGCAGCACTTAAAAAAAAGATGGTATGCTCACACTTAATACCAAGGAAAAGGCAAACTTTCTAACGAACAATTCCAAAAAGCTTTCACACCAGAATCATCTGCACAACCTATGCCAGTAAAAGAACCATCAAATTATCCAGATATGCATTACATCAAAATATCAGAACAATGTGTCAAAAAACTCTTGCAGAACATCAATCCAAATAAGGCCACTGGACCTGACCAAATATGTGGCAGAATACTAAAAGAAATGAAAGAACACCTTTGCATTCCAGTTACACTCATATTTCAGAAATCTATAGAAACACATACATTACCTACAGACTGGAAACATGCTAACGTCTGCCCTGCTTTCAAAAAAGGTGACAAACACGCTGTCATGAACTATCTCCCAATATCTCTAACATGTATACTCTGTAAATTAATGGAACACATTATAGCAAGTCAAATGATAGACCACATTGAATTAAATAATATCCTTAATGATTTACAACACGGCTTTAGATGAAAACGCTCTTGTGAAACTCAGTTAATCTCTTTTATACAAGACCTTGCAAGGACAACAACCAAAATATACAAACATATTACTGTGATGGACTTTGCCAAAGCTTTTGCCAAAGTCCCTCACAAAAGACTTCTTTACAAACTAGAACATTTTGGCATTAAAAACAATACCCTGAAATGGATTGGCGACTTTTTACATGATCGAACGCAAACAGTTATTCTCGAAGAAAATCTGAAACATTGCTGTAAACTGTGGCGTACCGCCACTACAAAACAGGAAAAGTCTGAAAAGGTTAGTTTTGTACTGACATGTACTGAATTTTACTCAACCGGTCTGACTTGGTCTTAATGTTACTCAACTTTACTCGACCTAAGTCTCGACATTACTCTAAAATTCTGAATTTATACTCGACATAGGGTCGACCTGTCTGAAAAGTCTGAACAAGTCTCGACCTGATCTTGACCCAGTCTGAATTAGTCTCGACCTGTCTGAAAAGTCTGAACAAGTCTCAACGTTACCTCGACCCAGTCTGAATCAGTCTCGACCTGTCCGAAAAGTCTGAACAAGTCTTAACTTGATCTTGACCCAGTCTGACTCAGTCTTGAGCAATCTTAAAAGACTGAATCAGTGTCGACCTATCGTAAAAGAAACAATAACCGCAATTTCAAACATCATGTGTTTCTAGTTATCTAGTGCTATTACGTTATGTATTTAAGGTATCCGACCCATAATTGACCACGTGATCATATTTGGTTTCCCGGATGTCCATTGTTTGTCAAAGGAGCAGACCTCGGTAATGTTCGGCAAACATCGGAACTAATATTTGAACAACTAAATTTTTTTCTCAAAACTCAAAGTAAAACAATATATTTACTTTGTATCATTAATTAGTAATATATTGAGTAAATAAATTTGCATTTCTTTGTCTAAAAATAAAATTAAACGGTGACTTCAATTATGGGTCGGATACCTTAATATTGTGTTTTTGTGAAATAAATTGGTATTACTTTTTTGTCATTTACTGAATGCATATTTTATGATTACAAAATTAAACAAAAAACAAAATTTTTCTATATGTAATTTGTAACATTACAGACTGGGTTAAGACTTATTCTGTATTGTAAGGCTGGTTGAGACTAAATAAGAAAATATTGAGACTAATTGAGACTCATTCAATCCATTCAGACTAGTCACAACTTATTCAACTGTTTAAACGGGTTGAGTCTATTTCCCATGAAAACAAAACTAGTCGAGACCAGATCCAGACTAATTCAGTCTTTCCAGATTGGTCGAGACTAATTCAGACTAGTCCAGATCAGGTCAAGACTTGTTCAGACTTTTCAGACAGGTCGAGTATAAATTCAAAACTTTTGACTAATGTCGAGACTTAGGTCTAGTAAAATTAAGTAAAATTAAGACCACGTGAAACCGAGTACAATTCAGTACTAGTCAGTTCAAAAGCTAACCTTTTCAGACTTTTCCTGTTTTGTAGTGCGCAGGGCACAGTACTAGGCCCAATTCTATTTCTAATATACATTAATGATTTCCCAGAATATTTACAACATAGAACATTAAAATTATTTGCAGATGATAGTATTATTTACAGAAACATCAGAAACAAGGAAGATGCACTAAAACTTCAACAAGATCTTAATTCAGCTGCAAAATGGGAAAAAGACTGGCTAATGTCTTTCCACCCAGACAAATGTTCCATGTTGCGAGTTTCACCAAAAAGAACACCAGTCATCCAAAATTACACCCTTCACGGTCATGCACTTAGAACTGAAACATCCACAAAATATCTTGGCAACACTATACAGTCAGACCTTAAATGGATCAAACACATAGATAACATCACAGCAAATGCAACCAGACAATTACATTTCTTAAAACAAAACCTTAAAATACCATCAAGAAAAATTAAAGAACGAGCATATATGTCGTTAGTAAGACCGAGACTCGAATATAGCTCAAGGGTATGGGACCCACACAATAAAAAACAAATAAATCAAATTGAAATGGTCCAATGCAGGGCAGCAAGGTTTACATGCAACAGCTCAGTTTCAGACATGTTAGAACAACTTCAATGGCCATCTTTACAAATCAGACGCATACAAGATTAATAGTATTTTATAAAATAACTCACCATTAACTTGCAATCCATCCATCAAACCTACTCATTCCATCAGACACCCGAACCAGAAACAAGCATCCCTATCACTTCAAACACATCCATACAAACAAAGACTCTTAAAAATTCTCATTTTATCTGCACACTATTGTACAATGGAATATGCTCCCAATATCAGCAGTCCTTTGTACAACTGTAGACAGCTTTAAAGAGAAGATCCGAGCATCTGCTCCTTTTCATCTCATATAAATAGGTCTTATGTAAATAGTTTTAGTAAAATTATAAAATATATTAATAAAATTAAAAAAAGGTTCACTGTAAATATTTGTGTCATCACAACTTTTATTTGTTTGTTTTCTTTTCTTTTGTAAAGCCACGCATGCAACGGCACATTATAGTCATTAATTGACTGAGTGCGGAAATCAGAAGATAGATATATATTATAAGATAATTGCATATATTGGATTCTTCCAATTTGGTATATGTTGCCGTTATAAACTGATCTTCGCTTGAGTTAATTGCTTTAATATAGGACGAACATGTTTCCCGTGTTTTATGCAAATGTAGACGCACTGGTCTATTCAAACAATTTTTGGTGATAAGGATAGAATTTGTAGACGTTGAACGAACTAAAAAAAATAATTCTAATATGACGTGCTTTAAAGGCTTTGAGACCACAACTGTGGTAAAAAAATGATTTATCTATAAGAAACACGCGCTGAAAAGGGTGCGTTTTAAATGGCTGTTCCAATTACAAAACTGTAACTCCCACCGGAAAGCTATGGCATATGACGTTTAAATCTTATAAATAGCGACACATGCTAAAATTATCCGCTGAAATATATTGTGTGTTACATTGATGGAACAGCCAGTTTATGGCGGAAATGATGTTTTCTATAGGTACGAAAATATTATAAATGTAATCTTATTGTCTTAATGAATAGAAATAATTCACAGAGGCTGTGATTTATCATTGTTTTACCACGGGATTACCATTTATGTCGTTATTTTATCCCTCGCTATTGCTCGGGATAAAAAAATACGACATAAATGGTCACCCCGTGGTAAAAAAATTATAAACCACAGCCTCCTTGAATTATTTCCTAAGTAACTTTGATGGTATTAAAATGATATTTAGTAGAGAAATGTTTTATTTTTAAGGTACAGGATATAACGTCTATTTTCGATTTCTTTAGACATAAAGTCTAAAAGTAGGAACAAGTGAATCTGTGAGCTAATGCTCACTAGTCATACTGCCGCATTGACAACAAGTATTCGGTTTAAAGGCATAGATGACCAAGAAACATAAAATCGCTATACACCAATGTAGTAATATAGGATAGGATAAAGTTTCAAGTTTGGTGGTTGACGTTTACTTCTAATGACAGTTTTATCAGTAATTAAATCTATCAACTTCTCACTTTGTGATAAAATCGGTAAATTATCTCTAGCAATGTTGAAAGTGTTCGGATTTGAAGGATTATGAGTAGTTACAAATGGTATAACTTCCGTGTTTACGTCCAACTCTTGTTTTTGTGACGCGCGTAAGGTTTGTAAAGGGATTTTTTTTGGCACTGTCAATACCATTTTCAATAAGGGTTAATGGATATTTTTGTTTTAAGAGAAAATGTTTCAACTCGTTCAATCTTCCCTCTTACCTCTCGAATGTTATCATCTTCAACTACGGTACATATTTCCGTGCCAAACAGTAAGGAATATTGCGCTTCGTTTGTGATGGATGGCACGATTTAAAGTTTAGATACTGATGAGGGTCAGTGTTCTTATAAAATATATCTTTGGTCAATCAAGAAAAGGTAGAGTGGTCCTGCTCATCTCTTTTGTAAATTTTATTGATTGGTGAATATTATTCAATATTTGTGTTAGTTCATCTAATAAGACATCACCATGGGTCCATACGATAAAGCAGTCATCAAGGTATCGTTTCCACTTTTCTTCGAATGATTTTGCAAATTGAATTCCATATTTATCTTCCACGATTTTATAAAGTTTTAGCTCTAGAAAGCCCATCACCAAAGTGGCATACGTTGGAGCAAACTTAGTGCCTATGGCTGTTCCTTTAATCTGTATATAATTTTTCCCATAAAAAAAAGAACGTATTATTTTCTAATATGAGTTGTACAGATTCTAATATAAAATCATTTGAAAATCTACCAGAAATTGCTTCTCTGTGTTTTTCTATCTGGAATTTAACTGCTTCAATGCCCAGATTGTGTGGAATGTGTAAAGACTGGTTACGTCAAAACGAACTAAAATCGAATGTGGATCCGTTCGTTCTGGTAAATGTGATAAGAAATCTATGTCATCCCGAATAAAGCTAGGGACATATTTACACAGAGGTTTTAATATTATATCCACAATGTTACTCAAACGACGGTTGGTTGTGCAAGCAGGACCTGCAATAATTGGACGGATCTTCAAATCGGTAGGTGCATTTAATTTGATATATTCAGAATTTTGCTTCGTCACTACATTTTTAATTTGGTTTGATTTGTGAACTTTATGTAGTCCATAAAAGTTGCTTGTCTTCTTTTCAAAATTATTAAGAGCATCTGCCTCTTTGTCTGTTAGAGATGTAGCATGTTTGTTAATAAGATTTTTTAATTTTCGCATGATCCTATTATCAATATTTTGCGGGATTTCTGAATAAAATGATTGGTTATTAAGTTGATCTTCTGCAAGTTTACGATAGTATTGAGTGTCCATTATCACAACGGCTCCACCTTTATCCGCTTGTTTAATAATAATAGTTTTATCATCTTGTAACCATTTGAGTGCTATTTTTTCAGCTTTCGTTAAATTATTCCTCTTAGTTGAATTCGGTTGTAGAGGATTGTTTAGAATATTATCTATGTATTGATCAAGATTTTTGTTTCTATTCCTTTGAGGGGTGAATGTAGATTTGTTTCGTATTAAGGATTTATCTTCTTCGTCGTCTTTGTCTGCGAAGAACTCAACTAACCTCAATTTTCTTCAAAATTTACGTACGTCCTCCTTCAATTCATCTATGTTTGGGGTAGGTGTAGGCGTGAATTTAAGGCCCTTTAATAAAGTTTTAGTTCATCCCTATCTAAATCCCGCCGTGATAAATTAATAATTTTCAGATCTAAATATGGTACTCCTTCAGATGCGTTTCGTTCGTTTCCTTGTCCCGTTCCGGTTTTTATTTAATTAATAATATATATTGTATATTGTAAATTATGATCGTCCATTTAAAGATGGTTTAAACTTTTTAATAAAGTTTTTCTCCTTAATTTCTCGTATATATCCATCTTCTTTTAATATTTTGTAAAAAGGGAATATTTTAATTTTTATATTTTTAATTATTTGTACATGTGTTTATCGAATAAGTTATCTCCCTTTTAACAATAACGTAACGTCACGTAAACGTTACCAATAGATTCACAGAAACATTCACCTGAAGATTGTAATGATACATGAAAGCGCTTGTGAAAATCCAGAAAAGTTCCAAATATTTCTGTTTCATTTAGAGCGTTTTAAATATCCTTTTTTATTTAGCATAAGTGTTGTGTCGTCGGCTAATTATGAAATTTCGAAACAATGATTTATTGTAATTTATATACCTTTGATATCATTATTGTTGTTTAATATTTTCTAGTTAATTTCTCTTTTCCAGTTGTGATCGTTTATTTTTTTCATAAAGAATTGTCCACATTGCGTGAGATCTTCCATATTTACTATGTTGTAAGGGTTGTCTTTCAAGAGATTCTTTGGAGATTATATGGAATATTTAATTTTACAGTTCCCGAACCAGCGCAAAAGTTGCGCTTTACCGTTTCTTTTGATTGCTTAAGTTATATTTTACCTGTCTATATAATTCCGGTTCAGAGAAGTCGGTTTTAACCCACTTGAGAAAGAATTATTCAATTTATGAAACTTCAGTCGCATATTACATTTTGCTTATTTCAATAATGGTCAGTATTGTACAAGTGCTACTGAAGTTCAAGGTTTGATCGGTTAGCCGTCAGAATAATGACCAGTCAGAGTAAAGCGCTTGAATGCGGAATACGGAATGATCAGCTAGAAATCAAAATAAATACTTCTGTGTAGTAAGCAAGGACTAATCTGTTAACAGCCAGATTAATGTGTGAATAGAACTCAGAAGAATTAACCACAGTAAAGCGTGTTACAAATAATGTCTCAGTAAGGTAGGCAATCAACATATGAATTTCGTTGCATGGATTCTGGTTCTTACTATTGATGTTGTAGAAGCATGTTTTGATACTCTACTTATTTAGTTGTGTTAGCCAATACAAATATGTTCCTATCGTTCGCTGTTTGTTTGCATTTTCCCCAATATGGTCAATAGAGGATTTAAAAATTGTGAACACAGTTGAAATGTGTATGAATTTGAATTGTTACTAATCGTTTTTGAATTACATGTGGTGGAACCAAACACATTTGATAAACATAAAATCATCTTTCATATTGGAAAGCAAGAGTAAATAGTGCGTTCAGAAATATATACTCAAAAAAACGGATGAAAGTGATGTATGTAAATTACGACAGAGTTAAGATCTTCTCATCATAACTTGTTAATTTCTTTTGTAAGGTTGGACATTTTCATTTGTTATACGTTTTAAACAAATCTGATTTTGCCGTCAGATGACGCATTTCGCAATGTCGCATTGCTCGATTGTCAATGTAGTTAGCCTTTACTAATGGTCACCAACGTGTTGCGAGTTTGGGGCATATTTCTCAAGGTTTGATCAGTTCTAACTTTAATTAACAGTTTTTATTTTTTAGAGTGCAATCCCACATTCTTCGTCTAAAAACTGTAGGGTATATATAACTGACGAAACTGCTGTAAAAGGCGTAAAATCCAAATATATATATATATGAGATGCATTTTACTGCTCAAAATATCACGCAAAATCCAGCGGGACATAACGAACGTACACTATTTGGGAAAGGAAGCCTTGCCATAATAAACGAAAGAGAGACAAACTTGTAACTTTGACACTAATCAAATAGCTGTCTTGCTATATGGCACAAACTGAAACAGAAATTTAAGCATTTTTTACCCAACTTATTCTCAGGGAGGGACCTCTTTGGCCGAGTGGTTAAGGTAGTCATCTACTATTGATCACGTGCCTGTTCACACTCAGGTTTCGGGTTCGATTCTCACTTGGGGCAGAGTATGTTCGGCTCTAATCTTAATTAATAAGGAAAACAGTTTTTCGAACGAAGATCTTGGGTTTTCACCTGGTACTCTGGCTCTGCCCCCAATAAACAAATGGACGCCACGTTACAGCTGAAAAATTGCGGCAGTGGTAAAGGGTGGCGTGTAGTCTAGTTAGTTTTTGAATGCTTGTAACTATAGAATCCTAACAAAGAATTAAGACTTTGAGACTGCTTTAGATAAAATGTAATTGATTTGAATATTAATATGCATTCCCAGATATGTCCGAAAGGGCAGGACCTTTACCATGATACGTTTTCCTCCCATAATAAAAACTTACCTCAATTATATTGCCGAAACTTCAAAACAACAAACACTGAAAATCATTTTCTTTAACTATTACCAGTGTAATGGCGAACCCCAAATAATTTTGTTCCTTGATTATAATTTGATCCAACAACTGAATGATTTCACTATCCATTCAAATATACTATCAATTATGCTACTGGGGAGATCATTGATATATGGCAGTCAAACAACAACACAAAACATATCACTATAATAAATTAGTATTAGTAAGATATTTTACAAACAAATGGTCAAAATTGGTCTGTTAAAGAAAACAAACAAAAAAATCATGAACAAAAATGTATCACGAAAAATGTATCAAATTTTAAACAGGGCTGTTTCAGTACTTTGAATTCATACAATAAGTAAACCTAGTCTTTGCTCAATATCATAGTTTATTACACATTTACATATGCAAAATTCAATTACTTCTATAAAGCAAAATGAACTTAAAGTAAAAGCAAAAAATGTATCATGCATGAAACATTATTATGTAAATTCAAAAACATAAAATCTTGATAATATGCGCAATTATTGCATACAATCAATTATTAGTTGCAGATACATCAGCTACATTCCAAAAGCGGCTAACAATAAAGTAATTCGCGTAGGCATTACTAAGCTATGTACAAAAAAGGAAAGGCTCTGGAATAGATAGCCAAGCTGTCTTCAATCTTGCTTTCTACATATGAATTAAGCCGAATTTTACTGCCGTTATAATCCGATGTAAGTTTTATTATTTGTCGGATTAACTGCAGAATTCAGTCCTTTTGCCCGTAATGTAGCAAATAAAAAATTATAACTTTGGTCTATGTATACAAATTCAAACATAATATTCATCTTCTTTACGTTATTAAAGCTTAAGACATTGCAAAACTAACGGGAAACGATCTTTATTGAAGTAATTTCTTTTTTCTTGTTTTTTGAACGTGGAAAATGCTATGTTCATCATTTTTCCGTATATGGATAATGTGACCTAATTTTATTATAAACGTGCTAATTTGCATACTATAACAACCATTCCGCAGTAAGAATCCAGTAATTTACACATGTATTACCCGACATGCAACACGCTATTCGGGTTTCGGGTTTCTCAATGTTTTTCATGAAGTAAATGTAATTAAAAAAGGGCAAATATGTCAATTAATACACAACGCACGGCGGGTTATTTAAAACGGCAATACCTATTATCACGTATCAATAATGATCGATTTTAAAAACGAAACTGATAGCAAAATGGTGACAATGTCGAAAGATATCAAGATCGGCCACGTTTGATTGTATATGCAACTTCCTATGGACATTAAAGTTCCGGGAGTTATTCACTCCTGCTCTGCTACATTACGAGTAATGGGACTAAACTCGTAACCTTGCCAAAAAAGCGAAGGTACGATTAATGGTTCTACACATTAAATGATCTTGTACGCATATGCAACACATATTGCGCCGTCCCAACACATGACAAAGAATTTATCAGACGAACTCTGGTTGGATGCTTGAAACAAAAACACGCTAAAGGCTTTAATTCCTCTGGCTCAAGAGAGTAGATCCACTTCTGTTAACTGGTGTTATATGGGGGAATGAGGAGAGCGAGACATTTATGTTGACAGGTAGCTTTTATCTATTCGACAGAGTGTAACATTTTAAAATATTGCAGTTCAATTTGCCAAAAAATAAAATTAATAAATGACAATATAATTTAAGCTTAATCATTTCTTGTTTAAGTTTACAATGAAACTGAAGTGAACAAAACGAAATAAGAAGAGCGTCATAAATAAGAATACCATAATGTTGCAATTCAAAGAATGGCTTAACTACTATAATGCTAGTTTGAGAAGTTTATATAAACAGTACTCTCTTATAATAAGGATACAAAATCATTTAAAAGCAAAAGGAGAAAAGCAACTCAAAATATTATTCGTTGTTTAAAATATATACATCGGGCCTATTTATATGCTGGTACATACAATGTTGTAGAAAATAACTGAGTTCTTTCAACAGATCTGATACAACAATCGGAATCACATAAAAACAATACCTTACAAATACGACAACATTTATTTTCAAAATTAAAAAATCATATCTTAAATGCTTGTATAACAATATATGTTGATAGCTATTTATAGCTAAATATAGTTCTGGGGTACAAAATGTACATGCACATCTTATACAATAAAGTAAAAACACTATCCTAGTCGATATGATAGCATTAACAGATAAAATACGAGTATAAATTTAAAATAACGAAATATGCATGAAAGTTAATTTATGCTTCATCAGTGAGTGTACATACTAACATCAAGTGATCATCTGCTGTACATTCAGGACGAGAGTAATTAGATAAAAACGGACATATAACGTACGCAAATAAATCTTGAACGTACTCATTTGGTCAAAGGAATTTTACACGGAAAGTGACTAATACAGTGCATAAACATAAGAATGTCCAGACATTTAAAAGATGTAATCTTATATGCATGTGGTAATGTTAGACACATGCATAGAATATTATGCACATTCCTATCATATCCAATCAGGATTCTATTACAATATGAAGTTCTTGTTTAAATCAATATTCTATAGTAAACACAAATACACATAAGATTGCAGATCTATTCAGAAAACATTAACATCGATTAATTTGGTATGCACAATTAACGATAAATACTTTAAAATAAATTTGAACCTAAAGAAGAGGTGTAAAAGGAAAGAATATACCTAGTTCAGTGGAAACAAAAATGTTTGCAACACATTTTAATACAATGTGCCGATTATGTATAAAACCAGTAATAATTGATATAAATAATAACATACAGCATTTTACTGCCCTGAAATCGCAGAAATGCTTCCTATTTCCCAAGTTTAGTTAAATGCAAGTTGTTTTAATATCTATGTTGAATACGTACAACGTGTCTTATTAAAAGTTTATCTAGGTTTTGTTTACTTGATTTCTGATTTCTTTAATGTACCTCAGGTATCAGATTCAAATCCCCCAAGTAACCTCAATACTGTGATTTCTGCTATTGTTTGATTAGACAATTATCGAGGTCGAATGTCTTGAATTAGCAAAAAAGTTGTAATTTTTAGCTCTTTAATATCTGATTTATTTGGCGTTGCAATATTTTTAGTTTCTGCAGCGCTGATGTGTCATGACTATGAAAACTCCGTGATAGAATTAATAAAGAACTTAGTTTTTATTCTTTTACATTAAAATGTAAACAACAAAGACCAAAATGATATAAAGTAATAATTGATTTAATTTTAAACGTGCTAATTCCTCAGTTGATACAGACACTACACTTAGCACGTACAACATTTTTAATATATAAAGTTCCTCAAAAAATACACGACCCTAAACGTATAACGATTTAATGCGTATTTTCAGTAAATAATAATAATAAAATGACATATTTAAACAACATGTAGAAACTATTGAAAATACAATTTCTTCATACTCTAAATTTAAATTCATATTTAATATGAAACATATACAAGTCAAATTGTAAATGTTAAATAGGTTACATAATATTATGTTTTAACATAACTGTAGAAATGTGAAAAATTCTATAATCGATTGGTTTTACCACAAATGCTATAATTTGATGAAAATGAAAACGAAAAAGTCTAATATTGACTCAAAAACAATATCGAAAAAACCAAACCAACAACGTTTAAAATTGTAAATTGCTTAGAGAGACAGCTTAATGCCTGTGAAGAGAACACCTTCAGCATATGTAAAGTTATAGCGGAAAATTCAGATCACGTGCAGTAAAGGAGATACCGAAAGAAATACTATATGGAATATGGTTTAATCACCATATACAATTAATTGTATCTCAGTTGTTGGCTACAACCCGTCTGAAAACCACATTTCTTTGTAAGCCATAGTAAAGTTGTAGTTAACATCTGCTCATTTTTATTTAATTCATCATCTTCTCAGGTCTGCACAATTTCTTCACTTTGATTCAAAACATTTTTGCCCCGTTTTTTAACAAAATATCCATACAGTCTTTGTGACCCATAGATTTTGCTATTGAAAGTGGGGACAACCCATTTCTGTCACAAAGGTTTACTTTTCCACCGCTTTTGCATAACATCTGTAGAATCTTGCTGTGGCCTTCCCTAGATGCTAAATACAGCGGCGATTCTCCCCTCTTATTACATTTATTTACTTCCAATCCATTTTGCAGTAAAAAAATAACACATTCTTTGTGGTTGTTAATTGAAGCTGTGTGCAGTAATGAATTCCCATCCGTTCTACACAAATTGATATCTCCTCCACTGTTGTAAAGCGTCGCAAGAATGCCTGTGTTACCTTTTTGTGATGCTGAAAACAGTGGGGATTCTCCATTATTGTCACAAATATTTACTGCTGCTCTCTTATCTATCAATAATTCAACACAATCGTTGTGCCCTTGGCCTGATGATACATGCAGTGGAGATTGTCCATCCATATTACATAAATTCACATCTGCTCCTCTGTTGCAAAGCATCTCCATAATATCCGACTTACCTTCAAATGAGGCTACATATAATGGTGATTTTCCTTTAGCGTTACATTGATTTACTTCTGCTCCTTTATCAAGCAACACGTTAACACAAGTTATGTGTCCTTGAGTTGATGCTGCATAGATTGGTGATGCTCCTAACTTATCACATAAATTCACATCTGCTCCTCTGTTGCAAAGCATCTCCACAATATCCGTCTTGCCTTCAGATGAGGCTACCCATATGGGTGATTTTCCATTAACGTCACATAGATTTACTTCTGCTCCTTCATTAAGCAATAGTTTGACACAGTCTCTATGTCCTTGCCATGACGCTGCATAGATTGATGATGCTCCATCCTTATTACATAAATTGACATCTGCTCCTCTGTTGCAAAGCATCTCCACAATATCCGTCTTACCTTTAAATGAGGCTACCCATATGGGTGATTTTCCATTAACGTCACATAGATTTACTTCTGCACCTTCATTAAGCAACACTTTAACGCAGTCTGTGTGTCCTTGCCATGACGCTGCATAGATTGATGATGCTCCATCCTTATTACATACATTGACATCTGCTCCTCTGTTGCAAAGCATCTCCACAATATCCGTCTTACCTTTAAATGAGGCTATCCATATTGGTGATGTTCCTTTGGCGTCACACAGATTTACTTTTGCTCCTTTATTCAGCAACACGTAAACACAGTCTTTGTTTCCTTGCCATGACGCTGCACAGATTGGGGATGATCCATCCTTATTACATAAATTGACATCTGCTCCTCTGTTGCAAAGAACCTCCACAATATCCGTCTTGCCTTCAGATGAGGCTACCCATATGGGTGATTTTCCATTAACGTCACATAGATTTACTTCTGCACCTTCATTAAGCAACACTTTAACGCAGTCTGTGTGTCCTTGCCATGACGCTGCATAGATTGATGATGCTCCATCCTTATTACATACATTGACATCTGCTCCTCTGTTGCAAAGCATCTCCACAATATCCGTCTTACCTTTAAATGAGGCTATCCATATTGGTGATGTTCCTTTGGCGTCACACAGATTTACTTTTGCTCCTTTATTCAGCAACACGTAAACACAGTCTTTGTTTCCTTGCCATGACGCTGCACAGATTGGGGATGATCCATCCTTATTACATAAATTGACATCTGCTCCTCTGTTGCAAAGAACCTCCACAATATCCGTCTTGCCTTCAGATGAGGCTACCCATATGGGTGATTTTCCATTAACGTCACATAGATTTACTTCTGCTCCTTCATTAAGCAACAGTTTAACACAGTCTCTATGTCCTTGCCATGACGCTGCATAGATTGATGATGCTCCATCCTTATTACATAAATTGACATCTGCTCCTCTGTTGCAAAGCATCTCCACAATATCCGTCTTACCTCTAAATGAGGCTACACATATTGGTGATCTTCCATCAACTCCCCATCGATTTAATGCTGATCCGTTTTTAAGCAGGACGTCAACACAGTCTTTGTGTCCTTGCCCTGACGCTGCATTAATTGGTGATTCTCCATCCTTATTACATAAATTGACATCTGCTCCTATCTTGCAAAGCATCTCTACAATTCCCGCATTACCGTTCATTGAAGCTTTAAATATTGGCGAGTTTCCTTTATTGTCACATAAATTTACTTCTGCTCCTCTACGTATCAAAAAGTTTACAAAGTCTTTTTGTCCTAGATTTGATGCAACGTGCAGTGGTGACATTCCAAACTTATTGCACAAATTAACATCTGCTCCACGGTTGCATAATTTCTGTAGTATCTCCAAGATGTACGTGGTATCTTGTAGTGCCAACCGTTGTTGTAGGCAATCTTCTGTTGGACGATTGATGTATACTCCAGTTTTAAATAACATGCCAACGAAGTCATCTAATCCTTTGAGTGTATCAATTAATGACAATAATTTATCGCTAGAATACAAATTTTCATCCAATTGATATGTCATTTGTACGCAATCACCTATGCCGTAACATAAAATCACAGCCAGAGGTGACATTCCTAAACAATCACATTGATTCACTGCTGCTCCATTCTGAAGCAACAAATCCAAACATTCTTTGTATCTTGTATCCTTTTTAAACACATTGACAGATGCCCCATTATCAATTACCATCGAAAGTAATGTTTCATTCAGCGCTGATAACCCTAGCTTAGTACATTTGTTTACTTCTGCTCCTCGTTTTAATAAGATGTCAACACAGTCATAGTATCCGCTTCCGGAAGCTGCAATTAACGGGGATGTTCCGTCATTACAGCACAACTTGACATCTGCTCCGTTGTTGCATAGCATTTCAAGAATATCTACATGTCCTTCAAGTGAGGCTGCAAAGATTGCTGATTCTCCATTATCATTACAAAGATTTACTGCTGCTCCGTTATTAAGCAATAAACTCACACAACATGTGTGTCCTTGAAATGATGCTATTTGCAGTGGGGATGTTCCATCAGTACTGCACATATTGACTGCTCCTCCTTTATTAATCAAAACTTCCAAAACATCACTGTAACCAGAACGAGATGCTACAAACAGTGGTGTACAACCATATTTATCATGTCGATTAATATCAATTTCCATGTTCTCTAACACCTTAATTAGCTTTAAACGATATTCTCTATGTTTCATTTGAGACGCTGCGAAAACATGTTCAGTTTTACCATCGATAATTTCTTGCTTTATTCTATGAAAGAAATTTAGTTCTAAATTTTCTGGAATAACAATATCACTGTATACACTTTCATATCCTATGGACTGCAACAAGGCACGATCATGTATTAATCCGCTATCAGCATATTTTACAATACACTGCAACATTGTTGAACATACATGATCACAATAAATTTCAAACATATAGTCGTGTATACTTGTGTAGGCAGTTTCAGTTTTGGAAAAAAACGATCCAACCATGGCCTCAAACTGAGTATTGATTTTCATTCTTGGAGTTGAAAGACTTACCTCACATTCATTAAATACAATATCAAATATTTGCTTAGCTCGGTCATTAGAGCGTGAGGTAAATATCTCAAATGGCACGATATCGTTATACATTACACATAAAACAATACATGCGTACTTAATCTTATCTGGTTTGATTTTCAGTTCATCTAGTTCACTTTTGAAGTATGTTTTTGGATGCTGAAAAAACAATGTACCATCATGTTTGCGACTTTCAAACAACGAACAAAGCAAAGGGAAACATTCCCATGTGTTAATTATGTCGTTACTAAGACCTTTTACTACATCATTCGATAAATACTGTTTACATATTAAAACCTTTTCACTCAGTGATATTTTATGGTGACTAGAAAGATTACAAACTTTGTACTTATCAAGATGTAAATTTTTGAACAAGGGATCATTGAAAATCTGCAACCTACACGTAAAAATGATTTTCGTAGATGACTTCATATCAATTTGATTCTCATTGTACAAAATATTTGGCTTCATAATAAATTCTTTTATTGTTTTTTCGTTTCTTTCCCAGTTTTCAATCTCATTGTATGAAATGTTGTACTTTCCACAAAAATTGTCAATAAAAAAAACCTGTGGTTTGTTTCTAGAAAAAAACGTAACAATATCTGATGATGTTGTCACAGGTATGACATCGTATCCCTTGTCCTTCATGGATATTAAAATGTGTTGTACAGTGAACGACTTTCCAGAACCTGGACTTCCTGTCACTATAACTACGCTTTCTGTCTCAATTATCTCGGAAATAGCTTTCGAAGCGTCTGTATCCACAAAGCATCTGTCCTTGAGTTTCCATTTGTTTACCATAAGTTCAATGTTGTCTAAACAGTTAAAAATATAATATATATTGTTATGCTTTCTATGTGTTTGTTTCTGAATGAAATAT
The DNA here is from genome assembly GCA_944474755.1 of Limnoperna fortunei. Taxonomy (NCBI): domain Eukaryota; kingdom Metazoa; phylum Mollusca; class Bivalvia; order Mytilida; family Modiolidae; genus Limnoperna; species Limnoperna fortunei. The sequence continues at coordinate 21,739,673 of OX104115.1, read as the reverse complement.
CATAATGGCATATATTATGCTACCACTTTACAATACTTTAAATCGGAAAAGTTTTGCCGTGTGTATCACGATAAGGAGTTATCCAGAATTTTATATATTCAATATTTTTCACAAGTTTGCAAAGCGCATGGTAGGTAGGAAAAGGCTTCAAGTTTTTTCCGTATGTTTTTTGTAACATCCGGTAATATCAGTTTCAAGAACTATTTTCCGCTTTTGAAATGTTTTGAAAGACAAATCTCAAACTGCAAGACACTCCAATTTAAAATTGAGGATAAAGGACTTTATATAAACATTTTGTCAATCAGTTTTACTGTTAAAGGTGTAACGGTTAACCACGAGATCAAGAGGACAACCAAGAAAAGGGGGTTCTTTGTTTGCCCTCCTAATTACGGGTATCGTGGTTGGACGTTATAATTTTTACTGTAAAACTGACTGACAAAATATTAGTGCGCAGTCCTTGGATGTTTTTAAATATTTTTTATCCTCAAAGCAAAGACTAGTTTTTGAAGAACAAAATCCGGGAAAACCATAAATGCAAAACAATTTAAACAATGAAACACTGTTGGATGGAGAAAGGTACATTCTTGAAACAGCACCCGCAAATGCGATATTTACTTCACTTGATGTCACTTGTTTGTATACTAAATGTAAAACACTCAGATTTGTTTTCGAGAACGAACGGAAATTCGATATTTGTCGGTTCCGGTTTCTCTACTTTAAGGTAATCGATTTACATTCGGAACAATAAGCGCCAAAAGTTTAACGAGAAAAAACAGCACGGCGTGGTTAAGTCAATATATCAAATTGGTTTTGACGATCGCACTGCAATCTACTAACGATACTCATTCCCATGGATACAACGTTTTGATGGGTCAGTTGTTTTAGGTTGGGAGAAAATGACAACATCCAGTGAACATTGTTCTTATATTAAAATAATGGAATTGATTTTCATTCTCTAAGGTCAGCTTGATTGAAAAACAATTGAACGTTTATTAAAATTATTCGAATTTTGTCAATTTCTTGAGCTTTATTTACGACGAAATAATCAGCTTCCGGTATATTCAAGGTGAAAAAGAATCTTGCATCGCCATTAACGTGCTAGTTCAAAACCGATAACCAGCTAGCTTACTTGTAATTACTAGCAGTGATATGAAGCCGGACCCAAAAAGATGAACACTAAGTTATGTCTAAGAAAATACTTAAGTTGTGTTAACATCAGTATAGTGATTGTCATCAAAAAAATTCTCATTAATCCATCGACAACTTGGACAATGTCACACACTGAGAGAGTGTCAGGTCAGATGTTGCCCCATTTTAAGTAAAAATTTCAATAAAAGGTTGCAACACGTATATGCAACAACTGTTTAACTATGTCAATTGTTGGGCTTGATTACACCACCCCCCCCCCCCTCTCACACACACACACACACACACCCTCACACACACACACACACAAATATAAAGACAGTCATTTAAATTTGAAAGTGTCAGAAAATGTTAAACATCTTTAAAAAAAATCTTAAAATTGCTATTAGTTCTTTTGAATAATTCCGTATAGTTCACATATAGACATAATGTCCTAGGTTTACCTAATTACAGTCATGACCTTTAAGATAAAATGTGCTTCCCAAACTGCCCAAACAAATGTATATTCATATATGGAATGTATAATTGAACTGAAATAAGACAAACATTAATATCAAACTCTGGTTTAGATAGAAAGAGTTATAAAATTTCATTGAACATGTTGAGAGGTGCATGTCAGAAACACAAATTCACAAGATTATGAAAATTAATATGATATATCTATGAGAAAAAATATGTATTTTCTGTATATAATGCATACACACTTATCTATATTTAAGGGTTAAAAACAAAACATATTTTATCCATCGAGTGATAACTAAATTTCCATTTTGCACATTGTATAATTCGTTTAGTAAATTATATTCAATATATGACTTCAAAGGGTGCATGTCTCCATGATAATTGTTTTTCCGTTCTCATATAGAATATTTTCAAAAGTCAGTATTCTTGCACAATGTGTACATAATTATAATTAGATCAAGATTTGAGCCACGCACAGACCTCTTGTTTTTTTAAATCTAAAGTGTATATGCAATGCATATGGATTGCTTTGTTTAAGGTAAACTTATCCTTGATTAATACATGTATTTTTGAGAAAGTTCTGTATTTAGTTTTCCAGTCTTTGAAACAAATGTAAGAAGGGGAGCCAAGTTAAAATATAATTTTAGTTAGATTGGAATATATTAGTAAAGTTGTTATAGCAGTAACATACATAAGGACAGTCCCATACAATGATACATGAACAACAAAAAACATACACCAAATGATAGGAAAACTACTGGACTACAAATTCGTCTTCAGTGATGAGATTTTATTCGAAGTGACAAGAAGTTATTAATATTGTAATATTCCATTTTTATGTTATATATATATAAAACATTACATACCTGCATATCCTGGTAAAATATTAATTGATAAAGAGCATATTTTCCACTAAAAATTGTCCAACACTATTTAAAATATTTAACTTCCATGCACTGCTCAGCGAATAACAATTTATTTCAGAAGCATATCTGCTTAGTATAACAAACATGTACCATTTAAATTTTTCTGAGTACCGCTTGAATCAAAAGATACAGATCCTTATATATATGAAGCATACAAATGTTGGACTGTATATACAAACAGTGTTACCTGTATCTATGCAACTCAAAACATAAAATTCCCTTCATATCAATTTGGGTAGCATAAACAAACAAGAGCAGCAATATAATTCAGCACCATAGGCTGGTATTGTGTGAAGGGTAGCCACACTTTTTTTTTAATCCAAGCGCCGCTTTAAAATACATTTCTGCCACGCCTCGGCACATACATCTTCGCTAGCTAAGATGTAGCAAATACACATCAGATGTAATAGTGCACTCTACATACATCTAGGGTTATAACATTCATTAATTGGTTTAATTAATCAGGTGGCATTAATGGACTCGTATATACCTGTGATTTTCCCTATTCAAGTAGAAAAGCCCTTTTAACAGTTTTACTAGTAAAATAAATGTTTCATAAGAAATGAGTTATTCTTAGACTTTCCAGATGTTAACGACAAAAGTTTTAACCAAACACAGACCACTACAATAAACACTTATTACATCATAGAATTTCATGACATCACCATAAAAATCGGATGGTATAGAAACAGTCTGGGAGTTAAAAATTCGTTAAGATATTACTTTATATAAATCGTCTAAATATCGGTTGAAAAAGGCTCATTGTTTCCATAGACAAGAACGAGAGGTAATAAAAATTAACACGTCTGTTAAATTTTTAACATCTTATTCAATGCTTTATTATAAAAATATTGCCTGAACTATGCTGCGAGTTCGGTTTTTTTCGATTTTATCTAATTGCTATTACATTCAGACTAATACGCACCACTGACGTTCTCGCCACGACATCGACTTCCGTTCATTCTCGCTAACATGGCAATAAAATGTAGGTCAACCGTTAAATTTGTCTTCAGAAATGTTTGATTTGAATATCACAAACAAGACTATTGCACTATATTTTGAGGAACAATAATACCTCTGGAAGCGAATGACATGCAGTAAGGTGAGTACAAATTATATTCCAGGTAGAAAATTTCCCAAAATTCCTGCAGAGTGACAGGCTGGATACATACTGGTGATATTGGTAATTGGTGGCTAAAATCTCAATTATTAACACTGCAAGTGGATATGCAAACTTGAAACAAATGTTGATATACTCTTTTAGAAGGAGGGAGTGAATTTTTAAAAAGAGTGTTCTTTGCAAACTCGTTATATATGTTGAAAATAATAGGTGACTACAAAATATAATACATTTGTCAAATCAAGAATTTCATTACTCTTCGTGAAGAACATTTAACATAGAAAGTTTTCTGTTCGGAGAATGTGTTACATTTGTTTACCTGACAATATAGGATACTGTAGAATCATTATTATTTGTGGGATATAAATTTACGTTATTGTTTTGGGGGCATTTAAGAAACTTCTTTACTCATGAAGATTCAATGTAACATAGAAATGATTCATCTTTGCATTAATATATGCTAGCAAACAACCTGATCTCAAACAAGAGCAATCGATATCCACGGAATTAAGTGGATAATTAACTCTCTCTAATAAAACAATGGATCTATTTTCTAACCCAAAAAGATCTTCTGCAAAGCAGCGAAGTAAAATTCTCAGTTTTAATTTAAGACCTCAAGTACGAATTAAACATTACATAGAAATAAGACACACATTAAAATCCACAAATTATGAAATGCAAAACAGAACTAAATTTGTGTCAGACTGACATGTATCATGAGACTAAATACATGTAAAAGGCATTTACCTTTCAGATAAACTACTTGATATTTGTCAAATCGAGCACGTGATATATATTTTTGAAGTCACAGAACCATTTAATTGATGTCACATGACATAGGAAAACCTTGCAGCATAACAAATCTACAGATTGTCTATTATTAAAGACAATGAAAAACATAAAGCATGCAAACTAGCAGACACCATAGTAGTCGAAGCCGATACAAATAATAATTTTATCCTGATCTGCAACATTTGTCCAATGCAAAGACACAAACCATAAACTAGCAGACACCATAGTAGTCGAAGCCGATACAAATAATAATTTTATCCTGATCTGCAACATTTGTCAAATGCAAAGACATAAACCTATTTATATACACCTCCTATCTGGACATGTGTATGTACAACTGCATTTGATTTGTATATTACATAAACCAAGCTTATACATTTGGTCAGGTATTGTTTATCGTTTTCGATATATTTAGATACGTTACCTCTTACATTTGCAGGCATATAGGAAGCATCTAGGGAACAGACTAATAAGTGCGAACACTTCTGTTTGAATGTTTGTCCACCAACTGTTATGAGAGCCTGTGGAATGGATGTGTGGATGTTGAGAATTTTACTGGTAACATAAACAACACATAATGTTATACAAACACGTCTTAAATCAAAAATATGAAACAGATAAGTTATCACGTCAGAATGAATGATCGGCCAACTTAAACTCATATAATGTTAATCATGTCCCTGTCAACACTGAGGTTGCGGGCAGGGTGCGCTCGACTCTTATCTTAATTTGCAAGGATTGCAAGTTTTCCCACCGAAAATTGGGGTTTTCCCGAGCTCATCCGGCGTCCTGTGCCAATAAAAATTAGACCCAAAGATATAGTTTAAACATTTCTGAAAGTGGCGTTAAACATCATTCAAACAAACAAACAAAAAGGGTATAATTTCTAAATATAGAAAAGGTCTTTTTAATGAGGGGATGGTTATTAACATACACAACACATTTTTCCATTGAGTCGAAAAAATGATATATCAATTCATCAAAATATCTGTTGAAATACACTTAAGGGTTGTTCTCGTGTGGAAAAAAGCCGTTTAAAAAAATTGTTTTATTTGCGTCCTTTGTTAAGGTAGCTGTAAGATTTTAATTGGAAAGCATAAACATATTTGAAACCATTCGATAATTTTAATATTTTAAATTGGAGTTCCAATCAACATGTATTTAAACACGGTCCAAGAGTTTCCACAGTTTAAGTAAGTTCTGCGGTATTGGCTTTTTGTATATCATCAAATGTATTGACGCTGTGCTAACGAATATTAAGACCAAATTTGGATTAATATGCCCAGTAGTATAAGACAAGATGATGTACAGTTTGCAAACACCACAGACAGCAATGACATGTACTGATACACCATTTAAACAGTAAATAAAAGAATAAAGAATATATATAGATTTTTACTACAATAAAATTAACGTTAATCCTAAGGCATGGCGAAACCTTTGACAACAAAAATTTTGAACGTAACTCGGGTTAACCTCCTTATCTTGTGACAGTAATTTGCTTTCCTGCACACCAACAAGTATGATTGGTCAACCAGATTTTTTCGAACTAAAAGTGACTTCAAACACGGAAGTGTGTATCTTTTGTCACTAATTATTGTTTTGAACACGAAAACGTATGGTCTATCAAATGAAAAGGACTTACAAAGCCATAGGTCACTTTTAAAACAGAAAAACTGTAAGTTTATATCCTTCTAGACTTATTGTTGTCACGAACACAAAACGTGCGTATGGTTGGTCAGCTGGAAGTGATTTTTAGCTAAATGAGATGTGAAGTTTCAAAACCGGAAGTTAATATCTTTCAACAGTTAATGTTGTCATAAACATTGAATGTTTCTTAGATTGACCTAAAGTGAGTTAATCAAAACCGAAAACTACATTTAAACACCGCAAGTTTATATATTTCAACAGTAATTGTTGTCACAAACATGAAAAACTTTTGGCATAAGGACTGTAAGTTACTTATAAAACCAGAGGTGTTTTTGTCAAAACCAAAAGTTTATATCTTTCGACGGTAATTGTTCTGAACACGAAAGCTTTTGGTTTGAGGACCGAAAGTAACATATCATAACCCGAAGTGACTTTTAAAGACAAAAGGTGATATCTTTCAGCAGTAATTGTTGTCCTGAACACATAAACGCATGATTTGATGAACAGGATGACTTTTCTACAACTAGAAATGACTTTTTAAGATAATATTGTTCCACAGTAATTCTTGTCGTGAACACGAAAAAATATGGAAGCGACTTTTCAGAATAGAAGTTTCCTTTGAAAGTTAATCATTTCTGTTTGAGTGAACGAACAAAACGTACAAAAAGCTCATGATGAAATAATTAAAATCCGTCCGAGAAGACAATATGTACAAAGTCTTGAAAAAAAACTGTTCGTTGAAATAATCCTGTTTTGATATTACTAAAGAAAAAACAAAGAACAGTTTATAAAATTAATATCTTTTTATCTAGGCTTTTCATTTTGTATCTGTATATAGGCAAACATATTATGTTTTTAATTTCTATTGTACAAACGTAGTCACAGTGCAATAATTTATTACAGATTTGTAGTATTAATTCTTTTTCTTCTCTGTCGTCTCAACACTTTTAGTTTAGCTAAAAGTATCGTGTGTTAAATAATAAATTGAACACAAGTTATTACAACTGATAAAGTTCTTTCAATAATCTTTACTATTTTACTAGATGACCGCAAGAATTTAAATACATCAACAAAATAAAATGACACAAGACAAAATACACAAAACATTGCATTTACTTTACAAATAATGCACGATAAGAGAACCAAAATAAAAGGGGACAGTTTTACATATCTAAAAATTACAGTTTACACTTAAGTTCTTAGGCTTTTAAAAGCAAATAGAAACATTTCAATAGTAGGATTAATAATTCGCATCAACGAATACCGTATAAGTGGTTTTTTTCGCGGTGATTTAATTTTCGCTATATTCGCGGTAAAAGTTGGAACGCGAAAATAAAAACGCGCGAAATATTAGGACAAATGATAGAGTTATTCATTCTTATTACGGAACGCGAAAATTACATTACGCCAAAATAAACTCGTACAGTTTTTTAACAAAAACGCTAAATTTTCCACACGCGAAAAAAACCACTTATACGGTATAACACGTCATTTCTAGGATTTCTATCGTTATCCTAAAGAAGACAATTTAGAGTCTTTTAAGCGACAGCCACAAGCAAGTCTTTGGTTATCATTATTCCATATAAATCATCATTTAGGGAACTGCAATTTTATTATGAATAATATTTTTATTTCAGTTTCCTTTTAGAAAATATGATAGGACAATATAGTTTTCTCTAATCAATGACATTATAAAGCACATAAAAGTTGGTAATTCTTTTTGAATTATGAAGAAGATTCCACAATATAACTGTTGAGGGATAATAAGATTTTGAAAAGTTCTCAAGTCGACACATTAGTGTTCTGTAATATAAACTATTTCTAAGATTATAATGTTTAAATATAAGAGTAGTCATTTAAAATATTCATGAGCATTACCATTGCGGAATTTATACACAAGATTTAATTTTGGTGTATATTTTTACGTCTTCGGCTTAATGAAGACCAACCTGTTTAAAACATTAAAGTACGTTATTTAAAATGCTAGGAAGCCTTGCATTTTATTATTGTAAACTTTTAATTTTTTACATGTCAGTGACAGAAAACATTCCATAATTCGAAAGCATATTCAGTAGAGGAAGAATATAACTAAAATAAATGATGTTCAGCTTGTTTCTGCTGAGAAGATAATTTAGTTTTTGCAGAACATTTGTTTAGAAACAATTTTACAAATGTTATCAATAAAAGTAAACTATTTACAATTTCGTGATAGGTTAACTCCTCATTGTTTCTGATTTTCAACTAAGGCAATTTTTTCTCGATTGAATGTGAGGTTCAAGTGGTTATGATTTTTAATACGAAAATAATATATTCCGTTTTGGGGGATTAATATCTACTAACCACAATTTAGCCCATTCGTTAAGGATGTCTATATCTCTCTTTTTCCGCGACACTAACAGATGAATACATGGTAGAACTATCGTCTGCTCAAAGTTTAAGTAAAGAGCCAATTTCATCTGCAATGTCGTTTAGAAACATCAAGGAGCCTAAAATTGAAACCTGTGATTGACACGATGGCAGATTACAACTTGAAGATCTCAAATTCCTTACATGGAGCCATGAAAAGATTCTCTTATTCTCTTGAATTCAATATCCATTTAATTTAACAGGTAAACCTTTATGGAGCGGACGGTCAAATTCTTCCGAAATCTCCGAAGACCACACATGTTATAGTACTATCGGTCCAAAGATAAACATATTTTCTGATAATTATTGATCAATTGATGATATGTTCAATGTTTAAGCACAAAGTCAGACTAACATTTATACAAAATGGGGTCAGAAATGTGATTGTATATACGTTTCAATAAACTCTTTTAAACACCTTCCCGCCTCAGTAGTGCTATTTTGCGGTAATTAGAAGCATCTGATTTATCACCTCTGTTAACAAGGGGCAATGCATTTATTAATTTCTAACTATTTGCATGTTTTAAATGAATGCTTTAAAATAATACTAAGGGGTAAAAAACGTTTTTATGTATGTTTCAACATATGATTACTAATTCCATCATTCCCAGATGAGCTCAAAAATTTACTTTATGCTGGACAATTTTTATACAACCTTGGTTAATGTTGAGAAAATAAGATTTTTTTTTCAAAATGTTACAAGGGGCTGACATCAATGGACTACAACAGTTCTGATACACAGTTACACAGAAGATAAACTACATCTATAATAAATAAATTTAATTTGGTATGTGGTAAAAATAATAAGCCGTAAAAGTGTTGCTTATTGGAGTAGTTGTGAAATGGAAAAAAACATTATTATAAAACTAAGCATGCACGTGCTGAAATATTCCTGATTCAACAGAATCTTCAGCCTGTTCACTCGCACGTAACACATGTGTATATTATAATAAATTATGGTTGCATATATCTGCCCCTACAATCTCCGAAACAGAGGCTACATATCTTCCTATGTCAGAATTCACCTGTGCTCCACAAGAAATTTAAGCTCCACCAACATTAATAATTTGTTAGCCTCTGTATAATATGATCAAACAACACAAACTAATCGATCAATTCCTTTAACACTTTTAATAGTTTTTCATTCTTATTAAAGACATTGATGTAGGGCAAGACTGAATTTTTTGGATATTTCCATAATTTGATCCGATTCAGTGGGAGTGGGAAAAATCAAGCTTGTGTAGCAGAGGTGATATCCTTAGCGTAGTGTTACAGAGTATGGAACGGGGCGAATATGACCTCTGCATCGGAAATAGCCGTCTCTATTTGTCACATAATGACGTCCACAGAATGTGTGAACATAAATGGATTTGTCATTTAAACGTGTAGACTTATTTATCTAAAAATAGTATCTCACAAGTACATAAATCAGCGTGTCAAATACACTAGTCAAATTTTTGGAACGTAAGGAGATTTGTGAGATAAATAAGTATACTGGTCAGGATATATAAGTCTACTTATCAGTTGTAGTAGACTTGTAAGAAATTTTAGTAGCAATGTCAGATAAATAATTCTACTTGTCCGATAATTAAGTCTTTATGTGTATGCATAGTGTTTAATTTACATTTATTGCCTAATAAGCTTGCGTAAATATGTGACAAATATATTTTATCAAACGAGAAGTAGATTTTATAAATGACATAACGACATTATATTTAACATTTTAAGTACACTTAATTATGTTACAAGTAAGGTCTTTTATATTTGGAAGCTTATGAGGGTCTACAGTTCTTGCGCTTTACAGAGGATTTGTAAACGTAGTATTGTTGGCATGCAACTAAGAACTGTACGCGAAGAAAAGATTCGATCAACATGTTAACACGCAGTCTCTGAGAAAACCATGCAATTTCTTTAAAATGAGTCCACAAGGTAGGTTGACAGATTTTAATGAAACTTTGCAGGTTTAACAGGGTTTATGTGAGAAATTTATACTAAGTTGAAAAAAGTGTGGGTGTTGTTTTATTGTAAAACAGCGCCACATATCAAATACATAAAAATGGCGTTGGAATCATGCAAAACAAGCACTTTTCGTTGATTTTTGAAAAAGATAAGCAGAGTTTCAAACAATTGATTGTGGAATTAAGCGGTCTTAAGATGCTTCTTCTGAAAACAAAAAAAAACAAATGTTTTGCGAGTTTTTGTATTCTAATACAAAATCTAACTCTAAATGATAAAGAATTGGACAAAAAAGAAAAACTGGATTTCTATGCATAATCAAATGAAATTATCTTTTGAAGTAGTGCTTTTATTTACAACAGATGACTGTCATATTTTCCCCCATGATCCTTTCTACCTACTGTAAGATTTTTTTTTGCTGGGCAATATTGCATGTTTCCATGGCAACCATTCTAAAATACGATGAATTCCACAAAAATTTTGACTTTCTTCATAGGAGTTCTCTTTGTTTTTCTATTGATCAATCTCTATAAGCAAAATTAAGGTTCAATATATATTAGTGAATTGATAAAAAACAAAAATCTTTCATATTTATTTATATTTGAACATAAAATGAATAAATTACAGGTTATTTTAATCATATTTTTATTACAAATTCTAACTCATTTATGTGTTTTCCAAAGATTCCAACTAAATATAAGATTTGATGGATGCAACATAAGGTAGTTATGTGTAAGAACAACCCTTCGTTATGTATTCACTTCTGTAAACACTGTAGAAATAGTGATGGCAACATTATTTGCTGTATAAATATGTATAAATAATAAACTGCAATCAAAATCGGTGTTTTAGCATCACCTGGAATTACCTCCCATTTTTAAACTTTCCATTTCTTGTAAAACATAAACAAACGAGTGGAACTGAAAAAACCAAGTAAATTATTGCTTTTTGTACAAAATTGAACATCTTTCATGTGATCTCACAACATTCAAACCAATTTTTACATAACATTATCTAAATGTAAGAAAGACATAAGATCACTTGGATTTGGCATCGCTCTCCTTACATTGATTGAAGACGTCAAAAGAGGTTGTTACCAAAATGTGAAGCAATTTATGAAATGATTTGTGAGGGTGAAAAGATCATCATATGAATTAGTAAGTGATAAGCTTAGAAACAACAGAGTCCAAAAAATTGTGGAGAACTGAGGTTGATGTTTTAGATGGTCCTGATTTTCTAAACATATTGATATTGTAAAGTGTTGAGAAAGAAATCAACAGATTGAACAAAGTACGATATTAGAATGGATGCCGTGTGAATCAAGTTTCCAAATATTCTTAAATACTGTAAACATTCTTTTAAAGAATCCACATATGAACAGACCCTTGATTTTAATGTATTCTGAATATATTTGTAGATAAATATATTTCAATTTTTATGAGTTTTAGTTAGCTTTCGTGGACTAGAGGTCCATGTCAGCTTTTGTCATCACGGTGCATCCATGATAATTGTCGTAGTCTAATAACTTTTTTCTGAAATCTTCTCGTAAATTGCTGAAAGGATAAAATAGAAACTTGACCAGTCACATCAAGGTATCTTCTATCACGTTTGTGTTTGTTCAGTTTGCCAGTGTCATATAATTGCAGGTCTGGGTCCGCCCTGACCCAAATGTTAATATTTTGTGTTCTCTTTCGATCGATTTTTGTCTATAACTTTACGTCCGTGTATTCTGGTACTCTGACGATGATATTATCTTTTGCATAAGCAGACTGCAGACATAATGTCAGGTCCAGAGCATTAGGTTTCAACGGTGACAGCGTTGAAATTTGATGTTGGATATTCTCTAGCTATAGACTAACCATTGTGTAATATAGACAAGTTCAAGAAGACCAAAAGTATGACGTCGCTGCCTTGATGACGTTCAATGTTTACATTTCGCAGCTTTTTTACATTTTTTTTTTATAACTTAAAAGTTAAGTTAAAATATAATTTAAATTTTATAAAGAAAAAGTATTTCCATTTCTTAGAAAAGATTAACATGTACATGTGATATTAAATGGCGTCATATTATCAACCAATCAAATGCTTATATGGAAGGTCCTTACCTGACGTTATATTTAATGTGTAGCTTGCGCAAATAAAAAATATTGCAACAGGAGACCAGGTTATACGTTCGGGGTGAAACGTAATATCAGTAATTTCACTGTAAACTTCTGTGTACGGAACTTTTTTTTACAGTTTACAGGTCCGACTTTCTAAGTTACGTTTAAGCCACTGACCCATGAAATTTACTATGGGTCTGCATATCTTATTCAACTTTCTGCATAGCCTCGGAGCCCTAAAATTTACAGTTTACAGATCCACTTTTCATATTAATTTTAAGGCCATGATCCATGAAATGTACAGTTTACGGGTCTGCCATTTTCTGTCATTTAAAAGCCTAGGAAGTTGAACACATATGTAAACAGATATGACTGCAGAAATGATCAAAATATACGCAGAAATAGAGTTTTAAGAGATAATTATACTCGTTGGACTATTAGATAAAACAGAAATTGATCTGAGGTAAAGACTATAAAGGCCATCGATTTAAGACTTGTTCATATAAGGTTTCATATTTACAAAGATCAACGATGGGATCACGTTCCTTTCCCATTTCCCTACAAATTATGGTGACACATAGAGTTTATGACACTGACAGCATCCATATTGTAAATGGTGTAATGTATCTTCTGGTCTTCTAAGACTCCTTTCTGATATGCACGTGGGTGGTGTTTCAAAATGAGGACCGTAAAAATGGAAAAAAAATATATCGTAAGTGACAATAAAGTTCAATGCCTTGGGGGACTCCATATCTTGTTTGCACTTCAGAAAGGAGTCTTGACACCAATTACTGTATTTAATAATCACTATTTGAACCCATATAAAGCATACATTCGAATTTAAGTTATTGTGTAGAAAGTACTTGAATATTCATATCTGAAAAATAAAAAATAAAGAAGGAAAAACGACCCAGATCCGTCAATTAGGCCGATCCATTCTTATACGGGCGGACAATAAGTTATAGACACCCCAGACCCCAAATGTTAATTTTGTGTATCCAATCGGATACGTAAATTGGTGGAACCTATTATTACAACACCGATCAAACAAATGGCTACCATCGATAAGAATTGAACATTGTGGCCAAAACATAGTTTTTTGCAAATATCTCAGATGCTACATTTTTCTAAAATCTTGAAGGATAAACTAGTTCAGAAATATAATATTGACCTGTGTGCAAGTTTTAAAAATGATCTTAAAACTTATGTTGGCAATTGTATGTTGATTTTACCCACTTTTTGCATTTAAATCAGTGTTAAAGCCATTTTTAAGACATTGTTTAATGAAATAAGTTTCAATATGGCAGGAATAATCATCTAGGTGCTTCCAATCATGTTTTTGTTTTTTGTAGTGTATCGGAAAACAAAAAAAGGCAGATTTGCTTAAAATGTAACATGGGCTTAGACTGTTGCTATTGGCATATCTTTAAAACATTTTTCTGAAACCTGGCAGTGTACATTTGTTTAAAATGGGGTTTTTACAATATTGGCATATAACTAAACAACTATAGCAGATAAAAAAATGTTATTGGTAAAATGTTTACCCAGTTATGGCCTACAACAGTTAACTTATAATGTATTTCGATAAAAAAAATAATTGTTAGAGCTCAGCAACCTGAATAATGAAAAACCCTGGCAAATTATCTTCCTTTATAAAAGTAAAAGAGAAATATTTATGAATTGTTATGACTTTACGTTACTATTAACTTCACAATATGTTTATTAGTTTATATGTCTCATAAACCAACAGTATAGTGGGAAAAAATTAGCATTTTCATAAGCTGCAATTTATTTGAAAGAACCATTAAATATTGAAGTAATAGTATAGTTATATCCTCAACAGTATATTGGACTTATTTATTGTGCAAAGGTTTGTTTTTTATAGATTAAAATGACAGTTTGCAGTTTAATTAACTCTAACTATAAAAAGAATGGTGTAAAATTATGTAATGTTTTTCTAAAATAAATTATAGCTTGGCGCTAAAAACCAACTTAACAGTATGCTCACACATACCTGACATCATTTGCCATGCAATTTCATGGCATCAATTAACTCTATTAGGGTACTATAAGAGAAAACCAGTGAAATAAGAAAATATTCACTGGAGAGCATCCTACAGTGCATATTTTGGCTTTTCTAGATATGGGTTTTAGAGGATTATCTCCCCTTATTTCCTCATTTTTTTCATTTGCGAAAATAAGGGGAGATTTTTTTTCATTTGTGTTTTTTCATTGAAAGTTCAAACACAATTGTAACTTATTCAAGACATAATATGTTTTCTTTGTAATTAGTTGTCTCAGTTGAAAATTTTAGCTGTCGAAAATGTGATATTTTCATGAAAAAAAAGTGTAAAAAGCAGGAAAACTGGTTCCCGGTCCTTAACAGGCCATTGTAAAAATACGGTTTGGATACCAGAGGAAATATTTGGTTTAAAAACATCTTTTGTAGTGCCAATTCATCACACAAAAATTTATCAAAATTGGTTAACCCCCCCCCCCCCTCTTGTGGAGAGTTTTGCATGGTTTTCGCAGAGACTGGGTGTTAACCTAAATATGTTGATTGAAGATACTAACATTTAATTATGTATTTCAGTTTATCAAATGAAACTGTCCTAGTCTACGTGGTTAAGTTACATAATTCAACTAATGACTTATTCCCATCGACAAATGTTTGATCGGCAAGTCAAAAAAACAAAAATAGATAAGTTGACATAAATTTGTCCACATAACTGATATATATTTGTTGTAAAAAAATGAAAATTGAATAGAAATATAAAAGAACTTCCAGTGTTTAATGAAGGACGACCCGGAAGACATCGGAACATATTAAAGATTATTTGAACACGTCGATTTTGAAAAGGCACTTCGGTTTTCAAAAAGTCACTCCCGTTCCACCAACCAAATGTATTCAGAACAACAATAACTGTCAAAAGATATTAAGTTTCGTGCTCTTTACAACAATTACGATCAAAAGATAAACTTCCGATTTCAAAAAGTCACATTCGGTTTTTAAAACGTGACTACAGGTCGATAAATGAAACGTTGTCGTGTTTAGTACAACAATTACTGTCAACAGATATACTTCCGGTTTTGATACCGAATTTCGGTCGACAAACAAAACGTTTTCAAAATTCGAGACAAAAATTACTGTAGAAAGCTTTGGAAAGTTACTTCCAGTTAAAAAAAAAAACTTCCGGTTGACCGAGCATACGTTATCTTGTGCATAGTAACATTTATTGTTCATTTCCACATTTTAATCACAAAAATAAACTGAATGTCCAAAAATCCCATTCCAATATTGAATAGGAAATTGAATAACGAAAGGAAAATGATGTCAAAAAGAAAAATGGTTTATTTTCACATTTAAATATCTAATATAAAGCTGAATGTCAAATGGATAATTTTCCAGTTCGAATATTTAACATGAAACTGAATAACGAAAATGAAACTGAATGTTAAGCTTGATTGAAGGTATGATGATTATATTCATAGAGAAAAATATCTAACGAAGCGAATAATATAGTGTATAATTTTTTTTAACATCTGGACACGATGAAATATGCCGAGGATTTTCGGATTATTTATATAGATTATTTACGTTTTTTGAAACGAGACGCATTTTCTCGTCCGTATCTCATCGAAGGTCGACAGACCTTCGATGAGATGGCGAGAAAATGCATAGAGTTTCAAAAAACGTAAATAATCTGTTTATCGCTGTTTTGTAACAATGTGACGTCACAGTGTTTATTTAACGACGTCTTGACAGCGATTTGAGATTGGCCCATCTCATGCTTGTAGAGTAAGATGGAACAATACAGTACATAAGGATCAAAGGAAAATACTGCAAAATAACGATAACGACAGGTATGTCATTAATAGTAGACAACACTTAGCACCTTGGCCATTCGGAAACCGAGGCATAAAAGGTAAAATCATGCTTGGCGAATTATATATTTTTTATATTAAAGAAAATTCTTTTGAAATTGACTCTGTGCTAAATTGACTTCATATCCAATTACAATTTAAAAGCTCAAATATTCAAATATATTGAAATATCTCACCTTGCTGACCGTTTCCCACAATTCACAGAAAGTTTTATAGTCCAGTTCTCTGGCATTGGCTGTGCAATGAGCAATGTAGTTTCTGTAATATTTTATACGAGCCAGATCTGCACAAAATCGTGTGTCATCAGTTTCTGGTAATTTGTCATAATCAAACGATTGTGGAGCTACAGGCGACAGATTGCAGAACAAAATTATCATAAGTGATACGTCAAAATTGTATGATGTGGCTGTAGATTCTGAAATAAAATATCATATACAAATATCAATAAAACCTCATTTTGATATACACAATATGCTTGACCCGAGGCAAATCGGAGGGTGAATAAAACCACTTTAAGAGAACATAATACAGGAGTGATATCAAAACACCAATTCCATGATACCTTTTTTAATACACCAACATGCTCACTACTATTTTAAATACACGAGTAATGTGCCTTTTAAGAAAAAAAATGTATTTGACAACGCAGTTTTATTAAGTACCAACAACATGATGATCAAATCCATCCTAGCATCAAAAATCAAAACAATTCCTGTTACTAGTATTACACAATACTCATATAGATTTCCTCGATTCCTTAAGACAATCATCGGGTTTCAACACCATCATCATTTCATCACTAAAGATAATATTCTCCAATGACTTTCCACCGTCCACTGAAGTTAACCTCTACAATAAGCAAGTCGTTTCTTCAAGTTAACTTGTCGGATGCCGGTTATGGTGTATCCAAAACCATGGAATGCAAGTCATGTCGGTACTATAGTGTCTTAATTTTGTATATTTAAATAATTCTATTCATGCTGTAATTTATTTATATTAAGTGCTTTGATTGGATAAAAACAATTAAATGGCGTCTTCTCAGATAATTTATATATCGATATTTCCTCTGAGCGGACTACTTTCAGTATCCAATGTAAACAAGATGGCGTCCTCCTAGCGTATCGTCATGGAGAGGGGACAATGTTTTCTCTGCCCAAATGATTTCTAATTAAATCGATTAAGATTTCAAATAAAATATAATATAAATACAATTTAGTGTTTCATTTTGTTTTTTTCCTATCAATATTCTACAGAACCGCGATTCCTTTGGTACTATGTTTTGCATATCCCTACGCTTTCCGGCCTAGATACGTTTTGAGTCCTAGATGGGTTTCTGTAACTGTTTTCGCTGTTTTAAAAATCGCAACGGTTATTTCACAGAATTATAAGGATTAAACACTGTGTTTTAGGAATTTATCAATGTGTAAACTCCGGCGACTACCTCACAAACTTGACATAAAGTCCTTCGGACTTTATTTAGTTTGTGAGTGAGTCGCCGGAGTTTACACATTGATAATTTCCTAAAACCCAGTGTTTAATCCTATATTAATTAAAATATGACGCACTACAGAGATGCGATTGCAGAGTAGTTTTGGTAAGATCATAAGTTGTGCATCTACTATTCTCGTGTTTTATGATATTGTGTTCGAAATTAATTATCAATTATTAACATATGTCTAGTTATATCTTAATGTATTCTTTCTTCATCCATATTTATCATTTTCTTCTCAAGTATGATACCAAGAATTTATTGTTCATCTACAGTTTATTCATATAAACGCAACTTTAAAAATGAAACACAAAAAATATTAATAATACTGAAAACAATATGGATCATTACAGCATGTCCTTTAAGTCGGTTCTAGAAATGGCTGTGTCACAGGTCCTTTGCTGCTATTGCATGAGGGCACCGTTTACACTGGACAGCATCTTGTCTAGGACGGACGTTGCTTTAACACTTAATGCACAGAAAGTGATACATTATTCTCGACCCTTCGATCAGTAGTCCGATTTTTTTCTAGACTGCTGTTGACTACTAAATCAAGGGTTTGTTGTACCTAGGTTGATGTTATCGCCCCAGACGTTTAGGCCGTCAGCATGACTTAATTGATCGTTATGGGAAATCGATCTCTTAAATACAATCGGACATTTTCGCCGGGTCATGGTAGTCTTTCTATTGATGGAGTTGACCTTTTGATAGACATATGACAATGAGTAATTCAACGATGTCTAATTAGAGGCAGAGACTGCTTTCTCGTCAGGATCACCCGAGTGCCCCGTGGTTTTTATTTGGTTCAAGTTACTCACTTTCTGTATTGTACTTTTCGTTTTTGTTTTTCATTGTAAAGGTCTGTCTATGTCCAGATTTGTAACTGCCCCTTGCCTATCGGCTCTTATTGTTCGCTCGGTTTTCTTTGCAGTTTTTTTTTCAAATAAGGTTAAGATTTTATCTTTTCAGTCGCAATAAATGAGATTGATAATTAAATGAACTTAGTTTAGTTACTGGTAATTAACTTTATTGGTCTTAGAAAAACAATAATCAAAACTTAGGATCATTCAATAAATTTTATTTAATAAATTATCAATAGTCAAAATGGTAAATATTCCTATCCAAACCAATTAATCTGTAAACTTAACTTATTTTCTTGTTGTTTTTTTTCTTTCCTTTTTTTTTAAAAAAAAAAACACATAGTAACACGCATGTTTACTTGGAAGTACATGTAATTAAACAGGTACCGCAATAACCTTCAGAATCGAGTGCCGAACTGACTTGTAAAAAGTACCGGTGAACAATTAGTTCAGTACGGAAGTGATCTGATACCAAACCTTCTGGACTACAATGAATGGTTTGCCGAGACACTACTACAGGTGTACGAGCATTAAATTCACTAGATATGTCTTTTATTGTCGCTCTGTGGTTTTTGTTCAAGACGCGTGAAAGCATATTGGTGACAGTTAGTTCGTTTCTTTCTCCTTCGGGGCAAGCTTTCTGTGTTACCACGTATTCGAAGTTTCAAAGGCTTAAAAATAGTATATGTGGGATATTTAAAACTTTTCGCAATGTGACTAGCCATTCATAATCAAGTGTGTGATCATTTGTTTTGCGTCGTCTGCTAATTCTTTTCTTTTACAATCTGTTTGTTACTATCACTTACAGCTACACTTGTCGTTTAGATTGGCAAATTAACGGCCATTTAAAAAGTTGACTGAATTATGGCATCATACAATTGATAAACAGAGCAAACCAGTATCTGAATTGTTCAATTAAAAATATGCATTTAAAATTTTCTCTAGATCAAAAGTCACAGTGTCGTCACATTTTTTGCCATCCTAGTCAGAGTTCATGCGTTCATATGTGTCCACGAAACCCTGACAAACTTAGCTGGGAAATTCCCGGGCAAGATGCTACTATTTTGATTAGCTACATCATACCTGCATGTAGCCAATCAAAAACTCGCTTTCATACACGACTTGGTTAGGGGATATCCCGATGTCGAATGTAAATAAACAAATGGATGTGTTTCATAGACCACGTGAAAATCAGTGTATTTTGTACAAAGTGTTAAATGCTTGTTATGATTGTGATAGTTATTTGCTTTTTTATCGATCAATCCATCTAATATCTATGTATTCTCTACATCCAAACACTTGCTTGTTTTAAGCAATTTTTGGGGTTGGTATTTTGAAAGTGTGACGTCATATGAAAACCTCGCCTGGGAATTTCCTAGCTACGTTTGTCAGGGTTTCGTGGACATATGTGGACATAGAAACCCTGACTTGTAAGGATGGTTTTTTGCCTGACAAATGAAATCTGCTTAAATGTGTGGTCCAGCCACTGCTCCTTTTGTAGACCAAAATATATACAAATTGCATTAAACAATGATTTACCACATTTAATATGCGTTTTGAAATGCGGCGTTTTTTTTTTCATTTTGAAAGGGCGATTTTCCATGGTAAATTTTCAGCTAAATTACAACGGAAGTTAGGGACAATCGATTGATTGACTATAATCAATTGTGACTGAAATCATTTGTAATGCTAGTACCTTTCTATATCTGTATTTATTAAACAGGTGAGGTCTCATGCATAATTATCTGTAAGGATTCAGAAGTAGGCGTGGAAGTTGCAGCGGAAGTCCTAGTTTACTCAAAATTACCGGGAATGCACATACAATTTATTGTTCTCCACGAGGCGTCATTTTAATGCTTTTCCTATTGACAGCCATAAATAGGGGCTTGTGTCAACCTATTTATCCAGGTCATTAAGTGAATTTAATGTATTCAGCATTAAATTCCTTTATCGAAGGAAGACTGACTATAGTAGTTGGCTGTTGTTGCGTTTCGCTCTCGTATTCCTTAAACAAATGATAGGTGATTGGTTAAACCTGTCCTAAAATAGAATAACCAAATCGAGGTTCGGTCTTTTTGAAAATCGTCTGCAATGAGGTGACAGGAAAAATGTCGGCTTGTCAATCTGAAATTTTTTAATCTTCCATTCAAAAACGCGTTTTTGAAAGATAATTTTTTTAATGACCTTCCAACCCCTGAAATCTCGAATAATGTTATTTTGTTGCAGGATGGTTGAAAAATGTCTTTAATTTTATCATGAGCATGTGGGATGTAAAGCATCTACGGGATGCATCATGGAGCTCCCGACATTTAATCTCGTAATTCTAGTTTCCCCTAAAATAATAATAATAATAAAAATAATGTTATGGACATATTGATACGAGTAAAGCATTTCTATTTTTAAAAAATGAGAATAAAGCCCTTCTTCCCTCCTATTACGGTCACAGCTTTTTTTTCCACATTTCCTTTTCACATGATTTATTGATCTGTATTCATGATTTATTGAATGGGTCGTAATTTTGTAGTAATAACTATGCAAATTCTATCACTTTAGGGCGTAATAATCTTATTCAGCGATATGATGGACAGTCGTAAATACATCTCACTGGACATGAACAAAGCAAACATCCAAATTGGACATTTGTTCAGGTTTGACTTTATCGCAATGTGTGGTTTTTTTAAATATATTTTATATAACAAACGGGAGCGTTACTAACACTGATTTTTATTTACTTATCGTTAAACAATGTATGTATTTAAAAAATAATAATAATCATGAAATATTACGTATTACATATATAGGTTACATTAGCATATACTGCTCTCTACATACAAATCTGTACCCACACATTTTAAGATGAATATTATTCGTTTAGCCTAAAAGCTTTGTCTAACATTAGGCAGGAAATCATATGATGATCATGCAAGTCCATAGATCCAACAAGTCCCTGAGATAAAATCGACCACGAGATTTGGCTCCTGTACATTTCAAATGGTCAGACGATAAGTACTACTCAATGAAAGACCAGAACAAACAATTGATTAACTTCTTTTATCCCCATTTCCATAAATATTCAACATAACAATTAAAAATAATTAACTGTCACAAGACCGTTAAATAAAATTAATGTTTCTTTGTAGTTGATTGATTAATATAAAGTAGAACTAGAAGTAGAAAATGGATACATTGTCAAACATATAATATTATGTATTTAATAAAAAAAATGCACTCTTAAAATATTTATACAGATCAAAATTTAAGTTTTTGATAGTGACTGTGAAAATCTTGATTGTTTAAAATCCTTACAGCACTGAAATTTTCACATTTTACATTTGCTTTGAACTGGCATCTGCTCTTATAGAGAGAACAGTAGTAAAGCTAGCTTCCTGCGAAACGGTTTCATTGGGATGCCAAAACTGGGGGAGAAATTCATCCAAAGTTCAACCTGAACATTTCGGTTTAAAATTTACTTTATTTTTGGCCTAATAATAATTATTTTTATCACAATTTAATTTTATGCTAAACTTTTTTGGTCACAGGCCAACTGGGTCTGTACCTACAGTGTCTAACAGGACCACACGAAAATGAACAAGCCCGAATATTTCATGTAAATTTTTAAAGTGTCAATACTAAGAAATATTCAATAAAATTGCAGTAAAAATCAATTAAATAGTTGTTAGTCATTTATTCTCATGAAAATGACATTAGTATTGTCTCTCAGGGAATAGAAAAAGGAGAACTTGTTTTTATCATTAAGTGTTGATATGTGCAATTTTATATTTATATGGGTTTATCTTAAGCAGTTTAACTTAAATTATTGAAAAGTACTACTCAATTAAAGACCCGACCACACAGTTTAACTTCTTTTATCCCACATTTCTAAAACATTACAATGAGAAAGAATCGACTGCCACAAGACCGTTAAATAAAATAAATGTTTCTTTGTATTAGTACTAAATAAAATAAATGTTTCTTTGTATTAGTACTAAATAAAATAAATGTTTCTTTGTATTAGTACACAAGTTAATTGAGTAATATAAAGTAAAACTAAAAAGTAGAAAACGTGTCAAACATATATGTAAAATGAACTACTTAAAATATTTATACAGATCAAAATTAAAGTTTTTGATAGTTATTACCAAAATCTTAACTGTTTAAATCTTTACAACACTCATTTCAATACCAGCGGCATCGTTATTTGCAATCTCCGGCCCTATGTTCGTATCCGCCCTGGAAAATCCCATATTTTACATTTGCTTTGAACTGGTATCTGCTCTTTATATTTTCCCGCATTTATGTTAATAGTACAAGTTATATTGGAACCAGCTTTCCAAAGACTGGCTACAAAATGCATAGAACTAATGGGACCAGTTTCATTTTACGTAATCTTTAATGGTTTTGTTGTTGCAAGAAATTACGCTATGGCAAGTTAAAATAAATAACTTATACCCATCTCTGGCGGTTTTTTATTATCACAATGAATAAACATCTTATTTCTTAGCACACGACAGCTGGGCGTCCATAGTTCTGCGTTTTAGAGGCCGGACTTTAATTTTACCCACAGCGGGCATCGGACTACCGGTTAAATTCGAAGATATGTAGAAAAGATGCAAAATGTGCTGACTAAGCAGTTCTATAGTGTACATTAGCCAATCCTTATATATCCTTGACCAACCCCCTTTTCGTTAGTTGGAACATTTTGAGACGCTCCCAATTTTACATGCACTTCTTTATGCAGCGAATGTAAAAATACTAAATTGTTTAAAAAAAATTACCAAAATTGTATCTTGCAAGACCGGAGAAAAATGTAACCACTTTTTAAAACTTAATTTATGCAGGAGCTTACAGACAAAAAACTTTAACCAAGTAACCACTACTGACCAAATCAGAACACAACATAGTATTCACTGCTGTACTTATTGTAGTGGTACACAATCTGGTAACCTGTTTCTGGTACACATTTACTACTGTTATATCTTAATTTCCTGCAACCATTTATGTTAAAGGTACAAGTCATACGGGACCCGGCTTAACTAAGACTGGTTACAAAATTTATTGAACTTCTGGGATCAGTTTCATTTTACATATCTTTTATGGTTTTGGGGGTTTTTTTGCAACAATTTACGATATGGCCAGTTAAAATAAATGAATTATATGCATCTCCGGCAATTTTTATTATCAAAATAACTTAACAGCTTATTTCTTTGAACATGCCAGATGGTCGTCCATAGTTCTGCGTTTTATAGGCCCAGACTTGATCTAACACGCCGCGGGCCCGAACGACCTGTTTAATTCAAAGACTGATTTCACATTTGTATGGCAACACATTCCTCCATGGAACGAATTGTCAACTGAAGAAATAAAATATATTGGAATGCGGAACTCCAATGTTTTTGCAAAAATTATATAAGAATCCCTTCATGTAACTAAACTAACTGTTTACACATATTTACACGATATCTTTCTAAATGTTTGTTGCTTTTAATACTAGTATATACATGTATATTAGCAAAATTCCGATTGCTATACAAGTATGGCATGTCAAACACACAAGTTCTGTCTTTTTTGCTCATCCATCATAAGGAATGCATAAACTCGAAGGTTATATTGGAACCTCTATTAAATTGGAAGACCCTTCACAAATTTATTTTGATCCATATTGGGGGGGGGGGGGAATTGATCTTGGTAATCTATTGGTGAAAGAATGCAATTTTGGATGTCATTATCCTCTGGTCGCAAATATTGCCAAGAACAACCTGGCGATACTCTTGTAACCTTGCTGCTGAAAATTTTTAAAACAATTTCGACAAATCGTGTTCCTGTTATTGACCAAAAGTGATAAATAAACAAAATATTTAGACAAATCTACATGCTGCAATTATTTAGTTTACTATGACATATACATACTGGGGCCTCGGTGGCCGAGTGGTCATGGTAGTTCGTCTACTATTGATCACGTGGTCTGTAAACACTGACATTGCGGGTTCGATTCTCACTGCAGGCAGGGTGTACTCGACTCCAATCTTAATTGACAAGGATTGCCAGTTTTCCTACCGCAGGTCGGGGGTTCTCTCCGGGTACTCCGGCTTCCTCCCCCAATAAAAACTGGACGCCATGAAATAGCTGAAAAATTGCTGAAAGTGGCGTTAAAACACCATTCAAACAAACAAACATATACATACTAGAAATTCTTAATTGTATATCTGTTTCTGCAATATTTAGTTAAATTTATATGATAAATATACTAGAGCCTACGGAAGGTCGGGATGTTCTCCGGCTTCCTCCCCAAATAAAAACTGGACGCCATGATAAGGTTAAAAAATTGCTGTAAGTGGCGTTAAACAACATTCAAACAAACAAACATAAGCACAGACATTCATGTGCTATTTCAGTTTGTTATTCATACATATATTGATGCAATATATATATTTACTATGGCAGGGGGTCTGGGACCCCAGAAGATCTTGAAAACATGGTGCAAAATCCTGCATTCTCGCAATTTCCAAGCATCAAAACGAATTTATTTAACGCAAGGTTTTTATAGTGTTCAGTAACCTTTATTTGGTGCAGTATACAACAGAGATATCATAATAAACGAATTAGTACCGTTAGTGCATTAATTTATGGCGAGGACGAGCGGGGATTACATTTTTGCCTTTGGCGCTGGTTGTTACCCCCATGTTCTCTTTTTTCATTTCCTTTGTTAAAGGGGAGAGGGGCGTACGCCCCTTACGCCCACCCTGGATCCGCCACGGGTTATAGGACGCTAAAAACTCCCCCCCCCCCGAACCCAAGTCACGCCAACCTTCTTCAGATATTGTATCGCAATTCTTGCACGAGCGGGACTGATCTTGTGATCGATCTTATTTCAACCTGCAGCATTAAATATAAAAATCACCAACCATGAGGTGTGAAGAGAAATTTGTTAAGGAATTATTCATATAGTTGACAGATCAACCTTGTATGATGCACTGATAGTAAATTATAGATTTCTAAGGTTGCAAGATCAAAGTTTAACCCTACCCTTCCTGTAAAAGTCCAGTTAACATTCACCGGTCAACTTTCGTTAGTCAAGGAAGAGAAATAACTTTAAAATTTATTGCATATAGCTATCGGTCCGATTTTCTTAAATGGACTGTTAGCTATCAGTCCATATCAGAAACTCGGACCGCTGGTTTTTAAATCTTGTGATTCTTTATGTCAGCTGATCAGTTGTTATCCAATCAAATATTAATTTATTACTGATATGCAATACATATTTTAATCTCGACTTTTTCTAGAACGAATAATCGTACCCTCGCTTTATTTTTAATTTATTTATTTATTTATTTTTGCGAGGTACGGATTTAATCCCATTACTCGTAATGTAGCAGAGCGGGAGTTAATCACTCCCGGCACCTTTTTGTCCAAAAGAAGTTGCATATCAGACGTGGTCGATCTACATATCTTTCGACAGTGTCACTTATTTTTGTATCGGTTTCGTGTTTTTAATCGATCATTATTGATACGTGATGATAGTTATTGCCGTTTTTAATAACCCGCTGTGCGTTTACTACATGAAAAGATTTAGAAACCCGCAACTAAATGGCGTGCTGCATCTTGGTTAATACATATGTAAATTACTGGATTCGTTCTACGGAATTGTTGTTATAGTATGCAAATTAGAACGTTTATAATAAAATTAAGTCACAATATACATGTACAGAAAAATGATCAACATAGCATTTTCCACGTGCACCTTCAAAGACGAAAAAATAAATTTCTTCAATAAAGATCGTTTGCCGTTAGTATCGCAATGTCTCATTCTTTAATAACGTAAAAAGATGAATATTATGTTTGAATTTTGTAAAAGCGACCAATTTTTTTCTACGAGCAATAGGTCTGAATTCTGTAGTTAATCCGACAAATCACAAAATTAACTTCGGATTATAACGGCAGTAAAATTCGGCCTTGACTTTTTCTAATTTAACCTTCATACCACAGCAAAGACCCACTTCAAATTATGTTTCGTTTGAGCTCTGACATGCGAGTTGATACTCGGATAAAAAGAGCGAAACCGTTACACTGAATTTGACCAGTTTGCGTGTATATTTGATTAACTTGTATTCTACTCATGTTTCATAAATTTTGTTTCTGAGCGTTATTTAATAAATCTGAAGTTTGCGCAAAGAGATAAAATTGAGGAATGGTTTGGTTTTTTCATCTAAAATAAATCTTTGTAAGGCTTGGTGTCATAATAACATAACGTTTACAAAAAAGTCCTCTACTAAAACAACAACTTAGTCAACAATTATTTTACTTAACATACCATGTGGTAAAATTCGGTCCCACTGTAATGCTGTTAGAACTCGCGTGTCTTTTAACTCAAAAAGGCGTGTCAGATTTCTTTGGATGATATTCCCAAGATCTTCAGGAGGAAATACCTGGTCAAATCGACATCTCACAGCCTCGTCAGCAAGTTTCAGAACAAGATGAGAAAACCGTAAAAAGGTTGACTCTTCTTTTGTAAATAAAGTAGGCAGCCTGCAAAGGATGTTTATGAGTTTAAGATCTTAACTTATAGGAAGAAGTATGACGTCCTACCTAATAATATATACAATAAGAATATCGTTTACATTGGAGACACATAATTGAAAATGTGACTTGATTCGGTTCAGTCGTTTTTGTTTTTATATCTTTTTTACTCACGAGTAAAGTATGTTTCGCTGATAGCTACAGGGCATATATATAGTCTTTCAAACAGGCCGAGCGTTTTGGAAATTGAATGAAGTAAATATGTAAATGTTTGCTTATTTTCAATCACCTTTTTGCTTATTTTGAAGTCGTCTTAGCATTTGACGTTACTCAAGCTGTTTTCTGTTTCATTGTTTCCTTTCCGATATTCGAAAAGCAAAATATTTTTTTCTCTTTAGGTCGTGGTTTGAATAGGAAAACACACATTTTCCATTAGGACATTAATGTTTCCTTTTGTTTTTTTATTTTCATTTCGTTATTCACTTTTTCAATTGGCTAATCAGTTCAGAAAATAAACCAATTTCCTTTTTTACATTCATCTCTTTTTTTTCGTAATTAATTTAACTTTTTGTTATTCATTTTCATTGTCGCTATTTGAGTAACGAAAAGGGGAAAAATAACAGAAAAGAAAAAGTTATTTTCGTACTCTAATCAAGAAAAAAACCAAATCACTAAAATACATACATTTTTGTCTTTTTTAATATCAAAAATGAAAAACAATAAAAAGGAAAACAACTTGAGGTACGTTCACATTTGATCTACTGCAAAGCAGCTCAGAATTACATACAGGTTGTTGAGTTGGGTTAAACAATATCTTCGTGTCATTTGATTTCTTATTACCTAAATATAATTGTTTATAATACTTGGACTGTTGCAATTGATGCTTTAGTTTTAAAAGTACTTTATAAGTGTTTAAATTTGATATGTTAACCGCATATATCAGATTTCCGACAGCACCATTAATTGACAAACTATCAAGGTCACGACTTATGCCCTTATACGGTCACGTTCAACAGTTGTTTGCCCAAGTCTGTCAGAAACCTTAGGCTATTCTGATTTCTCTGTTAAAATTCATTAGTTAATATAACTAAACTTATTTTTGGCTAAATTACAGCAATCAAAAACTTTTCTGATTAGGTAGGTAATATATGAAACAATTGTTTTGTATTTTATTACTAAATAATCCTGCAAGATGCTAACAAGGACAGTAACAGACAATGTTAGATTGAAGAGTTTTACGTTAAGAGTTAGATAAATGGTGTTTTCTTAAATAATTGATACCTGACAATATCAGTTTCTTTAAATGTCTGTAACGGTTCTGCACAAACTAAATCCACACCATTGTTGTCGTCTGAACCTAAAACATCACCTGTATCATTCGTGTTACAAATCTGTTGTAAGTTCGGATCACCATTTCTATTTTTCAATTGCTGAGATTGATTCTCGGAATTGGTCCGAGTGTATGTCACTTCCGATTGTTCTTCCGTTCCCTCCTCAGATTTCAAAAGAATTGTGGCTGCAGTTTGTTGTAATTGATTTACCATACCAATAAAATCATTTGTCATATTTGTATCTGCAGTTTGGTGTGGTTGTTCGATTAGATGCATCCCAGTATTTGAAACTGCCGTTTGGTGTGGTTGTTTGATTAGATCCATTACAGTATTTGTAACTACAGTTTGGTTTGGATGTTCGATTAGATCCATCCCAGTATTTGTAACTGCAGTTTGGTGTGGTTGTTCGATAAGATCCATCCCAGTATTTGTAACTGCCGTTTGGTGTGGTTGTTCGATTAGATCCATCCCAGTCTTTGTAACTGCCGTTTGGTGTGGTTGTTCGATTAGATCCATCCAAGTATTTGTAACTGCCGTTAGGTGTGGTTGTTCGATTAGATCCATCCCAGTATTTGTAACTGCAGTTTGGTGTGGTTGTTCGATTAGATCCATCCCAGTATTTGTAACTGCCGTTTGGTGTGGTTGTTCGATTAGATCCATCCCAGTATTTGTAACTGCAGTTTGGTGTGGTTGTTCGATCAGATCCATCCCAATATTTGTAACTGCCTTGTGGTGTGGTTGTTCGATTAAATTTGTCCCAGTATTTGTCAGGTATCTAACATGAAAGTGAATTAGACGGTAATTATAAAATGCCATTATTTGTGTTTGATCTGATTTCTTGTTTTTCTATAAAATATGTTTATTAAATTTAGTTGACAGCGTAAACATCAGCCTTTGGAAAAACAGAATTAACCCTTTTCCTAGTAGTAATGGATAAAGTGGTCAAATTCAAGCATATTGGAGGGCAATATAATTACTGTCATAAAACACCGTTTTTTCATGAATGATTGTTATATATCATTAACAGCAAATTTTGAATATATCAAACTGCTATTTATAATAATAAAATTATTGTAGGTTTTTTTATCATTTTATAAATATAAGACAATTTTTTTCCATTTGTTTATATATTCTTGTATTTTGTTTATATTTATCATTATTGGAGTTCCTTGTTTATTGTTGTTTCACCGTGGCATAATTATTTTTTATTCTAAAAAATTATAACTATAGTTAATAACTAAATAAATCATAAAATTATCAACACATTATGGTTACCTAATGAGGATATTTTGAAATTTACTTTTATAGGAATACTTTAAAAATGTTTATCACAAAGTAGTAGGGTGTGAGGAGTTTAAGGCCCACCAAAAACGCAGAGTGCATTCTATATGTGACCATAACGTCACCGGAAGTCATCCATGACACCAACCACGAGATTCCGATAGCATGAATCATCGCGCGGCGTATAAGGAGCATTCGCCATTCCATATTTTTCAACCAATGAAAACTGATAATTTTGAGGAATAAATTCCCATTCGCTATATATACAGTCCGCCATAAGTAAAGCATCACCTACTTTTCCGGATCTAATGTTTTTTCAATAACATGAGAAACTGTTTAATATGTATGAAAATGTATATATCATTAGGAAATTTGAACCAGTAAAACTCTTTATTTAAATCCTCAAATTGTAAAATCAAATTCTAGTGGTCTAATAATTATCACAAAAATAGGCAAAAAACCGCAAAACAATAGGTGATTTTAAGTTTTAGTTTGACACAAAATTTTTCATTGTTTACAAAATTAGTCATTCAACAAGTCCTGAGGTGAAAGAGTAACAAATGGACTGTCGTTTGGCGTATTTTCCATCAATATCGGGTACAGCTTCCGGTGTAAATGTTCAACACGCCGCCTCATTCCAGCAACCAAACGCCTAAGTCTGTACTGTGGAAATCTCTGCCATTCTTCCACAAGTGCGACTTCTAATTCTCGAACATTTTGGCATCTTGGGTTCCGTTGATTGACTTTTCGCCCGATAAAGTCCCACACATGCTCAATCGGATTCATGTCCGGTGACATGGCTGGCCATGAAAGTGTGTCAATGGCATCTGTTTCAATCAAGTCCCTCACAACACGGGCTCGATGGGGTCGAGCGGTGTCGTCTTGAAACATTGGTATGTTCGTAAGAGCATGGTTGTCAAATGTGGCCTAACGTGACCATCCAAGATGTAATCGCGGTATTTCAGACCATTCAATGTACCGTTGAGAATCTGTAAAGGGAGCTTGCAGTCATGTGAAAAGCATCCCCATACGGTAACGCCGCCACCACCGAATGCAGTTGTTCTTACAATATGGCTTATATCCCAAGCTGTACTCCTTTGCCGCCAAACACGTATCCGACCGTCAAAAGGCTTCAACAGAAAGCGGTTTTCATCTGACCAATGAATACGTCTCACGCTTCTTATATTCCAGTGAGGATGATGTCTTGCCCACTCCATTCGTGCTTGGCGGTGCCTTCTTGTCAGTTCTGGTCGTTTCAAAGGCCTGCGGGCACGTAATCGAGATCTGTAAAGCCTCCGAATAACTGTTCGGTCACTGTTTTGATCACCAGTAGGCCACATTCCTCGTAACTAGCCTGCTGTTGAAAAGGTGTGCAATCGAGCAAGGAAGCGGTCCTCTCTAGGGGTTGTTGTTTTACTGGGGCTCCCAGATCTTGGGCCGTCCTCGATTGACCATGTCTGTCTATGCCATGCAACAAGTCGGCTAATAACAGAGTTGTTCACCCCAAAATTGGCTGCTATTTGGCGGTTACTCATTCCAGCATTTTTCATTCCAATTGCTACGATACTTAATTTTCGTCTTACCATGTTGAAAAGTCTTTAAAAGATAATAACTAACCACAATATCCACGTGCAATCGGACAAGGCTATTTCATTCAAAGTCAGTCTGTTAATTAGAAGCGGGACAAGTTTTTGAAACCGGTTTTTACACTTTTAAAACTGACATCTGACCTGTATGTTATATAAAGGTATTGTTTGAAATCATTGCATAAATGCATCAGATGCTGAATGAATCGTTTTGTAATAAAATTATTTAAGAAAATATTTAGGTGATGCTTAACGTTTGGCGGACTGTATATATAAAGTTCTTGTATCTGTATTTGACGAAATGAACGCAATACAGGCCACAACTACCTCGGGTTGCACTTGCATTCTGCTAAACTTGTATCGGGGTCCGTTGACGATCAGTACGTTTCTGAAGCGTGGATGATACATTCGTGTATTAAATATATGTCATTATTAATAAAAGTCATCTCTATCATCATGACGATTGATTTTGCTGTTTAGAAATATTGTTTAACCAATAAATAAATCCGAGGATAACATAATTAAGTATCATCGTCTGCTATTTATATGTCTATTTAACTTACTGTAACGTGTTAGGACTCGGTGCTATGTTTGAAATATTTGATTGTTTCATCAATAATTAATGTTTTAGATATAATAATAAAAAAAATTATTAACAGAAATTATCAGGCTTAAAATAGAAAATGTATCTGTTTATATACGAAGAGACGTAGACAATAATAAAAATAATTTTGTAGAGAAGGAATATTGTAAATTACCATAGAAAAAAATGTAACCCTGAAGACATAACTAGAATGAGATCATATCATTGTTTAATGATAAAGTTGAGATCATATCACTATTTAACATTAATTTATAACGTACTGGCGGTATAGTCAAATTTTCCAAAATATTTGGTTAAAGAGAAAGGTTTAATTCGACATCCATAAATACTCGTTTATATAGAGATTGTTATACTTGACCTGAATTATTATTTTATTTTATTTTTATTTCATGAAGTGTTGGTATATGTAACACAGCAGATTACAAAAATTTACTAACATTGTCGCACTCCCAAAGACATAACTAGAACGAGATCATATTATTTAATTCAAATAATGTGAACAACCATCCGGAATGATCGTTTTGATTGGTGCATTCAAATATTTAAATCTCTAGTACACTGACCGTATCGCGTTATGACAGGTGCGTATGACCGGATCGATAATCGGTGTTATGTTTAAAATGAGTTATTGTACCAATAAATTAATGTTTCAGACGTCGTTTAATTAAGCGAATGTGAATTTATTCCTTAAAATTGTAAGTTTTCATTGGTTGAAAAATATATAGGGAATGGCAAATGATCATTATACGCCGCGCGATGATTCATGCTATCGGAATCTCGTGGTTGGTGCCGTGGACGACTTCCGGTGAAGTTCACCAGGGTTCTATGAATAACAATGATACTCATACATATACAACAAAAGATCACTCAGCAACCTTAGTAAGCAGTCCTAAAACGATCAAGAAGAACAAAACTAAAAAGCAAAAAGAGAAAAATAAAGTGGATATAAATCCGACCAGCTATGTTATAATGTTATACGATGAACAAGTATCTCTGAATAATATAGAATAGCGGAAAGAGAAAAAAACTGAACCAAAGAGAAAGTGCGTTGAAGTCCAAAAAGCGATTGTTGAATGAAACAAGTAAAAAAACTGGCAAGTGCTTAATCGTATATACTTACACTGGAAAACAAGATCCGAGACTTAGTAACAATCACAAGTGATACAACAGAATATTGACACATGTAATAATAACTTCCAAAATAGAAGCTTCTGCCATGGTCACAACTGTAACATGCAGTATGATATAAAGCTTATGGAAACAAGACTTTCTCTTCTAGAACTTAAGATATCACAGTCACAAAACACAGAAAGAGGAATAACCATAAACAATAACGTAAACTGTAATGATAAACAGGATAATAACACGAAGATGCCTGTTGAAATTGTCAAATCTTGTCATAGAAACAGAGTTGACCTAATATTGTCTGATAATAGTAGTGGTGTAGACTTAACTTCGTCGGGCAATAGTACTAGTATAACACCGTCTGAAAATTGCAATAAAAGCAATAGCCATGTCATAGATAAAGATTTAATAGTGGAAAATGACAAACAACTCGATGTCATAGATACAGATTTCATAGTGGAAAACGACAAACAATCCGAGCCGAAAGTTGTTAGCTCTCAGGAGACCAAAGAAACTGTAAATCACGACAATGTTCATTTTGTAGTCAAAAGCAGATGAAACGTCGTCCACCACGACACCGGAAGAAAAAGCAAATCAACAAACAAATGCACCCAGTCAGACTATCAATCAATATAAAAAGTTACCAATACAAGTAAACAATCCAGTGAATACAATACATCAATCAATATATCTAATACACAACTTTCAAGTGATGAGATACCGAACCCAGATACAGAGTTACCATCCAATACTACAAAGCTTCGAATCGCACCCTTCGATGTTGAAAATATCACTACCAACTCCATCTATGTTTCAGAACTTCTATAGAATATAGATATACTAGCCATGCAGGAGAACTGGCTATGGACTTTTGAAAAATTCTATATGGAAGATTTTGCAGAAGAGAATAATAGTATTAGTTTTATTAAATGTACTGATAAATTTGAACCAATATCCAGTAGACAAAGGTCTAGGGGATGGGACGGGTGTGGATTTTTATGGAAGAAGGAAATTAATAAAGTCATAGAGTTAAAACGGATGGCAGCGAAAGAATTTGTGTCATTACGTTAAACAGTAAGCCAACTCCACTAGGTTTGATCTCAGTATATCCCTAACGCGGGCAAAAAAGAGTACGATATGAAATTCCGACAATGTATCAATTAACTGTCAGAAATCATCCAAAAATTTAGTGACTTCCAAATTGTTATACTTGGAGATATGAATGCATCCTTATCAAAATAGGAACAATCCACAAGAGACAAAATCTTTATCAATGCATTGAATGATCTTGAAATGGTTATACCAATGAACTACCCTAAAAAGAGTACCTTCTACCACCACAATAATATTGATACATCACAGATTGATTGTATCCTAGTGAACAGCAGGTGTGAGAACATAATTACTGATATTAAAATTCATAATCAGTCTGGAATAAATTTATCAACACATGGCCCTACAACTGGACACATAACAGTTCATGAGTTTACCACTGATGTTGATGTTAGTACTGAAAACTGTCTCGAGCCTACGAAATATAATAAATTGGCAGAAATGTGATTTTAATCAGTATCAAATCAAAACCTTGTCACTGAACAACTCAGATAAGATAGATATAAATGATGGTTCTATTGATGATAATATACAGTTGTTTTCTGACGCTCTAACAAATAGTGCCAAACAAGCATGCAGAGTACCAAATCAAACAAAACGTAAGAAAAAAAAGCAAACTAACATTGGACTACAAAAATTCTACACTTATGTAAAGACAGTATATGTAAGCGTACTTTTATTCCGGCGTGTATTTCTTCCTTGCACTAGTGTATTATTTCCTGAGGTTCATTTACACTAGTGCAAAACTTCCATTGGAAATTTTACACTAGTGTAATTTAAGGCAAATAGAAGCTAGTAGAAAGTATAAACTGTATTCTGAGATAATGGACGCTCATACATCCGATCAAAAACTATTCCATAAACTTATAAATATTCAACGTAATGGGAAATGTAGAAAGTAATCAAAGTTGATCGTTGACGATGTTTACCTGGAATCATCAACTGACATTCGAAATGGATGGGCAGAGTATTTTGAGAACTTGAGTAAAGCGTCACAGGACATATCATTTCCTGATGAATATAAAAATCGTATAGAAGATGACATCAAGTCGATCCTGAAGTATACTGTCAGTTCAGAAGAGGGCAACATTTCACCACAGAAGAAATATTGAAAACTATCAATCAATTAAACTTTGGAAAAGCTCCAGATGAACAGCATATAACTAGCGAACATTTATTCTATGGTGGTGAAGTAGTTATTGACATCTTGAAGAAGATATTCGAACGTATATAGTCTGACTGTGATATACCTAATGCCCTCGATCAGGAATAATCACCCCATTATATAAGAAACATAACAAGCCTTTAGAGGAACCCAATTCATATAGACGAATAACGGTATGCAGTATAATCGGCAAAGTGTTTGAAGCTCTGTTTTTATCGCGTACAAGTTCAATGATCGAGAAAACACGAAATGACCTGAAACAGGGGATTTACAAAAAAATGTGACACCTACAAACGCAGCGCTAGTATTAACAGAAGCGATATCAGAAACCAGGGATAGTGGCTAGAAGCTAAATACCGCATTTACGGACGCCTCAAATGCTTTTGAAATCGACTGGCATGATTCTCTATTCCATAAAATATACGAAGCTGGCATAACTGGAAAGGACTGGATGATTGTTTATAATTGATATCCAAAACTTCAGTCAAAAGTAAAATTGGAGTGGGAATATTCACGCGCTTTTCGCGAAGAGCAAGGCGTGAGGCAAGGTCGAACTTTGTCTGCATCTTTGTACAAGATGTTCATTAATCCTCTGTTGGATTGGTACGAAAAAGAAACATCTTGGCCTTTATATTTGCTCTATTAATATTGGGTCCCCAGCGTGTGCAGATGACATTAAATTATTATCAGGCAATGTTTAAAATCTACAAATAATGCTGAATTTGCAAGGCCAATTTGCAAATTGTGAAAGATACTTTATCCGTGAAATGAAAACGAAAGTAATGACATTTAGTAACAAAAAGAACAAAGTCAGCGTTGATGAATATTACTTAAATAATAAAAAAATGGAGGAAGTTCAGAGTATACTCATATCGGAATTAGCAGAAATTATGATTCAAAAGAACTGGTTCGTAACAGGATTAAATTTGCCAGGCATACCTCGTATGCACTCATGGGTGCTGGCCTACACAGTTACAACGGGACCAACCCAGAAGTCATTCTGAAGCTTTGGAATATGTATGTCCGTCCTAGACTGCTCTACGGTCTCGACTCTGTAGTACTTACCAACAAAGATATGCATTAACTCAATTTGTTTCAAAAATCACAGCTGAAAACTCACGCTGCAGTGTATATTCTGTCAGGTTAATTTCCAACTGAATCATTTATACACTATTTAATTCTAGTAAATCTTGGAAATATTCTCCGTCAAGACAATATTGAAAAACCTTAGCGATTATACAACTGATTATAAAAGGACCAAAATCTAGCAGTTGGTTTATTTATGCGGCTTAACTTCATGAATTATATGATCTGGGCTCTGCGTTTGACCTAATAGAAAACTTGCCAAGCAAACTCAAATGGAAAAATAATGTAAAAATGATGTTAAATCTTTTTTGGAGTAAGAGATTAGAAAAAATGTCGGTTGGGAAATCATCAATGAAATTACTTGGTTGTAAATCAATGAATGTTGGAAATGTGCATCCGATATGGAGTAGCTTTGGGTATGATCCAATCTCCATACAGAAAGCAACTGTTAAGTCAAGACTCTTGTCTGGTATCTATATACTGCAGTCAAACCGTAGTAAATTTAATCAACATCAATTAAGTCCCCTCTGTAAGTTATGTCAAAAAAGCGACGAAGATATTAAACATTTCCTTTTGGACTGTAAAGCAACATATCACGTAAGAAGTCCTTATATTGACTCACTTTGTTATCTTATCAGGAGTATAGACAGTGCGTTATAAAATGTAATATTCATAACCAGCAAAAGAAATATTTGACTCAGATTCTAATGGATATATCGCATCCATCGTTACCTATTATTTTACAATCTGACATTAGTATTTAAGTCGAAGCTGTATCTCGTTGTCTTGTGACTTTTTAGTATTAAGTGACAGTACAGTATGTCAGTCAGTGAAGGGGGGGGATAGTTTATTAATGTAGCCTTAACCCTGTATGTGACGGGTTGTTATATTTATAAGTTTAATTTTAGTATTTCAGGCCCCTATTATAAGCTCCTCTATCGTTTTATTGGTTCTATTTTTATACCTGCCATCGGGGTTACCACCTATAGCTGTCTATTTTAAGAGCGCAAAGATTTAGCGTTCCTCTAAAAATAACTTTAAACCCAACACGCATTAGCTAAGTTATGGTAATCTAAGCGCCTCTTTTTGTATATTTTACACAGATTAATTGATTTTAGCTTTTAATCAGTAAACCTGTTTTATCTA
Source organism: Limnoperna fortunei (assembly GCA_944474755.1). Taxonomy (NCBI): domain Eukaryota; kingdom Metazoa; phylum Mollusca; class Bivalvia; order Mytilida; family Modiolidae; genus Limnoperna; species Limnoperna fortunei. The sequence continues at coordinate 21,701,928 of OX104115.1, read as the reverse complement.
TAGTATCATATGCTTCATTTGTTTGCATAGAATAACATTAAGTGAAGGGAAAATAACTATTTTTAGTTTGTAAACTTTTACATATTTTAGCTTCTTTTGAAAGTATATTAATCCTAATTCTAATGGAGCATCCTCTAATACTTATCATTATCAGTTAGTTATTTATGTAGGTCCTTTGCAGTGCTTCTTTATCAAGAACTATATTGATGGCAGCTATTTTAATACTACTATTTTTCCAGGTGTATGTGCATTTAGGGCTTTGTAATAATATTTTAATTAATATTTTAATGAATTTTATCTTTATCACTATTTAAACATGTACATATTCACTAGTATGTTCCTCTTTATATGGTTGGGACACTATGCAGTGTAGTGTGTTAATATAACAACAGAGACACTAGTACACGTCTGTTCGTGTTTTCTCTTAATGGAATGACCCTTTAATCCCGTGTAAATATGGTGGTGGGTTGGATTGTAATGTGACGTTCCATCCCAGTATTCGGCATTATAACTTTATAACATTTGGAACAGAACCGAAGATAAACTGGACCTAGCACCTTCTTCTATCTGATATTGAAATTTTATGTTTAAACCCTGCACATGCACACAGTTGCTTTACCGTACAGTTGCTATGCTACAAATCAATACTCTTTTTATTGATCGGTGCTCCAGCTAATAGAGGGATAACAACGAAAGAAAAAAAATATGGCTATATATAGAATGGGGGCAGAGCATGCCCATATTTGGATGCACCCTTGCATCCTGCGTTTTTGGCGTTTTTGGGGCGCCTAAAACACTTCACCCCCTATTACTAAAAGTTCATTAAAACATGTTAAATTTGAGACAAGCCAGAGCAAATTGCAGTTAATTCTACGCTTTCTAATGACAGTATTTTGTAAGTCAAATACTCTTAAATTTAAATGTTTCTTATTGCTACAATATTTTCTTCTAAGTTAAAAAGGTAAATTTTGGAGATATAATCAGACCATAAAAAAGCCACACAACCATGTTCCCTGTTAAAAAATGTACAATGAGCGATTTTCAAATGAAATGGGAAGTATAAAGATCAACAATTAAAAAGATGCAAATGTGATAATTAAAAACAGAAACGTGTCTACTATTTGTATATATGTGCAAAGCATAGTTTATACCAGCTGTATTTATGCATTCACGTCATAAGTGGTGCATTATATGTTATTCCGGTCGACAGGGTATATAATGTCACATTCACGGCTTAGGATTTAAGTAGCGTAAATTTTTTGGATATTGATCAAGTTATCTGTATTTGTTTGGAAAAAATACATTTTAAGTGAACGCATAATATTTTTAAAAAATGCATTTTTATTAATAGATTTTATAACACAAAATTACACTCTGAAATTTGGCAAATTACGTTATTATTGATAACATCAAAATATATTCAAGAAATATTGTCCCTTATGGCACCCCATCATTACTTTTATGACGCTTAGACGATCGAGGCCCATTCGGATTTATAACTAAAGTTTATATAAAAACAAACAATATTTTTGTTGAACATTAAATTAACAAAAATAAGAAAACTTTATTATATATTAAATAACCGCGAAAATTTATCTTTTTAATTATTAATAGTCTTCTGTTCAATAAATAACCCAATTGTATCCTTTAAACTGGGAAGTGTCAAGGTAAAAATTTGCGAAGCACCAAATTCAATATCGGTGGAGCTTGTATATGGTTTTGATTGATGAGTGGATGTCGACGTTGATAAGTGAATTAAAATAAGAAAACTAGTTATTTACGGTAATTTTACTTTGATGCCATTAAAATGAATATCATTGGATTTTGGACGATGGAAATCAAAATGAATATCAACGGATTTTGACGATGTCTTGACTGAAGAGTGCATGATGATGCAGTGTATAGTATAGGTACATATTTATTAACTTTTAGTGCGCTTGTGATCAAGTTTCTCGTTTGTTGTTTTGTGCATTGACACACTTTTATAGAGGGCACAAAAAATCATACAGGATTTGTGACCTGAGACTGACATTATTGACACAGAACCCCCCCCCCCCCCCCCCCCATCATTTTCCCGTGCCTTCTATCGCTGATATTTTAGTAGATATGTTTCCTAATATACTTCCCTTCTGTTATTCAAACAAATATATTACATATCATTTTATTTACGTCGTTTAAAACATGTTCTGGTTAGACATTGTTTCATTTTGTTACTTTTTCAATCGAAGCGGAACGAAGGCGGCCATGATGATTTGTTTTCCCAGGGGCCACATACGGGAAAAAAATATGCTTTATGTATACGGCTGTAGACGTATACATAGCCTGATGTATACGGCTTGCTAACCAATCAGACTGCAAGGTTTTTATCTGAGCTATAATATAATTGACTATTTTGCATTGAAACAATGTAACCAGAAGGCAGAAAATAAGGCTTTTTCAGACAAAATGGGAAGTATTTTGCAAGTTATTTATACTGATAAAATTTATATTAGTCGAAAGATAAGGAACTGTAAAACCAGAAACAATATGCAAAACATATATATTTAATTTATTTAACAAGAAATCGGCGTTTTTAAATAGTCCCATTGATTTTCTATTGAGTGGAAAATCCAATATGGCTGACAAAATACGTCACACAAGGCATGTGATGTCGCTAATAGTTGTATATGAGGGTGTCGCATGGTGGATAGAGTAGTGAGTTACCTACTATTGATCATCGGTGTGTCAACATTCAGGCTGCGAGTTCGAGCATTACTACGTGCACGGTGCTTTCAACTTTTAAAATGACGATAATTAACAACTAGTTTTTTCTATGGAAGATATTGTGTGTTTGGAACTTATTTCCTCACAAATACTTAATACAAGAATTTGTATCTCCTGTTTTAAATTTCTTAACTACAATTAAAATAATCATACAAATAAACACTGCTCACCTAATCAGTTCTGTGTACTTTTCCGGATTATACGAATTGCAAGGATCTAAAAATAATATCACAGCATTTTAATAATCCTAAAGGTAATTTAAGTCAAATATTTTATTTTCATTACCATCTTTAATGTTTACCGTAGGATTGTTTAACATTTACTATGAGATAAGAACTATTTTGATGTACTGTAAACCGCAGAGTTCAAACATCAATTCAAAATCATAAAGGGAACAGGAAAGAAATACATTAATATTTTGTAGGCTTTACATTTTATTAATTTATTTTTGTCGTTTTAAAATGTTCGTTTGCAATAGTTTTCCTATACAGTACTTGTTAAGGGATTGTTTACCTGCCTTCGTACGAACATAATTCGCCACGTAATTGATAGTTTTTCTACCTTGTATTGTTTTAATTCGAAAATCCCTTATATAATTTGCAAGCCTCCGAACAATTTTTATGTCGGGGGCTATCTAAATAGAATATATAATTTTAATTGATAAGTAGATTTAAATGACTTTTAGGAATTATATTACATTACTTATAATTTTGCACTGAGGGCGGTTCCCATTGCTCGAACCACAGATCTGTACCAAAATGGATACTCGTTTTCTAGGTTTTGAAAAAGGATCGGCGTTTCAAAAGGCTAAATCTTATTTTCCTACCCAATACTTCGAACTTGACCAGCGACAGTGTGCCTTTTTATTCTATTTCAGTCCCCAAATGTTGTATTTAACTTGCGATCGTTCTAAATTAAATGAAGCTCTCCAAAGGTTCAGCAACAATCAAGTCAACCAGCCAATCACTACGTTTAAAGCTAGAAATGTTTAACTAAAGTCTAGAAACGTCTTCTTCAACCCTGTCGCAGAAGCCTCGGTTACCGATTGGTTAAGGTAGAAAGTCTACTATTGTTCTCGTGGTTTGTCAACACTATGGTTGTCGCATCGAGTCCCGCATATGGGCAGGTGCACTCGACACTAATCTTGACACGGATTGCTAGTTTTCCAACTGAAGGTGTTTTTTTTTCAGGTTACTCCGGCTTCCTCCCCCTAATACTAACGATACGTCACGATATAGTTAAAAACTTGCTGAATGTGGCGTTCAACATCATTCAAACAAGCAATATCAATCATGTCGCAATATTCAGAATGTGTTCAACAACAAAAAACAACCTAGTAAACACATATTGGCAGGACCATAAAAATGGCATCAATAGTGTGCGTTTAAAATATTTACTGCGAAAGTGTTTTTCTTCGTGGGCATTAAGTTACCATGGTTTGGTGAAAAGTAACATGTTCGTAGGTTTTTTAATTTGTATCTTGACGGTTCCGAAAATGCAAAGAAATTAAAGAAGCGATCACAAATAAATGATTAACACAAGAACCTGTTTACTGTTTATAATCAATATTAACTGATATAGTAGTCCGGTTGATGATCCAGAGGTGGACGGGACGTTCACCCCTTTAAAACAAGTCAAGAAAGAGAGAGTGAGCGAAAAAGGAGGAAAGAAAGAAAAAACGAGCGAGAGTGTGTTTAAAAGAAGCAGATTATAGTCTCAATTGCTTAAATATCACCAGCGACAATCCGTCAGTAATCAGTTATCAATCAGTCAAATCATTTCAATCGTTCCCAACCTATTGATCTGTCAATTAACGGGTTTGAAACAAATTGACTGAATTGACAGATTGTTTTGGACTGATCGCTCCAATCCAATTCAACTTCTGATCAGTGAAATTGATAGATAAATAAATATATCTAAAATGTGAAAATTCTTGTAACCCACAAATATTTCCACTTTTTTCACAAATAATTTCTGGCTGCCCAAATTTTATTTATTATTTAAATAAGGGTAGGCATACCCCAATATAATGCCTACCCTTATTTAAATAATTCATTATAGTAGTAAAATATCATGAATATAATGCAAACCCATTAATTATTTCGATTCTGAAATGAAAATATAGAAATTTTGCATCTTCATAGGAAAATGTTACATTTTTTTATAAACGACAAAATTGAACGCTTCGTTAGATAACATTCTTCCAAAACGCACCCTTTTCTGTGTTGCTGTTTTTTGCATGCTTAGCACGTTTGGTCAAATTTATGCTCCTTTTGTAGATCCAAAATGGTACAAATTGAAATCAGCAATTGTTTTCCACAGTACAGGTAATCAGCTGTTTTTCCGTATCAAAGGGCGATTTCCCAGTAATTTTTTAACGAATTAGAACTGAAGTGTAAGCTAGGAGTAGGCTATTGGCGTGTGTTTGAAACTTTTCGGGCCATGTCATTTGCGGTTGAGGAGGGAGAAGTCTCGCGGTTTGTCCGAATACAATTGAAAGTCAAGAGAGCAGACGACTTTTTGTAAACAAAGCAAGGTCTCATGGCAGACTTAAAATGTAAAATTCCCGTAGCAAAAGTCAAGGACGATTTGTGAAATGTAAACAAGGCATCGTATGAAATATGAACGTGTTATCGTGGATGTTTTTCTATTGGATTTTCGTAATACAAAATAAAAAATAAAATGGATAAAATATTTGACGACAAATTGCAGCCATACATAGAAAAACTTAAATCTGCTCAACATATCATTGATTTACAAAGTCAGGAAATAGACAAACAAAACATAACTTTAAAATCACTCCTGGACAAGGTAGACATGATTGAGTCACGAGTTGAAGAACAAGAACAGTATAGCCGACGTGCAAGTCTTAGATTTAATAATGTAATAGTTCCTACAAATAGCGATGGTGGTATCATTCAGCCTATTGACACTGATTCCATTATTCTTCGAATCTGTAATAAACAGCTTGGTCTTAAACTGAGTTTGAATGACATTGGTAGATCTCACCCGATTAGCAAAATAAAAGAAGGTAAATTTAAATCTCAATAATTGTCAGGTTCCTTACCTATCGTCAAAAACATATGGTATTTATGAACAAAAAGAAACTTAAAGGTAACAGCGACAAAATGTACATTTGCGAAAACCTGACAAAACATTGATACGAACTGCTAAAAGCGCTTAACATACACCGCTTAAACAAAACAATTCATTCTTACTGGACGCATGATGTTATAAGAAGCATGGATGATGTTCAGAAAATTGCTCTTGGTTCTGGTGGTAATCGACATTAGTTGTACATAGAAGTATACAACTATACATGTACTACAATTATTTTGTAACTGCATCTGTATTTATTTTAACCCAATTGTGTTGATGTTTTAATCCTTTTATTATATACCACGTGTATTTGTTTACAAACATTGACAAGTTATGTGTTACTGTAACACACCGATCAACCGACTTATATCATTTTGGTGAGAAGAAGTATGACACGATGAAAAAAGATATAAACAACTTAAGACCTATACGTATACAGATGACTTTTTTCCAAATCGCTACGTTTAAAACTCACTGTATCAAATATAGTGTAGTAAAAAATTATTTGGCATATATTTGTCCATTAACATATTCAATCGTTTTAACTAATGTTTTCATTTGTTATCTCAAAATAGGTTCCAAAGGTACTGGCATCACAAATTTGAACAAATAAATGCAAAATTTACGCTTCTGCACAATATATTTCTGTATCAAGTGTTTTTGTTCAAAAGGACATATATCCAACTTTTTTTCTGACCCCAAAATTATTCTTTTAATTGCAATTTATTAGGAGTTTGAATAATTTTTCTTTACGCATTTACTTAAAAAATGATACGGAAAAAATCAGCTCATCTTTTTATAATGACACGATGAATAAAAGTTCCTTGACACGATTGAAAACAGCCACGTATTTCTTAAATGATTAGTTTTATACTTCCACATGGGGCATTTCAATAACATTTTACAACTAATGTCTGTATATCATTGAATATTATACAAAAAGTTTACAGTTGTTAATACATTAGGACTATGATGTATACATTCTTGACAAATCACTAGACATAGAAAAAGGTAACAAGCAGCGGCGCAGCTTTGTAATTCATCTTAAAACCATAGTGAGGAATTAAACATAGAGTAAATGCTCTCATTTAGACAATCCCAGAGCAGGGCTTAAGCGGAAATCAGTGTTATATGTCGATAACGCTCTACATACGAGTTCTCACCTATCAACAAATAACACATAACGAACAAGATTTTTTACAAATATTTCCCACTTGTACAAATATTTCCTACTATGTCGACATTAAATATTATATAACGGATGTCAAACTGTTTTTTACACATTATATTTAAGGTATGAATTTAGGCAAACATTATCAAATGTGCTGCCTACAATCAGGAACCTATATACTAGTATAATAAAGACGAAGAGCGAGAAATTTAAGGTTAAGTAGCGTACAAATGAGAGTTAAATCTCAAGAATTAATACATTATATATAACTGTAACACGAATACTGCCTATGTCTCTAATAATTTTTAACATTATCGGTTGCAAATATTTTGAGAATTCCACAGTAATCGTTTACATAAAAACAGAAAAGGAAAACGTGTAAGACATGTTGTTACTAAGGACAATATTATATCATTCAAACAGAACGCGAGATTTACCTTCATTGACCGAATTATACACAATTTTCATCGCGTATTACCCCTGTAGACACCTAAAGATACGCAGAAAAGAATCTACCAATCTGGTTAGATTGAATCTGGTTAGAGAATACTTACACAAATGTACACTGTTTTATTACAATTATTTATATTTATGGTTTAATTACCCGTTTTCTTTCATTGTTAATTCTAATAAATGAATAATAAATAATGATAAACAATCAAACAAACACAAATCAAAGCACCCTGCCTTTAACGATGTCATATAATATTGTCTTTATTTTTATGTCAACGCCCCAAATGCGAAGGCCACCTTCGCCTTTAGACGGTGACATACAAATTCAGTTTTGCAGAAAGTACGAACGTCGACATTTATTTTGTCACTCTTTTGGATTTTCTTCAATCAAAATAGTTTGATGACTGATATGGTGATTTGTGCAAACGAATAGTACGTTATAGGCTGTTATCCGACAGAACCCTACTTCTAGTTGGCCGATGTGCATTACAATGATTTTAGTTTAACATTTAACCCCTTCTGGAAATTGGAATGGTTCGATATTTGGCGATTCGTACTAATAGGCAGTAAGTTCTGCACAAATCTCACTGTCCACCCTCTACTTTCTGCTTGCAACTTATACGTATTGAACAATTTCGTCAAACGTTTCTCGTGTTTCGTTTATCGTACTGTTTGGATATTTCATATTATGGTTTATACTAATGGATTGTATACGATTTAAAACCCTGGTACTTATTTGTCAATCAAAACAAAATGCGAATCGACTTGTAAAAGTTCAAAGTATAAGGTCTACAACGATGATAAGAGACCCATTGTCTAGTAATTATCTACCCACATGGCATATATGAAAAGCTTAGCCTATTTCAGCGAAGGTTGGGGTCTTCTCTGGGTACTCAGGCTTCCACTCCCATTAAAGACATCATACAGCTGATAAATTGCTGAAAGGCATTAAAAACCATTCATACAAGCAAACAAACAGTCAAACAATTATTTTAAAAGTTATAACCGGGCGCGAAGCAATGACTAAAAAGGCATTGATGTTATCCAGAGTGGGGGGGTCAAATTTCGAAGTTAAATATCCCGGACACGAAGCAGTCACTCAAAAGGCAATGATGTGACCTTGGGGTCAAATTTTAAATTAAATATCAACACCTATGGCATGCGAAACATCGATAAGTTATAATCTACCCACATGCCAAATATCAAAAAGCCTACCTATACGGATAAAAAGTTATATCCCGGACAAGATTTGTAATGGCTGCACGGACGGACACACAACAATATGTCGACCTTCTTTTGCCTCTTTTACCAAAAACCCAATATAAACCTCCTAAAAATGAAAAGTGTTATGTAACACTAGATAAAGCTATCTTACATATCCTAAACCTGTATTAGTTTGCGATTAGCCGTGTCAAATAAATTTGGCTGAAAATATCAGTCTTAAAGGAGAAGAAAAGAAAAAAGAAGATGATGTAAATTACCAGACAAAACAATATGTCTCCCATTTATCTTCGTTTGGTATAGATAATAAAATAAGAGTTGCATACAAATACAAAGATAGTTTGAAAGCTTTTCTGCAAATGTTATTGTGTGTCGCAATTTGTTCATTTCATATTTTATGCACAGTAATCAAAATTAATTTTCCCCATCCCCCTCTTCATGCTTGATATTGACAAGAAAATAAAAAATTACATATATTATTACGTTACGAACTCTTAAAGTGCATACTTATTCAATCGGTTAGCAGAATTTAATAGCTTATACAAAGTCATATTTCTTGTTTTAATCATATCATTGAACTGATTTACATCGTATCGTAATTTCTCTGACAGTGCAATTTAAATCAAATTAATATTGTTAATGCATTATGTTGAAGATACATTTTTGGCACCAAGCGAAAGCCAAAGGAATATTCTTTTTAATTAAACGGCCGATTTGAAATCAAATTATATCATAAAAGGTCATATTAGCATTTTAATAACTATATCTGCATTTTTTCGTTTATTTTATAAGATAAGTTGGACAAAAATAAAAGCAATAGCTTAAAGAACTGAATATATCTATTGCTAAATCTATGCTAAATCGTGTTTTAATATATTTTATTCGCTACAGTAAATTTAAAACATAAAAAAATATGAAAAACTTAACTACGTTTTCATCGCTTCTAACTTGTTTATATCTTTTTTCATCGTGTCATACATCTTCTCACCAAAATGATATAAGTCGGTTGATCAGTGTGTGTAAGCGTCCTTTTATTCCGGCGTGTATTTCTTCCTTGCACTAATTATTTCCTGAGGTTAAATTACACTAGTGCAAAACTTCCATTGGAAATTTTACACTAGTGTAATTTAACCACAGGAAATAATACACTAGTGTAAAGAAGTAATACACTGGTGGAAAAACGACACTGTTACATTACCTACATGTATAAGCGTACTTTTATTCCGGCGTAAATTTCTTCCTTGCACTAGTGTATTATTTCCTGAGGTTAAATTACACTAGTGCAAAACTTCCATTGGAAATTTTACACTAGTGTAATTTAACCTCAGGAAATAATACACTAGTGCAAGGAAATAATACACTGGTGGAAAGGACACACTGTTACATTTGTTTATTAAGTCCACTGAGTAACGCGTTCAACAGCACTGTCTACCTAATTTGAAATTATTTCAGTCGTCATTCTTTAACGATAGACAATTCATGTTAATCCGTCACGCTTGTCGCATTTCAGTTCATTACATATATTTGTAATCAGTTTCAAGGTTATTGCTTAACCTTTTCAATATTCTTAAACCCAAATTTAGCATATCATAGTTTTCATACATGATATCATTATTTGCTTAAATTATGCATGTTTTTCTACAACTTCGATTAAAACAATCATTACATAAATGGCATGTAATAACCCAGGGTCAGAAATGAAAGGTCAGTAACTAATTTATGACAACACTGTTAATAGAAGCGTTCCCTTTATTTTTGTATTCTCGAAATACCAGCATAGAAAATCGATGAACTATTGTATATTCTTGTTTGTGTTTGTTTTATTATTTTTTATCCCCCACTTGCAGTGTGACCACTTTGAACATTCTGTTTTGTGTTGTTTGTATTTTATACATGTTTTATTAAAACAGCCCATGACTATTATTGAAACTAGAAAGACGGATTTTTTTGAAAGCGTGGTATTGATTCTGGTGGTTACTTTTATGATAGCAAATATAAGGAATATTGTGTAATTTCCCTTCGGTAGGTGGGGGTTACAGGGTTCACCCTGGGGCAATGTGTCAGTGCAATGTTACCTGATCGAAATGATTGTACGGCTGGTTACAGCAATGGCGTCTGTATGTCTCCTCATTACGTCACAGCTTCTTCGGGTGGCGGGAAACCTCTCGTGTCTCTCGGCCTTCTACACTCCACCAATGGTTGGTCTCTGGAACACCCCCGAGATGCCCCGGACAAGAGATCGGGTCTGAACAATCACCCATTAACAGGGAAGTGCCTAATTTCACCACACCCCCCTCCGTTTTCTTAGGGACGGGACCCCTGTTCCGTTCAACTGAGGACACCTAGCCTTCTACTCTCCGTAACCATGGGACTGAACTAGGCGAATCTTTACCCCACATAATATGTAAAATACACTGAGGCCATCTCCTTCCTCACTACCCAACAGCCGACACCAACCAACTCCTCGCCACAAGAACAGAAAACATGTCCAATATTCTGGCACAACGACACTGCGAAAACACCACAAGAACCAAGACTAATAAATTCATTTTCACGAAAATCACATGGAACCAATTCATTACCCTTCTCCTAATTTCTAATTCTCTACGCTACTATTTACAAAAAGTTCATGTTGGAAAGAACCCATCAGAGGATGGGACACACAACAGGACGCTCCTCCCTGGAGTTGAACATATTTACATCCATCCTGCTGGTGACGGCCAATGGTGGAAAGATATCCCACTTAGTAGCTGGGTATGCGATCAGCACGGTCCTGGGTTCTTCACACCCATGGTGCGGGCCAGTTCTTGACCGTCTCCCTAGGAAACCATCATAGGCCTTCAAACAATAAAAAAACTAACCGTGACAACTGACTAACCCCTCAGTGGTGGTGCCACGCCCCGACCACCTAGTCCCTAACACTGCTGAACTTGTTCTCCTGTCTCCCCCCTCTTTCCTCGAGGGGAGGTCCTCCTCCCGACCACTTGACAGTTGGGACACTTATATGTGTCCAATTCCTCGGCCTCCAATGCCGACAAGTTCACACATGTTAAATGGTACCACTCCTTACAAGTGTCACACTGTACCATTGTATCTCCAGTGTCCGGACCTCTACAAATGCAGTACTTTTTGTCCTTCTTAGTCTGAGAAGTCTCCTCCGTTAAAATGTTTTCTCCTTGTAGGAGCCGCTGTTGAGCTTTCTCCAGCCATGCAGGGATTTTCCTGTCCCTACACGCTTTTAATCTGTCGTGATTCGTATTAAACACCACTCTTTGGAGTTTAACTTTGTACACGTACGGTGTGATCACCTGTACTACTATCCCAGGTCCCTTCCACGGACTACTGAGTTTCTTGTTTTTCCCTACTATTTGTGCTGTATCTAGCACATAAACTAAATCTCCAATCTTATATTGGTGTTCCAAGATTTTAATGTCATAATCTCGTTTCATCCTGTTCTGGGTCGTATTGAGAGTATTCCTCGCAATTTCGTGAGATTTACGGATAGCAGTTTCCAAACTTGCTATGTATTGATCACCTCCTGTGTATTGTTTTTCTTGTCCATGGGAAAACATAAGTTCTGCTGGTTGATTTGTTTCCCTGCCTAACATGAGCCTGCTAGGGGTAAATCCTGTGTTTCTGTTCACAGATGAACGTAAAGCTCCTGCTAGCTGAGCAATGTGCTCGTCCCAATTGTCCTGGGAGCCGTCCACAAAACATCGAACGGCGTCCATGAGGACTCTGTTTTTCCTTTCAACCTGACCATTCGCTGATGGTCTGTAAGGCGTTGTCCTAGCCTTGTGTATTCTCAGTTCACACACTGATTTGAATAGTGAACTTTCAAAGTTTCTCCCTTGATCTGTGAAGATCTGGAATGGATACCCAAACCGGGTGAAAAATTCATTAATGGCTGCTCTTGCCGTTACTTCCGCTGTCTGGGACGGTAAGGGAATGCACTCTGTCCATTTCGTGAACTGATCTACCATCATAAGAATGTATTCGTTCCCATTCTTAGTCTTTGGCAGTGGTCCCATGAAATCTAAGTGTACACGTTCCATCGGTGCACCCGCATGATACGGTGTCATTTTACACTTAGCATGTCTATTTGGTTTCTTATTCTTGCTACATATGTCGCATGTTACTACAAAGTTTCTAATTTCCTTTGACATATTGTACCAATGGTATTTGTCCTTTATTCTGACCATTGTACGCTCCGTTCCTTGATGACCAGCTGACGGTAACTCGTGACAAAGAGTTAGTACTTCCTCCCTCAGGCTAGCAGGGACAACTAACCTAGTTCCTGCTCCCTCTTTCTTGGGAATGTTTCTCAATATCCCCTGGTCATCCAAGTAGAACATTGATTTGTTTATATAGTAGTTTTTAGCTGCTGGTGATGCTAAGAATAAGATATTTCCTGCTGGTTTTTTGCTGTGTCTTAACCAGTTTAGAATGATTGTCAAATCCGGGTCCTCAGACTGAGCATGTTTTATTTCTTCACTTGTGAATCCACTTATTAACAATCCTCCTTCCTGTGACACGGCTGTCACTGTACAATAATTGTCACTCTCCGTCAATATCACTGGTCGGGTACCAGAGCATATGTCCATGCTTGTAGTGAACAATATATTGTCCACAGTACATTCCTGTGAAGTGTCACTTTTCAATGGTGTGCTTGATTGTTCATCAACACTGAATAATGTTATCATTGCAACGGCAATGTCCTGAATGGGCTTATCCCTGCATTTCCTGTGTATAGTCAGGGATACTGCCTCATCAACTTCATACATAAATTTGTTCCAAGTACGGTGTGCTTTCTCACACTTTGTACAACCTCCGCAAGGTAAATCCGATAACTCCAGTTCTGCCTGGAAACCCGGGCATGGTACCTCACTCTCTCCTATCCGTGAAAGTCCATCCGCATTTCCGTGGAGTCTACCTGGACGGTGCTTGATGTTCATGTCATACTGGCTGAGTTCTTCCATCCACCTTGCCAGTTGACCTTGCGGTTCTTTGAAACCTAATAACCAGGTTAAACTGCTATGGTCCGTTCTGACCGTGCCAAGCAGATAATGTCTAAACTGCCTGGTGAACCTGATTACCGCTAGTAATTCTTTCCTAGTCGTGCAATAACGACGTTGCTCTGGGGTCAATGCAAAGCTTCCATAAGCTATGACCCTTTCCCTTCCATTCTGCACTTGGATAAGTTCCGCTCCGATAGCTTTGTCGGAGGCATCCGTATCCAGGATGAAATTGTCATGTTTCGTTGGTAATGCCAAGACTGGCGCTGAAGTCAATTTCAACTTAATTTGGTCAAATGAGTTTTGTTGACTTTCAGTCCATTTAAACTGTTGTTTTCCGGTGATGTCATGCAATGGTCCTGCAATTTTTGAATAATCCTTGATGAAACTGCGATGATAATTCGCAAACCCAAGGAATTGTTCCACTTCCTTGGTGCAGGTCGGTACAGGCCAGCTCATTACTGGTTCGATGTGCTGTTGACCTATCTGAATACCATTGCTGGTGATTTTTCGTCCTAAAAATTCCACTGAAGTCTTGAATAATTCACATTTCCGGGGTTTCAGTTTAAGTTCATACTTCCTGAAACGTTTGAATACTTGTTTCAAGTTTTCTAAGTGATCATCAAAGTCTGATCCTAATACTAGGATATCATCTAGGAATGCTAACACTGTTTTCCATGTGAGCCCCCTTAGAACTAAGTTCATGACTCGGGCATATGTACTCGGAGCATTGCATAGTCCAAAGCTCATTTTCACACATTCAAATAGTCCGAACTTTGTGACGAATGCCGTCTTCTTGTGGTCTTCTGGTTTGATGCTGATTTGCCAGTATGCGCTGTTGGCATCAAGTTTCGAGTACCACTTGTTTCCCGCAAGTGTATCCAAACACTCCTCTATAAGCGGCAATGGGTACACATCCTTTACTGTGACTGCATTCAAGGCCCTATAATCTAGGCACCATCTTACACCGCCATCCCGTTTCCGGATTAATACTGGGGCGGATGCCCATTCCGATGTAGAGGGTTGTATAACTCCTGCATCTAACATTTTCTTGAGATGCTGCTCCTCCTCGTCCACAAAGCATGATGGAGTACGACGCTTTCTCTGCTTAACAGGTCTTGCTGTGCCTGTATCAATTTCGTGCTCAATCTTTGTAAAATTCCCGAGATCATAGTCGTCTTTCGCAAATACATCTCTCTAGTCATATAGCAGTTGTTTCAATTTGACTTTCTGTCCTTCTGTCAACTCTTCAGTTGATTTCTCAAATAACGGATGTAAATATTCCGGTAACTTGACATTAGATTTGTCCTTGTGTTGTATAGTGTTCACCTGGCCCACCACAGGGGGTCCAGTAATAATTGAGATTTCCTCAGCATTTGCTATATGCTGTCCCTTTTTAAGGATGATATTGTCCTCAGTGACATTAATGAGACATAGTTCCGGTTGATTACCTGGATTACACACTGTTCTAGCTCCTAACAGGTGCTCCTGTTCTATTGTTTCAACTACATATTCTTTGTTGATCTGGTCTGATGTACAACTTAGTCGCACTGCTGAGTGTGGGGGTATGACAGTACGTCTGTCCACCGTCACCCTACGTATCCTGGGTTGCGACATTTCCATGGATTCTCTTTTCCCATAATGCAAGGGTATGGTATCCCCATGCATAAATAATATGTCCTTTCTGATGTCCACTATAGCATTGTGTTTCTTCAAGAAATCGAGACCTAACAACATATCGTCGTCAATTGGTGCTACATGTAGCGTTTCACGCCAGCTACGTGGTCCAATTCCTAGTTCCACAGGGATGGTTCGTTTAGCACGCATTTCAAATCCTCTCCCTGCATTATGCATGATAACATCACTAATGAGTTTTGGTTTGTTCTTAAAACTGTTGTATATCTCGTCGGATATAACTGTTACTTCTGCAGCTGTATCCAGAACTGCTATCACTGGATACCCATGTACTGTCACTGGGACCCTTAGCATCGTTGATGTTCCCAGTTTACCTATTCCCAGGGTTCCATCGCTAGACTCTGGATTTTTGTAGTAATCTTGTCTATTGCCCTGTCTGGTAGGGTACCTTTTCTCATTACTGAAATTAACCCTCTTTCTCTGTGGTAAAGGTGAACCCTTTAGTTCTGGGCAATTTCGACGGTAGTGCCCTGGCCGGTTACAGTTGTAACAGACTGCCTGTTGATCTTGTTTGTCTCCTCTATTAGGCTTGTACGAGTCCTGTTGCTGTTGTGCATTTTCGAATTTCCTATTCGCTTTTGGTGTCCATTTCGGAGATGGACTTCTCTGTATAGATGGTCTATTATTTGTATCAGCTTTTTGATGTTTAAGCTGCTTCAGCTCTTCAGTAATAGCTGTCATATTATTTGACATTGCACCTATGTTGCCAACAAAGGT
Organism: Limnoperna fortunei; assembly: GCA_944474755.1. Lineage (NCBI taxonomy): Eukaryota > Metazoa > Mollusca > Bivalvia > Mytilida > Modiolidae > Limnoperna > Limnoperna fortunei. Next base: position 21,685,794 of record OX104115.1, on the reverse strand, counting down.
ATCTGTTATCTTGGCTAGACTAGAAACCACAGATTTCACTTGTTCTTGGAGTGATGAAATTTGTTCAGCAGTACTGTCTTGTTTTCTGCTATATGCCTGAATTGTAACGGGCTCCTTATCCGTAATGGTCAAGTCATTGAGATTTACTGGTGTTTCACTTGGAGTGGAGTCTATAGCTTTACTGGTTTCCTGGAAGTATTTAATTATATCCAGAGCTTCGTCCAGTGTTTCTGGTCTCGAGTGACAGGCATGTTTCGCTGCCTGTTTGTCTGAACATCCTTGACAGAAGCGGTCTATTACTGTTTGGTTGACAAAATCTTCTGGGACGCCATCAAACGCTCTGATAGCTAACAACTGTAGGCGGTCTGCCCATTCATCTATACCTTCCCCTTTTCGCTGGGCACTATTGTTAAATTCTGCCCTCAAGGTTTGGGGTAAGTCCTGGTAACCAAATCGTTTTTCGATCTTCCGTATGACACGGCTATATGAGATGTTTGGATCTTGGTCCAGCAACAAGGTGTAATAATCGCTAGCCTCATCTTGCAAACACCAACAGAGTTGACTTCGTTTCTGCTGCTCTGTCAGTCCATTTGTTGTAACAAACTCACTAAACTTCCTGAAGAAAGATCTCCAAGCAGATTTGTTCTTGCCTGTGAACTTCAAATCTCTAGGTGTCTGAATTGACCTTTGCTGAGGTTGAATTTGTCGGTTTCTCCCCTGATTACAGTTACGGGCTACTGGAATCTGTATTTCCGATCGTTCGGACGATGAACTGGACTGCCTTCTAGCTTGCAACCTTCTACGTGGCAGTAAATCCTGTCTAGTAGGCCTTTCTTGCCTGTTATCTGCGTTAGGTGGTGTATATGTTTCATACACCAGTGGTGCTAGACTGCCAGCATCTGTAAGTCTGGTTGACTGACTCAACGCCGATGGTTGGGTATTCAGTTCATTCCTGCGTTGTGCTGAATGAAATGGCAGTTGGTGAGTCCTTGACATTGGTGGTGTATAATACTCGGTGTCCGAGTCGTCTTGTGTGTCAAGATGTAGTCTGGGCACTGTGTTGCCCTGATTAGTCGCCTCAGTCTGTTTGTTAAGTTGTTGGTGTTCCAGTTGTAACTCTGCAACTTTTTGTTGTAGTTGCATATATTCATATTCCAGTTCCTTGTACTGACCCTGTAGTTGTTGTCTCTCATGATAAAGATGTTCACGGTGCGCATATTGTTCCATTGATGTGTAGTGTTGTTCACCTGTTGAGTGCAGTTGGTGTGTATTTTGTTGACTTATTCGGTCAACAAGTGACTGCTGTTGGTGCGTGTGATGACTTGGTGTGTCGTGCAACATATGTGGTTGTGGATGTTGAAATTGTTGAAGTTGTGGACCTTGGTATATAGTTTGTTGATGGTGTTCAACTTGTTGTTGACTTGGTCTGTCAACATAAGGTTGTTGTCGTTGTTGGTCAACGGCGGTGGGTTGTTGTAATCCAAGTTGTTGGCTTGATTGGCCAACAAGTGTATGTTGAAGTGGTTGTTGATGTTGTCGGTCAACCATTAAATGTTGTTGATGGTGATTCTGTTGGTTAACAGATGAAGTGTACTGTGGCAATTCAAGTGGTCGACTTGATTGGTCATCAAGTGTATGTTGAAGTAGTTGTTGACGTCCTGGTTGGTCACTAGAGACATGTTGAAGTGGTTGTTGAAATGGTCGTTCAACAAACGTATATGGTTGCTGTTGTTGACTCGGTCGGTAGTTGACTGTTGTTGATGTGGTCTATCAACAATTATGTTATGTTGAGATTGTTGACTTGTTCTGTCAACAAATAAGTAATGTTGAAATGGTTGTTGACTTTTACGGTCAACCATGGTATGTTGTTGAAGTTCAAGTTCACGACTTGGTCGGTCACCAAGTACGGGTTGGAACGTTTGTTGGATTTGACTTGGTCTGTCAACTAGTCGTTGTTCCTGTTGAACCTGTTGAGGTTGACTTGGTTGGTCAACAAGTATTTGTTGTTGTTGCCATGGTTCAAGTTTCTGGTATGGTTGTTCAGCAAACAAGTGCTGTTGGAATGTTTGTTGACATGGTCTGTCAACAGTTTTCTGTTGTTGAAGATGTTCAAGTTGACGACTCGGTATATCATCAAGTGTGTTATACTGTTGGTTCGGTCTACCAACAAGTGGTGTGGATGTGTATGGTTGTTCAACTTTATCATGGTGATAGTCTTGGAAGTGTGTTTTGTACGAATTGTCAGTGTCTGTTAGAATTTCCTGTTTAATAACATTGTTGGTGGTTCCACCAGGTTGCCTGTGTAAAGCTAGCAACGCATCAGCGCAATCACGCTCAGCTTTTTCCAACGTGTTATACAGATCAGCACAGTCCCTATCAACCTGTCTTAAATCAACACGATCTGGCCATATCACAGATTCAAAAAACTCAGGGCTGGGCCTGAAGTACGGAATTCTACAAACTATTTCTTTAGTGATACAAATATTATTGTCTTGTAATTTTAACAAATGTTGAGCAGTGGCCTTCCCCACGCCTGGGAGTAACAATAACTGCTCATAGTCGCAATCATTTATATCAACCTTCCTAAACAAAACGCCTTTCTTGTGTGCCATTGACATTCAATATTTACCAGTTACTTCCTGGGGAAAAACAATTGGACACCGCAGAAATTCACTCAGTGGTACGATATAGCTACGATATAGCCTTCCGCTATGTAAAATCAATCACTATTCAATTCTATTTACAACTACAAAATGTAAACAAATGACTGACCTGATTTCTGCTCCAAGTACACAGTGGTGTATTCCGAAAGTCCAATTTCCGGTTGGCCTTCACCTTACCCAAAGGTTGACAAGACCCAACAATGGCGGGAAATCACCACGTGAAACGTGTCGTGTGCTACACACGCTTCAATAAACAATTGTCCAATAACCCCAAATTACTATCAAGAATGTAACCAAACTACAATGCAGTTGTCACGGAACTCCTATTACATATGAAAATGAAAGTTTCACTGATATAACTTTCCCGAAAAGTTCCAAGCCCCTGCTTTTCCCAAAAAATCCCCAACAGGGCACCCTGACCTGCCCGCTTCAAAATGGGAATCAAGCCCTAAATCGCTTCGATTTCCACCCAAATTGTCCCAAAATATCCTCGTCGCCACTATTGTGTAATTTCCCTTCGGTAGGTGGGGGTTACAGGGTTCACCCTGGGGCAATGTGTCAGTGCAATGTTACCTGATCGAAATGATTGTACGGCTGGTTACAGCAATGGCGTCTGTATGTCTCCTCATTACGTCACAGCTTCTTCGGGTGGCGGGAAACCTCTCGTGTCTCTCGGCCTTCTACACTCCACCAATGGTTGGTCTCTGGAACACCCCCGAGATGCCCCGGACAAGAGATCGGGTCTGAACAATCACCCATTAACAGGGAAGTGCCTAATTTCACCACACCAACACAACTGTAGGTTAATATGACAGGTATGGGTTGATTTGCATAAATTTGGGGTCGTTGTCTCTCAGAAATTATTAAAATGTTTATCATCTATACTACTAACATTATAGACCCCATTTTTTAAGCACGCATCACAAAACACATACAAATAATTTAATAATCGACTTATATCGATATCAACATTAAATATTTTTAGGGTGCAACATCAACTGCATGCAACCCTTATGTATACATATTGAAGTACGAACTACAGCTATAGACTTCCGTCATGTAAAGCAAGCTAACAGTTCGTTCTTGTTTTAATTCAGTCGGTTCACTTTAAAGAAAACGATTGGAATCGAAGGGATTTTCACCAGACATGTCTGGCAGGTCCTACGAATTTTGTTTTCACTGTGATCAGGACTAATGTGACATTAAAAAAGAACTAAAGTTACGCTTTCCTTGATTACAAATTTACCTCGTATTAAATGCCATCTAATTTAACATTTGCCCGTTGGTAGGCGTACGTTTTCTTGTACCCCTCACGAGTTCCCGGAAATAATTTTTTAAATGTAAAGGAGGACCGTATCCGGTACAAATTTGCGGACGTAATTAACCGTTAATTGCTAATTATTTAAAGCAATAATCGATATAAAAATTAAATATTTTGCATATGCAACATTAACTGCATGTAACCTTATATGAATTAATTCTGCGCTATTTCTCTGGGTTTTGTGATGCGCGCTTAAAAAACGGGTCTATAATTTTAGTAGTATAGATGTGTATTACCTTCGATAATGGGTAATGATATTGTAGCACATAGAATTATAATAGGGCTGTTTTATTACAAAGTGTGTAAGGTTTGTTGTATAAAAGTTAAAAATGTATCTTTCAATTTATATGACATCTTCCATTTGTTGATACAATATATACAGTTAACTTTAACCATTTCGTTGACCAGGTTCAGATCCAATTATTCATTTATTTCTTTTAATTTGTTACTTATGAGTATATTATTGTTATCCGGCGATGTAGAAACTAACCCAGGTCTAAGTGGCACATCCGACACAAATGACGGTTATTTGTCAATTTTTCATTGCAATATTAGAAGTCTCAGAAATAAAATTAATTACATCGCTTATGTCGTTGAGGAATTTGACGTTGTGTTCTTTACGGAGACCCATTTAGATAATCTTATATCAAATAATTATATTATTATTGATGGCTTTGAAAGTCCAGAAAGAAAAGATAGGAACTCTAATGGGGGCGGAATTATAATGTATCATAAAAATTGGATTGACATAAAAAGAAGAGTAGACTTGGAGCATGAAAGTATGTGGTATGAATTGAAGACCAAATTAAATAAAGTTTTGATAAATATAAATTACAAATCAGAGAGACAATCACATATTTATTATTGGCAATACTTTGATCAGATGCTTAAGCAGGCGCAAGATGAAAACGGTAATATAGTTTGCTTGGGGGATCTAAATAAAAATTTCCAAAATAATTTACCCCAATCTATTCAAGACATCTTTGTAATTAGTGGATTTGTAAATATAATTAGTAATCCCTCACATTTTGAAGCAAGAACTGGTAAATTATCTCTACTAGATCCAATACTGATCGCAGATTCAATACCGGTTATTGATTGTGATATAGTATCGATCGATAGATCGATAAGTGATCACGACGGAACATATGTTACTATAGAATGCGGTTATTGTAAAAAGAATTCGTTTCAACGCACCGTCTGGGATTATAAAAGGGGAGACTACTTACTAATGAAACAAAAAATAATTGAAACTGACTGGGAAAATGCGATTGTAAATGAAGTTGATGTAAATTTGGCCTGCTCTAATTTTACCAAAATAATTCTTGATATAGCTAAATCATGTATTCCAAGAAGGGAGGTAATCGTTCGTAGTGACGACAAAGTTTGGTATGATTCAGAACTACGACGCGAATCCCGTGAACGAGACAGACTTAGAAATATATTTTTAAGAACCAAAAGTCTCACATCCGAACGAAAATTTAAAAATCAGAGAAATAAAGTTAACAATTTGAAGAAACATTCAAAACAACGGTTTTATACTAATATTAATGAACATCTTGATGATCTCAAATCACGTCTTTCCATATGCGCGCCACCTACCGGTAACATGTTCGGTAACTCTAGTTTACATGTAAGACTGTAGTCTCGATCACCCAGACGCATATATAATAGCGTCTGGGATCACCTTATTTTAATTTCGCTACCAATAGGTGGAGACAAACAATGATTCTATTTTTAGAGCCCTATTTTTAAACCAGGAAAACCATGCACACATATATATACTTATAATATGACGTCACAATAAGATTCACTCTTACTTAAGCATAACAATAATATTTGTTTAATTAATTAATAAAGTAATATTTTATAAAAATATTCAAATGTAAACTTTGGTACAATTTGTTGTACACTTCTTGATATGAACGGAAGTAATTTTTTAGACAATAAAAATATCATCCAATCAAAAATTACGCCCAGTTTTGGGCGTAATAATAACGAGTTTAATATAGAGCTGAATCCAGACGCACAAATGTAATTAAGCGTCTGGATGATCGAGACTAGTAAGACTGTAGTTGGTATACAAGCCATAACATAAATCTGTCACTATACCTTCAATAAACAATTAATTGGCACCTACGTAGGTGAAAACCCCATTAAATTAAAAGGGATATTAAAATATGTATCAGATATATATACATACTTTGCAAACTTGTGTCAAATAAAAGTGTGTATTTAAAAACTCCTAATTTATAATTATACACAAAAAGTGTTAATTAACATATGAACTGTGGTTAATAAGCTCCTAATAAATTGTTAGTATAAATTACTTTCCCACTTTGTGCCCCAAGGAAATTAATTACCTGTTCATCGGATGCAAGATACTACACCTGGCTGCCGGTTAGATAAAGGTGATTTTTATTGTGGTGTCAACGAATATACGTGCAATGTAAATGACAAAAATGTATTACTTGTACATGTAATTACAAGTCTCTGATGTATGTTAGCACAGATTTAAATAGGTTGACCGTAATCAGTTACGGATAATTGAGTGATTACATATACCTATAATAAAAAAAATGTCCCACTGAGAAGCTTCCTGTACAGGTGAATGGTGTTAATTGGAAAAAGTACACGTGCAATTTAGTAATAACTACCATGGGAAAATGTATTGTTTGTTTCGACCTTCCAAGGTATATTTTACTTACCTGATTTAGGATAAGCATTTTCCAAATTGCAGTCGTAGGGTTAGTGGAATATGTCGAAAATAAAATAGCTTAAGATTATTTCCTTTTTTATTTTGTTTAAGATTTTCTCTTTTCTGGGTTGCAATAATTTTTATTGCAACCCAGAAAAGAGCATCGTTTTATTGCAGTCATGTAGAGATGTATTAAGACGTGATTTCAAGTCTATGAAAGATTGCTCTTCCCACCGTTAAGTTTTTCCCGCCACACCTATTAATTGGATTGTAATAGGTGTGTTGCTTTTGATATACGCGGCCACCCACCTGTCAATTAGTCAATCACGTCAGGCGTTCAAAGGAATGACAATTGACACTGAATACTCGCATTAATTTGTGCACGTCCGATTGTTGGGGAATTTCTAGACCAATTGTATTATCTGTCAAATGAACAATTGTGTGAACCCCAAATAAAACGGTTGTAGGAAAGAAAGTCACAGGAAAAAAAGTCACGGAAAAAAGTCACGGATAAAAAGTCACAGGAAAAAAAGTCACAAGAAAAAAAGTCACAGGAAAAAAAGTCACAATTAATAAGTTGTTTTGGTTTTGAATGTGTGTTTTTTTGCAAGATTTATATTCTTGTGTATAAAAAGTTAAGTGGATATTTAAAGACATTTAATTTTTAAATGTATATTATAACAAATTAACAAAATTTTATCATATAAAAACAAAGGAATAAATAAGCAATTAGAAGTACAGTAATTGGGGTGTCTTCAACCTATGCCAACATTTAAAAAACATGCAGACTACAATTGATGTTTTGATAGTAATTAACTATTTATTATAGTTAAATCACAGGGAAAATTATTGTATGAGTTAATGAGAATCCTCAATTATTATTAAATTTCAAGTACACAAATTGAACACTTTTCACTAGAAATTTGTATAAATACTGCTGATTATAAAGGATTTTATCAGTTGTCCAAAGTATTGCTAATGCACTGTTAGACATTCAATGTGTTACAAACAGACTAGGGAACCAGACACTAGTCCACAAAGGGTAAAGGTCAGAGTGAAGACTGGACGAAACGAGCGAACATATTCAGATATTGGATATGTTGTACCCGCAACTCTACCGCCACTATAAATACTATGAACATTATAACTAAACTGCAGATTAATCATAACCATGACAATGACAGAGTTCAGCTAAATGTTCATAAAGTTATACAGACTATTCGCAAACACTGCAGAGAAGAGACTACTCCAGTTCCCACTATAAACTATTTGCACTCAGAAAGGGAAAGTACGTACAGATCGAACAGAGACTGGGTGAACTGAAACAGTGGCTACACGATGGTCAAGTTTCAGTAGAAGAATTTTCTGGTGCTGCCTTCTTCTTGTTGCATCTTGGTTCAGCTATTGACATCTCAATTTATATTGTAACTGTTATTTATTAAATTTAATAAAATTATGTATACATATACTAATCTTTATCTAATCTTTATTGAAGATAGCAAAAATGTACGAGACAAAAATATTAAAATAAAAAAATATGTATTATTTAAGAAATAATTCACGGAGGCTGTGGTTTATCATTGTTTTACCACGGGGTGACCATTTATGTCGTATTATTTTATCCCGAGAGATAGCGAGGGATAAAACAACGACATAAATGGTCCGTGGTAAAACAATGATAAATCACAGCCTCCGTGAATTATTTATATTCTAATACGACAATAAGAGTACATTTATAATATTTTCGTACTTATAGAAAACATCATTTCCGCCATAAACTGGCTGTTCCGTCAATGTAACACTTAATATATTGCAACGAATAATTATGGCGCGTGTCGCTATTTATAGTAGATGGTATGGTATGGTAGATAACTTATGTTTACAATATTATCTAGTTAAAGGTATACCTAATGTGTACAAAACTTGTATCACCAAAATACGTTTATGTAGTCACAATCTCTTTGTAGAATCCGGTAGATTTTTTGGTATTCCTAGACACATGAGAATTTGTAGTTTATGTAAAATTGAACTCGAAGACGAATTGCATTTTGTTCTCAAATGTAAAGTTTTTCATGGTTTTAGAGTTAATTTAATTAAACCCTACTATTGGAGAAAACCATCAATGTACAAGTTTATACAATTAATGAGTTCAAATAATGTAAAAGAATTATGTAATTTAGGAAAAAATATATATAGAGCCAGTAAACTAAGAAATGACTTGTTGTAATGTTGAACTGAAAACCATCTTCTGTTATACTATTTAGTTGTATGTGTATACCTATAGTTATTTGACTTTGGTAATAAAGATATATATATAAGATTTATACGTCATATGCAATAGCTTTCCGGTGGGAGTTACAGTTTTGTAAATTGGAACAACCATCTAAAAAACGCCCTTTTCAGCGCGTGTTGCTCATAGATAAATCATTTTTTTTACCACAGTTGTGGTCTCAAAGCCTGTAAAGCACGTCATATTAGAATATTAAACAAAACAGAACAAAACCCTTAAAATGGATTTACCTATAAACACCAAACACTAATTAATGAATTGTTTATAGAAGGGATTAAAATGTTTATACAACAATTCCATGTATGCCAACATTTTTTTCTTACCTTTTTAAACCAAAATTAAAAATGTTGGCATAGGTTGAATGAACCGTAATTGGTCACACATGTTTATTTTTCACAACACATTATTAAATAAATAAATCACTAAAATGTTGAAGCCATATTTTTGGCCTTGATCTATGTAATAATATAGTTGTTTCTCCTATTCTTTTCTTTGGTATACATATTTTAAACTAACTGTTAAAGCAGCACAAAAAGAGCTGTCAACAGTAATGTGTTTTTAGTAAAATGTTTTTTAGATTTTGATGCATATGCAACTATTACTGTCATAATTAGGTTCGATAACTCTGTTTATCAACGAACGACTGTTGTGTATCATTAACACCAAAATTTTATAATATATCAAAGTGCTACTATTTTTAATAAAAATATTGTATGTTTTTTAATATATTATTAATATTTGACAATATTTTCCATCTTTTAAATATACTTGTATTTTTATCTTTATCATTTATGGAGTTCCTCGTTTATTGTTGTTTCCCTGTGGCTTCATTATTTTTTTTTATACTCCAAAAATACTACAATAGTTTATAATTCATTAAAATTATAAATGAATTATGGTTACCTAATAAACATTTGTGACATATGTGTTATTTAGAACACCTTTAATGTATTGAAATTTAACCCATGCTGTGTCTTCCTGATAAAGCTTGTACTGCCATAAACATGTATTCTCTGTACAGCGGATGTTTATTGAACAGCATATTCCTTAAAACTTGTGTCTACCTTTATGACTGAGAAAAATGCGTCCAAATTGGGGATATTTACATAAATACTTGATAAATCTTTATCACAAAGTTCATTACCACATTTTCAATTCAAGAAAATGCAATTGCAGTTAGTTTTTTCTAATGACAGTATTTTGTAAGTCAAGTAAAGTTTTTTTGTTTAATTATTAAAATATTTATATCTAAGTTAAACATGTCAAAATTTCTGAGATATAATAAGACCATAAAGATGCCATACAACCCTGTCCCTTGTCTGAACCACGTGGTCTGAACTCCGCCATGTTAAAAATTGTCAAAATGAGCGAATTTCAAATGAATTGGGAAGTATGAAGATCGGAAATTAAAGTGTTAAAAATGTGAAAATTAAATACATCAACGTGTCTACTTTTTGTATATATGTGCAAAACATAGTTTATACCAAATGTTTTTATGCAATTTACGTCAGAAGTGGTGCATATTTGACTTTTTCCCATTGAAGCAATGTAACCAGAAGGCAGAAAATAAGGCTTTTTTCAAACAAAATGGGAAGTATTTTGCAAGTAAATTAAACTGATAAAATTTATATCATTCGAAAGACAAGAGACTGTAGAACTAGGAACAATGTGCAAAACATATATATTTTATTTATTTAACAAGATATCGGCGTTTTTAAATCGTCCCATTGATTTTCTATTGAGTGGAAAATTCAATATGGCTGACAAAATACGTCACAGAAATCACGTGATGTCGCTAATAGTTGTATATGGACTTGAAACACAATTTTAATTAATAATATTAAATTACTAGTAAACTATAAACAAGTTTTACATAAAAATATGACTATAATTATATTAAACATAAAAAATATTTTCATATTATGACAACATATGTGACCAAGACTACTTATTAATTGTGACTTTTTTCCTGTGACTTTTTTTCTTGTGACTTTTTTTCCTATGACTTTTTTCCTATCAAAACTGTGACTTTATTTCCTGTGACTTTTTTTCCTGTGACTTTCTTTCCGTTTACTGGAACGTCACAATAACGTGGTCAAAATATGTTGAAAAACATTGTTTTTATGGTTTTTAATGCATTGGAAATAAGTATTTTCTCACTGAAAGTTAGTGGTAAGCATATACTGTACGTGCGAGTCATACATGTAAATCGCGGTTACCCGCCCCTTTAAGGGAGGTAACACCACTTAATTTGCAATCGGCAAAATGTACTGGAAAACTATTCACATGCTTCTGAAAAACGACCTCGCTACGAACGAGTTACCTCCAATCCACGACACCAACAACAATTTCAATTTAGTATTTTATTCAACGGAGAAATCAAACATTTTAAATACTTATTTTTGTTCGATCTCGGTGTTAAACGACGAGAGCGTGGACAAGAGAGATGTTCAAATACTCTTTCTGAAGTTATTGTTACTGAACAGGACGTAGTAGACATGATATCTGTTCTTAATGCTAATAAAGCTACTGGTCCTGATACTATTAGCAATAAAATGCTGATTTCTGTGAAAAAGGAGATTTCAAAACCCTTGTGCTTATTATTTAATAAATCCTTGCGTGAAAGGGTGTTCCCTTCTGAGTGGAAAATCGCTAATGTTATTCCTTTGTTTAAAGACGGTGACAAGTCTCTTCCGTCTAATTATAGACCCGTTTCATTACTCTCCTGCGTTAGTAAACTATTGGAAAAAATTAAATTCAAGCACATATTTAATCATTTATATGAAAATAGATTGATGAATTGATTAATGGTGTTTAACGTCCGAGCAGCAATATTTCAGCTATATTCAAAATAATATGAAAATATATGAAAATAAACTTTTATATAAGTTTCAATCAGGATTTATACCAGGTCATTCTACAATTCACCAGTTCATTGACTTGTACCACAGAGTACTTCTTGCTTTAGAAGCAAAACATGTGACTAGTATTACATTTGCAGATATAAGCAAAGCATTTGACAGAGTTTGGATAAGAGCCTTATTGTATAAACTTTCTAAATATGGCATTCAAGGAGATCTTCTTTGTTGGTTGAAAAGTTATTTGACCAATCGTACGCAGCGAGTTGTAATCAAAGATGCTCTTTCGTGTGTTGGTAAATTGCATGCAGGTGTGCCACAAGGGTCTGTACTGGGTCCCCTATTGTTCTTAGTATTTATAAATGATATAACATATGATATTTTAGGTTTAGGTCGACTATTCGCTGATGACACGAGTATTCAACATACAGAAAACGATAAAACTACATTGAAAACTATGGTCAATACTGATGTGTCGCACTTGAAAGAATGGTCAAGCAAATCGTTGGTCAAATGTAATCCCAACCAAACAGATATTATGGTATTTAATGTTAAGGGCGTTGAAAGCAATTTAATATTTAATTTTGGCCAAACATCAATTAATTATGTTAACATGCACAAGCATTTAGGGGTTGTCTTGAGTAGCGACTGTAAGTGGACAAAGCATTAGATAAATTGATTTTATCAGCTTCAAAACAACTTAACGTACTTAGAAAATTAAATATAAATTTAAGAGAAAAAATATATCTTACTTTTATAAGACCTGTCCTTGAATATGCATCGGAAGTGTGGGATAACTGCGGGAACGTAAACTCTGATAGACTAGAAAATAATCAACTTGAAGCTGCACGTATTGTCACCGGATTACCTGCATTTGCTAGCATTAATTCTTTTTACAATGAGACCGGATGGGAAAAGTTGAAAACTAGAAGAGAGGTTAAAATATACTTTTATTCTATAAAATAATAAACAAAGTAGCACCTAATTATTTAACAGAGCTAGCAACATACAGTCGCAACTAATAACCCGTATAATTTAAGGAATAACCACAATATTTCGCAACAGTTTTCCAGATTATCTATGTACCAACATTCATTCTTTCCTGATAAAATTAAATTGTGGAATCTATTGGATCTGAACCTGCGTCAACTGCCGCCTCTTTCATCATTTAAAACTATGCTTAAACGAAAAATATTTTCTACTAAAACGAAATCCCATTTTTTAAATTTCGGCGACCGGGTTTGTAATGTTTTGCACGCACGATTACGAAACGAGTGTAGTTCGCTTTACGGCGACCTATTTAGATCGAACCTGGTTTCAAGTGCCGCTTGCTTATGTGGTAACGAAATGAAAATTCTGAACATTACTTACTTAAATGTGAAAGATTTAATACATTTAGAAATTCCATATTTGCTGAATTAAATTTACTTGACTTGGAAGGTTTACATATAACTACCGACCTTTTGTTATTTGGAAGCGACAAACTTCCAGATGAAATCAACATTTCAATATTTTCTTGTGTTTTAAAATATATAAAAGATACAGGACGCTTTTCTACTTCTTAACAAATGATTTTTAAATACTCAATGTATACACTGGGTTTCAAATGAATGCACAGTTGCATTCTCTTTTTTCAAAGGTCACACTACATGTATTGGGGAGGGCAGCATACCAAAGGTAGCTAATATAGGCTATGAAGTACTATCAAACAGTACTTACCGACATATAACTTTTTAGTGATTAATTTATATCCATATTTCAATAAAATATATCTTTACAGTATGTGTGCAAGTTATTACGGTGTGTTCGAACTGTATTGGTAAAAATCAATATGTTGTATATTTGTCGTTTGTGGACTTGAGTACCGGTATGTCTGAGTAATATTTTTTCTCGTCTCCATATTGTGAAAATATGTACCTATTATGTATGTTTTATGTTGTTCTGATTTAGTTTATTTGATGTATGTATCGGAGAAGACAATTCTAAGTTGAAAAACTTGTGTCTGATCCAATTGTTGCTTTTTTAGAACAATAAAATATGTTTAAATTAAATTAAAAAATACATGATTAAAAAATTCAAGCACCGAGCGCACGGGGGTGTATTGCATAGGAAAATGTTTGTAATAGCCAAAACATGTTGGTCAAAAATGACACACAATTACACGTGTACAAATATATTGTGAAAACAATATAACTAGAGGCTCCCAGGAGCCTGTAATCGCTCACCTGGAATCCATATGACTTAAACTATATTAAAATTTTTGAAATTAACAGTTTCAGTCTAGTTGTTATAGCTTTTAAGTTACTGTGCAAAAACTAAACATTTCTTCAAAAAATTTGTTAAATACAATAACTCCTATAAGGTGCCATCCACAATTTCTGAAAATTAAATGGTTTTTAGGCATTGTCCTTTAGGGTACTTTAGAAATTTACAGTTTTACTCTACTAATAGGTGTGTTATAGACTAATTTATAATTAAAAAACTGTTCATATGTCCAAATTCATAATGAAAGGGCAATAACTCCTATAAAGAGTCATCTTGCAATTTTCGGACTAAGCAATCATTTGTAGGGCTTCTATTGCTGATCATTTGTGCAATTTACAGTTTTAATCTAGCTACTATAGTTTTCAAGTTACAGGACAAAAATGGAAAATTTCATAACAAAATTGTCATTTAAGGGCAATAACCCCTATAAGGAGTCATCTGACAATTTCAGACCAATTAAATGAATTGTAGGGCTTTTTTGCTGATCATTTTTGCAATTTATTATTTCACTCTAGCTGTTATGGTTTTTAAGTTACAGGACAAAAACGGAAAATTTCATAAAAAATTGCAATTTAAGGGCAATAACTCCTATAAGGAGTCATCTGACAATTTCAGACCTTCAAGTGAAATGTAGGGTCTTAATTGCTGATCATTTGTGCAATTTACAGTTTCAATCTAGCTGCTATAGTTTTCAAGTTACAGGACAAAAACGGAAAATTTCATAAAAAATTGCCATTTAAGGGCAATAACTCCTATAAGGAGTCATCTGACAATTTCAGACTATACGGTGAATTGTAGGGCTTGTATTGTTGATCATTTTTGCTTTTTACAGTTTTACTCTAGCTGTTATAGTTTTAAAGTTACAGGACAAAAACGGAAAATTTCATAAAAAATTACCATTTAAGGGCAATAACTCATATAAGGAGTCATCTGACAATTTCAGGCCAATCAAGTGAATTGTAGGGTCTTTATTGCTGATCATTTGTGCAATTTATAGTTTCAATCTAGCTGCTATAGTTTTCAAGTTACAGGACAAAAACGGAAAATTTCATAAAAAATTGCCATTTAAGGGCAATAACTCCTATAAGGAGTCATCTGACGATTTCAGACTAATACAGTGAATTGTAGGGCTTGTATTGTTGATCATTTTTGCTATTTACAGTTTTACTCTAGCTGTTATAGTTTTAAAGTTACAGGACAAAAACGGAAAATTTCATAAAAAATTGACATTTAAGGGCAATAACTCCTATAAGGAGTAATCTGACAATTTCAGACCAATCAAGTGAATTGTAGGGTCTTTATTGCTGATCATTTGTGCAATTTACAGTTTCAATCTAGCTGTTATAGTTTTAAAGTTACAGGACAAAAACGGAAAATTTCATAAAAAATTACCATTTAAGGGCAATAACTCATATAAGGAGTCATCTGACAATTTCAGACCAATCAAATGAATTGTAGGGTCTTCATTGCTGATCATTTGTGCAATTTACAGTTTCAATCTAGCTGCTATAGTTTTCAAGTTACAGGACAAAAACAGAAAATTTCATAAAAAATTGCCATTTAAGGGCAATAACTCCTATAAGGAGTCATCTGACAATTTCAGACTAATACAGTGAATTGTAGGGCTTGTATTGTTGATCATTTTTGCTCTTTACAGTTTTACTCTAGCTGTTATAGTTTTAAAGTTACAGGACAAAAATGGAAAATTTCATAAAAAATTACCATTTAAGGGCAATAACTCATATAAGGAGTCATTTGACAATTTCAGACCAATCAAGTGAATTGTAGGGTCTTTATTGCTGATCATTTGTGCAATTTACAATTTCAATCTAGCTGCTATAGTTTTCAAGTTACAGGACAAAAACCGAAAATTTCATAAAAAATTGCCATTTAAGGGCAATAACTCCTATAAGGAGTCATCTGACAATTTCAGACTTTACAGTGAATTGTAGGGCTTGTATTGTTGATCATTTTTGCTTTTTACAGTTTTACTCTAGCTGTTATAGTTTTAAAGTTACAGGACAAAAACGGAAAATTTCATAAAAAATTACCATTTAAGGGCAATAACTCATATAAAGAGTCATCTGACAATTTCTGACCAATCAAATGAATTGTAGGGCTTTTATTGCTGATCATTTTTGCCATTTACAGTTTCACTCTACCTCGTATATTTTTCAGGTTATATTGTAAATACCAAAAATTTTGTCAAAAATCGTCAAAAAAGGGCAATAACTCCTACAAGAAGCCAATACACAACTTCGCACTAATAGCAACTATTGTAGACCTTAATGTGCTGATCAATTTGAAGTAACGGTTTTCTCTATAGCTATTATAGTTTTTTAGATAATGATCAAAAACCTGTGTTGACCCCCATGTTCTATTTTTAGTAACAGCGGCCATATTTGTCTGTTGATCAACACCCTGGGTACAAACTTGAAACTAGGAACCCTAAGGATGATTGTGGCCAAGTTTGAAAAAAATTGGCCCAGTGGTTTCAGAGGAGAAGATTTTTGAAAAAGTTTACGACGGACGACAGACGACGGACGACGGACGCCAAGTGATAGCAATAGCTCACATGGACCTTCGGTCCAGGTGAGCTAAAAACGGGACACCATAAAATATCTGAATTGCTGTATAGTTTACAATATTATCCCTTTTGTTTGAGCAAATAATATGTTTTGATTGATTTAACAGCTCAACAATTGTTTGTAATTACAGTTAAATAATCTTTTTTTAAAAATGTTATGAATACATAAAAACATGCATATACATGTGCAATAAGAGGAAACACAGTGTAGAAAATTCGTTTTAGGCAATAAAGCAATAACAATACTCAGCGAAAAGAAAAGAAATATTGAATCCACATTCAGTACAAATATATTTTGTTACGTATTACAGGGGCAGAGCAAGCCCAAAATGAAGTGTACGCAAAATATTATTATCGACGTCTCACATCGACATACATTTTTGACTGATACAAAGGAATAAAATGTCTGTGACAAACAAAATATATCCTTGATAGACACAAAATCACTGTGACAGAAAAAATTATTGTCTGGCACAACGTTTGCGGTCTTTTACAGACATTCTTGCAATTATTTGCAGTAAATCGCAGTCAGTGACAGACGAAAAACAACTGCAACTGATATTTAAAGTCATTATTAAAGTTGATGTTGAGGTCAGAATGATTGCAGTTATGCGGCGAAGGATACAAACTTTTGCCCGATTATTAAAATATAACTATCCAAATCTGGCATGGCGTTCTCTATCCACGCCTCTTCTATTACATTTTTAATAGGGTTAAACTTTTATCAATACTTCATCGTCAAAGGCAGCCGGAGTACCAGACCTCGGGAACACGGGCGATTCTTGTCGATTTAGGTCATAGCGCCCCTTTTCCTAAATTAGACGCAAACTAACAAATCTTATTATTGACACGGTCGTGATAACCAGTACATAACTTACTAATATAGCAACTCGGCTACCGAGGCCCATTGTATAATTGTAATATATTGTATGTGGCTTAAGCAATCATACCACGTTATTATGAAAATTATATTCCACTACTGTAGTAATCATCATGCACATGTTACTGGCGACACGACAAACACCATTGCTATGGTTTTTAAAAGTTGAAAATAATGCTTACACTGATATCAATGATATTAAAAACGCGGCTTGTTTTCAGACACTCGTCTTTTGTGCGGAAACCAATAGTGTAAAGTCGAATATTAAAATAGTAACGTTTTAAAAAATTCCTACGCACCGTATACAATTCCGAAAGTTATGGATCATGAGTCCCAGGACATATACATCTTCGAATGCTATTGAATTTTAATATTTTTGCAAGTGTATGGCACAATGTTTTGGAAAAGCGAAAGCAAACAGTATTTAAAGAAAATATAAAAAACCAAACTGGCCCATTTTAAAATAAAAAATCAGACATATACGACTGATTATGTGTAATATATGCGAGTCCCTAATCTGTGGTAGTGTTTAGCAATTCTCAAGTTCAAATTCTTATGTCGTGTTATTTTATTGGAAATGGGTTTGCTATTGTTTTCTCCTACAGGTTTTTTTACACATCGCGTAACTAGCTTAAAATTTATAAATCTAAATCTCTTACTGAGTTGTTCGTGCTTGGAGAATGAAGCAGTGATCGCTTCTTCATTAAACTTCAAAAATGTAAGTATGTCTCCTTAAAATCTACCTAACCGTGTAAAGAACTTTTTCTTTATTGTCACCTGTTTTTTCCATAGACAATTGAGTTGGTCCTGTTTCAGTGTTCTCGAAAGTAGGGTCACTGTCGGTGCTTTCTTTGTGTTTTGATTTCGTGTCCGAATCACTCCCATGGATTGAGTTACTTGTATTGTACTCTGTATACATCCAAAATAAATGATCACGTTACTTTGGTCTTTTGACTGAAATTCTTTATTATATAGGGTGCCGATTGAGCACAGATTCGGGTCACCAGAATTTAAATTTAAATTACTACAGCGTGTGATAGATGGTACGGACCAACCGATAAATGCAAATATACTTAATATCAGTTGATAAAATGATAACTACGAAAAGTCGACCGCAGCTAAATTTCGTTTTCGAAGGGGCTAATTAACGTTCAAATTAACCCGTAATTCAATTTCATGTTTTCGATTTGAATTTTAGTAATAACTTTAGTAATAACTTTATTATTGCCAATAATTCGATAATTTTAGTTCATCAACAACATTTTGTATACATGATTATACTGGTTAGCGCCAGTAGACAAAAAAGAATGATTAATTTAAGGGCATTATCTAAATAGTGTTAACTAAAAGAAATAATACTTCCGTTATCTATGCACGTACTTGGTTGTATTGTTCTAAAATGTCATTTAATAACTGTATTAATATATTGTTGTATCTTAAACTGGCTTTACTATATACCAGTTAAAAACGAGACTTTATATCTTAATAATGCATCGCACCTAGGACGAAAAATCAGAACATTGTTGTTTTTATCCTATTAAAATAGAAACAACCTATGGCTTGCATTCTGTTGCACACATTTATTTATACACGGGGAGGACCTTTTATTCCTACTTTATACTGAGCTACCGTCGGTAAACAATAATCGAAAATAAAGACATACCGCGCTTATAAATGAAAATAATGCCATACCCTCGTGCGTTTTCTATTTAAAAAGTTAATACCTCCAAGTTTCATCTCAAAAGTCAATATCAACTTTATACCCTGCTTTCTATCTGATTGCAAACCTATTGGAAGGTCACCTATAAACAGAACATTGGTCTATATTAAAATGGCGTTGTGTTACAAAAGAGCAAACAACTATATAAATATTTAACGGATTGCAGATATATGGACTGGACGGCGTTCAGCATTAAATAAAGCCTAAAATCTCATGTGGATCAAATTCTCGCGTACTGATGCCAATTTGATAAAGATCTCAACTTTATTCCTTTAAGAATAAAGGTGGAATTGTTACTTTATAAGAAACATAAACTGTTCGATAGTTTTTTGGACTATAAATATTAGGCAAGAATCCATATATAATATAATATTGTTTATGTTGTCACACCCTTTTGGCATTCCGCCATCGAATCGTTTAATATATTTTTCATTTGCAATTATGTAAAACATATAATTTCAATATTAAAATATCATTAAATATTTTCGTAAATTAAATTTATTCTAATCTAAATAATTTTACCGTTCTTCTCATTTTGTATTATATTGTCAGCCAGTTTATCCAGTTTGTTGATATAAAGAACATCTAGAAGTGTCATCATTGCAAAAGGTCCTGAACTAAGAATTTCAATGACAAACTCTTTCTTTAACTGTTCTTCGTTATCATGAAACATCTCTTCAAGGTCAACAAAAAATGTTTCCGAAAAAACATTTCTTTCAACAAAAGTATTCCGCAAAGTGTCAAACTCCAATTTTTCAACAATATCTTTCATATGTCGAAAAATATTGTTCATTATCTCTGGTGTATCTGAAAAACAATGAGAGATATATTTTGATTTATGAAACCAAGTATGTTTAACTCAAACAAATCGTTGAAAATGTCATGTGATTTACTGACAACGGAAGACTTTACCAAACAAACGTTTATATCTCATGTTCTTTTTCTATACCAAAATAATAAACATTTATTGAACAGTGTTCGTTTATATTGGCAAATTATTAGTAAGTTTGTGGTTCATCTGCGCCCTTTTTGGTTCTTCTAAACACATTTTAAACTTACAGCTTTTGGCCAACATAAAATGCTAATTAAATTAAAGTAGTTTGTAAAAAATCACCTTCAATGAGCCGTTTGTCAAGAATACAGCATATAAGAGGAGAAGTATTTTTACGATAATATACTGTCTAAACTTGCACATAAAATGTCATCAAAGATACCAAGATCAAGTAATTCACTATACCACAAATGCGTTTTGCCTAATCAAGACTCGTTAGTGGCGCTTAAACAACACATTCACCAAATCTCAACGATTTTAAAATATTGTTTAAATAATACACCTATCCATATTGATCTGACCGAGAAAAAAACGTAACATCTTTGTATTTCAGTAAGTACAATAATTAAAATTATTACGTAAATATATAATTACACGAGCTATATGCCTTTTGACACATTTTAAGTCTTTCAAGTAATGGATACATCGCCTCTTCTTCTAGAATGTTAAGGAGCTGGTTGGTTAAATTCTCAGACTGTAATTTAGCTACAAACATTTCTGCTTTATGCCGTCTTTCGGTCTTCGCATCTAGGCCGATGCTATCAAAACAACGTATCCCTTTCCGTCTGAATGCATTTGTCAGTGTTATGGTGTCTATTTCTTCGATGAGAAAGGATTTATTTACAGCAAGTATATCTACTTCTTTCATTTCTTGTACTGCAGTGTCTATAAATAATCATTACGCATATTAAAGTTCAAACACAAATTATTACTTTCAAGAACACTGATATAATAACATGGTTAAAACCAGAAATAAACAACAGAAATCAGGAATATAACGTATTGTTTCTTTTATTTGATATTTAAAGTTATTGAAAGTTAATTTTTTAGAAAATTTAAAATGTTATTTTGGTATTCATGATATATTAATGGACGCTTCATGCTACTGTTGAATTATGTATTAATTAAAAAGTAGTATTAACAGTAACACCAATTGGAAAGAAAAGCGTGGCATGGTTACTACGTGGAAGTGAAGAGAGAACTTTTAACATACAGTTATTATTGTGTGATGCAACATAGATTGATAAATATATCACTGCCAAATAAACTAAAAAAACGTAAAACAACTTTGTGTTTTTGTTAGATTTAATCCTTCGGTTTGAATTTTATCAATTATTTATTTATGGGAAAAAACTTACTTCTTTCTTTTCTAGTAATATTTACTGTAACTTTCACAAACGGATCTGTATTCACCCTATCCTGAAATTCCTTGTCACTATAAATTCTTTCTAACATCTTTTTTATATGTGTGGTTATTCTTGTAGTGTCTAATGAATCATTGAGGGTACAATCTAACACCCTCAGGTCAATTATAATTGAACCTTTATATATCTTCTCTACTTTAGCAGGCACCCACGCAACATTTATATTTTTCCTGATATTCTCCAGACTATCTGTATTGTCTTCATCTGTTATTTTTATAAAATCCTTATCACCTGAAAGATTATAAGATAATTATATATTCTAATCTAGTGCACAACTCCGACACATAATATTTAATTTTAATATCTTCAATGTTTGACTTTGTAAATGCTTATTTGTCCTTGATGCAACGTGAATCTTTTGAATAATTTCGTGTTCCGGCCTTCAGTACTTGTTTCAATCGTAAGCTTGGCGCAAAATCCGTGTTGCAAGGCGACCGAGCTATATACACGTGAAGAACTTAATAATGCATTAATCCTGAATAGGACAACAGCGTTTACAATAATGACATCTAACAGCGGGATCCAAAAGTCATAAGACGATTAAAGGATTCCGATGTAGGCAAACATATACAACACGAAACAAAAACAGAAAGCGATTAACCCAAGCGCAATAATAACCGTGGATGCACTAAGACAAGTAAGAAGTGCCTGCCTTTAATTTGACATTTGTGTAGTTACTTATAAGCATTTTTAATGAAAAGTCAAATTCAGGAAGACTACCTATGAGTTTATTGTTTAATGTCTTATTTTATTTGAGAAATGGATTCTCCATAATGACCATATAGGCCACGGTGACGATAATAAAATTTTTGAAGGGACAGCATTATCCTGGGTACAAATTCACCTTGTTTTAAAAGCTTAGTAGTCAACAACAGTGTAATGTTAAATTGTCATACATAACAAATTATAACTTGGCATAAAAATTCCACCAATTACCTTTAACATTCCTATTTGTGTAAAAAACTGAAAACAATTAGTTTTGCTATAAATTATGGATGCGTTTCAAACTGAGGTCGTTCCCTATGTACATTTTATGGTCACAATCAAAAATAAGTTGATCGTTACGGCGTGTTTATCACACAGATGGAGACAGCTATTCTTAAGTTTGTTGCTGCTCTCTTGTCATTCGTGTCAGTCGCTGGGTGTCTAATTAAATGCAGGCCCTGCTTTCTCGCTGGAGCACATAATTGCTTTTGTTTCGAGTGGAATATGTCATTCTAACATCGATTAGTAACGCGACATATGTCACTAGTCAATAGTGAAACAATAAACAAGAAAAACACCCTTACAATACACCTGATATCACATTTTGTACAGAATGGTTCTAGTTCCATATGTTTTGTAGTATGTTTAGAGTTTGTCTTACTTGCAACGTTGGAGAATACTTTTGGGGAAGGCTTTTAGATCAGAATACAGCTTTAATATTGTTCAATACAAGTTAACTTAGTTTAATGCTAGTCTGTGGACAACACAAAATCCATGATCTAGCTACAATATGAACATTTTGTGATATTTACCTGAAGGACCAAGTTTTTTTACACCAGTGACAATAGCTGTAACTTGTCTATCTGTAGTTAGAATAAGCCATCATATTGAATTTAAATATAAAAAACGGTATGACGTTTCTCAAGTTTGCAGCGAATGATCTAATGTAGTAATCATGGTATAAATGTTATTGAGGTTAAAATGAATGTTTCGAGATGATAAAAAATCGATTAAGAATTTTTCATTTTTCTTTAAATGAAAATTGTAAATAATAGGAATAAATGTATACACACATATAAATCAATATCACACTTATTATTTGAACTAAATAATAATAATCAGTCAAACATAAAGTATAACAAAAATATGTTTAACCACAAATTAATATTTGATTTACTCAATTATAATAAAAAAACGACACTGTGTTCTTTTTCCTTGCAAAAGCAAAAACTCTATCAATGCTTAAATTTTATTTTTGTTTTTTATTCATCAGGGTCATTGTAGTATTTTAATGCAGTTTTGTGATGCTCTTAATATATAATTTTATAACATACCTGGAGTTTCAGGTTTTGTTGATTTGTTGACTTCATTTAGGAAACGTCGGAATCTTATAAATCTATTATGATTTGATATACTTTTGATAAAGCAATCGAATGCGTTTCGCTTCAAGTTGGATATAACCAAGTCGAGAAAATAGGTAGATGCTTCTCTACTAGGATATTTATACACTAATTTCTCCAAATCATCAATATTTAAAATGGAAGCTTCTACAAAATCATTTACCATTTCTAGAAAATCCGAACTATTTAACTTAGTTTCCAGTTCTAATCTGTGATGTGTTAAAATATCCTTGTATCGATCTTGAACAATGTCATCAACATCAACTGTAAAAAGAGATGAGCAATTTTTTTTATTTGGTACATGCTCTTAATAGGAGTCATACAGAATTGTCTCTTTCCCTGTCAAAATTTTCCTTAACTTACACCGTTGAATTCTAATGCGCACGCGTTTCTGTTATATAAATTTTGCTCGTTACGGAACCTGAAAAATACCACGCAACGGTCTAACAGTGGCCAGTTCTATACAAATCTAATATCCATCCATTTCCTTGTTGATTTATGTTTGGTAACTTGTTCTATTCCCGAATAACCTGAAGTATTGCTTGCTGGACGATATGCAAACATTCAATCAATCAGTTAAATGCATTGACTAATTTGTACAAGTCCTGTATATAGCTGACACATGTCTACATTGAGATAAAACGTAGTTAAAATAGTTAAAAGGTTAAAAGTAAAAATAAAAAAACAGTGCAATGTTAGATAAAAGGTACTGGTACGATCGTTAAGCTGTTATTACTTGCCTAAAGATGATGAAAGATTTTTATCTAGTCTTTCAGCACAGGGCACGCTGATTTGTTGTACACTTTGATAAAACTTTGCAAAATCTTCTTTGCTTTGTATCCTTTTGTATGCTGCTATTAAAACCAGACTAATCTGGTGTGATCGCTGTTTCTTTCTATGCTCATCGAAGTCCTTTTTCGCGATTAACCCTTGTTTGTCGAGTTCCTCCAAGAAAGGAGTGGGATCAATATTCTCAACGAAGTATTTCCAATTTGCCCAAAGTCTTCCTTTTTTATCGTTTAAACTGAGACTGTTAAGATTCGCTGATGATTGTGTCCCATCATCATTAAACATCGCTAAAATATTAATTTGTTTTATATACGTAAATATTAACAATTGTATGACTAACGTAACCATCAAAACATAATAATTTTATTTAACAAAAGATAGTGATGAAAGCATTCAATGAATTATTGCCTCTGGTGCCATTGACGAGTACTTGAGGTGTTTAATTTCTGTTCGATACTTGATCAGAATATATTATTTACTTCATCAGCTCAATATCTTATTGTTTTCCTATAAGAAAAAAGCAAAGAAACCCGACCGCGAAACAAGAACCAAAAAAGTCAAGGTACAGTTACAAATCCGAATATAGACAAACGCAACACAAAAACAGAACGAGAGTAACCCGAAGCCAATACAAACCAAGGGTGCACTCATGGGGAAGAAACAGATCGAGAATTGAACACATTTGAATTTAAAATTGACAAACGTTGGTAAAATTAACTCAATAGTTTTGAGCAAAAGACATTTTATTGTTGACTCATTATTTAAATATTTAAACACTGCTTCATTTATCTCCCTTCTACAGAATGTATGGACTTTAATTTTGTGCTAATTTCAATCCAATTTTGCCATAGAGTTTTTAATAAAGAGTTCCTGTTTTTTAACTGAAGTGTCATGCCTCCAAACTAGGAAGAAAAATTGAGAAATTATTATACTATAATGTCAAATATATCAAATATTATAAGATTCCTTTATGCTTAATTCAATCAAACTTGAAACAAAGTACTCTTATGTGCAGATGATAGACGTGTTATTTAAAAAAATTATCATAAAAGTACATGAAAAGATGATTTTTTTTTAATTTTATATAATATTTAAACAATTTATTTATATTCCCCCGTTTGTAAAGTTCATAACTTTTTTTTAACATAAGTAATCTTCTGTACCAAAAGCTAATTTGTGATAGGTAAACATAATTGGTACACTGGTTCTGGAGAAAAAAGGTGAGAATGGGAAAAGTCTGCAAAGAAGAGGACGACGGACAATTTCTGATAAGAAGTTAGCGCATGGCTCTTTAAAATTTGACAATAAAAAATACCAATGAACAACAATTAATAAAATATGTGACAAGAACTTATTTTTAATTGATCTTTAAACAAGACTCATATCTTTGTTTAAGAATTTAGTGGGTTTATTTTACCTTTGTATAACGACTCTCTGTCTTACGTGATTAATGACTGTGTTATCGGACCTTATTTATTTCTCCCTAGCATTTTCGCATTTATTTTACTTTAATATAACGACTCCTTGTTTCACGTGACTAAGAACTGTGTTTTCTGTCTCATTTGGCTGAGAAATCCTGTGTAAATCGAACAATAAGTCTCTTAAAGTTGTTGAAAAATAAAGTAACCCAATCTGACAAAATTGATAATTCTAGACCATAAAACCCACTTTCAAACGTAAAACTAAAGCTTGTTTTAAATTGTTTTACTCAGCGTCCTGACATTTGGATCATAATTTGTCATAATTATCGCCATTCGGGTGGGAAATAGTGTTGTTTTTCTTATGTTAATTATGTTATGGTAGAGAGAAAAATAACGCTTTTTGTGGAAAAAGTTGACCTGTTTTCAAAAAAATTGACACAATAACTGGTAATAAAAATATTATTGATTGTTGTGTATTTTGTATAATATGAAATAAATGATTTTTTTTAATTTTTACTTTATTAAATAAGGCAATTCAGATTTACAATTCACACAATTGCCAGCTTTAAAATATATACATGATTTTGTTAATTGACTACAAACATCATGACCTCTGTATAAAGAGGCCCGTAATATGTGACCTTTTGAACTATTTCTCTTCAAAGGTTGCTGAAGACAGGCTTGACTAACAGAAAAAAATCAGCACTATATGTACACCCAAAGTATTCATTAATTTTGTCTAGTATTGCCTTAATATCATTATTTATACATGTATCAATAGAGATTCAAAGGCAAAAAGGTCTTAAATTTGTAACATAATATAAGTATACAATGTCGATATAGATTGATTTGTGAACTAAATTAATGTCAAAACAGCAAATAATAGATGCCAACAATGTAAATGAGGGAGTAATCTTACAATGAGTTGTTATACACGTACAGTTGATGGTTTTCTATTTATAAATTTAATCAGTCGGAGACCAAATGTTCTTGTTGTATCCTCTTCAGAATAAATCGTTGTTTTTTACAATCATAATTATGCCAGTGTGAAGGCCTTCTTATGTTTGGAATTTTAAACAGGTTAAGAGATTAATAAGGTACGTGGATAAATTTAAAGATGTGTAACCGAAAATTCATTTATATTAAGATACCCTGATGCCGTCGTTTCATTTCATCAAACTTTTGAAATACACGAAGAACTTTTGTGCTCGCTAAATTATTACGCGGTAGTATGTAAACATTGTGAACCTGTACTTTACGTACTGTGACAGACTTTGTTTGCAGAAGGTTCAGTATGTGCAATCTTCGGTATACAAAACCCGTTTGTGTTTCCTGTATGCTTGATGTTCTCTGGAATTTCTGCAGATAGAAAGTAATACGTTAAATGATAAATAATAAGTTAAATCTTATAAAACTGCTAAACGTGTCATCACGTCCACTTCAAAGATCAATCGTGTTTTAATAAGATATTGTATTAAAAATGTAAAACCTGACTAAATGATAACTATTTAAGAAACCTGAAGCTGATAATAGCGCAAATGCAAGATATAAAAGTGTTTTTTTAATAATGCTTCTTTACATAAAAGATTAATATTTTATTCATGTCTTACCCTCAGATTGAATATCCTTCAAATCTGTAGAATTGTATATTGTCACAACATTATTTCTTGGTTGTTTTGCTTGATCTTCAGTAGTAGGTCCTGAAGAATTCATCTTCTGATACCTTTAATATTAAAAGTTTGTCATGGTAAGACAGGGTATACTGTCGAATTGACAGGTAAGGATTTATAATTGATGGGCCGTGAACTTTACATTATATACCCTGTCTAAGACCGGAATAAGTATTATACTATTAATAGCTCTTCTCCATAATTAGGCATATTTAACATAATAAATAAACTTATGAGATTAAAGCGTCATACTTTCTTTGTTATATGTATTTTGTGAAAATATAAGCTTATACTGTTCTGAATTGATGTGCGGAGATGACAATTTATGGTAGTGAATCAAAATTGAAAACAAGCAAGTTTTTAACGTTAATGTGACTTAATTCGTCCGATTTAATATCAACAATTGTGAAGATGGCTAAAAAAAGAATCTGAAAAAGGACGTCATGGCATTATGATAGTCAAGGTGCATATTTATAAACTTTTATCGCGCTTGATGATACGTTTTCCGTCAGTTGGTTTTTTCTTCGGTTGACGCATGTTGGCAGAAGGCTTCAGATGAATAGGAATTTTAACCTGTTAATAATATTTTGTGTCCAGCAACAATTCTTCCTCTTTTACTGATGTTTATTTAGTTTGGTTCATAATTATACTTGTTTTAGTTATTTCAAATTACTTCATTTAAAATTGTTCGTTTTGGGGGCATTTTTGCAATATTAACGGAACGGTGGCGGCCATAACGATTATGTTTCTCGGTTGCCCAATACGAGGTCAAAATATGCCTTATGTATCCGCAGACGGATAAATAACCCGATGAATACGACTTGTTAGCAAATCAAACTGATAAATTTTGAGTTATAATACTAAACATTATATTAATAATTTTAATGATTATGTTTGCACAAGGGTTCGGACTACGACACTGGCGTATGGTTCAGTTATGAGTAAAGGTACGTCTGTACCGGCGAAAAAATGAGCTGTTCAGTCGAGCCTGCGTACGGAATGTGGACGGATAAAGTAGCAGAAGCGCAATGGTGTGGGCGGCAATGTCTTATGATTGCATGACATATTTGCGTAACATTGCGAAAGGTTGACACCTGATCCATATAGAGAAAATATACTGAGATAACACTTGCTGCTTGTTATCAACCGACATAGGTCACACATAGCACGTATAACACGGATTTCCTTGCCAATATCAATGTCGGTTTGTTACATTAGACCTCGAAGTCCACGCCGAGAAGACGCAAGACAGTGTTAGCTGCACATGGCTGATAACTTCTAAGTGATCGGAAAAAACAATCGACGTTAGTAAATAAACAATTGAACTCGTACAACACACGTCTTATTACATGTTTGTGTTACATTTTGGTGTCAATATAATGAAGCTATTCTGTGAGGCATTCCTTTGCAATATGCGAATGAAATATATGTGAAGCCTATTATGCGTTTTTTTGCCAAGTGTATGTCAATTATTCATCCTGTATTACAATGACAAATAACAAATCAACGGATAGATTATCCATCACGGTGTAGAATGGTAACGGACTTATCGCGTTTTTTCTGATGTACCGGACTATTCGGGTTAAGAGCAACGATAAACATAAAGTAACTCAGAAAGATGAGTTCAAATGATAACAAGAAGGGATAAGTTTTATTAAAAACCATACTCACGGAATACGTAATTGATCTATGATAACTCCTACAGAAATGTTACGTCGATGTACCTCGTGGAAATTACATAGAGTTAAAAACAAATCGAAAAATATGGAAACAACATGAACAAGCAAACATGAATTTCTATCATTCATCGTCAAATTGATATAAACAATGACTTTTTATGTTCAGAGATGTCCTGTTTTGAGTTAAAAATACATTTAACAAAGCTCTAGCAATTAAAATTGAACAGTAATACTGATATGTCCCTATAATTAAAATGTGAAGCAACGGACTTTTTGTGTGCGGTGGATATTGTGGAAATTTCGGGCACCGGACTTATAGCGGTACTTAGACACGGACATATTGTGCTCAATTATATTTTTCAGAGCAAAAAGAAGAAAAAACTTTTATTGTTAAATAAGCCAAAGAACATGAAGAAAAGAAAATATGATGAAATTTCTCGTGGTAATATTTTTGAATGATTAAGACAAATGTATTACGTAGGGCCTATTCCTGAAATTCATTTTAAATAGATGACTCTTATATAATTATTATTATCTTTATTGTCATATAAATCAATACATGTACTACATTGATCAGTGACATAAAACAGAAGTAACAAACAACTAAATTGCAATCGGAAAAATCGACAAAATATTCAAGTCTACGAGACCCCTGTCCTCAGTTCCAGAAACTGTTTAATGAGAATCGAGATATGGATTATCATTAGAGATGTTGAACTCATAAAATATATTAGACCGAAACAGTTTATTGTAATCACATTTTAAAAAGAAGTGAACCCCATAGTCCACTTCATTTAGATTATAGAAGGAGCAAAGACGTTGTTCACCCGGGACTTTTTTTTATATCTTCCACGTTCTATTTCAAGACTGTGGTCGGCTATTCGAAATTTTGAGATGAATTTGCGATGTTCATAGTTCTAATCGGACTAATAAAATTCTTTTCCTAAGTTGTTTTTCAACAATTTATATAGAAAGATTTTATTTTGATCTTTTAAATTTGAAATTTGTCAGCATACATGTTCATATAAAACTTTAACAACTCATCTTTAATATATGGTTTTATTACTTTAATATTTTTATAAGTTGTGTCCAAGTTAAGTCCATCCGAGTTAAGATCTTTGTCGTCAATTACATCTTTTATATAAGTTACCCAGGAGTATATCTTATATCAAAGGGTTAATTTCACATGTACCCAGCCTAGCAAAATACAACATAGATTGAGTTTTTATGTATTTTTCTATAGAGATCCTACCAAGCTCTAAACGGGAAGCTAGGTTTGAAGCAGTCTTCTTTACCCCAAGTATATACTTGCAGAATGACAAATGCATTTTTTCAAAAGGAGTTTTATCTATGAAGTTAAATGGATCAATGACAACATTGATATTTTCACTACGTGTTTTACATTAAATAAAGAAATATATAATATTGATCCATCATGCAAATTTCAACATTGTATGATAAAATTGGCCTTATCAGGGCATCAAACATGCTCAGGGCAACTTGAACTGAGACATTTCCAATTGAATTCGGGGTTTAACCAATAAAACTGCGGGAATTCGGGATTTTTATGTTTCTTTTTATCTAGTTCGTATTTCACAGGGAAACCGGGATCTGGTATTTATTTTTACGGGAGTGTGGGATGGGACCCCTCCCATTCCCCATGTATGTCAGAACAATTCTTATTTGTTTCTATGATAAGTATATTGCACGATTTTTGTTTCATTTGCATGTCCGTAATTTTATATTCCTGCATTTGCAAATAAATTTAAAATAAATCCGAGTGCCTATACATGTTATACTCGCAATATACAACTGTCTAAAGAAATACTTGTAAAACACAGAGGCAAAATATTTATTTAAACATAGTGCATAGCGCTTTGTGCCAATTTCATTTCGCTTTCTAAAAACTAGCTCTCAACATAGATCCATTCAAAACAACAGCCGACGTCGAAAGTCCGGTGCCACACACGACAAAAGTCCAGTGCAATGGCCTTCCCTGAAAATCGATAATTTCTTCCAAATTTGAACAAATACAAATATATTTGTCCTTTGTGTGATTAACATTGATGGCATTAAAGAGAAAATGAAAAAAAATAATATGCAAAATGAGGACAATTAGCTCGTTTTATATTCTCATGTGACATATTCATAAACAAACTACACCGGTTATAGAGTTCTTTTAAAGAATTTCAAATTATATACTAATCTTATTCTGTAAGTGTTAACTTGTGCAGAAAGATAAATAGTTCCATCGTTCCGTGACATAAACATTCTATTTAATATTTAAAAAAAACCTGCAAAGAAAAAAGACAAAATAAGTGACCTACTGTTTCTATTTACATAAACTTTCCAGTCCGGTACTGCAGAAAAAAACGCGATGAGTCCGTTACCATT
Source organism: Limnoperna fortunei (assembly GCA_944474755.1). NCBI lineage: Eukaryota > Metazoa > Mollusca > Bivalvia > Mytilida > Modiolidae > Limnoperna > Limnoperna fortunei. Next base: position 21,654,198 of record OX104115.1, on the reverse strand, counting down.
CTACACCGTTTCCATGGATTCACAATCTAAATGACAGATGATTGCAATGAATAGACACAACTTAACAAGTCATGGAGCTTTTAAGGAATCAAATACATAAGGGTTGACATATTTAATAATGGTTAGATAGTAGACTTGTATCAAACCGTACGATAAAAGACCCAAAAGACACTGGTTAACTTTGTTTCAAGGAATAACTTACGGGTTGAGTTTGATAGTTCCGATCGTTTGTACGACAGAAAATTAATCTCCGTTCCTGTAATTTCCTGTAAATTAGTACATTATTGATATACATAGAAACCATAAGCTGGCCTCTGTAGATTTTCTTAAACTAACGTGTTATTCTTCAAGTTTAGTTTAGCAAGAAAGAAAACGAAGTATAGATGTAAATCTTACTGTCGATGATATTTGTTACTTAAAAATCGTAAGTATATATTAGAAGAAAATTACAACTTAATCGACAATTACTGATTGATTTGACGTAATTTTGCAAAATAAATAAAGAAGACCGCAAAACTGCTAAAAACATACCCAATCTAACTGTCTTTAATGCATGTTGTTCAGGTATTCCACTCCTATATTCAAAACATTTCCAGTGAGTTCCACACATTTATTCGGAGAATACAGTTTCAACAGCGGTTAGTCATGGATGCAATTCAAATAAATATAATATCGGAAATTCAACACACGATCAGTACAATACTACCTTGAATGTGTGTTTTATAGTATTCATGTTAATTTAACAATAATGTAGGTATACAAATGTTACCTGTGAAATCGCAAAATTTACAATTTTGACTTTTTGCCAACTCAGTTTTGATATATTGCCAGATAACAACGACAAACTTGGTTGGGATTTAATTAATAGTATAAAACATAAAAATCAGCTACTTTGCGATCTGTATACAACTACTGGAAACAATACTTTATTGCAATTTTGTAATTTGTATGAAGCATTTTTTATCATAGAATTTCACTGTGACCATACCCAGTGGATCCCATTGCTCGACCCACAGAGCTTCTCAGCTCGTGAACATGTGGGGGATTAGGGTTCTCGTTCGGATAATTGTTAGGTTATAATAGATGTGGGTGATTTGATGTATCTCATTCTGGTAGTTGTTAGGTTATAATACTTAAAGACTTACGCAGACCAATTTTTTGTTAAAGTTAATACGCCTTTTTTCGATCGACAAAAATGTAGGTCCTACAAAGGGCTAAATTCTCAATCTATACCATACTCCGAAATTCTATATTTTACGTTTCCGCTGGTAGTAAAACCTGTGTTCCTGTTAGTCTATCCTTCCTTGTTCTCGTCCTTAATATAGCCGAAATATTACTCTCTGACGTTGGGTAAATATTCAATCAATCATAATTTTTGCAGTTTTTGTTTACATATCAGTGATGCTTGTTTTAAGCTTATTTTGCAAACGAGTACAACTCACTCGTGCAATCCTTCTTCTAATCGCAAAAGTCATATGCCGTATAACACCTTTAGTAATATTGGTAGTCCTTGTAGATTTAGGTAGCAGCGTGTGTGTGTGTTTGTTTGCATTTGCAACTTTTGTTCGTGCAGTTGAGAAAGTTCGAGTGTTTTTGGTTTGTCTGTATGTCTCCATGTGCGTTTGCGTATGTGATCCTAATTTTTCATACAGGTCGGTGTTACTTCTTTGTTTGTTATTGAATGTTTGTTATTTATTGCGTTTATTAATTATCTGTCAACCATGAATTGTTTTTATTTTGTCGTACAAGTGCTATGTAGCATTCTACCTTTTTGCTGCTTTACTTCTCTAAACAGGTATGTTTTATGATTATTTGAGGAAGTCTTGATCTACATAGGGTTAAACGTACCTTTCAGCAAGCCATTTTGAAGCTAAATATGGTGTATATTCTTTATTGGGAGAAAAAGCCACGTATTTGGCACGAAAGCAAGCAATCTCTGCCAATGACAGGCAAGTGACCAATAGCAGATGACTAACTATCTTAATCGAGGCCAAACTTTTCTTATTATGTCATCAACGATACCCAGGTTATACAATTGACTACACCAGACACGCGTTTTACCTGACCACTACTCATCCAAACATACTTAAATCCCTAATGATTAAGATGTTATAGAGACTTAATCAACTTCCAAGACTTTATATGAAAAAGAGATACGGCGAATAGAAACAACTTACAATTTAAATCATGTTCTAAATTTTTGTTCAGTAAATTTAGACAATGACTATAAATGATTATACCACTGAGAGAATAAATTATAGTGCTGATGATACCATCGGAGGCTTAACAATCCACTATCGATGCAAACAAAATATCAAGTGGTTTTTCAAAGCGCAAGCACACAACGGTATGCTAAATTCTTCGTTTACCCGTAATTTTAAAATCAACTTTATTTTTTTCAATTGGATCTGTCAATTAACCTCGTTTATTGAAGCAACTAAATGAACTGCTAAAATCGTAACATTCTTTGAAAGTTTGCATCATATTTAAAGTAATTAATCATACTAACAATGTAGAAAAAAACCGACAGGTCATCACAAATCGAAAAGTGAGTGTACCTCAAACCCAATAAAAGACATCAGTGCATTTAGGAGCTATGAACGAATAAGCAGTGACTGTCTGTAATAGACCCGTCGATTTACTCATGTTATGTCAAGTAAAATGTCATATTCAGGAAATAGTAGAGCTTGCATTTGCTTCACAAAAATGTCTCACAGTAGTTTCTCATAACAACCAACTACGTCGTGGGCAACAAACGAAAGGAATAACATCAGTCTATGTACATAAAATCCTTGTTTTAGCAGCGTATTGATCTATAACAGCAGGGTCCGACCTGGAAAATGGTTTTATATCGAATATAAAATCTAGCGTAAAGGTGTATATGAAAAACCCCATACGAGTCAGATGATTAAATATTACGATAATAGAACGGAAAGTTGACAATTGGGAAAGTCGTCAAGTTAGTGATATTTAAATGATTGTTTAATTGAATGTTTGATGTACGTCGAGCGAACATAATTGCAGACATACGCAGCACGAAAACAATTTACGAACAATAAATCAAATTGGATGGACAAAACGGCCAAAATGTTGATACCCCTGAAAAGTAAAGATTATAAGTAGGGCGAAATTTAGCCTTTTGTAGCAGCTACACCAATCCTACTATTATCAACTCTTCTCTCCATATACGATACCCCTTTATGATCCGCAGGAAGACTTTACGTATAATAATCTGACAACCACCTACGAGAGAGAATCCTTTATCCGGGACGCACTGTGCAGGTCTGTGCGTCGAACAGTTTGAACCTTTACAGCATCGTCTCAGCATTTGTGGTAGAACAAAATCAGATACTTGTAAGAATATATATCTAGTAACATGCTATTAAAAGTTTTCTTTGTCTCGATGTAGAACTCGACCAGTCAAGTTACCAGCAAAATTTAAAATTAGGTCAAATTATATTAACTTGAATCTTTGCTTTCAACAAAATGTCCTTCTTTTCTGTTTCATGCATAACTGCAGTGCATGTACCTATAAAAACAATGGAAAAAATGTAAGCATCTCTGCATACCGTTTTAAACTATATGCCCTTATTCTGTTTTTGTTTTCTAAGATATTTTTAATTTTTTTATACAGTAGTAATTTTTCCCATGTAGGAATAAAGTGCAATTTTCATATTTTACATTGCGTCTCGTCCTTTATCTAATTTCCGTGGAAAATACAGATGTATTCTGAACATTTACTTCAAAATTCTACTGTAGTTTGGTAAAAAAAAACATGAACATAGTGACATGCATGATCTGCTTCCGAGGGGAAAATCAGCAGAACCGTTTTAAACTGAACAAATAAAAGTGAAATAAATTGTCGATAAAAGATTAGTTAAAGAATTCATAAACCAACAAAAGAAACAATCGACTGTAAACTGTACGAAACGAAGTACTGCCCGATAGTGAAAATATGATAATATTGGGAATAGTAAAATATTTTTAAATAGCAAAGATAATAAATAATCCCTTAAAAAACACCCCAAAAATTATTACTCTATAATAAAAGGGTTATTGCGTGACTATTGGGAAATACGGTACATCGCAAGATGCTATATTGCACTCGCAAGCTTGTGCATTATAGCATCTTCCATGGGACAATATTTTCCAACATTCATGCAATAATCTCATATAACAAAACAGTGTTTAAGCGGATAATTACAAAAATAATTGTTGTTCAACAAAGCAACACTGTAGAAATGTTATGTTGTATCATCGTTAAAAGAGTGAATACGAATCAAAATAAAACAAAACATCAAAACGACCGTCCAAAAAAACAAGTTACGTGTAAAATGAGTGCATTTTGTCAATAACGAAAACCGCTTAAAGCAAATTGTCAATAGTTTTACTATTTTAACCGGTAACATGCAGATATTTATTTTATTCATGTACTGTTACGAACTTCTCACATGTGTTTAACAAATAATAGTTCTAAGACCCATTTTTTGTAAAAACAAATACTATGTATTTCAATGCTTTTTCTTGCAATATCCTTAGTATTTGTCAACCTTACTTGAATACTCAAAATGCTGTTCAGCTTTAGTGAGCAGTAAACTCTCTGCTAAGTCATCATTGTTATAAAAGTATAACGCATCAAGAAAGAGCCCAATTCCCATTGTTCCCTTCTGCAATATCATGAACATTAACTCTGTCATAGCTTGATCACACGGTCTTGAACGAAGGTCGTCAAAGTTATCAACGAAAACTTTTTTATTGACAAAATACGATATTAGTTCATCCAAACCGATATTTATTTCAGCTATTTTAACCATATTACTGATAATATTTTTAAGAACGTCTGAATCTACAACGATAAAATACAAGCGATCGCATTATATATAATAACTAAATATCAAGTAGTTAATATAAACACTATATAGAAATTTTAAGTTCAATTATAGCTTTGAGAAAGTTTAAAATCGACATTTTATAATTTGTTGACGTCAGTTATTTATATTGCCACTGACTAAGGCCATTCGCTTGTCAACCTGTGTCTATAATTTTGATAAAAACACCGTCATTTGTATTGTTGCATAATCTTCTAGACTTGTATATCACTTTTTGTTTGTGCTGTATCGCAATGTTTGTCGATCCGATACATAATAAGTATTCTGGTAGGTAGCTTCCTTAAGACCCATTATACAATATTTTGAACTACCTGTATTGTGTATTTACACAATCCCAGTGGACTTATATTATTTCATCTCCCAATCATGTCATATGAAGAATACCTTAAGCATTTAGTGTCGAACGCCACTAATGAGGCTTGAATAGACGAAACGTCTGGCGTTATGAATTTGTCACCTTGGTTAATTTGATAACATTTTATTAGAATATTTAAACAACCAAATGAAAATTCACCATCAAGTATTTATAATAAAACAATATAGAGAAATTTTAAGTTCCGTTATAACTTTGAGAAAGTTCAAGATCGATATTTTATGATTTGTTGACGTGAGTTATTTATGTTAACACTGACTAAGTTCATTCGTTGGTCAAACTGTGTCTATAATTTGGACAAAAACACCGTCATGTGTATCGTTACATATAACTATAATACATGTGTACACAATTATTTAACCAGTATGACAATGTGAATTTAGTTTTTATAGTGTAAAACTTTAAAGAACGTTTCAATGATTTGCAGTGCCATGTGACAAAATAATCATAAAAATCTTGTATATTTATAGAATTACACCAATTGTGGATGGTATGATCATAAACATAAAAAAGATAGTGCTAATTGTTCAAGAACATTTAAAGGTCTTTCCCAGATTGATGTAAGAAATTAATTTTTCTTCATCTGTTCTTTTGAACTTGACTACATTGGTTGCTGGGACATTTTTTACGAGGAAGAGACTATTTCTCTTTGGTCCTGAGTTAAACAAAACATGGTTGTCAAGGACTTTTGTGTCCGTTGCTAGTGACAAAATGCCACTTCCGGTTGTTAAATAACATATTTCGGTTAGATGCATCATCTTGATTTTAAAAAAATATATGGCTGCTAATGACTTTTTGAAATGGTTACCTTGTTGCGATGGTATGACCTTGCCCCATGACTTTGAAATAGGGCTCAAATTGAAGGTCTTGACTTGGTGATCTTTTTTAGCCTATACGTTTACTATATTATCTCTAACCGTTTTCAAGTTGTATGCAAAAAGACAGATTATCCGAAATGAGCCAAGGGCTCGAACTCGAAAATGGTTAATTGCACAGTTTCGGACCAATGTATCAAATGAAGGTTTTAATGAGAGGAGTATTTTTCTCATTTATTGTCTTCTTCTATCTTTTATACTTTTTAACTTGTAATGGTAACAAAATTAGAGGCCTAAGGTGGTCACTTCTAAACTATGACCTTGAGATTTTCTTTAAGGACATGCCACAGGAGATCAAATGATGAAAACCTTTTATCATTTCGACTTTCAGTGCCCAAACTTGTTGCGAAAGAACAAAATGATATGTCACGTAGTTTTTTAACTGTTAGGTTTTGAAGTTGGCGGGAAAAAAAGAAAAAAAATCCGAACAAAAACCACAAGTTGGAACTAACTGGAATAACTGGAAGTGGGAAAGACCTTTAATATAAAACATCTTCTACGAAATCACATAATTACTAGTTAAAACATAATTATACAATTTAATTTGCTTTGTAAGTCGAAATCTGATTGATCAATTCAAATCGAGCAACTAGTATTATAAGAAATAACTTGCGTGACTTATGACCTATTCTCACGTCGTTAAAATTCAAATAGTCCCAAGACGTATTCGACGTTTCTGCCATAAAAATTGTTAAAATTTATAGTTTAAATTAAATAATATTGAATATTTCAAATTTCTCAACAGGTTATACGATATAATATGGTTTGGGTGTGTTTACACCTTTCATAAACTCGCGGTTTATTAGTCGTAAACAGACCCAAACCATATTATATCGTATAACCTAAACATATAAACATAAATTCACCTATATGAAGAACTTATCTAGCCATTCACCTTTTATGTTTACAGTTTTGCAAGTATATTTTACCAGATAATAGTCAATAACGCAAAGGAAATTTGAAAGGGTAGTCGTTAAAATGTAATTACTTGTCGATTTACAATTTCGTTAATCTGTCTTATTTGTAGAATTTGTATTAATGATCGTTTATGTTTTTTTTCTTATTTTTAGGGTTGAGCAAACACTGTCATATAATACCGAAGTAATATAACAACTTCAAGAATGGATCGGCTATTTGGTTATATTAACTTACATTCGGTTTAAATTTACAGCTTCGATATTAATATTACTATTACAATTTTTAAGATACTACAAGAGAACTAAGAAAAAATTGATACAAATAAAATTTCCTTATAAAACTTGAAAGACAACGGGCAACATTCATTTAAACCAATTAACAGACTTAGTTTCAGCCATAACCTCTGTAAACTAGAGGGTAATATCATGTGGTTTAGATGAGTTATCAGATCCTACTTCACTGAGGACACTCGTCGTATTAACTGTGGTCAAATTTAATGTTATGAAATTTCTATAACGAACCAAAGCTTGTAATAATTTGACGTCGTATTGGTTACTATTGGCATAAAATCAACATAGTTATTAATCTGCTTACTACTACTAACCTTTTGAATCTGTTAAAAAAAAACTGTTAAGTCTTTTGTATGCATACGACTGGTCATTTTTCCATATCTCAAACAAAGCTTTTGACAGGCCGTTTGTTTTTATTTCTATTAATAAATCTTTTGCTATGTCATTTCGTTCTCTGTTAGGATTCATGTCTGTCGACAATTTAATGCCCCGATAACAAAACTGCCTTTTGACCAGTGTTGGTTGAATTTCATTTAATATAACATCTTCTAGTAAAGTAAGTAAACAAGAGTAATCAAATATTGGATTTTCCAGCGATGTGTCTAAAATACAAAATATCAATATATTACCCGCTAAACAATCACTAATATTTGAAATGAAGGTAATAAAAATACGGAACACAAAGGAAGCTGTCAAAAAATACAATTCAAAATTCAAACTCCAAATAACCGGCAAACTAGAAAACCAACAATCAAAGATATAGCTACTGCTGAAATGGTCCTTTTCAAAAGAAATAGGGGCTTAAACCAGGTTTTATGGCATGTCACATCTCCCGCTTCCATTACTGTAGTGTGTTGAACTATCTGCAATTAGATTTAAACGAGATAAATTTTGGAATAAGAAAATCGTACCTACAGTAAAACTTATTCGAATCGGTTTTTCTTTAACCTTAGTTTATATGTCTATCCAGAAGACAATTATGGCGTTTGCAAAAACCTGTATAGTCGCTGAAAACTCTTGCGTACCTATTGAGAAATATAGAAAGCGTATGCAGGAGAAGCTGGAATATTGCTGGAATCGTATCTCTCGCAAATTCTAGTGCTGATATTACCATTGGCGTCATATTCAAGGTGCAAGTCTACAAATTATGTAATTTCCAGTTCTAAAAGACATATTAACGGAAGCCAATTATCAAATTGAGGTTTGTTAATTGAATGGGGAATCATCAGTTTATATTCTTGAAAGTCTTGAATATTCTGCTATCTTCTTGTCTTGGCAAGGAGTGGGGCACAGTTTGTACCCGTGGAAATTCCGATTATCTGCTGACAATCTTTCAAAAACTAGCCTAAGGGCTCGGTAAATATAATTTACTTTATTAAAATTGATGCCAACTCATGTTAAAGTCGATAAATGTCTTATAACATGATTAATTATGCAAATTAATTTAATATGAAAGTAATGATAGCCAGGTCATATATTTATTTGTAGATAATGGCATGATTCTGGAAACTATTTTTAGAAAATTTCAGGGTGACATAACTTTTACGAGCACTTTGCTTGTTCACTGTTAAGCCTATTTCAGGTTGTTCTCATGCCAAATCATTAACTTTAAAGTTGTTTTAAGCCCATCAGATTATAGTCATATAATAAAAATGTTTCTCTTTTTTGCTCATCAGTAAAAAAATAAACTAAAATTTTGTAGATATTTTGGAAGCGATGGCTTTATGAATGATCTCTTTAAGACGTGACTTTTATCGTGAGGCAAGTATGTATCAAGAGTTAAAAAATCAAAGGTTCTACCAGAAGAAACTTTAGATATCGATATCGATTTTAAATTTTCCAAACGTTCTTAAGAGTTTTTACGAATCTACATAATTTTGTATTGATATTATTTCACGAATGAACAGTTTCACAGTATTTATGTTGTACTTTTTCTAGTGCAGACAATATCCTTAGTCAACTATATTGACAAGTCTTTGGTTAGGCGCGTAGATGAGCCGGCTATGTTAGCTTTCCTTGCAAGGATTTTCATGTAATTTTGGAATCTAATACATGTATTGTAAGTCTTAAGACTATATGCAGTAATGAATACTCAATGATGTCTTGTAAAACTTATGGTTAGCGAGGATATCATCTTTGTCAAATGTGGTACGTTTGTATGTGGAAATACTAGAGTTATCCTTGATGCATATATGTTAAAAAGGGCATCAATAGTAATGTGACTTACATTAAAACACATGTTGATATAAGCCTTGTCCGCAAAGACAACAAAATATTTGCCATTAAGGTAAGCGTGGCATAGCATTATCGTCTTTTAATACAGGTGTAGGTCGAACATTATTGCAATGTCTAAGATGTTTACGACGTTGTACCAAATACCTTATTGTTCTTACTCAGTTAGACAGACAGTGCTTTAGGTTCTGGGTCTTTTTCCCATTCTCTCTAATTCCACTCACTGTCATAATTTTCGACTACATCCATAATAGTTTTAAAATTTAAATTCCAGTTTACCGGCTTCAGTTGTCGGAATTTAGGACCACAATAAAATAATGCTGCTTCTGAGATACTCTCGGTCATTGATGATCGGATCGCCAGTAAAGACATGACAAGACGGCTGGTATATGTAAGGAGAATGAGGTTGATTGATTGATTGATTGATTAATTCACTGGATTTTACTTTCATCGAGCAGTATTTCAGCTATATTCAGGACGAAAACAAGATATTAAATATTATCATAAAAAGCGGTGAGACGGCTTCATAAGGAACGCAATTTTGACTGCCATTTGAAACGTATCGAGTATTTGTTAGGGGCGGAAAATTAAGCCTTTTATGGCGGCTACAATGAGCCTACTGTTTTTAGAAATCTACATGTTAGTGGTCTTTTACGTGCAAAGAACGTTGAAATCTCTGGGCAGCTCTGAGATCAAGCACCGGGAACCGTCCCAGTATGGTCCCAATAAGAACAAGAACAAGCGATGCTTCTTTGAAATTATTGTTTGTTTGTTTGAATGGTGTTTTAACGCCACTTTCAGCAATTTTTCAGCTATTTCATGGCGTCCAGTGTTTATTGGGGGAGGAAGCCGGAGTACCCGGAGAGAACCCCCGACCTGCGGTAGGAAAACTGGCAATCCTTGTCACTTAAGATTGGAGTCGAGTACACCCTGCCTGCAGTTTCTTTGAAATTAAGATTTTACGGGTAATGGCGTTGGTATATTTAAAAGACACAATTGGAGTTGATTGATTTTTTTTAAATATTATGAGATCCGATCTTTTACTTATTTTCTAGTGAGAATATGGCTAATGTTAATTGCATTAATTCTTTTATTTCGAAATTTCATGTCAGGAATTTTCTATTCTCGTCAAGAAAGAAGCTCCGTCCGAAAAGGTTTGAAAAGAAGGAAAGAAGCTATGTCGCTATATAATCAATCTATATTTTGATGTAAATTTATTCCTCCAACCTCATGTGCATAATACCTAAAAAGGTTTAAACATTTGAACAGGTGATAAAAAGGGGCACTAATGTAATACACAGGACAGGTCTCACACATTTAATGTTGCCCAATTGTTTCACATTAAACATTAAAACAAAGTGCTATTGAGCTCTCAAAATATGTGATATGGATTAAAAATTGCAAATTATTAGTAACGTTAATGAGAAATAAATGTTGACATTTAATGGGGCAAAGATATAATGTTTTAGTGTAATATATACTAGTATTACAATGGTATTTCATTATACATTTATGTGTACTTATAAGCCCTAGTTTTTTCCATTCATGTTTGTGAATGCATTAATATGAGACGTTTCTGACATTTGAATTATAAACTTTTGATAGAGTAGGCACACTTTTACTGTTACAAATATTAAGATCATGCAACGAGTTATAGATGATATTAGATGTTAAGCAATATAATGTGAAGACTACATGCAGACATCAACACCATATAGACTATAATTAAACAGACATTAGGAGACTCGAGCATTATGAGTGGTAGTTATCCCACATTGTAAGGAATCATAATTTAAAGTATTTTACAAATCAAGTGCAAATTATATTCATAATCAACGTACCTTTAACACTGTTATTTTTGCCGAGACTGTCTACCAATAAACATGCTTCTATTTCTTCTGAAGGATGTTGCAGTTGATTGACTACATCTTCTCCGCATAAATATATCTCCATTACATTGAGAAAGCCTCCACTTCTTACACTTTTCTGTACTCGGTAGTCAACATCCTCAGTCAACGGCAGGAAATTTAATGCCTTAGGATCGTGGTATACCGTCTTAGGATCGAGGTATAACGCAAATTCTTGAATAAACCACTTTGAACAATATAGCATTCGTTCTGGTACAACAAGACTTCTACCGTTGGTATTTTGTAAAACAAATTTCACTGTTGTATCCCTCCATGATATTGTTTGTTCATTTCCTATAAAACAAACATATATACGTGAAACGATGAAGATTTTACACCTCATAAAAGGGTATAAACCAACAAATTAGTCTTTTATTTTATATCCATAAAGTATACCTTATTACAGAGTCTGGTTAGAACAGTATATTTAACTCTATTTTTCCTTATAAGGTTCTCAATAAAATTTGATACTTCATTAAAATATATTATTTTCTTATTTAACATGTAGCTTAAGCGTCCAATTTTAAATTTATTTTCTTTCATACTTTCTTTGGAGAAGTGCTACTTTAATATCTTATATTATTTAACGCTTTTTTGTTATTTTTTAGTAGTACGATCGCAGATATTTTTCTTGGGTCGATCGCAGGAAATTTCGAACTCAATTTTCAATCCAAACGAAGTATACTTCGTATCAAAACGAGCTATTAAAAGCAAAATAAAGTTAATGTTATGTTACCTGACACTGTTGCAAATGATGACATTGGTGTTGTATGAGTATCTAATTTCGCAGAAATAGCTAAAAATATTTTTTAAAAATATTTTAATTTTAAAGTATCAAATCAGAAAGGGCAGCAGGTTTTCAGGAAGAAAGCCGGAGTATCCGCTTTAAACGAATTTCGATAGGAAAATTGGTAATATTTGTAAAAAAAATCTTAAAAGCGAGCAAAAATCCATGCAGAACAACAGTGAGACCCGAAACAGCAACATCAGTGGCCCCTTCCGGATTTGTTTATATATTTGCAATCATTTACTGTATGAAAGTCGTTGTCTCAATTATAAAGTTCTAAAGCTGTATAACAAAAGATGCATGTGAAGTATGAAAAAGTCTCTGATTGGGAAATATGTGTGAACTTATGTTAACGCATGCTTGATTTGAACTGTCTATTTCCGAATAATCTTAAAATATTGACGTTTGGTACAAATTTACTTTAATCCGTTAGAGATCCATGTGGAACATCTTCTAATTTGGTATACGTTGGTTTCATTATCCGTCTGTGTGTTTTAATGAGAAGGACTAATGTGCATAGAAATGTCAGAGTCGTTAAATCATAAGTTTGTATGGTTATCCGGACCATGTATATCTTAGACCAAGTAGAAGGGTACACACAGGCCACATATAAGAGCACCATGTAAAGGTCTAACAAGTAACAAATATCATATAACTGCCTGTACATCAATCAACTAGGTGCATTATTTTATTTGAAATAAAGTACATCACCACACGAATGCGCTTACCACACACTCGATATGAAAATTTATAGTAATTGATATTGAATACAACAGATTGTGGTTGTATGACACGATGCAAGTCTACCATTCCAACATAGAATTAAGTTTCATATCAAATTGGTTCTAAAACCGAAATATTTAATATACCGATTACACAAATATATTAAAATAGTAAAAACATGCCAATAGAGGCATTTGGCATTCCGTACCGATAATCCAGACTACAACGCTACTCCCGACTAAAGATGCTAAAAGCGAAAAAAATACAGAAAAGGAAGACAAAAGCAGATGTCAACAAAATAAATAATGAAGGGTAATCGCAGTCACTGAAAACCTGTCAAGGCTATTCAATATAATTAATTATAGCTGTTTTTTATTAAAAAAAGCGCCCGCCAAGTATTGTTTAAATTGACTTTTAGTTTTAGAAGGTTGCCTAAAATAAATAGTCCAATCTCAAGAAACCGTGATTACATTGACTGTTTAGCGGGTTTATGGAACATTATTATTCAGGAAACCATAGAAAAATTCCTTCTACATATTCAATATTTATATACAGCTGCATGATTATTATATCGTTAACAATAATCAGAGTATTTTGATTACCTAGAGAATCAATATACCTTTTGGCAAACAACTTTTTATTTCTTCATAAAATCCAGGTTTGGTTTTCTTAAAGAACTCCATCACGCATTCAAATGAACCTCTATTTAATGTGGCATTTATCGTTTCATTTATTGGTTGTTTAGTCAAGATAGCATATTTGTAATCGTTCTCGCTAAGAACGAATTTTTCAAATAGAAAGTCAAATAAATCGTTCGGTTCAATTTCTTTGATTAAAATGTCCATCTTCGATAACAAAGATTTGCATTTGTTCTTATCTGAAAAAAAAACGTTTATATAATTTGATATTAGTTATGTGCAGTTTCAACTACAATTAAATAATACTTATTACATTGAAACTAAATGCCAATCATCAATATATAAATTTATAGTTAATAAAATATGAAACTACGATCGTCACTGGGTTAGTATAAACCTACCTCTTTGTGGCCATTTTAATGTTAGCAACTGTTGATTTTCCAATATATTTTGAAACTGTTTTGCCATCTTAGAACATGTGTTGTCCAGAAAGTACATTAAAATTAATCTGTTGTTTTCATATCTTGTTTTATCGTCTTTAATATCAATGTTTTCGGTGCCTAGTAAATCAATTATGTTTCTTGGTTCCATATTTTTGATGAGGTCTGACCACTTGTATCTTAATTGTTTTTTAAACAACTCGTTATCGAAAGTTACGTCTTTATGATTAAAATTATGTGTAATCTCTATTGGTGTCTCTTCATCGAGCATCTTTGGGCATATTTCTATAATTTGAAATAAATAAAAGAAAGTAAATCAAAAGATACCAAAACGCTATTGTAAGTACAAAATTAAGGACAAAATTAACAAGCATGCAAAAGAAACAACAAATAAATATGTAACGCCAACCATTAAATGAGTGATATAAGGTGTTCTGGAAGGGTATGTACATACCACTATTGCAACCCCTATATGGCCAAAATCCATGTACTTTGACGAACGATGTGAAAGAGATTACAATACCAAATCTACCTGTTATTTTAAGCGTGACAAATACGCCGTAACGATAAAACACATGTATGTATGGACAACCTCAAAGTAACTGTCCATTTGCCTCAACGGCTTTTTACTGAGCAGGAATCAAGTCGAGCAATCGGATGCTTGGAAAATAGATTCGCTTGTATGTTGTATAGATTTTAAAGCTACTTTCCACCATTTTTCAACGATACCATGGAGTCTAGCTTTTATTGGAGACTTGCCTATCAGTTGAAAATCCCCGACTTTGATAGAAAACTGGCAACATTTGTCAATTAAGATTGAATGAAGTTGAGAACACCCTGAGTTAGACTCGAAGCCACAATATCAGTGTTGACAACAAAATGATCAATAGTAGACGACTAACAACCTACGCTCTGTACGCTCTGTAAAACGTGATTTTTCATGTTATTAAAACAAGTTAAAAAGTTCCAGTTCTAACATATATGTATTTATTTAATTGTTTATTTATTTTATTGAAATATCGATTTATAATACTATTTAACTTGAAGTCTAAACATAAATAATATATCTTCAGAAATATTTTACAAGAAGCAAATGTTTGACAAATGGTTCATAAGTTGTAGCCGTGACAATTCTTTTACACACAAAAGGTAAATAAGTAGCCCAAGTAGCGTAGTTTCTGCAAAATTCATAGCGCAGCCAGCCATTGTTATCAGCTTAACGAGAATGAAATGTGATTTGTTTCGAACTTTTTAATAAACTTTTAGATAAACTACCTCATTTACTTAAATAAAATTGCATACTACACATAATCGATATTAAAAAATATTTTTCATTTTTCATTTTGCAATACAACCTGATTATAATCTCCTAAATCTTCATTTTTTTAAATTCAATACTGATAGAGTAACGTGAAAAAACTTAATGTTTTAGATCGTAAACTAACAACGAATAGATTTAGTATTTACCAAAACAATTCTTACAATATTCAAGTAATAATTTTATTGCGTTGCCATGCAGGTGAATTATTGTACAGACATTTTATACAGATGTAACTATGTCAATAATAACGCAGACCTAAGCATACATAACACAACTATTTCATATATTACAGATGAAATTAAAATACAGAAGCACTGCATACTTGGTTTGAACAACATACCTTTACTGTTACTATCTTCTTTAAAATCATTTTCTTTGTTTAGAGAAAGAAAAAATCTTAAAAGCATGCGAATAACCATGTGTCTTTACTCAATTGTCAATAATAAATAAAATATCACCAAAACAAGAAGACCAACAAGGGATACACGCTTTTTAAAGCCGTGTCAAGCAGTGGATTTCATAAAAAGTCGTAAGAGTTATATATATCGTAAGTGATGTCATTACAAAGCATTTCCGTTTGATCTTTAAACAATTACTGACAGTAGATTTTACACTGAAGACTGAAATCCACTGCTGGACATTGCTTTAAAAATCGTGTATAATTATTGGACTAATGTGCATCCACAGTTCACGTACATGTCAGTCGCTATCACCAGCTATTATTAATTGTGTATAAGGATTTAAATATTATTCTACCAATCGGTAACAGCAATAGGAAGCATTAATTCAATAGTGTTATAATGTTATCAGTTTCATTTTATCAGCAATGAAATGTGAAGAATGTCTAACCTTGCAAAAAACTGTTGAGAGTCTACATTTAAGGTATCAATGTTTTAATGATATCTAAAACAGTTTGAAAAGTAAGAAATATATTAAATAAAACTATAAACTGTGTTAAGTTTTGTTGCTGAAATAGGTTTGTTATCTTCTAAATATTGTTTATTCCTTTTGTGTGTTTACTAACTGGTAAAGAACTAAATGTTGTTGGTCGTCAACAAACGTACAGATAGATTTTGTTATTTACTTAAACGATATCTGTATCTTTTACAACTAGTAAGGACGGTAATGTATTCACAATCATGTGAATTTATTGTAAACACATTCATACATCAAGAGATATTTTGTTAACAATAGGATATTAACTAAAAAGCGTGTATAATGAAATTACTTACTTAACAGTACAATCATAACAGCTACTAAAGCTAAAACTACAAAAAGATTTAAACCTGATGTAAAACTATCAATTCACTGTCAGTTTTCAAAGTCCTTTCTTCAATGATGGGTTGTTAGTTCACAGTCATCATAAAAATAATTAGTTTGAAATACAGTCTTAAGGTTATCATAACACGAATTATTATTATTTATAAAGACCAACACGTTACAACAAATACAGGAAAAGGGCTAATTACAGACTCCAAGAGCATAAACTGAAAACATAGTTAAAGCGAGACATAAGCCCAAATGTCACTTGTGTGTAAACATGTGGGCTGTTAGGGTACGCAATTGCAATCACAAGTTTGGCACAGTCGTGTAAAAATGATAATTGTGAAACACGAAATAAATAGCAAACGACTTAAAAGATACTCAAGATATTATTACAGAGCTAACATATCATCTTTTAGAGATATTTATGACGGTAACCGCAAACTTCAAGGGTGAAAATATCAAATTCATAATCCATGAATAATATTTTACCATCAGTAGTAATCCTGTATTAAGAAAAACTATGTATGAAAACTCATCGTAACTGAGATACATCAACTATGTATGCAGTTGCTGTTGTATGTTATTACAATTGCTCGCAATGTCTCCTCATATTTATTTTTTCATAGGAATGCAACAAAATGAAGAAGAGTTTATAGTTATTAGTATAGTTAGGTTTGGCATAACATTTGGTGATAAAATCTCTTCAATATCTTAATTATTTGGCATTTCATTTTTCTTGTTTTAACGACACGCAACCTGATAAGCCTTTATTAAACATAATGCCAGGCCCAGCATTAATTTGAACCTTGGAATCCTGAGGACATGTTATTTTCAAGAATAAAACACTGTAAACCACTAATTATTAAATGAAACGTTTTTCGTACTAAATCTTTGCCTTGTAGGTCAGTGAAAATAGTGTACAATATTTGGTAATTAAAGCTCTTACTTTGTTTAAACCTGGCTGTCAAATGCAACGAACATTATTTTGGTCAAAAGGTTAAGCATTGTGAACGCATTTTCACAAAGAGTTAATAAAGTAAGATTAGCCTGTCTAAGTCTTTGTGTTGGTAACCATTGATATATAATCAATTTACTAAACACATAAATGTGAATCAATGATTGAGCGTTGTATTTGAAGTAAAGGGCACATCACTTGTGGTTGCGTTAACTTCTGCAATATCTAGCGTTCAATCCTAATGTATGTTTTTAATATAAATATTTTAGTTTCTTCATGAATTTGATGCGTGAAAAGTTTCCTGATTTAATTACACAGATATACCTTTGTAAATTTGGTATTGAAAATGCGGAAGGAATATATAACATCAACAACACGAAAAATTAGGAAACATTTTTAAAAATTTTTTCTTTCAAAACATTAACGTCTTTTAAAGACAATATCATACTAAAGCGCCTTAATAAAAACCTTTTGTGAATAGTTACATTGGTTTTGTCAACCTTATCTTTTGTTAAATGTAAACTTGCTTGACATTGACAATAAAAAGAAAAATCACTTTGTATAAGAGGAACTACAATGCGGACAAGAAACTAATTTAAGGAACCCGAGACTTTTGTTCACACAATGGCATTAAAATTTGATAAAGACCTTTTCGTTAAATGAAACAATAACAATATAAAAATGCTACAATGATAAAGCATTCTACCATATATACATTATAAACTGCTGGGTGACATGTTTAAATAATCAAAAATACAACAAAGGTCCCGGCAATAAATTTTGTTACGCCTGACGCGGGTTTCGTCAATTCTATACTCATCAGAAGCGCTCTTCTCAAAAGATTGAAACTGCTAAACACTATGTGAATATGAAGAGCATATAACAATAAAACTTAAATATGCCGAAAGGAAACCAAATTATGACTAAGATCAACCTATACCTAGGGTAGGAATAACATTAGGGTTTTGACAATTTTGAAATTTACACGGACAATTTCATAGCTTTGATGTGTTCTTAAAGTCAATTAATCCAAGATATTACGAAAATAAGGATGTTTTGTGTCCTATTTTATTTGATTCGATTGAAAAATTGTGTTTATTAAATACAAGATTGTTCCCTTTCACAATTAATTGATATATCTTTCGTTGAATGCTGTTTAACGCTACTTTCAGCACTTCAGCTATACTACTGGGTTTAGTTTTTATAAAGGAAGCCGAAGCACCCTGTGAAAACCCACGACCTTCCGAAAGAAAACTGGAATCCATTGCCAATTAAGAGAGAAGTCAGGCGCACCTGCTCGAAGTGAGACTCAAACAAGCATCCTGTCGACAAGCATGTAGTGTCAATAGTAGATGACGAACTACCGAAGCCTTATATATAATTCTATAACTTACCTAAGGTAATAATTACTAATGCTATCATAATTTCTTTAGATTTACTTTGGCCCACCGAGTGATCTAAAACGATAACAAAAATGTGATAAATAGTTTAAAGCTTTATTTCTTTTCTTATTTGTTATCTTTCACGCCTAGATAGAGGAAGTATTATGTTTTTCATACACAGCAAGTCTTAGCATAAAGTCATTAAGAAGCCAATTGATACCTTAAGTATATAGACTTATTAATGTTTTCGTTAAAAAATATTACGTTTCTACAATGAGTCTGTAATAAAAAGTTGAAGTATGCAAGATATCAACTGTTTGACACTAATTTTAAAAACCATGGTTGGTTGTATATTTTTAAAGTCCAGTATATGTTCGTTATCTTGTGTCGACGAAGAATAAATAGCATTTCCTTGTGTCTTATCTAACCCTGCTCTTTCCCCAAGGTGATATAAGTCAATTTGTAGATGAAAACAGCATAAATATTGGCTTTTGAGCTGAATCAATTACATATGTGTTATTTAGTTTGTTACGGCCACAATTGTTTATAAAATATTTAAATGTAATTGTCTTACCTGCAACAAAGATTTGGGTAATAGTTGGTGAAAACATATTCATCCTGAAAAACGAAATCCCCACGTTCTTTATTATTAGGATGTTTCAAAATTATTTGTTTCCTCCAACACAGTTAAGATATTTAATTTGCAGACATAAATGTTTCCTTCAAAGGAAAGTGGTTTGAAGACTGAATGGTCTACATAAGTTGGAAACCATAAGACAGTTACGAAATTCCGATTGAAACTACCTCAAACTAAATAAAACAAACTTCGAAGCATTCATGTGCTTCGGATGAGTAAGCAGTGTTGCCTTCTATCACATACCCATCGACTTATTCATTGTTATGTCGTCATGTTAGATTTCATACAGCAATCAACTAAGTCGTGTTGACGGCTATATAACTACCAAAAATTTAATCTGACCTAGCATTGTTTGAGTAGCTTATTGGTAAACAACAGTGTGAAAAGATTATGGTGACTTAAAAGTCCCCTAGTCTTTAAAACTTTAGATTTTGGTTTTCTGCGTTTTGAACAATCAATGATTTTTTTATTAAAATGTTATAAATTAAAAGTGTAAAAAATATCATGTTTTAATACTTTAAATGCCATTTTCGCATTTTCCTTTTTCAAGATACTCAACCAGAAAATAACTGAAGTCCAACAATTGGGACGTGGAATAGCTTTTATCACCAAACCTCCAGAAAGTATGCCAAATCTAGCTTAAGCTAACTGCCTAGTAGAAATAGAAAGCTGGGATTTGTTTGCCGTTGAGTAAAATTTAAACCATGACAAAATCATTTAACAGATTAGTAATATTCTTATAACTACCACAGATGCTGACCTCTGGGCTAGTTTTATCCACTGCACTAACAGGCCACAAGCAGACACAATAACGAATTGGTTACAAATAAGTAAAAAAAAGTCATTAAAGTTTATAAAATTTAGAAATTTTAATCCGAGTTGTCCATGTAAACTAAGCAAGCTAAATTAATTTAAATAGTATATTGAAAGGTCAGTTTTAAATTTTCTTTACCAATGTTATTGTCAGATTACACCACAATGCATCGGAACCCATTCATATCGAACAGAAGAGATGCAAGATCAATAACATAGTTGCCTCGGGTTTCTAACATATTTATTGATAAGTATATAAAGGGTCGTGCAGAACTGAAGAGACATAGTGTTATTCAACAGCAATTGAGTAAATATAACGAGTGTTTGAAAATTAACTTTATAAAGATCAGCAAACCTTATTTTTATCTTGTTAACTTAAAAAAAGAGAACCGACTTGAAACCACGACAGGCTATTGTTTTTTCAATTCCAGTCTTTTTTCGTAAATTAGTTATGGTGAAATTTGCATCATGATAATACTATAAAATCATTACCTTGGTACGACTGTTTCGAATTCTACTCTACACCTATTTCTAACTCCACATGTTTTGTCTGAAAATGAATGAAATATCCTTTTAAAATTTTTTTATGAACTTCTTTGCAATAAACTATAATTAGATAAATACGCCTGTACCAGAGTTGAACGTTTGCGCATTTTGTGCATTTTGTGCACAAACATAAATACAATTATTTATTCATGTTCTAACCAAAACAATTGATAATAATGATGGTCACATTTGTTATCATAACAATTTAAAATATATTTAACCTCATAGGCAAAAGGTGACAAGGAACATTTGTTTAGTATGTTGAGGTTAATTATCTTAATAATTTATAACGGAAGTCTAATATTATCTGAGAAACCATTTTGGTTAGCCTGTATATCCCTCAATGAAAAAAAGTGCGCCTGATAAAAAATCCATCTTACCAGCTGTTAGAGTATTGTTTGCAGAACACGGTATTCTGTAGCATGTGCAATCTTCTTGAAACGGTATACAATAGCATGGATTACGTGGATGTGTTACAAAGCCATACCCTCTAGTGTAGTTACATTGGCACATATTATCATCTTTCGTTGACGAAATGTTATACAAGATTTGTTCATTTTCATTGCACAATGATTTTTTGTAGTAGCACTTGCTTTGAACGTGTAACCAAAATTTAAATGGCTGATATCTATCCAAAGAGCAAGGGTAACTTCTACGGCCTCCACTTATAACATATTTTTCACCTTCAAGTAAAAGTAAAACCTGTACTATAATGAACCATGATTTTTTTAATCAGCTATTAATTGTGATGGTGTAAATGATTCTATTACATGTTGTTTTGTTATTAGGTGAATATTCATTTATCTATTAAAGTAGTATTTCATCTTAAATCTGTAGTTGGACGGGAAAGCGGCTATTAATTTCATTTGAAAACTTTTGGAATTACACTTTTGCATTTTGAAAAAGTTTTACATTTGATGAATATATTTGATAGCGTTACCTTACAAAATGTACATGAAGGAAAATTGTAAACACCCATTAAATATAAATAACCTTCGTGTTTTGGAGTAAGATTTTAATTTTAAAGCGCAATCAAGTTCAAAACCTTTTTCAGCCCCATCCGCTCGAAAATATGCTTATAAATGCTTGTATCGCATTGACATTTTATTCCTTTGAAATTATCTGATCATGATAAAATACTTGACAATTTCATAACATTTAAGGTAACTTTAAACTGAAATCTGTTATCATAACTCATTCAAGTTCAAATGGGAAGACGGCAAAAACACGATTATGTGTTTTAGACATATTTTACGATTCTGCAGTCAAGGTTCACAGTAACATATTTCTTGATTATTAAATTTAAATCTGTTACAGTAATATGCTTAAATCAAGTACCTGTCAGTTGATACTTGGTATTTCAAACATTGCATTTTTATTGTGAAGATGGGACACCAGTTCTTCAAGAAATATTCATCTTTATTGTAATGTTTTACTACAAAAATTGTAATAAAATGTATCCTTCTTTGAAATTATGTGCCCCCAAAACACCCTTTGTTGTACTGATTTACGTGACAGTTTGTGTTATTTCGCCGCATACTTGATACTGAAAAATGCCAATATACATTATAAGAAACAGTATTGAATTACTAATAAAATATATTTAAAATATTGCACCTCTTACTACGTAGTCTGCAGTCTGATTACACATCTCGATATAAACTTCGTTTATAATATCAAGCAAGCATGAATACTTTGATTCATCAAGGCAAACTCCGATTGCTCTAAATCTTCTTTGTGATGAATGTGGACACTTAAATTCAAACGCAACCGCGATGTAGGTTGTCAACAAGAACCAAAATATTATCTGTAAAAAAGGCTTACTTCCTGCACATTCAGTTACTAAAAAAGTTCGATATTATACTTCTACAACTATATTGTTGGACTAACATAAAGCTGATGTATGAAAACAAGTAATATAACAAAAACAAGCAGTAAAATAAATGCACTTTCTAACAAAGTTATAATCCTGAATATGTATTTTTTTGTTCAAGTGGTGATCAAACAATATACTATGTTATGTTTAACCAATCACAAACTAATGTTCATGTTAATTGCATTTCTACTTGAATACTTAGGTCAATTTAAATGACAAATAATGTTTAATTTGTGTAATATATCGGAAACAACATTTGTCTGTGTACTAACTATAGACCAATTAAAATACTTGAATAAAAGACTTGATTCTACGAAGTCGACACAACGCTATTCCGAATACTATTCCTACTATAAATATTGATGCAGATCAAAGTCTGAAACTGCTAACTTTTATAATTTAAATCTAAACTATAAGTATTTTACTTGCATTTAAGCTTGATTTTCTTTGATATGATTTGATTATAAATACATAGTTTATGTTTCTTAGCAAGCGAATTGAAAAATTGCTTTATCACATCCTTAAACAAGATGCAAAATTAAACACCATATAACTTACCATTTTGAAACAAATAGAAGATATTGATAAGTAATTCTATAAATATACTTCTTTATGCGATTCGAGCATGCGGTTTCAAATCATCCCATCTTATAAGCCTGTTTACTGAGCTTTCTGCATTATGCGACATTGGAGCCTAAAAAATTTAAATATAAGCATATAGTTGAGTTAGATTATTCACATTTTCTGATGAATCACCAAAGCCTGCATTTAGTATTTACAAATTATATCCAAATCATACATTGTAAGATAACATATCGATAATTTCAATTTATCGCTATTTTGCAGTATTTTCCTTTGATCTTTATGTGCGATATTATTCCATATCACTCTACTAGCGTGGGATGGGCCCATCTCAGCTCGCTGTCAAGACGTCGTTATGTAAACACTTTGACGTCACAATGTTACAAAACAGCGATAAACAGATTATTTACGTTTTTTTGAAACGAGATGCATTTTCTTGTCGTATCTCATCGAAGGGCGACAGCCCTGAGATGAGATGGCGAGAAAGTGCCCTTCGATGAGATACGACAAGAAAATGCATCTCGTTTCAAAAAACGTAAATAATCTATAATTATGTGGTTGTTGTGTGATATGTGTGATTTGGGTGATTGTTTAGTTTCTTTTAGTTTAGTAGATAATATTTAATGGGACATTTCTGCTTACTTAGCAGTACACACGTTTATCTGTTGAACAATTAAAATTCTATTCTATAAACATAGAATGATATATTGCTGTGCCAAGACAAATTACTTTCTGAATTTGATGGCAATGATCCTTTCTGTTCAAACTCATACAAATACAATATAAGAAACAATCTGTTAAGTGAAGTTAACATCTTATAGTTTAGTTTAGACAGGATTAACAAATATATAAGATTCCATAATTGTGTATCCTAATTGTATTAGTGTTAATAGTTTGTAAGTGTATAACACAATCACTGGCTGTACAAATTTGGGTCGAAGTTCTACATAGAAAATCAATTTCATGTTCAAAATAATTTCTGTGTGTGTACTGTTATGTTTTTGTGCTTAGGGGTATGTTTCTTTTTATTATTCGTTTTTTTATCTTCATAGGTGTCATCGAAACTAAAGATTACTATTATTGTTAGAGGTGTGCAAACTTTACATCGTGTAATACAATCGTTATACGAAATCTTAGTAATGAAACAAAATATCCACCAATACAATATACAAAGGTGAAATCATTTAATATTCCCAACAAAACATGATCGAATTAACTAATGGACAACTTAGCATAAATTCACATAATCAATAGTAAACACAAGGTAATTTTACGTCTATATATGTATTTATAACATATCAAATTGAAAAAATTAAATCAAAAAGTATTCAAATTCAACATTACTAGCAAATTGTTGAATTACATTTGTTATGTGAGAAATCATAAAAATTACTATACTAAACACGTCCAGACTAGTTGGATGATTTGTTTACATCGTACCCATTCACTTTGTTTACCGTTATAGCAATTTTACATGAGTTTTAGATTTTTTTTTCTTTTTTAAAACAATCCTTTTGCATGTTGCGATATTTTCCTTGCAGTACTGAATATTTTTATTTCGAGTCATATCGAACATAACAAAATGGCGTTAAGTCAGATAAATCTATTTACATCAATACCAAAGCCATTAATAGTCGCATATTTCAAATGTCGTCTTTCCTTCTATACAAGCTTTTATTGGTGCAAATTATGCACATTTGTCAATTTCATATAATGTTGCAACATGTACTTACTTGGTAATATGAAATATATCGCCAACATTATTCTAAACGAGGAAATAATATTGATAGGTAAAATTTAAAAACATTCTAGTTGGACAAGGTCTTTTTACCTATTTAAAGATCCGTGTGATGAATATGATATTTATTTATTTCCAATATTTATGATTTAAGCGCATCTAGAGTCTTCATTTGATAAAACATGCTTCTGATTAATTATATTGATAATCTATTGTTTTACATGTTATAAATATCAGATGAAAAGAAACTTTGAAAAAGACATTGAATTGCTCCTATGTTCTAATTACCCTTGTGGGACCTGGGGCGCAGGAGAATAGGCCCACGTCTTCCTAAGCCTGCAGTAAGAGTCTGCTAACAGAGGTAACACTTGCCAGTGTCGATTACAGGACGGGATTTCAGTAGGCCGGGTAAACGGTCTCGATAACCTACGTATGCCTTACTTTTTCAGTTTAAGACGGGAAATCGAGATAGCACTGACTTCGATGAATCGGCACGTCACGTCTTGCCCTTTGCGAATCTTTCTCATTTTAGCTATTTTAACTATTCCATAAAATGAACTTACTATTTGATGAACATCTTCCTTAAAGGATTTGCAAAGAAGGCGGTGGCTGAAGGGCAAAGCTTCCTCAGCTTTATAGAGGTGACATGTTTGCCGTGTGTTGCAACTCGTGATAGTGGAGGAAGGGATCCTGTCGGTTTAGAGATCACTCTCTGCTGCATCCACTAGGACGGGTCAGCGGGTTTCGATTTTCAATCCACACTTTGGCCTTGACTTCAACTAGACGGGAGTCCGGATGGACATAGTTCGGTCAATCGGCTGGTCACGCCGAGCCCTTAACAAGCTTGTTGTCGTTTTTCTTATCACTTGATCATATCTTGTGAATGTCAGTTCCAAAGTTGTTCAGTTACAAGCTGTTAAGAAGGTGGTAGCTCATGGGTCAATCGCGTAGATAGAGTTTCGAACGGTTGTTTCGACAGTTAACTCTGGCATGAAGCTTGCGTTCATTAAGAAATTCATCTATAACACCTGATGCTTGTGATCCGCAGAGACCAAGCATCGCTCCTGTTGGCACTCCGGGGCGGGTGGGTGACAAAAGTGGAGAACCTAATTCTCTAATCATGGCTGACAACAATTTAGATTTAACAGTCTCTAATACAAAAACAAAAAATGATACAAGACTTGAAGACGAGGCTGAAGATACATACTGGGGAAGATTTATTGTTTTATCAAGTTGTACAGAAAAAACCACTTTCAAAAATATCTCTATTTGTTATAGAAAAAAACTTTGAAGGGATGTTCTGGAGAAGTTAAAAAGCAATAAAAATTAAATCTGGTGATCGTTTGAGTGAGTGTTATAGAACAAATCAGTCCTTAAACCTGTAATCTTTACCTAAAATATCATACATAAGCATCAAAGCAACTTCTCACCGAACAGCAGCCAAGGTATCATTCGCTTCAGAGATAATGACAATTTAGATCTGTCAGATGAAGAACTCTGCACGAAGTTGCTTACTCTTAACATTCAACACACCTCGTATCCCCGATTCTACCCGCATTGGCCCTTACAACATCAGAGTTAGCAACTATATTCTAAATCCAATTTGTTGCCAGACATTTGTTAACGACAAGGGCCAGTGTCAGGGAAATGTATTATATTTCAAGTGTTCGGAGGTTGGCCATGAGGGCTCTACGTGCACTAAAGATGTCAAGTGTGCAAATTGTGGCGAGGCCCACATGTCCTCCTCTCGAGACTGTACATGCTACAAAAAAATTAAAATTACAAATTAAAATCTGAGAAAGACATCTCATACCCTGAGTCTCTTAAGCTCATCTCTGCATCGTATGCCAATGTTGCTAAATGTGACATGGTCACAGCAGAGACACAAACAATTCTTAACTTGCCTATCAATATAGACAGACCAATAAAACTTTCCGTTCAAACATCTGACAAAATAACTACTCCATCAAAGAAAATCTCCAGTTCATCCCAAACAACATCAAACTCTCAATACAAAGCTCCTACTTCGTCACAATCTAAACCTAAACAAAAGTCATCTTACCAACCTCCAGCTACGTCTCCACATAAACAAAAAAATAATAACAAAACAGAATCAAATAGAACTTCCAATGGAATGAAAGACCCTAATCAAGTCCAGAAAAGGTTCGAAAATACTAATGACTATGGTGAAACTATATGGGGGATGCACTGGATGCATCGCCTCCATCACAAGGATCTGAGAGTAAATCTCCAAGTAGAGACAGAAGAGGTAGAACCCAGCGTAAGATCAGCATCTCCCCTATCCGCCCTCCGCGATAATGGACAAAACAATGGAATGGAATTGTAGAGGTCTTAAGATTGATTTTATTGAGATCACCCTTCTTGTTCAAGCCTTTCTTCCTGTAGCAGTTTGCATTCAAGAATTACACCTAAAACGAAATAATATGATATCTTTAAAAAAAACTACTCTATTTACATCACATATGTAGATGAGAATTCAACAGCTGCTGGCGGCTCGACTATTTTTGTAAAAGACCAGATTTTACATAGCCATGTAGATCTTAAAACTGATCTTCAACCGGCTGCTGTTAGGATATCATACCAAGAGCACACATAATTATATTTTAAATGGTGAACCACGGCCCTAGTGTGTGCCATGTAGCAGTCCGTATACAATCAAGAATGTATTGATGGACTGCGCTGACGTGGCCCCCATTCGTAAACGTTTTTATTCTTTGAATTCTTATTTAAATTTGTTTACAACAGTCGCTGGCGACAAAATTCTACAGTTCTTAAAGGAAATTAATTTGTACAAGCAATTATAATTATTTAATACCATAAATATGATGTTATTTCATATTTTATCATTTTAATCATGTTATTTTTATTTGTTTATACCCTCATACTATTGTGTGAAATTATAGTTTTACTATACTTCAACAAGGTTATTTTTAATTTTTGAATGATATCAATTTATATAATTGTTCACTTCCTGAATATTGCTTGCTTGACGTTAAAACCTAAATTAATCAATCAATCAATCTAATTGTAAAAACAAAGAAAACATTTTTTGTAATGGCTGAATAATTTACCTAGTTACTGTCACAAATATAAAACAAGACATTTAAACTTCATACAACTTTTAAATATTTAATTTTTATTTAGTTTGATTAGTTTATTTTAGAGCAAGCAGTACCTCGCGTATATTTGGAACGAGTAAATAAACAATAAGTCAGTCAAAATAATAACTGGAATTTGAACAGTATTCAGATTTTCATCGGAACAGAAATTTAATTAGCGACGCCAAATATCTTTTCTAAATTAACACCAAAGGGGTTTTTATTATATAAATACGTGAAATTTATCATTAACGTTTCCCACTTAAGTCCGAGATCAGGTTTCCAGTGTTAAAATGTACCATGCACAACTAGAGGGCATACCTATTCAGCACCAGATGCAATTGTAGAAGCTTTTATATGCCGATGTTATAAATAAGAACGCACCTAATGTTAATTTGCTTTATTTTGCCGACATCAAGAGAAATTAATTTAAGAAAATTATAAAACTGGACAATATTACAATCATTGGATTTTCACAACAAAAATTTAAATTCGCTCAAATTATAATCATTACAATTTCTAATCAATAGTCATCATCATTATACTGCTAAGCCGAATACATTCATAGATCTTAAGTATTTAAAAGATGCGCACAATGTAAAGTCAATATGTCTTGATTCAATAGAATGGACTTCTGTGAGTTTTTTTACCAAACATTGTTGCTAAGAGTTGTTCGCCTTCTAGATTTACTTGGTAAATGTACAGCTGAATATCTATCTAAAGTTCTTTATAATTGCGTCCCAGAATTGATCACGTAACGTTGATGTATGGTTACAGTTCATTATGCTGTGGTAGTGTGTGTGATATGTTTTATAACATTTAACCCACAGTTTGACAGACTGCTAAGGTGGACATGTTATCATTTTAGCTACGTAGAATTAAAAGTTCCCTTGCCTTTTCGGTATAATCTAGATACTGTTAGGCGAGATAATGTTGTGTACCTCACGAAATCTGTTAAAGTCACTATCGATTTCAATTCTATTTTTCAAATTTTTCTTGTTTAAAGATGCATCGATCAACAGTAATTTTACAAGAAGGCTTGATCGAGAAGAAATACCTATTTGCATAACAATTAAAAACGTGAGTAAACTAATATTTTTCAAACGTAAAGTTTAACCTTTAAGAGCGGACAAAAATCATTTTTTTAATTACTAAATAATAATTGTTGTTCTCTAGTTAGAGGAAGCACAATTGCAGTGTAATATTGGTAGCCTTTAAATAATTTGTAAACTCACATTGATCATATGCACGACTATCGCTGTCTTGAGCAAAACACATTCGGAAGATCTTTAAGAAAATTGAAAATGGTGTGGTTTTATACAATTACCTAATTTGAAAATATTTAGTAAAATCATTGCATTATTTGTTCAGTTAAAAATTATGAAATGATTCAAATGTCGCCGTTGGTTAAATAATGCTAAATTATTATGAATAATTAAAACCAGAGGAATTTAAAATAAGGCATGTTGGTAATAATGGTCTTGTAATCATAAAGTTCGTTACCAGTAACAAGGGTTCACGAATCTTGCGCTTCGCTGTTTATTCGTAAGCTACGAAGGATTCCAAGACCACGAACTGCTGCGAGTGCTCCATGAGAAAAGCTCTGGATTAACAATAAGGTAATTTCTGTGTTAAAAATCAAAAGTAGCTTACAAACGCATGTGTCGAACAGCTTTGTCAAATTGAGGGCCTGCAGGTAGATTAACAAAAGGACGACTCGATCAAGGACTAATGTTGAATGGTAGATTCACTGGACTTTCTCCCAGTGGAAGACTCTCGGAAGGTTTGCAATACTTGAAGATGTCTGCTGTATTACTTTCATACGAAATATGTCAACAAAGGTAACAGGTCCGTTATGTCGTCGTCGGGACAGTAGAGGTTCCGCAGAACTGCCCCGCGCATTCATATTCCTATGTGGAACATTCACAACGCTAATGTCAATGGAGAACACAGAACCAACAACGTTTGTGAGTCCTGGAACAGCTCGTTTTAGAATCGTGTTGGTCGCCCAGGTCCACCACTGTGGACTGTGATTTCATGTCTTCAGAAGAACGTTACGATGGTGGAGGCAGAAACGCATCAGGAATTCAGCCAGGGAAAATAATGGGCTTACAATAAATCTATTTAAATCACTAAAACCGAGTACATACGATCTGTTATTTAGGTATTAAATTTAAAAAGCCTATTTATCAAGTATCCAATACAAGCCGTTTAACTAATTTTATTATAGATAAGTTAACTGGGCTATCTTATGAATTAAGATGTTCATAACAGCTTATTAAACATTCACACATTTAACTTTCATTCAAATCAGTCGTTTTGGTAAAAAAAATGTAGTAAAATTGTAATTTATTGTCTACTTCAAACTGGTAACACTCAAAGTTTTATGATCTTGAGGCACTATTAATTACCATTGTGTTATATTATGATAGAATAAATAATCACTTCTGTTGTAAATAAAAAAATTTAGCGCATACCTCGACTACGAATCTGTCTACTGTTTTTCTTTTTGTGGTAAATCAATCTCCCAAATACGACATTTTCGCTGAGTCATAGGTGGTGTTTCTTATTCCTAGATTTGACTTTTTCCAAGACATGACAATGAGTAACTCGACGGGTGTCTAATTAGAGGCAGGCACTGCTTACTCGTCTGGAGCACCTAAGTGCACTCGTAATTTATATTCTTTTTCGCTAAGCTCAAACAAATATAAATTATTTATTAAATAAAACTAGAATGAAGTATGCCATCTGGTGTAGCAGCTTTATTTTATACATTTTTAAAATAACGCAAATCAACAATGTCTTTCATAAACACTATACACCATTAGCATCAATGACGTACAAAACATCAGTAATTATCTACAAAAGAAAATTTAATCGAATTTTACAATCATAAGAAAATCATCATAATTTATCTCAAACATGAAAGCTGCTAAACCGGTAGAATGGCAAACTTCGAATAAAAATGCTATTCATCTATACCCGTATATATACGACTCGTCCCGCCAAAAAGTGCATGAAATGCACGAGGCTACTCATCTACCCGTAAACAAATTCACATTACTGTATTTAAACCAAAAAGAATCCATATTCAAATTATACATAAATATGCAAACAACCCAACTGAATCCACGTGTTTTTATTTGTAAACATAAACACTTGTTACCTGTGTACATGCTTTCAGCTAACTTTAATATATATATTTTTATTTGATTTGGGTTACTCTCTTTCTGTTTTTGTGTTTTTGGTTTTTGTGTTTCGCTGCGTATGTTTGTCTATATCCGGAATTGTAACTGTCCCTGGACTTTTGGCTGTTGTTCGTTCGGTTTTCTTTGCTAATTTTCTTACTCAATCTTGTTAAGATGAACAGTCTAAATAAAGAAAGGAATACGAAAAATTTTAGTGAAATATATAATTTGCTTATTGTGTCTTCTATGTGATCAACGTCCCCAAAATATTAAAATATTTGTGTGTGCATGTGAGTAAAAAAATACCATCAAGTAGCATCTTTTTGACAACACATGATAAAAACAGAGTTAAAACAGCACGAACATTAAAGAAAAGCTCAGACATTAGATTTTCTGTGTTAATAAACGTATATCACGTACACCATTACATATAGAACACCATCTATGTTGCTAGGAATGTTTAATTTACATATTTTGACATTACAACATTGTCAGGGGTTCAAGAAACTTTCCATATCTTACATTAATATTGAGATACTTAATAAATCGACCACTTTGTATGAATATTATTGACGCAAAAAACTTAACTGTGTGTCAGTTTGGTCATGTCTTCAATTTGGATCATAGGATAGTTCGAGATAATATTTTAAACAATACTGTAGTTTGCAAAGGTACAGCTTGAATTGTAACACAGTTTTAAAATGTAATAGTAATGAACAAAACAATTATCAGGGAAATTATTACGTTATGATTTTGTATATGAATCATGATTTCCTCAATATAATTGTGTGTATATTCCATAGTTTTATTTAGTCTAAATTGATGTTACGATAGTAATGTTTCGGATATTAACACTGTTTCATTCGATACTTCTTATCCAGGCAGATAATGATGCCAATAAATGTATTACGAAACTAAGGTAATAATTTTTTGTATCACATACAACTGAATGCATTATAGTTCAAAAGACAAACAATCGAAGATATCGATGTGTATTTGATAGACATGAAGTCAAGCATGGACAAAACCATGGTTCAGCAGAATAGGGGACAACAACGAAACAAATGCTGCGAGACGCCAACCCAATAAAAATCAGGGGAGAGTCCAGGTGCTCAGGAAGGTTAAGCAATTTCATCTGCACGCGTGTCAGCCATCGTATCATTCAGATTAAAATCCTGTAAAAAGTCGTATCCGGGTGCAGTTATATTACAGTAAGAAGGAGGAAATGTGATATTTGGTATGCATAGAGTTTATTTTGGAATATAAACAATATCTGATTTTTAAATGCAACTTAGTCCAGACACAGATGCAAATTATAGTTAGTTATTATGTGTATTTTTAATTCTAAGAATATGTGATAAATCAATTAACATACAGTTAATGAAAAGATTATTTCGTACATAAGTTAACCTTTCAATCATCTCAGGTTAAGCAACAATAATGATTAAGATACCTTACATGTGTATACTAAAGACAATCATGTTGGTGTTTTTACACAAATTTTATCAAAAGCAGACGACTTTCGTTTAGGGCAGGACAATACTATTGTGGAACTGAAATCTGTCCTAAAACGAATCGGATTTTGTAAACCGGAAATTTAGTTAGCAATTTGGCCGTGTTAAAAAATACTAGCATTTCTATGATTTACATACCTTTCTAACATTGATCAGGATTAGCATGGGCTATCAAATTATATACTTTCAAACAACATTAAAAATATATACCGTATATATCGTGGCCAATACCTTTTTCACTAGTTAGAACATTTTGAGACGCTCCCACTTTTACATGCAATATGTAAAAATACTACCAAAATTTTATATGGCATGATCTGCGAAAAAGTATACCACTTATTTACAACTTGATTTAAGCAGGAGCTAATAAACAAAAAATTGTACACATGTAACCAATATTGACACAATCAGTACACAGCTTATGCATTCACTGTTGTACTTTATGTAGGGTACACAATCTGCTAACTTGTTACTGATACAATTTACTATTGTTATAACAATTTCAATGTTTACTATATATGGAGGCAACAATTATATAAAATTACATGTAACTTCTATTCTCCCATTTTTGCGAATGTCCATACGCTCGACCGAGTGTTTAAAATCCATATAACAGAGGTTATTATTTTATGTTCTGTGCAGTTATTATATATAAAGTGGTAATGCGTCAAAGCTTTAAGTCAACATTTTGTTTAAATCGTACAGAAACAGCATGTACTTAGGACCCAATAGTGTCATTTGTAGTACTTTAAATGCGTGGCTTAGAAGTTGTATTATAATCAAAAGTTTTAAACCTTGGATATGTGGTTTTTCAAAAATATGGTAACTATAAGATAATCTCAATTTTAGATTGGATTCAAATTTGTTCTTGTAGAGGACCAAATAAGCATAAAGAATCACAGTATGTTTTTATATAGCATAAAAGCTTGCATGGGGGGGGGGGGGCATCTCTAATTTTCGATCGAACTACAACCACATACAATACACTTTCTAAGGACTATCTAATGAACATTAGTATGAATTAAAATTAATATTCACGTGGTTCACTTAATTAAATTATTGACATAACATTTATTTAATGTATCTTACAAATGTCGGCATAGTCACGGAATTGTAAACACAAAATATCTTTTGTTCTGATATTCCATTTTGCATTCGAATAAGTATACACAAAATAGCCTTTTATTCTGGTTTCCAAATTTTTTAAAACTACTCTCGTCGACAAAGGTATCACCGAAAGACATAGTACCAGGATAAAAATGGTCTCCCTCTATTATCAACTTCCGTAAATAGAATACCAACAAATATTTATCATTACATGAAACTTTGATATTCACACAAGCCTTTTTGCAGTCAAACCTTATTTATAATCTTGATTTTTCACTCAAGTTCAATGATTGACATTCTTGTCGCAAAATAATTTTAATTCTTTGTAACTAAGTGTACTTCGAAATGATATCTTCTTTATCCATCCTTAGCAACGAAAGAGAATACAAATAATGAAATGTCATGTCCAACTATATCGGTCATCACATGACTTTCGTCACTTTTACTATCATCGTAATATGGTGATGTCTTTTTATAAAGGAATGCACGGGGGTGTCATATATATATCTGCAATTTGTATTAAATTTCTGATATTTTTTTTGAAATATTGAACTTTAAGATTTTATCAACTGAAATACTGAATTCGAGAAAACACTTCCAAATTTATTTTAAAATGACCAATTTTTGGAACATAATTTCGAGACAAAATGGCGATACCGGATGTGGTTTTGGCGGTAAAATTTAAAATATATAAATATACGGGGTTTGTTATATAATACTTTTGCATCATTAACTAGAGCCGGACTTGTCATAATAATGTTCTTTTGGTTATTTTGTATATAACATACAATACAAATATCATCCGGTATCAGCAGGGGTATGAAAGCCAGGTGTTAACAGGTAGATAGATACCTTTGAGGCCAGTACAAGTGTAATAAAGGTTATTGCAGTATCATTCATCTAAAGGAAACAAGTCGGATCAGAAACTGAGACAAAACATTTTTTAATCTAAAGAAGACACCATATTGTGCATAGATAGATGTATGTGTATCGTATAAATTAATCATTTCACTATTATTTTTTCAACTCTGATTTGAGATTATATTGAGCAGACGAAATTCAATGTATAATTAATAGTTATATGAAGTATATGCACTTTGTCCATATATGCCATTTGATCGGATAAATTGCACTATATATGCAAGTTAGAAATCGCCAATAAAGATATGAAAATAAATATGAATATAATTTACAAATGTGGAAAGAATCATACTCAAAATTAAAAAAAAAACAAAAATTAAATAACAAATGAATTTCTCCTCTTCTAAGTAGGTTTTTTTAAATATTCTTTCTTGACAAAACAATTATTTTCTTAAAATTATTCATAGGAATAATTTTGAAATGCAAAATTTCTACAATACTTTGAAATTGTTTTGACAGGAACATCCTTGCAATCCAAATTTTTGTTTGCATTTACAGTAATTACATGCTCACAAAACCAAAGAAAAGCCATAAAATTGTTAATTCAATGTTTTCTTTTACATACTAAGGACATAGAAATGCCAGTATCGCCCTGTACTATTTTGTGATCTCCCTGAAATTATCTGCGACCAGTCAAAGTAAATTCGGGAACCAGTTATCTAATGTAAACAGAGTTATCTAACCTAATTATGACCGATATAGTTCCATCACTAAAAATGCAAACCAATTGCCAGTTTTCCTACCGCAGGTCGGGGGTTTTTACCCGGGTACTCCGGCTTCCTCCCCCAATAAAAACTGGACGCCATGATAAGCTGAAAAATTGCTGAAAGTGGCGTTAAAACACCATCAAACAAACAAACAAACCAATTGCTTGACAAAAAAATCAGAAAAACTCAATGGACAGAATTATGTAAATCTATAAGCCAGTTCGCAGTTTCATACTGCTCATGTGTACAAAAACCAGTGAGACAATCACTCCCAGGCACAGAACATAAATGGTTCCCAGATATAACCTCTGCCACACGTCATTTCCTATTTACTGCGAGACTACATTTGTCGCCTGCAAATGATGTTTGTAAACAAAAACCGATGTAGTCAATTTATACACTTTTGATATAGTATTACTTAAAATGTACCGCGTTTGTACAAGATATCTTTCATGGCGTCACCAATGGTGTGGCAGAGGTGATTGTAGTTGATGTTGGATACCCAGAATCCTTTGCGGGGAGATTGTGATAAACAAAGGCAAATACAGGAAGACGAGACGTGTTTAAGATACTTTAATACAATGATTCAGATATATTACTATCGATGTGAGTTCTCTTTAATTGAAGAGAAATCAAATATTTACTTCTTTAAATTGGATTGGTATCGTCATCGGGACTGTCGATTTCTGCTTCACCCCCAATCCCCAACCCACCCGGTGTATAGAGCTAGAATTCAATAAACTGATAAGAGTCACATGGACTCTTGGTTATTTGACCAGATCTGATTTTGATATGGATTATATAAATTACAATTACCTAGAAGAGGCACTTTTAAGAGTGAAATATGTTTTCTCCAAAGAATAATCCAAAAAGGAGCCAAAAGTTATTTTTGCATTTAGAAATAGATTGCCGACTTTAGAAATTTTCAAATATTATAGTTGAATTATCTTGCACAACTTTTTGACACTCAAATAAAGCCAATTTTACTCCTATAATTGTGAAGTATGGTTTATGGCGATATCTATCAAACATGATAGCAAGTGGACAGGGCAGAACAAAAATTTATTCAGTCAGTGAATTTTTGTTATCCATACTATATACTCTAAAACAATTTTAGGTCTTAACAAAACATCTATTAATGTAACTATGCTGCTAAATTAGCAGATTTAGTATGGACCTAATTAGTTTAATACTTACATATATGAAACATTCAGTCAAAAAAGATGTTCACACAATTGTTTTATCTTGCCATATTTATTGTAAAAATATCTAATATAGATGCAAAAATCTAAATTATATTCTCATAAGTAAATTAAAATAAGATTTTAATCTTGAACAATATCTTTTTACTGAAGAAAGTTTTACAAACAAACATCTTTTAGCTTAATTTAGATTGAGTAATCATAACCACAAAAAAGTGAAAAAACATTTCATTTTAACGTATTAAATAAATAATAATAATTAATTTGTAATTGAAAAGGGATCTATTAAATATATTATATCCTAAAATGCTCAATTTTAATAATAAAGAGATGAACACTTCATTATATATTTTATACCGCATGTTTGCGACTTAATAAATCAGTCACGTGAACTGCTAAAATTTGGTCCACATGGTAATGTTATTATCTCTAATACCTATAATACATGTATGTGGTATTTTGTTCTTTCAAATTTCTTCTTTTTGTTAAATTCTTATCTAACATTTGAAACTAACACTGCCTCAACCTTAACTTAAATTGAAACTTCACAGAAAATACTATATCCAGAAGATATCATCAGCAATTTATAAGATAAGAAGAAAAAAAATATTTCGACTTTAATGAAAAACAAGTGCGAATAGTATTGGTAATGAAATATCAGGATCCATACTGGGGAATTATATGTCAGCTCAATACCTGCATCCATTTAGAAAATAAAGTCAGAGAAACTTACTGTTATTTTTAAGGAATTTATATAACCTTAAAATTTGGCAAAAATCTTGAACCAAAACCAAAATTTCACTCAATAGCTGCGAGCCTTTAGAAAAAAGTCTAGAGAAATGTGTGTGATTGACTGACAGATGATGTACATGTTCAACCCTGCCACATGTTGTATTTAATTGCGCCAAGCTAGTAGATTTAGCTCATATCTGCCCTTCGTTTTGTAATTTGTTGTTTGTGTGTGAGGCGGGGCTTGGGGTGGGGGGTTATTTAGGTGTGTGTATTAATTCAGTAGTTTTCAAATCGAATATTCAGGTTTGTGTTTTATTGATCTCTTTTTCGTATATATTACAACTTTAAAAATAAATAACACGGAATACTTATTAAGCAACGTGCTCTGGGATGTTAGAAACGAAATTCACTCTAAAGATAGCTAGAACTTAGAATGGCAAAGGTTCCCGGCCTGTTAAAGGTGGGGGTCAGTGGCACCGCCTTGAAGATGTAAATATGTTTTGGTATAATTAAAAATATTTTTAAGACAAATTTTATTGACTATAGTAGGCAAATTGGTGGTCTCATCCTAAATATGCAAAAGAGACAACAATAAATTTGTTACTTGTGAAAATAAATTAGACAAATATAACTGTAACATGCATTTATCGTCATACACAATTTTATTTGATAAATCATAAACAAATCATGACTGCTTACTAATAAAGATGTTCTACTTTCCATATTTTTGTTTATTTCCACATTAATGCTATTGCAATTTGAAATATTGTAGCAGAATTTGTTATGAATTAGTGAAAAATCAGTTATATTCTAATGTGTATGCAATATTCCCACCGCTTTACACGTGTTGAAAGAATATTGTGGTTCTCATCTGTAGATTGGTTTAAAAGAATTACGTCATATAAAAAATGACGTCATAAACAAAACAACCTCCATTTACCGTATCAGCATAAAATTGGGTTTAGGAAAATTTGACTACATTTTAAATAGCGAAATAGATTCTTTCATTAACACTAATAATTATTGGATTTTTCCAGTCTCGATAATTTACTATGGAATGTGAAATCCTCCCCAATGATCAGACTTAAAAATTAATAATGCAACTATCTCGATTAGAGAAATTCGATAATCCACTAATACAATTTAAAATCCTATATCTACATATTTTAATTATGCTGTTTAAAAGACCAGCAAAGTTTTAGATATCCATTTAACAGGTAAATTCTAATCAATAGATATAAACATTACACACGTTTCAAATATAATAATACTAATACAATTAAATAACAATATGGAAACACTGCTCTAACCATGTATCTAGTGCATGGGCCAGACACAGATTTGATTTCACCTGTACAACTGGTGAAATACAAATTTATATAGAATCACTAACCCTTCATAAATATTATAGTAGGATTTATTTCAATAATAATAAATAATATAACATTCTGTAATTCACATACCAATAAAGTGATTCACCAATAATTCAAGTGCACATTTATACCTTTAAAAAGTAAAACGTTTATTACTCATAAACTCTAGCCTGTTTCAATCCAAAAATCACGCTTACAGATTCATACAACAAGAACACTAAACGGCAGATTAAAGATTTAGAAATATTAATAACTTTTTCATTGTTTCGACAAAACTTCAAGACATCGAAGATTACTTGCCGTGGGCATACGTGAATTATAACAATAAAAAACTAACCAAACTTTGATTTACAGTGCAATTGAACACTATGTACGCGAGGTTTTATATTTAAATAAGTGCAGCTGGTGTTAACTGTGCCCTTAATAAATCGACTGTCTGCATGAACAAGTTGAGGTGGTAGCATATTCCATTGTGTGATTGTGTGGAAATAATAACCATTTGCATGTATCTTTGGAAGTTTGTATGTGTTGGTATGTTTGTGTAGGGCGTTTTCTTAGTCTGTTATCGGTAGGCACTAATATATTTGTTCATATTACAATTTTTGTAAAATATTCTTAGACGAGTTTTGAGACCGTATATCTGTAGAACAACCAAAATTGAGAACCGCATATATGACTGAATTTACCGATAGGAATACAAACAATTCACCCGACTATATAAACCACTCAAGTAGCAAATAGGAAAACAGTTTTGAACAGAGTTAACATACAAAAGATGGTCATGTCACATTTACGTAGATATAGAACCCTAGTCAAGAAATAAATTTAACTATTTAATATCAATTGGTCTGCAATTTAAAATCAATATTAAAATAAACCATCTACCACTAAGCCTGTGTCCGGGTAGTTAATGTAATAGTCGTCTACAAGTACAGCAATCCGGATTCAGGCAAAACCCTACGACATAAATACACGCAACAACAATAACCTGACCCTCCAAGAAAACTCAAGTGCTTCGAACAAGTAAGCAGTACATTACGTCGAGGGACTTAGTCAGGTGCGCGAAACTGTCCCATCCAGGAGACGAAAAACCTAACTATTCTGGAAAACAAATCTTCATCGCATTGAGATATTTTCGATAGCGATCAACTAAGTCTTGGTTTTCGGCCATGACAGTATGGTACTCAAGTATTAGACATAACAATTTGACGTAGTTCGAACTAAACATGTGCGTACCGTGTTCAAATTTAAAATGAAATTTGCAAAAACATATCAGTCTAAATTGATTAACAAACCTTTCGTTGAGTAGTTCTGGTGAACAAATATGGACTTGCTGTGACAACTGGGAGAACAGAAATGGAACGTGTGTTGGTAAGTGAACGCCTAATTT
Organism: Limnoperna fortunei; assembly: GCA_944474755.1. NCBI lineage: Eukaryota > Metazoa > Mollusca > Bivalvia > Mytilida > Modiolidae > Limnoperna > Limnoperna fortunei. Next base: position 21,613,757 of record OX104115.1, on the reverse strand, counting down.
TTGTAAATGAAAAGCTTCATGCGTGTAGTGCCATATTAACTTTTTCTGTAAAAAAGAAAATTATTATGTTTTATAAAGATATGCTACCATTAGGACACACCATTTGAGGTTAGGTGCACACTGCTTTACGGTTAGAACGACCAAAGGATAATTGAATTAGAACCACAATTTTAAAATTAAATTCGTTTTTTTATAAAGTAATGAAGGTACGAATCTTGTAAAAAAAAGTTTGCGTTCCTCTTCCATAAACCAGCATTTAAATTTCGAAGTATCGACATCTTTTAACACGTTTTGTGCATTTATTAGTAATCAATAAACATAGTAAGTCATTACACTTTATGAAATGAATGATTTGTCTACATATGTCCTTTAATTAACAACGGGTCTCAAATTTGGTAATATAATTGGATATATAAATGGCAAATAATAAATATCAAATCACTGCATGAAAACTAACTGAAGGCACAACTCATGATCGCGGTACTTTTGGCTTGTCATGTCACCTCATAGAAAGTGCAGACAAACAAGTATCATAAAATAGAGTTCTTAAAAGAAACGTGCTGCCGATTATTTTCAGGGTTTAATTTATGAAGACATTTGTGCAGCATTAAGCATGTCGCCCCATAGGACAATCTTGAGCGGGATTAATTTAACAATTTGATGCCGAGCGATGACATTGGCGAGTTACTTTAGGACGCTTATTAATGTCTAGCAAATCAAAATGCGTGACTATAGTGAAACTTCAAACTCATCTGAATTATCGTAAACTGCAAAATGATCTGAATTATCGTAAACTGCAAAATGTCAATCAGCATATGTCAAAGTACTGTGTAAACAACAGCACAGCTTTGCACCAAGTAACGTCTTCCTGAGCTGTTCGTACCGCCTACACTAATGTACTTAATCACCACTACGATTGAAAAACTTTATTTGTTTTACTTCTTCAGATTGCAAAATTGGTATTATATGACTTTTTAAACTTAACAGTCAGTTATTATAACTTAGAATTAAATTACATGTTAAAGAATGCCCTTTGGGTTACAAGTCACTTCTTGGTGAAATCTGCAAAAGATGTGAAAATGGAAACTATGGACGAAAGTGTGGAGAACATTGTACCTGTGCAGCATATGAAAGGTTGGGGTTTGCTTATTGTTATCGATTTTTTTTATAAAGACCATGCTGAGAAGAGAAGGCTTCTATCGCATTGCTATGCAGTTGTTCTCTTCTTCGTGGAGCTTGTTTTGTACTGAAGGATTTACAATACATAACCAGAGTCGATTTGGTAAAATTGTGTATTTTATGAAATCACGTAAAATGAATTTTTTAGACTGCTTGAGGACGTCGTTTAATATTTTTGGATATTTCTATTGCATTTTATGTGGCAGTAACAATGAAAATCCATGCCTCGAATGATCTAGATGCTTAAAGGGGAGCTATTATGCTATTTTTTTCTAATCGTGTTAAATGTATTTCCTGAAAGATTTAGAAAGATTACATCTTTACATTTGAATTTTATCAAACAACATCCATTGTACACGCTTTTTTATACTTACCTAAATTATGTATACTTTTCTATTTCAGATGTGATAACATTTTGGGGTGCATTAATATAACCACGTCAGCCATTATTTTCCAGTCCTCTTCCTGTAATTGATTAGAATTCAACAATAAAAAATAAATAAACAAACAAAAAGGAAAGCCAAAACAAAAAATATACCCTTCTCCTATTTGGAAAATAAATTTGACTTTAATAGTCTAAACATTCGTTTTTTATGTGACACCATCTGTTTCACATGTGTTTGCTTTACATATGGGTCACATATGCAGTAAATACATATATGGTACAGTCACTTTCATTTAAACAAAATCGTTCACTTGCTCAACCCCCCACCCTACCCCAATGTCGCTGCATGAAAGATGTAACGTTAAGTACCTCGTTCAGGTCATAATATATGTTTCAGTGGTGGATCCAGAATAGGGCGCAGGGGACGTTAGTCCACACCACCTTTTTAAAAGCAGAGAGAGTGGGCGAAAGAAAGATAGTGAGAAACGAAAGAGCGAGCGAGAGTGTGTTAAAAAGAAGCAGAGAATAAATGTAATATATAATTATTGTAATTATTTCTCGTGTCCAAACAATAGTTTTAAGCTGAGCTTTTGTTTTTTAAATAAACAATTAATTACAATGTAACTACATATAATTGAAATTATATTTTTTCCCATCAGGATCATTTCGAGATTTCATTTCGGACGTGGCTTCTCTTAAAATGATATACATTTTGGAAATATTGAAGTTTTTGGTTAGTACTAACACACGCCAGAACGTCGTAAAAAGGGTGTAATCGGGTTAACTTCCATGGGAGTTTCTAAATATACATGTAGCTGGAGTATTCCAGTGATCTTTCCGACGATCGTTACATAAACTGTCATAACTTTTCTCAGTCAAGATGTACAACGTACAATGCTGAAGATAATTTTAGAACAAGAAAATCGCATTTCCAAAAGATGACCACAATATGAAATGAATAGATTTACCTTAGATCTTCAATGTTTCGAAAATAAAAAAATCAAGCGGGCAGCAAGTAAAACATTTTATTGGAATTCTTTACGGCACGAGTACGTATAGATGAGTGCGTTTGTTTCACAGTGGTATCTGCATATGTGATTCATAAGTATGTCTCTATTGTTTCACATTTTAATGTCATTTGATTATAACATGGCACAACTACATAAGTACATTTGCTTATACACAATACAAGTTTTATTTGTAAGAAATGTGAAGTTGTTTAAAAATGCCGTACAAACAATACTGCACGGAAAAATGCTAATACCGGTATACTATGTAATTTTCAGATCTCACATGTTTATGCACATATTGAAACAACCTTTTTTTCAGACAACTCCGAACAGCTATCTTCAACGACCTACACACCATTATCAGTGCAATCTAACCACGGAAAAATGTTTTCAGAGATGTCGACGGTTTGTAGTAGAACTTTATAATACTAGAATGTATTATAGTTATAAAGGAATGTATAATATAATGCTGGTATTCATATTCAGAATAACAGATTTATAAAGCATCCTATACAAAGACTAGAGGTATTATAGAATGTTTCACTATTCTGCCGACTACTGTCATTTATTATACTGTAAAAACAATACCTATGTGAACACACGTTTCTTAATATACACTAATCTGAAGAATTATACGGATCTAATAATTGATATTTTTATTTCATTACCGTGTTTTTGAAACTGAAATTGTAGTTATCCTGTCAGTAAAGTTGAGACCTGTTCATATTTAGTGTTACGTAATTCGTGTTTGTAAGATTTTAACAATCTGCTTTCGCGTGGTACTTATTTTGTGCACTTGTATTTTAAACATTGAAACATGTATGGTTTTTATTTCAGTATTTCTAAAACGGGAGATTATTATTTATTCAATTTGCACTGGTTTGATTACAATTTTTATTCTTCTTGGAGCCGTGCTGATAAAGCGCTACAGAAAAACTCTAAGTGCCTCGAGTTCAGGCGGATTTCCAAACAGAGTCCCCAGTACTATACCAGTCGAAATGGAAACTGTTACATCGGAAGAAAGAATGGAAGGAATATATGAAACCATAGATGAGTCCAATTTAGCTTATTTACCTATTCATTCTGACAAGTCTGATGCTGACCAATCAAGCACATCTTCAGATAGCGTTAGCGTTGTCCCTGTCGTAGGCGATGGTTACATTAATCCATATCAAACAATAGTTCCAGATTCAAACACACACGAATATACTTCTACCCTTTACATGGCGAGCGATTCAGGGTCTTCTAGTTCTGTTGATACTGAAAACGGTTCTGGTTATCTAAATCCGTACCAAGAAATTGTGAATGACCATAATGTACATGAATACAGTTTAACAGTTCATACAAATACATTGATGCATCAAACAATGCATGATTGTAATTCGGATCCAAGACAAATTGTGCTTCCTAGTGCAGATTCAACTATATACATTTCAATGACTGATTTAAAGATTGAAACTGAAACACTCAACCACAGTTTGACGGACAAAGAAGCGGAGACTGATTTAAAGATTGAAATTGAAACACCTACATACAGTCTGACGGATATGGAAGCAAATAAAGAGGCTGATCTCTATAATCAAACTAAAACACATACCACTGACCTTAAATCGAGTTCTAATATAGACATGAGTACTAGTGATACGACTGGGAATAATTCCATAAATATCAGATCTGGTAGTGATAGCTTGAGTGAAAACATTCCATATATTCAACTTGGTGACCTACTCAATATAAATATTGTTTAAAATATTGAACATTATAAGGCACTGATAAATTGTAAATATAAAAATATATAGCGGACGGATCTGGTCTAGAGGTTACACCTCTGTCTTTACATGCTAGGCGCAGTAGCCATAGATGTTATAAACAGACACGAGTTCGATTCCTGAGGTGGGACGGCTCAAAAATCAAATCTGTGTGTACAGATGATTTTCATCATTTTCAGAGTGGAAATTACAACGACATTGTTTGATTAATTCATTAGACACTTATAAATATCATTTATCTTAACTATGTATCTTTAGTGCATTTCTTAAGATCCAATCAGATGTTGGGCATATATAAATAGACAATTATAAATAGAAATTCAAAACGGAACTATATGCACGCATCATTATAATTGCTTACAGATCCATTCTGATTGTATGAAAATCGTTGTAATTAAAGCTCAGGTCGCACAAAAACATTGTGTATGTAAATGACATGTTCAACCAAAAGTAACACTAGGCCAGTGAAACTCCGTTTTGTAGCGGACGGATCTGGTCTAGAGGTTACACCTCTGTCTTTACATGCTAGGCGCAGTTGCCATAGATGTTAAAAACTGACACGAGTTTGATTCTCGAGGTGGGACGGCTGAAAAATCAAATCTGTGTGTACAGATGATTTTCAGAGTGAAAATTACAACGACATCGTTTGGTTAATTCATTAGACACTATGCAACGATACAAATACAGAGATGTTTCTACTATAAAATAATTAAATTAATAAATATGACAAAAATTTCGACCAACTGATGGCCTTCTTCAGTGTCAATATCAATCTATAATAAACATTGATACATCAGCATCCGGTGGTGAAGTGATCGGGTCTGATTTTATTGATCTTCAACTTTCTCGGATCGCATCTATTAGTCATTACATAAGGGTGTACTGTACAGCTGTATAAACCATTTAATCTTTAACTTCTTGATATTCATGAATTTATTATTTATATTTTGAATTATATTTATTGTTTTTTTTTTGTTTATTCCATTGGGGTGTACAGAGCAGAGCTCTTTAATCCAGAATCTCTCTCGGGCCTCCCGTTCAGAGTCTCGCCACTTGCAGTTCAGCTCGATAATTAGGATGTTTATGTGATCAAATCCTTTGGAGTGTGGTCAGGCAGTCTGAAGTGTTGGCTTACGGGCAGAAAATGTTTCCTAGTTAGGTCACTTCTGTGACCATTCAGTCGTTTGTGGAATGGCTGTTTGGACTCGCCGACATATTGTAAGCCACAGATGTGGCACTCAAGAATGTAAATGACATTCGAGCTTTTGCAGTTAACAGTAGTGAATATTTTGTACTGTTTACCTGTGACTTTGCTGTTAAATGTATATACAAGAATTCCATATGTTTGCAACATTTGCAGCGTTTGTCACCACAAGACCGACTTCTGCCAGCGGCAGTGCTGGGCTTTGCAATCTCTGCTCGTACCAATAAGTTGCGGAGACTGTTGGTTGTACTTACTTACCACCCTTGTTTGAAAAACACAAATTAGCACCATTCGTGAACATTGGAAATCTATAGAAAAAAATTCCCAGGTTGTCAAGAATCTTTCCAGAGCCCCCTATTATGGTTGCGTTTAAACAACCCAACAGTCTCCGCAAATTATTGGTACGAGCAGAGATTGCAAACTTACCAAGGTGACAAATTCATTACGCCAGGCGTTTCGTCTACTTAAGACTCATCAGTGGCGTTTAACTCTAAATGCTTAAAGTATTTTTTCATTTGGCGATGGAATAGTACAAGTCCACTGGGATCGTGTAAATACACAATACACGATGGAATAGTATAAGTCCACTGGGATCATGTAAATACACAATACACGATGGAATAGTATAAGTTCACTGGGATCGTGTTAATACATAATACACGATCCCAGTTGTCACCTTGGTAATTTTGATTACATCTTGTTGGAATATTTGAGCAAATCCAAGTAACAGCAGAATCTAATTCTAACAGTGTTGGGCTTAATTTGTAGAGTGACTTATATATCAAAAAATTTGATATTAACCCTGTATATCTGATGTTTCAGAAATCCGCTGGATAGATATATAATGGTTGTCACAATACTAAGACGTTTGTATACAATTAACACTGTGACTGTATGACAAGTAACTTTGTCAACCTATATAATATATACAAAAATGCTGAATTAGATTACTGTCAAATTAATACGTATTTGTTACGAAAATTCCATCGTCACACGCTAGTACACATGAACTATGTCCATGTCTACGATTCAACCCGGTTGAATGAAGCTATAGTTATAGCGGATTTGGCCGAGGGGTCTAGACCGCTGGACAAAGTGCAGGCGATTTGGTGGCACTGTGTCACAACGGTGTGAGTTCGAATCCCGCTGAGGGTAAACTAAAATTTGACAGTGTTAAAAATCTAATTCTAACAGTGTTGGTCTTAGTATGTAGACGTATATATAAAAAAAATTTGATATTAACCCTGTATATCTGATGTTTCAGAAATCCGCTGGATAGATATATTATATGGTTGTCACAATACTTAGACGTTTGTATATAACTAACTTACTGTGACTGTATGACAAGTCACGGGGGCGGGGGGGGGGGGATTGGTATATTTAGGGTAATACGAATGTGCGGCCTGAATAGGTCACTTTTTTAGCTCTCCAAAATATATGAATAGGTAGCTTTTTTCATTGAAAAATATATCAGTGTGTGGTTATAAATTATCTAAATATATCCATGCCTCAATTCTCATCTTAAGCATGTTAAGCCTATGAAAACCACAGTGATTTTACAAACAAAGGTTCCATTAACATCAATTTATCATTTTGGTTTGTTTGTTTGAATGGTGTTAACGCCACTTTCAGCAATTTTTCAGCTATTTCATGGCGTCCAGTTTTTATTGGGAGAGGAAGCCGGAGTACCCGGAGAGAACCCCCGACCTGCGGTAGGAAAACTGGCAATCCTTGTCAATTAAGATTGAAGTCGAGTACACCCTGCCTGCAGTGAGAATCGAACCCGCAATCTCAGTGTTGACAGACCACGTGATCAATAGTAGACGAACTACCTAGACCACTCGGCCACCGAGGCCCCTATCATTTTGGTAGTGAATGTACTATTTTGTCAATGGGGATGTGCAGTAATAAAATATATGAATAGGTCTGATTTAATCATTCAATATATGATTAGATCATGTTTTATAATGTCCGAAAATATATGAATAGGGTGGGGTTTCAATAGCCCGTCCGCAAACCTGTACCTAAGAGTATCCGTTTTCCCCCCCCCCCCCCCGTGTGACAAGTAACTTTGTCATCCTATATTATATATACAAAAATGCTGAATTCGATTAATGTCAAATTAATACGTATTGGTTACGAACGTCTAAGTGTATATATATATACACGCTAGTATACTATATAGTATATAGTATAGTATAGTGTACTATGTCTATGTCTACGATTCACCCCGGTTAATGAAGCCAAGGGGTCTAGACCGCTGGACATAGTGAAGGCGATTTGGTGCCACAGTGTCATAACGGTGCGAGTTCGAATCGTAAACTAAAAATTTGACAGTGTTAAAAATGTAATTCTAACAGTGTTGGGCTTAATTTGTAGATGTACGGCTTAAAAATCAAATCTGTGTGTACAGATGATTTTCAGAGTGGAAATTACAACGACATTGTTTGGTTATTTCATTAGACACATATATATATATATACCATGAATGTGTCGAACTCTCTATCCTCACAAGTGAGGGTTTCTGTGTCCACATGCGTCCCTGACTTGTGAGGATGATAGCTCCCACGTCCACATTTTATTATAAAAATGTCTAACATTGTGCATAACTGAGATGAGATTCCCAGGTAATAACATAATTAGTAAAAAAAAAATTGTACGTGTTATACACAAATTACTTTAATTGCATAGTATGTGTGATGTCAACATAAAATTCGATGTGGTTCATGACAGGTTGCGGCTTCTTATCTCATCAAGCCAGTTAATTAGAAATTGGCATGTTACAAAATAAGCATGAAAAATAAGTTGTTTTAAGTAAACTTGGCGACATAGGAGCCCCCCCCCCCCCCCCACCCACGCAGAAACATACACACACATAATGTTATAGGGAAAACCGTCGACATACAATCACATTTCAACGGACAGTGATTCAAGGCATATTAACGTTAGGACTCTCTCTGCTCAATGTTTGATGATTTATAAAGGGAAAGTTAATTATGCCCCCGCGACGACATGTCGGGGGGGGGGGGGGGCATTAAGTTTTACTCATGTCCGTCCGCGTCTGTCCGTACGTCCGTACGAATTTCCGACAAACTTTTCTCAGAAACCGTACATGAGAACAATTTTATATTTGGCAGGGTGGTTTAGTATCACAAGTTGTACGTCCTAAGCAACTTTCAGACCTGTCGGACAACTACTTCCTGTTTGGGACTTCATTTTTAATAAATATGTCCGTCCGTATGTACGAATTTCCGTCAAGCTTTTCTCAGAAACCATACATGAAAACAAATTGATATTTGGCAGGGTGGTTCAGTATCACAAGTTGTACGTCCTAAGCGACTTTCAGACCTGTCGGACAACTACTTCCTGTTTGGGACTTCATTTGTAATAAATATGTCCGTCCGTATGTACGAATTAGCTTTTCTCAGAAACCATACATGAAAACAATTTGATATTTGGCAGGGTGGTTCAGTATCACAAGTTGTACGTCCTAAGCAACTTTCAGACCTGTCAGACAACTAGCTACTTCCTGTTTGGGACTTTATTTAGCGGGGGCATTTGTGTCCCATGGACACATTCTTCGATTTTTGTATATTTCTTTAATACTTCTTGACCAACCTTTATAATTTAGAATTGTAATGAAGCGATATGTATGCATTTTAAATTAAGGCGACAACAGCATCATTTTTTAAACATCACCGAAACAGAACCAAAATATACATTGAACATGACCTTGGTAAATTACAGCCACCACTGGACTTTATATAAAATATGGCCAGTATGAAAATACACAATCATTAATCATAATAATTTATCGAACTCAAATCTGAAATCGTATATTATATATCACAAATTTTATTTCACTTTTAAAATACTTCACTAATTTTACAGTCACAAACACACTATTGTTAACTGTGGTTTTAAATGTATTTATGCACAAAAGGCACAGTTTATTGCGTAGTATTTAAGGAGATATAATCAATATTTAACTGGGTCGAGGTTTCAAAAACTTCCCGTTTCTAAATTTAATATAAATTCCTGGGAACGAAAAATTAATGCAAACCAGTATTATCATTGTACCTTTAACAAATGCATTCAAATAGTTAAATTACGTGTGGAATATTTCACAAATTGTTTTTAAACGAACACTATTTTGGGACTTTGATCTGATCTGCGTTACTGTTTAACATTTTAAATTCTAAACAGTCCGTCAAACTCATTGTATTAACATAATATTGAATATATCTCTAATTTGCTTCAAGAGAAATGTAATATCTTTGTATTATACTGATTGATATATATAAGTTGGCTAACAATGCTATTGTTTGCTAACAATGTTATTGGAGCCCCCCCCCCCCCCCTCCTTTTTAAAAACAAAAAAAAATTATATTAAACTTTTCATCAGTCAGCTTTTAAAACCATAGTTATTTCAACTTTTGTTATATACTAGTACAAGGATGTTTGTTTTGTTTTTGTTTTCATTTGTAGTTATATTTGTTTGCCTTTGTTTGTTTTGTGTTTTTTTATAGAAAAGTGGGAGGGTTAAACAACACTTTCTGCTATATCATAATATATAAAAAATTCCACTTAACCTCAGTATTGACAGGCTCAAGATCAATATAGTCAGTAACGAACCACCTTCACCATTATGGCACTGATGCCCCTATATACATGCATAGACCAGCAAGAGGTTCCAATTGGTTATAGCCGAAAAAATCAAAGATTATATGACAGGTGCAAGTTTGGTTCAGAGATTGAACATGTAACTAGTAAATGTAACTAGTAAAGGTGTGTGTGATGGATTAAATATTAAATAGTTCACCCTTACAGTAGTTATTTATTGCAGTTTGAATCTTTACCATTATGTGATTGGGTCATCAAAAATGGGTCATCACTGAACTTTACATTGAAAAAGATCACAAAATCAAAAGTCAAGGTCACATTTTTATTTTTTGACAATGTGTTGTGTGCAGATCTACCCCTTAACCATAAGTGATACTAATCTGAACCTGTAATCAAAATCTTCTCAAAGTCTTCATTAGTCATGTACATGTATTTTTGTGTCATGTCATTATTGACCCTTTGTAATAGTTATCTCCCTTCACAGTAGAGCACATCTACACATAAAAACAACTAATCTTACCAAATATCAAGTCAATCTGTTTAGTGGTTTCAGAAGAGATGTGTCCACAGTGTGGTAAATAGACGGATGGTTGGACAGACAAATACCACATCCCTCAGACCTTCGCAGAAGGGAAAACAAAATTAGAATGGTATAGTTACATTTTTTTTAATTTACTTCTGGAAATAAAAAATGTTGTTTTGCAACAATACAATATGAAAAATGAATCTTTTAGTATAAGTGATAAACAAAAATGCATTGCATTATTTTTCTTATCACACCACTTTGTAATTGCATATTATAATGAGGAATGAATAAATAACATGCATGGCATATCTACACTAAACATGTTACAAAACAGATCTCAAGTTAAGTAGAAAAAAATTTGATTGTCATGTGATGTCAATAAAAATATTTTAATCTGAAATAAAGAAATGATGAATTATTTGTTTCTTTAATGGTGCTTTTAAGACAGCTTTCGTCAATTTTTTAGCTATATCATGGCAGTTTTAATTGGGGAAGGAATCGAAGTACTAAGAGAATATCTTGACCTTCAGTGGGAAAACTGGCAATCCTTATCCAATAAAGATTTCATTCAAGCACACCTTTCCCACAGTGAAACTCAGGCCACATTTGCCAAGAGGACTGAAATGTGAAAAGATGTAATGACAACAAATGCAGTGTTAATTCGCCCTCACTTTAATTGGTTTAGATTTTTACCCTAAGCTGCAGTGATCCAATATAAAACTACTGGTAATTTTTTTAAAATTTTTTTCTCAGTTAAATAAAATGAATGAAAATTACAATAATTAATTAAAGGAAAATATAATGGTTAATTATTAACAGGAATAAAATATTTCAAATATGAGATGAAAGGATAAAATATGTGATCCAGAAATAAAGTTTATACTCTATTTCAAAGATAAAACAAAAATCATAGCAATGGATTAAAAATTTACTATAAATATATAACAAAAGAAAACATCATATAAAGACAGCATAAATAAGGTGCATACAGTGTAATGTAAATAATATATAGAAATTCTGAGTATAATAAAATGTGTATTATTAATGTTATCACTAGTGAATATCGTATGTTATTCGAGATCTTCACAGGTGAAACAACTAAATTAAACAATGAATAGATGCCACTTTGAAACTGCATTAATATCCCATTTCACAAGGAATACGGTGTCATATCCCAGTCTTGATTAACAATTCATATTGAAGGAATTCACTGGATACATTACTTGAACAGAATAGCTTCCATCACATTGTTAGCAATTCTCTTGGCAAATGAAAATTTTTTTATATGCACTAATGTGGAACATAGTCCCTAAGTAATAAATAATTATAATATTAAACTAGATATCAGTGAGATGGTATCGATCTCTGTTTGCCTCCCCGCCCTTGAGGTCAGGGTCAAAGATTACTAACCATGGTAAGCTACACATTGCCTTGAAATTATCTACCCAAATACCAAATATCAAAAGCCTATCTCAAATGATAAGAAAGTTATAGCCCGGATTAGTTCTGGACGCACGGACATACAGCCTGATCACTTTTGGGCGTCCACCACTAAGTAGCGAGGTCCTAATGAGAAAAAGAAACAAATATGTTGTACTACTTAAGGCTACCTTGGTTCATATTACTGATGTTATTAGATTTTTTTAACATGATCAAAGGTTCCATGCAAGATAGCTGACAAATTAACATGATATAAGGGAGATAACTCAACAAAAATTTGAAAAATTTTTCAATAATTTATTAAGAATAATCCAGACTACCAAACTTTAATGATTTGAGAAGTAGTCATCTAATCATGTCTTATTTTCAGTTCTCTCAACAGTATGTTTTGTATAAGTACATTTGTTGCTAGGAAACACAATCACAACAGCATCATCTGGTAGAAAGGTGGCCTTAGTTTTAGCTAGCGTTTTTTAACAAATGTTCATGTTAATGAAATAATTCATGGCTGCTCTAATTTTATGAATTATTTAAATATGGGTAGGCATTATATTCATGAATATTTTCCTATGAGGGTTAGCGAGTGGTAAAATATTAATATAAACATCTAAATATATTTAAATAAGCTATAGAATTGGGACAGCCATCAATTATTTTGATTCTGATATGTAAATAAAGAAATTTTACATTTTGCACCTACATGTGTAAAGGTTAATTGCGGCTGTTGTCACAAAATTATTATTTTTCTCGTGTAAAACTTGGTATAAAAAGGAAGAAATATAAATTACAAAGAAACTAAGACATTTATTAAAATTACCAATATAATTAAACAATTAGAACAAATAACTTCATTACATCAGTCTGTGACTGTATTAGTATATTTGTGTGACAAATGAAAACTGCTTACCACATTTAGTGGAGATTATTCTCCTGCTGTAGATACAAAATGGTGCAAATTTAAATCAACAATTATTTTCCACAGTTAATCATTGTTCTGAAATTTAGTTGTTTTTTTTTCATTTTGATGGAGTAAATTTGTTTGTGGTGGAGGCAGAAAAAGTCAAGAATACCATTGAATGTCATTGTAAACAATGCAAGGTTCAACACAATGTAGCAAAAATCAAGGAAGATTTATGACATGTTAACAATGAAGGCATCATATAGAATTAATGTGTTATAGTGGAAAAATTTGCTTTCTATCAGATTTTCATAATACAAAGGTATAATACGGAATAATAATAAAAGGCAAGAAAAAATATGAGGGTGTGATTTTTGAAATGGCTAGAACAGCCATATTTTATTGAATACTTAAATAGAGATTAGCTTCCAAAGCGTTTGAAGGATGCCACATTAAAATCTCAATTTTAAACTGTAAAAAAGCCACACATTTATTATTTAGAAAAGTCAGATGCTCTAATTTTTTACAATTTGAAAAAAAAATTAATTCTAAAAAGGCAAAATGCATAAACATCAACTAAACACTGCATCATAAGTTCTTGGCATATCTTGACCTTTAAAAATTTCTATTAAAATATATAAAACAAATTGTAGGACTAGTAGGTTACAATTTATATATCTGATTTACCTTTTTTTTTCAAATGATCCAAGTTCCACATTTCAAAATTGTTATAGTATAAGGGAGATAACTCAACAAAAATTTTAACAAACTAGTTGACTCTCTTACAATACAGTATCATGTAATAGATGCAATATAAATATTGCATATTAAATAAGTATATAAACAATAAATAACTCATATAACAATAAATATAAAAACTTACTGAGAATAAACTATAAGGACTTTTTTGTGTACATTTTTATGACATAACCACTACATGTAATTTTCATGAATTCCTGACAACTTGGACCATGAAAATTCAGACTGTAATACAAGAAGGACAACTTGGATTGTATTACTAATATATATGTTCCAAGATGTCCTATACAAAATTGTCTTATTTCTCTTTAACCAAGAAGAAGATTTTTGGTTAAAGCAGTAACAAGGCTATACTTGCAGTCTTCACAAAATGTGCTGGTCGACCAGAACTGTCGTGAGATTATTGTCAGACCAACAGTTCTAACTTAACCTGACCAAAAGACCGGTATATAATTTTGAGGTTGTTCTGGCGTTTAGTTATTTCCTTAGTGCCTGACTGAGTAATCAGAAACCTTCATCTGTATCTGGTTGCAAAAAAAGTTAAATCTCTTTATAGTTTCCATCAGGTAATGATTGGTGATATAAACAGGACTATTTCCCTTGAAACCGGTATTTATCTTGATCCCATAACATTTGGGACTACAACAATTGCTGAACAAATTTGTGCATTAGTTTTCTTGGCATCACAATGAATTTGATGCTATATCCTAGAAAACACAACCACAACAGTGCCATCTGGTATGTATGTGACTTGGGTTTCAGCTGGACCTAAAATATAAAGAAAAAAAATTACAAATGTGCATATTGCAAAACATAATTATACAAAGTAAATGCCACTTAAATTAATTTTAAAATTCAAATCCATACAATTGTATCTAACTTGGATAAATAAGGAAAGTAACACAAAATTGAAACCATAACTACACACATTATCTTAGTTTTTTGCACTTGTTTTCATTCTTGAGGTTTCTGAATACATTAATAATTGCTTTGTGTAATCTTTGATAAGAATTCTAATTCTCTAACTATGTCGATATTAATATTATTTATTCTATATCTGTACATTAGACAAAATATATGTGATTCCATGGTCCGAGACAATCTTCAATTATGATACACTGATACAATGTAGTTAATATGTAATATGGAAATTTTTTGGGAAGGGGGGGGGGGGGGGGGGTGAAGAGTGATATGCTTTTTTTTCATTTGTTTTAAATGAGACAGAACAAACAAAAATTCTTCTTTTTTCAAATATATTACAATCAATGGGAAGTAACTCATACTAAACTCACTACTGAGATATAGAGAAATAAATAAAGAACAAAATACACAATTTAACTTGTGTATTATTAAAGTGTGAAAATGATTCAATAACATAAATAATATGATTGTCTTTATAAAACCTGAATCAACTGTAATATACAAAAACTTTTGTGAAAGCATATATTTGATTGTAATCAATTCTCATTTTACAATTACCATTGGCCCTACAAAGATGGTCATCTTTCCCGTCTCCACAACTGTTTTATGTTATTGGATAATATTTCTGTCTAGTGTCACAACAATCTTCAGGTAATGATAAAGATCCTTGACTGGTCACATTGGACATGTCTTCATATTCTATTTTCTGTGATTGAAATATATTTCATACAAGCTTCCATGAGAAAATGCAAAAAAGTAAAGCCATATATATTCATTGCTATGTTTTTGCAACAGTAATTTTAACAATATTCTTGCTATGAGAAAGCAATTGTTGCAAAAAACGTATGTGATTCTCTCAATCCATTTCTTATTTCTATTCACAATTCTATTTCTATTTGTAAAATTTAAATACTGTTAATTGTGACATTTGGCAGTGTCTCTCAAAGGTTTTTATTTTGGTGTAATTTTGGGTCTCTGACTATATGATATGGGAATATGTGGAATAAATCCCAATATAAAGTACTTTGTACATATAATAATTGCATCTACAAGTAAAAGTAAACAGTGTTCCAGTGAATTGTGCTGATTAATCTGCAGCATAATTTACTGCTCTTGGATGTAAACTTGTCCTTTTTACTACCCATTAATTGCTTCATGATCATCTATCTGCATGTCTTAAATGTTAAGTATTCAAACAGTTTCAAGATCAAGAAAATTGATGCGTAAAATAAAAATTATGCATTTATATACTTATTTCCAGAACCCAAATACAGGTGTATACATACATATGTATTTTTGAAAGTAATTGTGTATTGTTTAAAGGGAAACTTCGCGAAAAAATGAAAATTTGATATGTTATTCTTCAACTAAAAAGAAATACATTTGCCTCTTAATGTTTTATTATATTTTCAGTGGTTAAGTTCCTGCATGGAATTTTTCGTGTAAAAAATGCACTTATGGAGGTCCGCCATCTTGTCACCATCTCGTCACTAGATGGCGATACTAGACATCCTAGTACCTTAAAAGTCGTCGAATGATAATAACGCGAAACGGTTATTAACAGAAGGTTGTACTATAAGACAAGGTTTTGAAAGATTACGTTTTGTATTCCTGATCTATATTCAAGCAAAAAACCCCACTTGATTATTTCCACAGCAGCAACAACGGTAAACGGAAAGAAAGTCACAGGAAAAAAGTCACAGTTTTGATAAGAAAAAAAGTCCATAAATATTAATTAAATTGAAAATTATTCGTATTATTATTTTCAACTTAATCAGATTAAGCAACTTATTGAACGAAAGTTTTGCGAGTTGACTATTTAAGAAATAGCGGTCATTAAATGAAATATTTTTAAATACTCTGGTTTTCGTGCATCAAAATTTCACTTCACCAGAGACATATAATTACATGTCTTTGACTTCACGTTTAGTACATTTATAATTATTATTATTGTTATTATTATAATTATTATTACTGGTAACATTTATTGTGCGTGTGCGTAACACAGTTTCCAAAATTTTACATGTTGTGTATATTTTAGTTAACGTGTAAGTTTTACGTTTCCTCTGACATTTAAAGGTATTCGAAATCTTGTATACATCCTGTGTTATGACACTTCGGTGTATTCAAATCATACCTGTCTTGGCAGGAGGGGGTGTGCCTTTCTAATTTCGAATTACATGATTAACCTTTAATCTGGTTAGCTTTTGAAAAAGTCCGAATATTCATACTTCAAAGTCGGCGTCAAATGATCTAGTAATTGCAATAAACATCCTGTTTGTTTACCTGCTAATTCTGTTAATTACCCTTCATAAACGAGTAATGATTTACCTGTAACATTTTCACGTCCAGGTACAACTGCCGTTTCAAGACGTGCAAAATTATCCACGGAATTTTATTTTATATATAAAAATAATCATATAAATGTATCTTTTATTACAATTATTATTTAGGTAAATTATATCTGAGTTAAATAAAAACAGGTTAAAATTTGTGTCTAAAAATACTTCTATTAAAACAAAGATCATTAAAACATTAAAACGTATTTGGTAATCTTATGTTGTCAGCCGGTCATTAGTCATCGCCACAGTTTATATGATCTTCAAAGAGCTAATGCAGAAAAACATATTTTTAAACTGGATTATTTATCATATTTACTGGATAATTACAATTATCACGTCACAAACGCAGTCACATGATAAAATACTGTCAATATGGCGGCCCCCATACACAAAATTTTACCACCTTTAATCCACTTTAGAAGCGTAACGGTAAAGAATACAATAAAACATCAAAAGGCAATAATATATCTTTTTATTTGAAGAGTAACATATCAAATTTTCATTTTTTCGCGAAGTTTCCCTTTAATGACAAAGGATTGTCAAAGAAAGACACACTTCCAACTGAAAATTCTAAACCACTCAGATAAAAATACCAAAAATACTCACTTCTCACTTTCGCTTTTCATGATAAATGTATTTGATTATTATCGAAAAACAGTAGCATAATAATATTATCATACCTGGTTTGTGGATCTCCATTACCAAGGGTTATAACGAGTTCCTGTGGTTTGTCCATAAGACAAATGTTAGTACTGTACCACATCCCATAATACATACCTAAACAGAAATAAAGACATTTCTCACAATCATTTTTAAAACATTTCATTGTAATCAAATTTCTCAATTAAATTTAAATTCATTCCAAATAGTAAGTTGTCTTAGCAATGCCTTGGTTATTCCTGTAGTTTTTGTTATTTACAGATTGTTTTATATAAAAAAAAATACTACAAAAGAGGAAAATTTAAGTGTTAAGTATTTTTTATACTTTTAGACCACATAATAGATTTGGTACTTGTATTATTGTGAGTGTTGTACATGTAGATCAATGATTGCATAAACAAACTATTTTTTTAAACATTTATTACACGTGTTTGCGCATTTGGTGATTCTGCTCATACTTACATTTTGTATCTAATGAGTTTAATGAACATTTACACAAGCAACAGCTATTTTTGCCTCTATACCAATACACATGACACTCCATTTCCTTTCATATTGGTTAGCAAAACACCCATTTTGCTCAATATAAACCATATTGCACTCTCATGATTTGGCTATCATATTTTCATTTGTAAGATATGATATAGCCAATCAAATCATCAGAGTGCAATATGGTTTTTTATTGAGCAGGATGGGTGTTTTGCTTATCATGTTAACCAGAAATAACTATTAAATAAACAAATATTGTTGGATTCTTCCTGTTGTATTACATTATTGATCTGATCAAGTGTTATTTCAAATTTCAATGAAAAAAAGTATATTAAAAAAGTTCCTACATGTATCTATTCAAATTGCATGACTCAGTATTATGTAATGAAACATTTACTACACTTTGATCAATATGAGGTTTTATGGAGCAAGGTACAACAAAATTGAACTGGGCTTTGTCTCTTTCAATTTTCTTCTATCCTGCTCCATAAAACCTCATACTGATCACACTCAAGTGCAGTAATTGCAAAATATTGATCAGTTCAGTTCAAAATGCAATACATGTATTAATATAAAATCAATAATTAAAAACTGACTGAACATCAACTTAATAATAATGTGATAGCAGGCAATTTTGCATGTTTATTTATTTCTAACAAACATTTCAATTTAAAAGAATAAAACCTGCATGAAGACCTGCCCATCACAAAATTATGATTTGCCTTTAATGTTTTAACATTATAGCAGTTAATAAACTCTTTTTATCAAAACTGCCAAAGAAATTGCATATGAATACTAGATTTCATCAGTTTTATTTTTTGTTTGTTTGAATGGTGTTTTAAAGCCACTTTCAGCAATTTTTCATCCATATTGTTGCGTCCATGTTTTATAGGGGGAGGAAGCGAGAGTTCCCGGAGATAACCCCAACATGCAAGGGAAAACTGGCAATCCTTGTCAATTAAGATCGGAGTTGAGTACACCCTGCCTGCAGTGTGAATCGAACCCGCAATCTCAGTGTTGACAGACGGCTTGATCAATACTAGACAAACTACCTTAACCACTCAGCCACTGAGGCCCCTCATCAGTTTTAGAATTCACTGTTGTAAATACCTGTTTAGTTCCCGCCCTTCTCTTTTAAAAGGCAAAGTAAAGAACCATTAACTATTATGTGAAAAATGTATATGCATTGTATTTTCTTGCAGCTTTTCTAGAAAACTAAGGAAAAAAAAAACACAGATAATACTCACCAAATGATGTTATTTGGTTAGGATTTCATGAACCATCATTGATAACCAAATTAAGTCATCTGGCCAATATATTTTTTTATTTGTAGACAGACTTTGCTTTCCATTGGGCCTTCTAAAATCAGAAACTAATTTTTTTTGTTTATTTAAAGTAAGTTATTACATTGTCCTTGTCAGAAAATATCTTTCTTATATTTTTTCGACTCGTGCCTATGAAGCAATTAAAATTCTTTGACTTTTTTCAGAATACATAGAAACAAACTTTGTCAAGAGAAATATGGTACAAGTATATTGTAAAATGAGTTTTCTCTAATGTTTGGCTGACTTCACCTAAAAGTCTGCATCTACATGTATTATCCTGAGAAAAATTGAATGAATAAATAAATAACATAATTTTCTACAAAACTTATTAGTTATTATGCATGCGAATAATGTTGAATTTATGTTTTTTTATAGCGAGCACAGCTCGCAGCGAAGCTGTCCGCGAAGAGCGGTGAGCTCTATGGCAATTACATGTCATTTGGTCAAAATAAAAACACTTGTTCAAAATCTGCTTTATGCTGATATTGATTTTTTATCGTCCGGAAGTAGATACAGTAAAAAACTGAAACAAAATGAATGAAGAAGGGCTAAAATTAATTTCAAAGAATGACTTTAAAAATAAAGTTGTCATCGATAAAAGCTAAATGTTATATTTAAAAATAACAACAAAAATTTCATACTATTTTTTTGCATTCTCTAAATCGATCTTTGAAAACTGACAATCGTAAGACATTTCATGTGATGTCACCATTACAAAGAAAGATGTCACATAAAGTAAAGTAAAGTAAAGTAAAGTAATTTTTATTTAAAGTCGGCATATATATACATAACAACAAAAGAACATGAGCTCTTAAGAGCTCTTTAACCGACTATAGGCAGACAATACATACATGAATGCACATACACATAAGACAATATAAACAATACATACATAATGCACATGCAGATAAAACAATATAGACATGCATAAAAACATTCAATGATCAAAGCACAAACAATTGCACATACCAAAGCAAAGCTCAAGTAAAGCACGATCAATAAACTGCAACAGAGCGTAAAATACAAAGCACTAGACAGGAACATTAAATGTCAACTAAAGCACATATTATAATTAATGCATAAGCGAATATATGGTATAAAAAGCACTAAACTCAGTAAACTGTTAATACCCAGAATATATTTACCACTCATTATAGCAGGTTTAGCAATATAACATGACAGTATTACATATGAAGGTTAGCAGAGACAAACAACAAAAAACAGATAATATGCTATCAATCAGGCATGAGTACTAGTAATATTGTTGAATTTACATGAGCTACATAAGCATTTTTTCCCCCCACACCAGCTGTTAATGTAATTTTTGAACTGTCCAAATGAGGTCATCTGTCTGACCTCGTTTGGAAAGGAATTCCAAATTGTTGCTGCCTCATACCTGAATGACCTTTTACCATATGAGGTTGTCCGGGGTTGAGGAATCTCTGCTTTATTTACATACCTAAAATTATACGAGTTGTTTTTTATTACTATCAGATCTTGTAAATAATAAGGACTTATTTTATTGATAATTTTGAAAGACTCCAAGGCAATTGTGCGCATTCTTCTAGTTTTTAAAGCTGGAAGTTTAGATCTTTCCAAAAGAGAGTCATACGAACTGCCAAAATCTTGGTAAATAAAGCGAAGCGCACGTTCCTGAATTTTCTCAATTTTTGCTGAATTTTGCTCACTACAAAAATGCCAGGCCAAAGGGCAATAACTGAAATTTGACATGATAAATGAGTAATAGATGGTAAGTTTCCCAAGCCGACTTAAGTTTTTTCCAATTCGCTTGAGAACATTTAGTTGCCTTGCAGCTTTCTTACATATATTTGAAATATGTGTATTGAAATTTAATCTGTAGTCAATAGTAACACCCAATAATTTTACCTCATCTTCACATACAATATTTACATTGTTTATATTAAATACAATTTTTTTCTCATGTGTTCGTTTACCAATTGCTAAAGCCTGGAATTTGTCAGGATTAGCCTGCATTTTGTTATCAAAAAACCAGTTTATTAGGGATTTACTATCTTCTTCTAGACACTTAATTACTGTTTCTATGGATTTATCTGATTTGGACAGAGTATTATCATCTGCATAGTTATATAATGAGCAATGTTTGACGAAGAAAAATATATCATTTAAAAATATGTTGAACAGTATAGGACCTAAAATAGATCCTTGTGGTACCCCTTTATAGATGTTCATCATACTACTAAGGGTTTGATTAATTTTGACACATTGTCTCCTATCAGAGAGGTAACTATTTAACAAATTAAGTGCTGAATCTGATAATCCATAGGCTTTAAGTTTTAGTAACAAAAGATCATGAGGAAGACAATCAAAGGCCTTAGAAAGGTCCATCAGGATGGCGGCAAGGTATTCATTTTGATCTAGAGACTTTTTCCAATCTTCAATCACACGCAAAAGAGTAGATTGACAACCAAAACCAGATCTAAATGCTGCCAAAAAAGGATTGAAGATATTATCAAAATGTTTAATGAGCTGTTTTTCAATTGAATTTTCAAATAATTTGGAAATAGCTGGTAGGACACTAACTGGCCTGTAATTGCCTTTCTCAAGAACACTATTCTTTTTATGTATGGGGGCAACTTGGGCAACTTTTAGTTTATCTGGGAAAATAGAGGTGGATAAGGATAGGTTTACAAGAGCTGTAAGAGGTTTAACAATTGAGGGTTGTGCATACTTTAAAAGCTTAGGAGAAATGCCGTCTATGCCAGTAGCCTTCTTTATGTTAATTTTGTTAAGGTGTTTCTTAACAAAATCCTCATCCACTTGAGAAAAGGAGAAGCTATTTTTCTGACATTCCGGCATATTCTCTTTAATGGCAGATACACTTGGGTGGCTGTTATCAACTTTGGCACTATCATTACATCCAATATTTTGGGCAACGTTAACAAAAAAATTATTGAAAATCTCACTAACCTCCTCTTGTTTAGTAATAATATTATTATTTTCAGAAATTATTGTTTCTCTTTGACAAGTACTGCCTTTGTTGGTTAGAAAGGGTTTTACTGTTGGCCAAAAATCAGCTGACTTGGGACCTCCAGCACACCTTTCAATAAAATATGTATTTATAGATTTTTTCTTTAGTTTTGTGACATAGTTTCTTTGCTGTCTGTATAAATTCCAACTTTTATTATCGCCAAATTTCTGAAATTTGTTATATAGCATTTTTTTTTTATAAATAGCTCTTTTGAGACCTTTATTCATGTATGGTAATTGTTTAGACAATATATTCCTTTGCTTGAAAGGCGCGTGCTTATTTGCTACCTCAGTAAAATAGTTGCTAAAATCATTATAAGCATCATTAACATTTCCAAAATTTGTAATATTAAAATCATAACTGTTTAAATCATTTAAAAATTGATCATGTTCAAAATGTTTAAAACTTCTACACATTTTCTTTTTTGGTAGACTCTTTGGGATATCACATTTTAATTGAACCCCAATAAAATTATGAACATCACTAATACTAGTTCCAAAATTAAAAACTTTCTTAAATTCACATTCCTGATTAATCAGGATCAAATCAATCAGAGATGGCTTGGCTATCTTTGTAAAACATGTAGGCTTTTTAATAATGTTTTTCAGATTAAAAATATCACAAATGTCTAAAATAGTTGCTCCCCTACCATTATCTAAGACATTAAAATTTAAGTCTCCGATAAAAATGTAATTACAATAATTTGCTACAATTGACCCATTTCCAGTTTTACATGATTTATCTCCCCTTTTACTTCCTGTTAAAAAAACTACGGCTATCATCACTAAAAGACTATGATATGAAATAAAGATTTTGCATTGTTTTTGTATTGTTTGTCAATGCCTATCGAACTTTATCTAATTAACCTCATTAGTAGATGTTAAAATATGCCTAGGCAACAGGTGAATTTGAATATTAGAACACTGATGTCACCGGTAAGCTTGTTTAATCAAGCTATAAAACAGCTGGGGTTTCACCTCAGATTAGCATCAGGTAAATGGGGGAATAAACATCAGTTAATTAATTAACGATCACGTTTACACAGCAGGGTATTTTTTATTATATTCTCACTCAGATATTGACAGCTGTCATTCACCTGAAGCGTGAAAATTGATCAAAGACAATTGTCCATTTCAATAGTTTTCAACAGGACAAACTGCGGCTATAGCCGCAGTTTTTAGTACCGGAAGTGGGCACTAGGTGGCGTTTTTTAAATTGGAAAGTCGTCAATTTTGTCTAAAACTGGAATAAAATCTGACTGGAATTGTTCATCTGAAACACAGGGTGGTTTATAAACCCCACAGAAGAACCATTTAGTATCCTGCATTTTAATTTCAACACCAACTGACTCGACGTGTTTAAATTCGAACTTCAGTTGTCGGTCACCTGCAATATCTGACCTCATATATGCCATTATGCCTCCGCCGAACTGATTTCTATCGGCTCGCCATAGGGTGTAACCGTCTACGGCAAACTGAGCATCGGGGAAAGAATCGTCTAATTTGGTTTCCGATATAAACAGTAAGTCAACTAGATTTCTTCTTAATAGATCAATTATGTACTCATGTTTGTTTCGAATACTGTTTATATTTATATATCCACAGATTAAATTAGTTGGATTACCTTTCCTTATATGTGTAAGCTCTTCAAATATATCTGGGACATCGTGAGAATAATTGTTTACATTTTGACCGGAAGTTGACAATTCGGTGAAAGGGGGATTACTGCAGTCATCTATTATCTCTATATTGTATTCATCGAAAAAAGAATCTGAAAATTTTGGAAGTAAACATTTCTTACAAAACCAGCTTTCCCACGATTCTGACAGCCTTCGGTATTCATTGTCCGTTATCTGTTGACATTTAGTGTGATGCCAGAATAGGCAATCTTCACATTGTAAACCCCTTTGATTCACTTTAACTGGTTTAAAACAAATTCCACAAGGATACTTGTAAGTGGATCCTGGATTTAAAGCCACATCACCGCATAATATAATAAGTAAAGTCAAACCTTTGTGTGACGAAATTTTGGTATGTTGTTTATAATGAGAGTCAGCCATTGTAGGTTTCGCGGCAGGGTCAGGGCACAGCCTTTTCAGTACATCGAACTACATAGTCGTTTGCTGGCAAATAATTTAAGTTTGTTGATGAGTAGAAACCAAGATCTTCGGGTTTTACATAAGGTTCATCTAAATAGCACTGGTTTGGTGGTTTGAAACGTAGTAAAATGGTAAAAATCATGAGTGTCCAAACGAGTCCGCCCTGCCCTGCCGCCATCTTTTCTAAGATCACTGGAATGTAGTTGAGGCACTTTTAGGGTATTCGGAAGGGTATCGTAACGACTCACCCCACTCTCGAGTCGCCCCATATTAATAACGAGTCGCCCCACATTTAATAACGAGTCGCCCCACATTTAATGAATCCTGGTCGTTTCGCCCCGAATCCCGTTCGCACTGAGTCGTTTCGCCCCGATTCCCGTTCGCCCTGGGTCGTTTCGCCCCTACTTTGTATAGGATATATAATGATAGATCAGTCTATTACGTGTGCTTGTGTAATGTAATAATTTACTTTTTTTTGTTGAAGTGCATGTTTTTAGTCTTTCGATCTTAGACATATCATGGATCTAAATTATAAGAGATGTACATAAAAAAGTAATTTTAAATATATATATTTATTTTATTAAGTCAGTTTAACAAAAACAGCAACAAAGCATACAAAGCATAAAAAGCACACTGATGCAGCACAAAGTTATTGACACTCCTGATCATCAATTGTGTAGATTGAACCAACATTCTTTAGAAACTGGGTAGTTGTGACCTCATTGCTCTGGTATCGTGACCACTGTTCTGTGAGTATGGTCTGGAGTTTGGTATATGTTCGGTTACTTTCCTTGTCAAGATCACCTGCATTGACAGAAGCTTGCACCAACTCGGCTTCTCTACGAAGACTTGGAATAAGCTTATAAACACCAGTTGATGCTGTTTTGCTGTTCAGTCGATGGTGCCAACCTATAAAAAAAAATCAATAGTATAGTAATGTATATTTAAATATCAACATTCTTTGATTAAATATAAGGTATTAATTAAAACTGTGTAAATAGTTATTAATTTAATTTCATTAATTTTATAATTTAATTAAATAATTAAATAATTAAGTAGCATGTTTTAGGTAATTTTTTGTTTGTTTTTTTATAGAAAAATAAATACCTTCAACATCATTGTTGGTTCGAATTTCCTGCTGAAAGACACACCAGGATGCAGTGAGTTGTTAAACCATTGCAATTAAAGATACATTTGTCAATTACTCTCGTTATATTTTACTTTACTTCTTAGTTGAATTATTCGTTCTGCCTTTGAACATTATACAAACTTATATCTATGTTTAGATATTGTAACTTTATTGTTTTATAGATCAAAAATTGCTAAATGTCACTTACTCTTCATGTGGTTCTGGATCTGTTTGAAATGTTGAAGCTAGCATCTAGCTGTGCAGACAGGTTTTGGTCTTGATTTCCTCTGTGCAAGTCAAAAGTTCCATCTAGATCTTGGTCTAGTGCTGGTCTGTCTGGAATAGTGTAAGTTGTGTTCTGGATATCGAGTCGCCCCACTCAATAACGACTCGCCCCAGTTATGTAAAATATATAATATAAGTTAATAAATTTAATATTTTAAAATATATTTAATTAGATTTATAGTATAATTTTTTTAAATTTGCATATATTTTATTGCTAGGTGTTTTAATTTGCGGTGAACTCGTGTTCACTTCTTTAATTAATTATGATAATTATAATTGAATGTTTGCTTGTTTACAATCGTGATTAACTTTGATGGGATTAACAGTTTTAAAGAATGAAAAGTTAACCATGTATTTTTATATTATAATGAAGTAATTAATTGTCTTTAATTGAATGTATGTTTGTTTATTTATTGTGTTTGATTAACTTGAGTAATTACAGTATGTATATAATAAGATGTCGTCTGAGTGTACACTTCAAGTATTGAAAAAAATGCCTGCTCAACCCGTTTATTTTTTTTTGCGAAGAATTTATGCAAACTCAAGATTTAATGTGACAACTGTGCCTGATGGCACCATATTAGAGTGGGTGGACAGGGGGTACCTTTCTCCCTCCCTACTGCTCCTTTCTCTCTCCCCTCTGCTCCTTTCTCCTCCCCTCTGCTCCTTTCTCTCTCCTCTCTGCTCGTTCCTTCCTCTTTATAGCAATAGAAAATATCATCAGATTTGTAATCAAAACTGATATAAATTTGGGACATAAAGCACATAAACTGCTTTTATAAACATAGCATGCCTCGTGACACATTATCAAATGAATTTAATTGTTGTATGGTTTCCCATTTGTAAAAAAAATATGAGGATCGTAAACTGTAACGGGTAGATTTCTGAAATCCAGACACTGAAACCTAATGGTAATCATACAGCCCAACCTATTGTGAACATAGACCCATAGTCCACACAGACCTATGGTCCATACGGATTTATTTTCCACATAGATCTATTATCCACTTACATTTCTAGTACACCAACACCCGTAGTGTATTCTTAACTACACGTTGTTTTTATGGTCTCTTGTTAACTGTCTCTGTGTAGTTTGAATAAGCAAGCACATTAGAAATTTTTTAACAGTAAGACAACCTTGTATTTTTAAAATTGATTAATTAAAAAAAAATATATAGATTTCTCAAAACATTACTCTAAATTGCTGAGCCACTTGTTTCACTTTAATCTCAAGAGATCCACCGCCAATTAAAACACCGAGCAGTAAAATATACGCAAATTAAAAAATGTATAATACTATCAATGTATTTATTTATATTATAGAGTATTAAATAAATAAATTTATATTAAAAAATTGTATATTTAACATATGTGGGGCGAGTCGTTATTGAGTGGGGCGACTCGTTATTAAATGTGGGGCAACTCGTTATTAATATGGGGCGACTCGAGAGTGGGGCGAGTCGTTATCTATTCTTCGGAAGGGTAGCTGGTCAAATCGCCCCACGGTAAAATCTCCCCCATCAAAAACGCCCCCATTTTTTGCAAAATCGCCCCCACTGTAAAATCGCCCACTGTAAAAACGCCCCCACCTAAAGCAAAATCGCCCCCACCTAAAACGCCCCCACTTTAAGCAAAATCGCCCCCACTTAACAAAATCGCCCCCATCTTCAGCAAAATCGTCCCACTTTCCAAAAGTACTATAGTATAAAATTGTCAACTTGTATAAATTTTTTCTAGTTTTAGCATTTAATTGTCGCTGTTTAAAAGTTAGAAATGTTTTGTTAATAATGATCTGTTATAATTATGATATTGATACTGGTTAGTGAAATCATAGCAGCTGTATATTGACATGTAATTAATCGATTCATTAGTAAATGACACGCCTCCTTATCTGTTGTGGTGAGTTTGGTCGGATATGAATATGCATAAGATGATTATCTTTAAAATGCACTTGTAGTCTGGGAAAAAGGGGAGATTTTTGAACTTTGCTGATGTTCATAGAGAATTTTGATGATGACTTTTGCTTTTATGTAAAATTTAGTGAATATAGAGATTAGCCTTAATTCGTCTTGTTTAATTAGATCAGCAGTAAAAACGGATCTAAAATGGTGGAGAACCGAATTTAGTTATAATGTTTTTAAAAGTGAATGTGTGTATGTGGATCTAAAATGGTGGAGAACTGAATGTAGTTATAATAATGTTTTTTAAAGTGAATCTGTAGATGTGGATCTAAAATACATTGACAAAATATATTTTACCTCTCGCTGCTTTGTGAAGGATGCGGATCAGTTTTTATTTAGCCTTGATTTTTTCTTTATTTCGGTGTTTTAAGACTTGTACATTTTTGGACAAAAAGGAACGTTTTAATAAACTTAAAGTGATTTAAAAGGATTTATTACTGAAGAGGAATTCATGCCGGACCAGAGGTATTTAAAATATAACAGTTCCAGCTGTAAGTACTGTTATGTTGCGTTATTATTGCGCTACAAAATGTTTCAGTCCGTGAAAATTTGTATGTGTGAATTGGCAAGCTACATAAAATTTGATGATGAATGTCTCACCTAATTCTGCTGAATCAACAATTTTATATCAACAGGAAGATACTGATGATTTTATATTAAGTCCTGAATTTCTGTATGCAAATGAACTTAAAGAAACTTTTCACACACTTCCATCACCAAGATTAAGCTCTACATTTCATACACCAGTTCCATTAGTTAGTCAATCTCGTAAATTCTCAAGAATGGAAAAGCTTGCTAACTGTTCAACATTTTCTGGATATTCCCATGACAACGCTCAAAAGTTCTTGTCAGAATTTAAATCTTATGCACTTTTACATGACCTTCATGATTATGATGGCAAAAAGATCGCCGCTTTTTACCTTCATTTAAAAGGTCCTGCTTTAACTTGGTTCAACACCTTGAGCGATCGGGCAAAGAATACTTGGTCATCCATTGAGGTTTTGTTTCAGGAGAAGTTTCTCAATTTTAGTAATCATAGCTCCATGGCTATGATGGAGGGTCAGATTTTCAACTCGCTTACGCTAGGTTCCACTCAAAGCCTTGAAGATTTTCACAGTCAAATTCTGGAAAAGGGTATTATCCTACAAAAACCCGATCATGAGATATTAGCACGATTTATAGCTGGTCTTCCGGACAAAATGGCATTTTTTGTTCGAGCGGGCCAACCTTCCGACCTATCTTCAGCTCTAACGTCTGCTAAGATGGCGGAAACGTGTGGATATAGAGACAAAAATCCACTAGCTCCACTTAATGTAAGTGAAGTTTCTGAGTTAAAGTCTCAAATTTCGGCCTTGACTACTACTGTACAACAATTGATATCATCTCAACCGGAAAAAACTTACAACGCAACTTCTTCAGAAGTACCCAGTCACAAACCACTTCAACCGTCGAGTGAAGTAGCTAGTCTTGCCGACGAGGTTTCTAAACTAAGTCAAACAGTATCGAACCTTATGATCAATATGACGGCTAGAGCAGGCCAGCAGTATCTTCCACAAACTAAAACTTTTCAAGGAGCCCAATCACAATTTCAACCTAGTCATACCCAGACATGTTTCAATTGCAATTTCCCGGGACATAAAAGACATGAATGTAATTGGGATGGCCAAAATCAACCATCT
Source organism: Limnoperna fortunei (assembly GCA_944474755.1). NCBI lineage: Eukaryota > Metazoa > Mollusca > Bivalvia > Mytilida > Modiolidae > Limnoperna > Limnoperna fortunei. The sequence continues at coordinate 21,584,065 of OX104115.1, read as the reverse complement.
CCGGGCAAATGTCAATTATGTAGACAAGAAGGTCATCCCGCTTACTGCTGAAAGACACGTGATAGGAGGCAGGGAAACGCCCATCACCCTGGCGACAAAAGGCCCAGTCGTCAAGGGTATCGAAGTTAAAAATTTCAAAAAAGGAAACAAATGAGGCCGACTCGGAACTTAACGATCCGTTTGTATATATGTCAGTACAATGTGGAAATTATAATATTGCTGCATTAATAGACTGCGGCAGTTCTATCAATATTGTTTCTCTTGATTTATTTAACTCTCTACCAGATAAATTAAAATCGTCTATAATTCCGTTTAATGACATTATCAAATTAGCAAATGCTATTCAAATTAATGTTATTGGCACTGCAGAAATTACGATAAAGACTGATAAATTTCATACAATTACAGTTTATTTATTACCAAAGACATCTCACCCCATGATATTAGGAATAAGGTATTTGAGGACACATGGAATTAATGTATCATTTAAAAATATCCCCTCCGGGAAAAGCTACAAAATCAGATCAGACAGGAAATTGTGTATTGAACGGAATTCTGAACTCATTATATGGGGTCAACTGCCGAATAATCTGTCAATTGGAATGCAGGGAGTTTGTGTTAATAGTGGTATATTATCACGTAGTAAAGGCGTTCTTCTTGCAAAGACTTTAGTTGGAATTTCAATTAATCACACTGTGCCACTCCGAGTTCTCAATCCTACAAATAAATGTATATATATTCCAAAGGGAGCAGTTCTTTCGGATTTTCACCCTATTGACAATGGTTATGACATTATTGTCAATGCTGATCAAAACTTATGTTCAAGACGTGTTGAAAGTATATCACATGCTGACATTGATAAAAAAATAAATCTTTTCGGTCAAAATTTGAAGATGAATTTATACTGCCCGATACATTAAACTCTTATCAAAAGCAAAAACTTTCTGATTGCCTGTTCCAAAACAACGACATTTTTGTTACAAAGGAAAATTCTAATCTTGGATATACAACCGTGGTTCAGCATAAAATAATTCTCAAGTCTGATGCGAAACCGAAACATCAAAGACCATACCGATTACCTCCGCACAAAAAAGAGGTATTGCGTCATCATTTAGACGAACTTTTACAGCAGGGTATAATTGCACCTGTTAGTGAAAATGAAGATGTCCCGATCACCAGCCCTATTGTTTTAGTTACAAAACGAGCTTAACCGACATCTGCTATGTCCGATAAAGATGCGGCTTTGTCTCAATACCGTTTTGTGTGTGACTTTAGATATCTGAACTCACAAACTAAAGAATTCAAATATCACATTCCAAATTTAGATGAATTAACAGAATCATTTTCCCATACTACACCTAATTTTATTACTTCAATTGATTTGTCTTCAGGATTTTTCCAAATGAGTATTTCTTCGGATTCCACAAAGTACACTGCTTTCAATACATGCTTTGGTACTTACAAATTTCTACGATTACCGATGGGCCTTTCAACGGCACCGGCGTCTTTTCAGCTGTTGATGGATAAGGTTTTACGAGGATTAACTTTTAAGTCATGTTTATGTTATTTAGACGATGTTTTGATATGTTCAGATACATTTGAACAGCATATCAAAGATTTAAGTGATGTATTTGGTCGTTTTCGATCTGCTGGATTGAAGCTTGGTCCAAGGAAATGTTCATTTGCGCAGGAATCATGTGTGTTTTTGGGACATTTAATTTCAAAGGACGGTATTCGCCCACCGCCAGATAGGGTTAAGGCTATTCAAGAGTACCCACAACCAACAAACATTAAGGAATTGCGACGTTTACTTGGGTTGTTTAACTGGTTTCGAAAATACATTCCAAATTATAGTGTGAAGATATCACCATTGACAAAATTGCTGAAAAAGGGACAAAATTTTCAATGGAGGGCTGAACAAAGTGTAGCATTTGACAATCTAAAGCAAAGTCTTTTAAATTCGCAAGTATTAGCTTTCCCAAAATTTGACTTGCCTTTCCGTCTAGCAGTAGATACATCATCACGGGGAATAGGATATATGTTATACCAAATTCACAATGACAATGGTAAAGAAACACCTCGTGTCGTAAGGTTCGATTCGAAATTTTTAAGTAAATGGCAGCAATCGACTAAGCTTGAGCTTCTAGGAATGGTTGTTAGCATTTTAGATTGTTCTGATTACTTGCGTGGCAATAGATTTGTTGTCGAGTGTGACCATCAAGCTTTAAAGCCAATTTTTCAAAAACAATTTAAAGGGGCAATTTATGAAAGATGGCTTGCTATTTTACAGCAATATAACTTTGACCTTCAATACAAACCTGCAGAGCAAATGCAGGTCGCTGACGCTCTTAGTAGAAATCATTGGGAAATTTCAGGAGACCAATGTGACAAAGTTGTTAGTCCAGATGAGGACGATCCTTTCTTTCCCTATGTTACTGAGGAAACGGGTGATATTAAACTTCCAAATGGCCAAAATCTTGCCGATTTATTACGAAATAATTCTGACATTGGTGGCATAAATAAATGTTCCTTTGTAAATATTCAAGACCCTGAATATGATGCGGATACTGATGATGTGATCGAACATTCGGGTTTTAACCGTAAAAAGCACAAGAAAAGAGCAACTAATGTTATTAATGCAATAGATATCAAGTCTGATTCAGCATTTGATAAAACTACTGATGTGCAAGCTCACCAAAATCATTTCTTAGATGAATCAACCGAATCAAACAGAAATACAAAATCTAACTATGACAAAACTACTGATATAGACCGTGGAAAATCTGACAACGTGGATATAAATCTGTCTGAGATAGGGTTGTTCGAAAATTTCGCAAAAGCAATCCCGAAAATTACTTTTAGAAGCAGCAGATTATATTCTTGTGAAAGGAGTTTTATTTCATTCCAATTTATCTAAATCTAAGATCAGGAAATCAACTCATAATCATCACTATAAACTGGTAGTTCCCAAATTAATGATTAATGTGGTGTTGCAGATGTGTCATGACTCTCCAATGGGTGGCCATGCCGGCATACAGAATACAGTAGATAGAGTTAGGGAATTCTACTATTTTCACAGACTCCCGACTATTGTGGCAGAATATGTGAGATCATGTCACGAATGTCAAATTCGAAAAACGTCTAGTTTTCATACAAAAGCTGGTTTAGTTTCATTTCCAATTCCATCAGAACCTTTTCAAGTATGGGAAATGGATTTATGTGGTCCGTTTCCTTTGTCATCGGCTGGGCATACATACATTTTTACCGCTATTGACATGTTCAGTAAATTTATCTATGCAGAGCCTCTTTTAAACTGTGATTCTTTGACAGTAGGAAATGTTATATATCGTGTATTTACCACTTTCGGTGTTTGTAAAACAATTGTAACTGACCAGGGTTCAAAATTTATTGCTAGAAGTACTAGAGAACTGTGTAAACAAATGCATGTTTCTCAAGAATTTACTCCAAGTTTTACACATCACTGTTTAGGAGCTTGTGAAAGATCGCATAGAACTCTCGAGGAAAGAATGACTCCTTACATCCGTCAAGGGAAATCATGGCATGATATTTTACCTGCCATTGTGTTTTCAATAAACTCGTGTGTTAGTTCAAGTACTCATTATTCACCGTTTGAAGTTGTGTATGGCCGTCGTCCACAGTATCCATTAGTAAACCCGACAGATGTTGATTTTCGAGATTTACCTAAAGACGCTCATGTCTATTTAAAACAACTTTGCAAAAAACTCCAGATAGTACGAGATGAAGTAAAATCGAACAATGAAAAATCAAACATTGAGATGCTTAAAAGGGCAAACGAGAAAATTTCACCTTTAACTGTCAAAGTTGGGGATTTTGTTTATCTACATGAAGATAATGCATGTCAAGGTCGAAAACTGCAAGCAAATTTTAGTGGTCCGTATATTGTCAATAAAATACAAAGTCCTCACTTAATAAAACTCCGAGATCCAAATAAAAAAAAAGATTTCACATGCCAGTGCATATTAATAGACTTAAAATGGCTTATATTAGGGTGCCAGAACCAGCCCCATATTTACAACAGGTGATTGAAAACGATTCAAATCAGGTTTCTCATCATGATTCACCATCGTCAAGTGACAGTACTGATTCTGTAGTTCCGTTGCGAAGATCTCGTCGAACTATTCAAGCCTCAATTAGATATAGAGATTATGTTCATCCAAGTTCACCATCATAATTGTCATCAGATGAAAACCATCGTTTTAAAATTAAAAGAGTTTTGGCTAAGAAATGTGAGGGTTCGAAAATTACGTGTCTGGTACAAATTAAGGGAGAACCTGCTCAAAATTCTATTTGGGTAAATGAGAGTGATCTATCGTCCAAAGCCAAAGAATATGTTCGAGGAAGACCACCACCAACAATTTAATGTGAAAATTGTCTCCCTTTAATTCCCGTAACATTCGAGTATACGTGTATCCAGTCAATCCAAATTATTATGGAGAAGAGATGAAGTCGGACAATTATTATTAACTTTTAATTAACTTTGATTTTAGTTTTGATTGTTTTGATGTTTAATATTGCATTTGGTTTAATTGTTTACTCATTTGTTTCCCGGACTACACGTGTTCTTGATAGTTTGTATTTTGTGTTTGCATTTTATATATAGCTGATTATAGATGTTTTAGGATTGTTATGTTAGTATGATGTTTATATAAAAATGCTAGTAGGTCTATGATGTAAATGATGAATGCAAATCTAGAAATTACCTTCATTTTTAATAATATTTTCTTAGTATGTAAGTTTGTTTATAAGGGAGTGACTTTGCGCAAGGTTACTTGAAAGGTGTGTGTTCGCTTTAAATTAGAAATTATTATTTTAAATATTGTTTTTAAGAGTTAAAGATCTCTGCTAGTTTCATTTATAAATCATTATCAAAATAGTCTACAAGGATGCATTGATAATTAAGAGGTCAAGTAAATGTTATATGCCATGTAATTGCAGAAATTTTCTGTTTCACATTGCAAATGGTCAAATTAACACGAGTAATGACAAATTTAATGGGTTTGGTGAGAGTAATCATAATGTGAATGTGTTTACAGAAGGTACAGCTACTAGTTCTGTGGTTTTTGTTTCTTTTATCAGAAGTTATATTTCCCTAGACCATCGTAAATCTATGTAGACTTCGACAATTTTATTAACATGATGCCCTGTGCAAACCCATGATTCAAAACAATTTTGTCAGCAGAAGTAAGATTTAATGGGAATAAATGTGTGATGATATGGTTCACAGAAATTTTAATAAATATTTGTATTTTGTTTTATACACAAATGTGTGTTGATGAATTTTCATGAATTTTTATATATATGATACAGCTTTTATTATGTCATTATCATTAAACATGATTGTAAGTTCCATTTTTAATTAAATAAATTGTTTTGTTTTTTGTTTTGAAATATTTGAATTTATAAAAAAAATTTTAACAATATGAATTTGTTTTTTTCCTTCATGTGGTAATTGTGAATTCCTTGTTTTTGCAAAAATTACAGGTAATTTTTTTTTAATTCAATTTAGTTTTTTTATATGTGGATTTATTATTTCTCTGCACTGATTTCAGTAACCAGTTAGAAATTTGGTAAATTTCTTTTTGTGGGCGGGGATGTTATAATTATGATATTGATACTGGTTAGTGAAATCATAGCAGCTGTATATTGACATGTAATTAATTGATTCATTAGTAAATGACACGCCTCCTTATCTGTTGTGGTGAGTTTGGTCAGATATGAATATGCATAAGATGATTATCTTTAAAATGCACTTGTAGTCTGGGAAAAAAGGGAGATTTTTGAACTTTGCTGATGTTCATAGAGAATTTTGATGATGACTTTTGCTTTTGTTTTATGTAGAATTTAGTGAATATAGAGATTAGCCTTAATTCGTCTTGTTTAATTAGATCAGCAGTAAAAACGGATCTAAAAGATCGATTATGTCATTATTTTACTTTAATAATTATACAATTATGATAATAACCTTAAGGAACTCTATCAGTAATGATTCTTTTGTAATTACGATTAAATAATCAAAGATTTGTTAATCTTAATAAACACATCAAAATATATACAACCTTACAAATTAATAGATAATTATGGTAAAAAATTCCGATAAAGGCATTTTAGTAAAGTTTGTTATTGTAAGCAAACAAGCCATAAGCTTGTCCAGGCTGAAAACGATGATATATAATATGTTCCTTCCTGAACTCTCATTATACACAATGGCCAGTTACTGTATAGAGTGTTCTGAGACCGTCCAACCAAGACAAGAGGCTGTTCAATGCGACGATTGTGAGAAATGGCAGCACCGCAAATGTGGTACAGGCATTGACAGAGACATGTATAGACGGATAGTAAAAGGTGACGAGACCTTTACTTGGTTTTGTACAAATTGCACACCCAAACCTTCTTCAGAAAGTACCAGACTATCACTACCATATCTGGACCAAAACTGTTCTCAGCCTTATATTGTCACCATGAATCAGTCAACAGAGCAGCCTGACCAGTCAGCAGACAGGCCAGCATTAGTTTCTGATCATTCAGACTGTGACTCACAATAGTGCATAATGTATTGTTTAATGTAGCTCATGTTTACTAGTGCATATTATGAAAACAATACTGCATAATGTATTGTTTAATGTATTGTTATCTTGTTATCTGCTAAAATAAAAAAAAAACGAAATTGTTGTTGTCGTATCATCGACTTTCCTATTATAAGAAGAACGATTAAAAAACTTAAAACATAACAAACAAAAGAAAACATTCATCGTTTCTGCAGCTTATCTTAAATGAGATCATAACATATAATCAAAGAAGAAAATAAATTATGCACTTATTAGCGATTTCTGTCAGTGGGGCGATTTTGCTAAATGTGGGGGGGGGGCCTTTTTACACGGAGAGATTTTACAGTGGGGGCGTTTTTGGTGGGGGCGATTTTATCAAGTGGGGCGATTTGACTTGTATTCTTCGGATTTCACCTTTCACGTCGGTCGTTGGACGCGTCAAAAAAAATATCAGTTATTATTCGGAATACTCCTGCGGAACTCGTCGTCTTTTTACATAGGGAAAATGGCGGAAGACTATCGACAATGGACAGTGGGCAAATTAAAAATAGAATTGTCGTCAAGAAATGCATCAACAGCTGGACGAAAAGCTGATTTAATTGAAAGGTTGATATAACTTTTTGAAAAGATATTGACAGAATAGTGAATTTCCTCCCTGTCGGCTATAAACAGACCTATCTTTCCACCTTTGAAATTAGCAAATATTCCACGATTTTACCACATTTTCCCCATGTTTACCAGTTGCCTGTCAAACAATAATTAGGCATTAATGTGATATTAACTTTTAAAGGGGAGTTTAATGTTCCTACTAAAAATTTTATATGGGATTCTACCTCGGGGGTCATTGGATTTAAAAAAAAAAAACTTATATTGCAAATTCTTGAGTAGTCTATAGTCAATTTTACCATGTCGGTCCGACGGGTTTTGCCTGACAAAATAGAATACTGCTTACCGCATATGGTCGAGTTTATGGTCCTTTAGTAGATCTCATATTACACTTTTTTAAATCAACAATTATTTTCCACAGTTAATCGGCGTTCTGAAATGCGGCTGAATTTTCATTTTGATAAATCGAATTTCCATACTAAATTTTGACCTTGTTTTGAACGGAAGTGTACGTTAGGAAAATTCCATTGTTGTCTATTCGTAATCCTTCGGGTAATGTCGTCTGCAGTCAAGGCGGGAAAAGTCTCGCGGTTTGTCCGAATACCATTGAACGTCACGAAAGCAGACGAACGTTTGTAAACAACATGAGACCCCTTTAGAAACAAAAATGGCTGACTTCCTATGGAAATTCGATTTATCAAAATGAAAATTCAGCCCAATTCAAAACGCCGATTAACTGTGGAAAATAATTGTTGATTTCAAAAAGTGTAATATGAGATCTACAAAAGGACCATAAACTCGACCATACGCGGTAAGCAGTATTCTATTTTGTCAGGCAAAACCTGTCGGACAGACTCGGTAAAATTGACTATAGAACCTTCATACAGTGATTTTATGCCCGAAAAATGACTACTTCCTGTTTACCAATATTTTAAACACAGGCAACATAAGTCTTCCATGTAAGACTGCAATTCTAGTTTTATTTTTCAGTTACTTGATTGGAATGTTGATTTTTGTTGATTTTGTTACAACTGAGGGAAGTGCTAGCATGTCGAGAAATTAATTTTCACATCTGGTGCTGCCTTTGTTTGTGGCAATTTATTGTTCTTCATGTTCAATGTTGATGTTGGTGTTTGCAAGTTGAGTGCATGGTTCTTCAATGTTGTGGTTTATGTATGTAAGTATTCATAATTTAATGTTCTTCCTAGACATTTTTAGAAGATGTGAAATTCAATGCAGTCTGTGCCAAAAACTTTTTTGTCTACTAGCCAGAAAAGCCAATTTTGAAATTGTCTTCTATTTGTCAATATTAATTTTCACTAGCCCTCACCAAATTTCACTAGCTAAGAGCATAGGGCTAATGGCACAGACTGTCAATGCTTATGCATTTTAATGGTTACAGAACGTAGATTTGAAAACACTTTGGTCTCTTTGAATTAAAAAAAAAACATTTCAATTAGGCCAAAAATAAAAAAAATGTTTGTTTCCCCAATCCGACCTACCCCCAAAAAATCACTTCAATGTGAAAAATTATATTGTTGTTTTGTGAAGAATTTTTTTTTTGGGGGGGGGGGGGGCTAATCAAAATCCATGGAATTGTGCTCCAATGAAGTAAATGAGTCAAGTTTATTGGAAATGATACCTTGTCAGGATAAAAAATTATTTTACCTACCTACCAACCTTTCATAGGGTAGGGTATGGAAAACAAACAATTATTTATTTTAGGTCTTACATGTACATGTGTCACCATGGGAGAGACATAGCATAATGGTATGCATTATATGGGCATAGGGAGAACATATTAATTTAATATTTTTTGGTATTTCTTTTCAAAATAGATGCATGTTGCCATCTGAATACTAAGCAATCAGATAACTAGAAACTGGTATTGCATGTATCCTTTCTGGTTGTTTTCAGGTTAAAAGCATATGATAGAAATGCTGATTTAAGAAGTGTTCCAGTCATACTACCAGAACCTCTTGATCCTCAATGACCAAAAGAGGGTTTTCAACAGATAACAAAAGAACACAAGATTCTTTTGCCAAAACTTTGTGAAGAACAAGTAGAGGGATACTTTGTCATGATACAACTACATACATGTACATGTTGTTGTTGTGTATTTTCCATGAGACAGTTGCAAATCATGTCTCAATGAAAGTGGGAGGTTTGGCACAGTGAAACAATTGCTTAACCCGCCATTTCTGTTGAAATGCCTGTACCAAGTCAGGACCATTGCGACACAAGCATTCCCGTAGATTATCACCTGCATTGTCATTACTCTACTTTATATATATGTTTTTGATGCATGCCAGATTATAGCCAAATCATTAATAAAGATTTTGATGGATTGTTACACAAAAATGCCAGTTCGGTAGTTTTGTTTGAACCACTTTTTTTTATAAATTTTCCTGTACATGTACAAACGACAAATGTGGGTTTTTTTCTGGTTTTAGGCCAAAATTATGTTCTGTAATTTTGTTAAAATCACTATTACATGTATTAATTTAGAAAATTTTGAAAAAAGCACATAAGGCCAAAATAAAATGTATATCTTTGTTTCCTGCTTCCCTATACTACATGTACCTACCCTAATTTTTTGTCCTCAAAAAGCCCACCCTATTTAAACAAAAATTTATTACCATTTTGCCCTAATGACTGTTAAATTCCATCTGTCTTCCCCATTAACTCAATAAAATTATTTTTAAAAATAAATTAGCTATTTTTCATGAATTGAAGCAGGAAACAAGACTATATTTTATTTTGACCTTTTTGACGGTGGATGATAAAAGATATACATGTGTACATTGTAATGTTGTTACACCCTTTACTAATTTCTCTAGAAGTTAGCCTTGACAAAACTATTATAGTTAGCTGTCAGATACATAAAATGTGTTTTTTTAATATTTTGCCTTATATTGTATACATTGCGAATTCATTTGTGTATATATACATATACATGTACCATGTACATGTACACTGCAAATGAATCGCTTGTATGTGCACATGTTTATGTGCATTTAATTTACATAAAAATTATTTTTTACATAAATTTATAAAGATGCCACCAGGGGCTTTATATGTAAATAACCCTAACTCATATCCAATGAAATGTATATCTTTTAATCACTGTCAGAAATCATGGTAATGTATTCAATCTCTGATTGTTTGTTGTCCTTTTAAGCCTTTTTTCAACAGTAACATATGTCCAAATATACATGTACTAGTATGCATTATTAATTATTTGCTTGAATTCAGTGAATACAAGTGTACACATTTTCAATTAGTCTGTACATTTAGCCACTAGCATATTAATTGTAATGCTCAAGACTAGTTTATTCATTAAACAGGACATGTGAAATTTTTTTGGGGCTAGTACATGTACAATGTACATGCATATCTGCAGATATGTTGCTAAGGCATAAAACCACAACAATCACTCAGTCAGTAATTATCAATTGATTTAAAATTAAAATTATTCCAATCACAAATGCATACACATAATTAAAAAATCAATCTATACAGTCATCCACTGTGAGAGTAGTTTTGACATTTTCAAGTGTAATAGGCCTAGGAGTCCAAACAAGCAGTGGCTCATGGCCAGTTGCCCATGGTTTTTAAATTATGAGGTGGGCTACAATGAACATTTAGCTTGTACATGTAAATTCTTATTTTAGAGCATCATTTTATGTACAAAATGTACACATGTATGTAAACAGTGTTCGAAATTAGTGGTAGACCGATAGACATTGTGAGATTGCGGGTTCGATTCTCACTGCAGGCAGGGTGTATTCGACTCCAATCTTAATTGACAAGGATTGCCAGTTTTACTACCGCAGGTCGGGGGTTCTCTGCGGGTACTCCGGCTTCCTCCCCCAATAAAAACTGGACGCCATGAAATAGCTGAAAAAATTGCTGAAAGTGGCGTTAAAACACCATTCAAACAAATAAAAAAAAACATTGTCTACGATAAATCAAGCAGGTCTATGCCAAATTTTGAAAAGTATATATAGAGTATGTAGAAAATTTTCTGCAGTTGGAGCAAATGTCTATACTAGAAAAAATTTAGTTTCGAACACTGTGTAAACTGAACAGAATATTTTTTAACTACATGTACATGTTTATCACATGTTTGCATACAGTGTTGTACATGAAGGTATTACATGTAGCTAATATTGACCTACATAAGATACGATAACTTAACCCTCAGTCCACTATGTTCCTCACAGGATTGTAGTGGACTGAGGGTTACATTATCATATTTACATGTATGTGTGACATATATGTATGTATAGTAAGATATATTACATGTACAGTATAGGGGACCCTAACATTCATGACATTAAAGGCTTTAATAAGGTACACTAACCAATGGCGCTTGATGGCAGAATGTCGGACGGCACATTGATATCAGATAAAGACTGATACAGCCTACAAGGCTACATGTATGTACAGTGCTAGTCAATATATACATTGTAGGTGGCACTTTGACACAGCCTGTACAACTGTATGGCACATTTGAAATTCACCCTTAGGTAGACGGTCCCCCTAAGCTAAATGAAGGTTTAATATCTTATTCTAACTAGGTGCTGGACTTTGATTAAGCAACTACATAAACTAGAAAAGATCTGGCTATGTCTTATAGGTAAACGGAAAGAAAGTCACAGGAAAAAAGTAACAGGAAATAAAGTCACAGTTTTGATAGGAAAAAAAGTCACAGGAAAAAAAGTCACAAGAAAAAAAGTCACAGGAAAAAAAGTCACAATTAATAAGTTGTCTTGGTCACATTATATGAACATATTTTTATGTTTATTATAATTATAATCATATTTTTATGCAAAACTTGTTTATTACTTATTAGTTATTTAATACAATAAATAAAAATGGTATTTTTATATGTATACCAAAGAAAAGTATAGGATAATCAACTATATAGAAATATTTTTTAAATATACTTAGATCCAAGCCTAAAATATGGCTTCAAAATTTATTTATTAAATAATATGTAGTGAAAAATGAACATGTGTGACCAATTACCGCACTACTAATTGCTTATTTATTTCATTGTTTTTATATGATAAAATTTTGCTAATTTGTTATGATATATATTTTAAAATTAAATATCTTTAAATATCCACTTCACTTTTTATACACAACAACATAAATCTTGCAAAAAACCTAAAAAACACAGTCAATACTTGTACACAATATTTGTGACTTTTTTTCTTGTGACTTTTTATCCTTTGAATTTTTATCCGTGACTTTTTTTCCGTGACTTTTTTTCCTGTGACTTTCTTTCCTACAACCGTCTTATAAAGGGGGTCACGTTTTCAACTGAAAAAATATAGCCTGAAGTCGGATTACGCTGTATCTATTTGTGAAAGGAATAATTTGAACTTTAATACTGCATAAAATGTGTATGCAATGGTCTAACCTGACTTTGTAACTCTAAAATCAGTGTCTTTAAAATGCAAGGAACACACAACATCATATTTTCCTGGCTTCCATAGGCCTTTCGTTTTCGGGTCTCTTCTCTTAATGGCGACCCTCCACCTCAAATTTAAATCTTTCTCCTCAGGGAAAAGATGTCCCCCGAAGTTGGTGCAAACCCGCACGCAACAATATTGCGGCATTTTGTAGATTTTTGAAAGTTTTACAGGATTTAAAAAAACTTTGTTAGTACCGGAAATGAAACGATGTTGTCCGAGGAGTTCCGAATAATAACTACTGATAAAAGTACTCGGAACACTGAAAGCAAATTTAGGAAGGTGAATGCCATTATGAAAGCGCATTAAATATAAATAATAAAGGACTACATTGTATGTACTCGCATTTTGGCAATCCCAACTCCATTATGCATTAAACATACAACTCCATTAAACATATTAAACTTGTTTTGGTTCCACAAATTTATCATATACTGCATGATGTCGTAACCCACGTAAAGTCATACCAAAAGTAACTGAAAAAGGGCAACACATAGCGAGTATCGACTCTGCCTGATGGGTGCAGGTCGTTCCGTCCCCAGGTCGATCCGGCCCCAGTCGATTCGGCCGCAGACGATCCGTCCCCTAGTCGATCCGTCCCCTATTTGTTGGTCGATCCGCCCCAATAAAAAATTTATAAGTATAAGTGTAAAAAGTGAAAAAGTGTTGATTAAAATTAGTTTAACAATTAAATAAACAAAATATGGTATGGTTTTTAATTATTAATTATATTTATAATTGTGTTGTAATTGATGTTAATTGGAAATTGTTAAAGTTTTGATTAAAATAAGTTAAATAATTAAATAAACAAAATATAGTGTTTTTAATTAATTATATGAAGATAACAGTTCTGATCAGTGCACATAGGCGTAATTACCCTTTGATTATTTTTAAATTGTTTGCATAACAACTGTAGGCTATGCTTTGTATGATTTTCTCTGCATCCAAGCTGACTTTAACATCAAAGGTTACACAAAATACGACAATTTATTGATGCTGAACATCAAAAATTTTAAAGAAAACATTTATTGAGCTCAAAGAATTTCTCAAAGAGAAAATATTAATTGGGACTCCATATCGTTGGATATATAAAATGGTTTGCAAAATCTCTGTTCATTCTGAAAATGTAGTATCCATGCCAGTTTTGTTCGAGAGAGGTTACACGACGACAGCAACCCCTTGAGTGTGACATTTGTCACAAGTGGCAACATAGGACTTGTAACACGGGGATTACCCAGTTTATATACAGGGTAATCTGTAAAGAAGATTACGACTATACATTTCACTGTTGTGAATGTGCCGAGCCAGTTAACCTAGATGACCTAAATGAGCCCGTGCCAGAGCCACAAGCAGACCCAGTACAGGAGCCAGAACTAGACCCAGTACCGGAGCCAGAACTAGACCCAGTACCGGAGCCAGAACTAGACTCAGTACCAGAGCCAGAACTGGACGCAGTGCCGGAGCCACAACCAGCTGATTTCTCATTCAACATTACAGCATTAAAAAATCATCATTATTTTATATAATTCAAATTATTAGTCATAAAGTGACTTGTGGAATATTTCACATTTTAAATTTATTCAAGTATTGTTTAAAATTTCAAATTATTAGTGTCGTTTTATATATTAATTATGAATTAAACATTGATTGTCAATATTTGTAGGCTCTTGTAGAGGCAGAACAACACCCATACAAGTCGTCTGGTGATATTGTAGACTGTGCGATGGAGATCATCGACGACAATGACTTCAACTTACCAAAACCAGTAAATATTCAGCGCAACATCAACAGACGCCGCCAGAAACTGCGCCCAGCTGAACCGACAGATTTAAGGTTTGAGGTAAGTCAAATTTTATTATATAAATGATATATTTTTCAGCTATATCGTGGCATCCAGAAATAAATAATATAAATGATATATTTTTCAGCTATATCGTGGCATCCAGAAATAAATAATGTAAATGATATATTTTTATTTTTTATATATTATATATTAGCGGTTTTTTGTTAAATCTATGTTCAATGAAATTTTTCTTTTTAGATTGATACGAATTTCCTCCACTGTGATGACTTTGTTGTTGGTGACATTCATGTGGACGAGATGCGACATATTATGTTTTCAACTCCAAAGCAGTTAGACCTTCTGCGAACGGCAAGACGTTGGTATATGAACGTTCAAAGTTGTCAAGAAACCATTTACGCAACTGTATTCGATCCATGCTTTTGTACAAAAAGACGACAGCGTCAAGCAAGTCCCATTGCTATTTGTTCTGATGTCATGCAGAAGAAAGCGAGACTACAAGGCAGTAAGTGTAATACATAGATAATATGAATGATGTATATAATTTGCAGCTAAATCATGGCATCCATAAATGTTTTTTAAATAAATTTTACAATTATTTTAACACAAAAACAACATCAACATTTTTTTAGAATTGAATCCCGTTATGTTGCATTCGATAGTATTGCTTGTATTAATATATATATAAGTAACTTGTATTGTAGTATTGCTTGTATTAATATATATAATTAACTTGTATGTAGCTATTTATTAATTGCATCTTTTTTTAAGGTGTTCAACCGCTTGAACCAGCTGATTCCAAACAGGAGAGTTCAGGGTTTCTGTCTTGATTTCGAAAAAGGTTTGTTTTTTGTTAGTATGAATGAATGATTTATATATTTTGCAGCTATATCATGGCATCCAGATGTATATATTTTTAAGGTATATAATGGCGTTCATGTGTTATATCTAATTAATAAATCTTTTTAAAATAAATTTTACAATTATTTTAACACATAAACAGCATCAACATTTTCTTTTCAGGAGTATGGGGTGCTCTCCGTTCTTTATATCCAGACTGTGTTATCAAGGGCTGTTCCTTTCACTGGAGCCAGGCCGGCATGCGTAGACTGGCCAAGCTTGGTCTGAAGACTGCCTACGATCATGACAAAGCTGTTCACGTCTTCACCAAGGAGTTGTTAGCTTTGCCCTACCTGCCAGCAGCTCACATCACACCAGCTTTCCAGCAACTACAACGGGAGTGTGTGTCAGCAAGCAACCAATACAGAAGAATACAACTTGATTACATAACCGATGAACTCACCAAAAATGATTTTTATTTGCATATCTCGTCTCTATCATTGTCTTCAATTTCCTGGCCATGGAGCAAAAAGTTGTAAGTTTATTATCCTAGATTTTGAACTTGAAAGTGACCGAACAAATTGAATAATATTTAAACGGTAGCTGGTCAAATCGCCCCACCGAAAAATCGCCCCCGTCAAAAACGCCCTCACTTTTTGCAAAATCGCCTCCATTGTAAAATCTCCCCCTGTAAAAACGCCTCCACCTTCAGCAAAATCGCCCCACTTATCAAATTCGCTCCCATCAAAAACGCCCCCACCTTCAGCAAAACCGCCCCACATACAAAAAATACTATATATAGTATAAAATTGTTAAGTTGTACAAATATTTACTCCTTATAGGATTATATTGTCACTGATTACAAATTAGAAATGTTTTGTTAATAATGATCGATAATGTCGTTATTTTTAATTATTACAAGTATCCTAATTACCTTAAAGATTTTCGGTAAGAACTATAAAATTCTTTTGTAATTATGATTAAATAATCACAGATTATTTAAAATAAAATCATTAAAAGAATATAAAGTTCGTAATGTTTGTACCCAGTGTTTGTTATCTTGTTTTCTGCTATAATAAAAAAGATTAAATTGTTGTTGTTGTTGTTGTGTCTTCGTATTTTCCTATAAAAAGAAGAACAATTAACAACTTTGAACGTACATGATTCTAATAAGACAGAAGAAAGAGCGCATATTTATAATTTACCTTGACATATAATGAAAGGAAAAAAATAAATAATTGTGTACTACTGAAATTAGCGATTTTTGTAAATGGGGCGATTTTGCTCAATGTGGGGGCGATTTTGTAAAAGGTGGGGGCGTTTTGACAAGGGGCGATTTTACATTGGGGGCGTTTTTGCAAAAAGTGGGGGCGTTTTTTGACGGGGGCGTTTTTTGACGGGGGCGATTTTTCCGTGGGGCGATTTGACTTGTATTCATTTAAACAGACCGGTGAGAAAATGTTATTTTTCCGGACCTGTACTTATTTTATTAAATTTGTTTTTTAATCTCATAACCTGTTGTTTTATGTAGTAAATAGTTTTATACAAATTGTTAAATTTAATAACAGGTGCGCTGACAAGTTCACCTTTATTAAATCTCAAATGCACACGCGTATTGCAAAAGTTTCCAACTTTCCGACCATTCAGTTTAAATGATCATTACTTTTGATACAGCCCATTAATTTTTTTCATCTTTGCAGTTTTGTAAAGTAAAAAGTCTGTAGAATTAATCTTCCTAATTAAGTTTTCCCTATTTGGACCTGTGTCTTGTATAATTTTTACAGATTCCCAAAATAACCCTGAAAATTTGCTAGATGGTGATGTCCGAAAGTGTTCTTGGGGCATTTCTGAACACAGAATATTGTTTTTGATATCAATAGATTGACAAAGCTGAGCCTAAATATTTACTTAATTACATGGTAATTAAATGTTGACTACGAGAGAAATTAAAGTTTATTTGCCACGTTTGGGTTTGCGCATTTTACCGTAATGCAAGCAAAAAATTCAGGTAGCATTCACCGTGTTCTAATTAAATTATATTTACAAACCAAACATCAAATAAATAATCTAGAAGGATGAGATTATTTGATAGCTTGTTTATTACCTGATTACTGCAACATTTAAAACGCCTATTTTATCAGGGTTACATTTCACGTTCAGACGTTATAGCCACAAAAAGGCTTTACCAGTAAGTACCGATGTGAAAGTGAAGGGGTTAATAATTTGCCTATTGTGTTTGTATCCGCTTGTTGTCAACAATTGATATAATCGAATGAGTCCAATGTATAGAAGCCCTCTGCATGTGTATATATAAATATAGTAGACCGTAACTTATATTCTCCCTCACTACGTCGTCCGAATATAAAATAATTCTGTTCTATAGGCTGAATAAAACAAAGATCGAATGTAGGTGTGCTATTCGCTATAACCTTTATTATCACAATAATTATTAATACATTCTATTACATTTCACATAAGAGTGAAATAAATAATTTAATTCAACAGCTTGATCAAATAAACGTGTCTACTCTTGAGGTTATAGCGAAAGTCGGTAAGTACATATGAAACGCACGGGTTTTAAATGTATAAGAAGATGTCACGTGATATGAATATTCATGAACGGTCAACGAAATGAATTACATTTATATTCTCCCTCACTACGTTCGTCCGAATATAAAATAATTCTATTCTATAGGCTGAATAAAACAAAGATCGAATGTAGGTGTGCTATTCGCTATAACCTCGGGACAAAGGGAAATATTAAGTACACGCTCAAAGTTACAAAATATTAACGTACACTAACTCAATAGATTTTGTATCAATTATATAACAAGACTGGAAGAAACGCTTAGCTGTACACCGACCGGATCTTTGATATAACCGTCTTTAGCAAAGTCGGTGCGCCATCTTCCGTGTTCTTTGATAAGACGATCTGCAACTCCATTACATGCAGCGGCGGTGGCGCCACCGCTACGCAAACTATGCATACAAAACTGTTTACAATTAAAGCCGATAGCAGTTAAAGAATGCAAAAGTAATTCCCTAGCCCTGGTGTAAGACAAAGGTCTATTCGAAGATATTAATTTGTAAGAATTTTTTGACTTGGAAAAAGACACAGCGCGAAAAATATATTCGTCGGAATTAAAAGACAAATTTGCTAAATTGATACAAGTCAAAATTTAAGCCACTTAACTGGACACGTGGAACAGTTAGTCTTTGAAATAATGACATTGTTTCCTCTCCTGTAAACGTCCGTTTTGCTTTTTTCTATATGAAGAGAAACATATTGCTGAAAATTTTCAAATTTGACATCTTTAAATTAGCAAGCTCACTGTAACGTAAAAAACCTGCATAGCTGAGCAAAACCATTGCACAAATTCTAACATTAGGTAAATGAGTCCGATCTGTACCAAAATTATCACCTGCATTGTCATTACTCTACTTTATATATATGTTTTTGATGCATGCCAGATTATAGCCAAATCATTAATAAAGATTTGATGGATTGTTACACAAAAATGCCAGTTCGGTAGTTTTGTTTGAACCACTTTTTTTTTATAAATTTTCCTGTACATGTACAAACGACAAATGTGGTTTTTTTTCTGGTTTTAGGCCAAAAGTATGTTCTGTAATTTTGTTAAAATCACTATTACATGTATTAATTTAGAAAATTTTGAAAAAAAACACATAAGGCCAAAATAAAATGTATATCTCTGTTTCCTGCTTCCCTATACTACATGTACCTACCCTAATTTTTTGTCCTCAAAAAGCCCACCCTATTTAAACAAAAATTTATTACCATTTTGCCCTAATGACTGTTAAATTCCATCTGTCTTCCCCATTAACTCAATAAAATTATTTTTAAAAATAAATTAGCTATTTTTCATGAATTGAAGCAGGAAACAAGACTATATTTTATTTTGACCTTTTTGACGGTGGATGATAAAAGATATACATGTGTACATTGTAATGTTGTTACACCCTTTACTAATTTCTCTAGAAGTTAGCCTTGACAAAACTATTATAGTTAGCTGTCAGATACATAAAATGTGTTTTTTTAATATTTTGCCTTATATTGTATACATTGCGAATTCATTTGTGTATATATACATATACATGTACCATGTACATGTACACTGCAAATGAATCGCTTGTATGTGCACATGTTTATGTGCATTTAATTTACATAAAAATTATTTTTTACATAAATTTATAAAGATGCCACCAGGGGCTTTATATGTAAATAACCCTAACTCATATCCAATGAAATGTATATCTTTTAATCACTGTCAGAAATCATGGTAATGTATTCAATCTCTGATTGTTTGTTGTCCTTTTAAGCCTTTTTTCAACAGTAACATATGTCCAAATATACATGTACTAGTATGCATTATTAATTATTTGCTTGAATTCAGTGAATACAAGTGTACACATTTTCAATTAGTCTGTACATTTAGCCACTAGCATATTAATTGTAATGCTCAAGACTAGTTTATTCATTAAACAGGACATGTGAAATTTTTTTGGGGCTAGTACATGTACAATGTACATGCATATCTGCAGATATGTTGCTAAGGCATAAAACCACAACAATCACTCAGTCAGTAATTATCAATTGATTTAAAATTAATATTATTCCAATCACAAATGCATACACATAATTAAAAAATCAATCTATACAGTCATCCACTGTGAGAGTAGTTTTGACATTTTCAAGTGTAATAGGCCTAGGAGTCCAAACAAGCAGTGGCTCATGGCCAGTTGCCCATGGTTTTTAAATTATGAGGTGGGCTACAATGAACATTTAGCTTGTACATGTAAATTCTTATTTTAGAGCATCATTTTATGTACAAAATGTACACATGTATGTAAACAGTGTTCGCAATTAGTGGTAGACCGATAGACATTGTGAGATTGCGGGTTCGATTCTCACTGCAGGCAGGGTGTACTCGACTCCAATCTTAATTGACAAGGATTGCCAGTTTTCCTACCGCAGGTCGGGGGTTCTCTCCGGGTACTCCGGCTTCCTCCCCCAATAAAAACTGGACGCCATGAAATAGCTGAAAAAATTGCTGAAAGTGGCGTTAAAACACCATTCAAACAAATCAAAAAAAACATTGTCTACGATAAATCAAGCAGGTCTATGCCAAATTTTGAAAAGTATATATAGAGTATGTAGAAAATTTTCTGCAGTTGGAGCAAATGTCTATACTAGAAAAAATTTAGTTTCGAACACTGTGTAAACTGAACAGAATATTTTCTAACTACATGTACATGTTTATCACATGTTTGCATACAGTGTTGTACATGAAGGTATTACATGTAGCTAATATTGACCTACATAAGATACGATAACTTAACCCTCAGTCCACTATGTTCCTCACAGGATTGTAGTGGACTGAGGGTTAAATTATCATATTTACATGTATGTGTGACATATATGTATGTATAGTAAGATATATTACATGTACAGTATAGGGGACCCTAACATTCATGACATTAAAGGCTTTAATAAGGTACACTAACCAATGGCGCTTGATGGCAGAATGTCGGACGGCACATTGATATCAGATAAAGACTGATACAGCCTACAAGGCTACATGTATGTACAGTGCTAGTCAATATATACATTGTAGGTGGCACTTTGACACAGCCTGTACAACTGTATGGCACATTTGAAATTCACTCTTAGGTAGACGGTCCCCCTAAGCTAAATGAAGGTTTAATATCTTATTCTAACTAGGTGCTGGACTTTGATTAAGCAACTACATAAACTAGAAAAGGTCTGGCTATGTCTTATAGGTAAACGGAAAGAAAGTCACAGGAAAAAAAGTAACAGGAAATAAAGTCACAGTTTTGATAGGAAAAAAAGTCACAGGAAAAAAAGTCACAAGAAAAAAAGTCACAGGGAAAAAAGTCACAATTAATAAGTTGTCTTGGTCACATAATATGAACATATTTTTATGTTTATTATAATTATAATCATATTTTTATGCAAAACTTGTTTATTACTTATTAGTTATTTAATACACTAAATAAAAATTGTATTTTTATATGTATACCAAAGAAAAGTATAGGATAATCAACTATATAGAAATATTTTTTAAATATACTTAGATCCAAGCCTAAAATATGGCTTCAAAATTTATTTATTAAATAATATGTAGTGAAAAATGAACATGTGTGACCAATTACCGCACTACTAATTGCTTATTTATTGTTTTTATATGACAAAATTTTGCTAATTTGTTATGATATATATTTTAAAATTAAATATCTTTAAATATCCACTTCACTTTTTATACACAACAACATAAATCTTGCAAAAAACCTAAAAAACACAGTCAATACCAATACAACTTATTATTTGTGACTTTTTTTCCTGAGACTTTTTTTCTTGTGACTTTTTATCCTGTGACTTTTTATCCGTGACTTTTTTTCCGTGACTTTTTTTCCTGTGACTTTCTTTCCTACAACCGTCTTATAAAGCTGGTCACGTTTTCAACTGAAAAAATATAGCCTGAAGTCGGATTACGCTGTATCTATTTGTGAAAGGAATAATTTGAACTTTAATACTGCATAAAATGTGTATGCAATGGTCTAACCTGACTTTGTAACTCTAAAATCAGTGTCTTTAAAATGCAAGGAACACACAACATCATATTTTCCTGGCTTCCATAGGCCTTTCGTTTTCGGGTCTCTTCTCTTAATGGCGACCCTCCACCTCAAAATTAAATCTTTCTCCTCAGGGAAAAGATGTCCCCCGAAGTTGGTGCAACCCCGCACGCAACAATATTGCGGCATTTTGTAGATTTTTGAAAGTTTTACAGGATTTAAAAAAACTTTGTTAGTACCGGAAATGAAACGATGTTGTCCGAGGAGTTCCGAATAATAACTACTGATAAAAGTACTCGGAACACTGAAAGCAAATTTAGGAAGGTGAATGCCATTATGAAAGCGCATAAAATATAAATAATAAAGGACTACATTGTCTGTACTCGCATTTTGGCAATCCCAACTCCATTATGCATTAAACATACAACTCCATTAAACATATTAAACTTGTTTTGGTTCCACAAATTTATCATATACTGCATGATGTCGTAACCCACGTAAAGTCATACCAAAAGTAACTGAAAAAGGGCAACACATAGCGAGTATCGACTCTGCCTGATGGGTGCAGGTCGTTCCGTCCCCAGGTCGATCCGGCCCCAGTCGATTCGGCCGCAGACGATCCGTCCCCTAGTCGATCCGTCCCCTATTTGTTAGTCGATCCGTCACCAAAAAAAAAATTTATAAGTATAAGTGTAAAAAGTGAAAAAGTGTTGATTAAAATTAGTTTAACAATTAAATAAACAAAATATGGTATGGTTTTTAATTATTAATTATATTTATAATTGTGTTGTAATTGATGTTAATTGGAAATTGTTAAAGTTTTGATTAAAATAAGTTAAATAATTAAATAAACAAAATCTCTGTTCATTCTGAAAATGTAGTATCCATGCCAGTTTTGTTCGAGAGAGGTTACACGACGACAGCAACCCCTTGAGTGTGACATTTGTCACAAGTGGCAACATAGGACTTGTAACACGGGGATTACCCAGTTTATATACAGGGTAATCTGTAAAGAAGATTACGACTATACATTTCACTGTTGTGAATGTGCCGAGCCAGTTAACCTAGATGACCTAAATGAGCCCGTGCCAGAGCCACAAGCAGACCCAGTGCAGGAGCCAGAACTAGACCCAGTACCGGAGCCAGAACTAGACCCAGTACCGGAGCCAGAACTAGACTCAGTACCAGAGCCAGAACTGGACGCAGTGCCGGAGCCACAACCAGCTGATTTCTCATTCAACATTACAGCATTAAAAAATCATCATTATTTTATATAATTCAAATTATTAGTCATAAAGTGACTTGTAGAATATTTCACATTTTAAATTTATTCAAGTATTGTTTAAAATTTCAAATTATTAGTGTCGTTTTATATATTAATTATGAATTAAACATTGATTGTCAATATTTGTAGGCTCTTGTAGAGGCAGAACAACACCCATACAAGTCGTCTGGTGATATTGTAGACTGTGCGATGGAGATCATCGACGACAATGACTTCAACTTACCAAAACCAGTAAATATTCAGCGCAACATCAACAGACGCCGCCAGAAACTGCGCCCAGCTGAACCGACAGATTTAAGGTTTGAGGTAAGTCAAATTTTATTATATAAATGATATATTTTTCAGCTATATCGTGGCATCCAGAAATAAATAATATAAATGATATATTTTTCAGCTATATCGTGGCATCCAGAAATAAATAATGTAAATGATATATTTTTATTTTTTATATATTATATATTAGCGGTTTTTTGTTTAATCTATGTTCAATGAAATTTTTCTTTTTAGATTGATACGAATTTCCTCCACTGTGATGACTTTGTTGTTGGTGACATTCATGTGGACGAGATGCGACATATTATGTTTTCAACTCCAAAGCAGTTAGACCTTCTGCGAACGGCAAGACGTTGGTATATGAACGTTCAAAGTTGTCAAGAAACCATTTACGCAACTGTATTCGATCCATGCTTTTGTACAAAAAGACGACAGCGTCAAGCAAGTCCCATTGCTATTTGTTCTGATGTCATGCAGAAGAAAGCGAGACTACAAGGCAGTAAGTGTAATACATAGATAATATGAATGATGTATATAATTTGCAGCTAAATCATGGCATCCATAAATGTTTTTTAAATAAATTTTACAATTATTTTAACACAAAAACAACATCAACATTTTTTTAGAATTGAATCCCGTTATGTTGCATTCGATAGTATTGCTTGTATTAATATATATATAAGTAACTTGTATTGTAGTGTTGCTTGTATTAATATATATAATTAACTTGTATGTAGCTATTTATTAATTGCATCTTTTTTTAAGGTGTTCAACCGCTTGAACCAGCTGATTCCAAACAGGAGAGTTCAGGGTTTCTGTCTTGATTTCGAAAAAGGTTTGTTTTTTGTTAGTATGAATGAATGATTTATATATTTTGCAGCTATATCATGGCATCCAGATGTATATATTTTTAAGGTATATAATGGCGTTCATGTGTTATATCTAATTAATAAATCTTTTTAAAATAAATTTTACAATTATTTTAACACATAAACAGCATCAACATTTTCTTTTCAGGAGTATGGGGTGCTCTCCGTTCTTTATATCCAGACTGTGTTATCAA
Source organism: Limnoperna fortunei (assembly GCA_944474755.1). Lineage (NCBI taxonomy): Eukaryota > Metazoa > Mollusca > Bivalvia > Mytilida > Modiolidae > Limnoperna > Limnoperna fortunei. The sequence goes on along the minus strand of OX104115.1, from coordinate 21,559,512 downwards.
GGGCTGTTCCTTTCACTGGAGCCAGGCCGGCATGCGTAGACTGGCCAAGCTTGGTCTGAAGACTGCCTACGATCATGACAAAGCTGTTCACGTCTTCACCAAGGAGATGTTAGCTTTGCCCTACCTGCCAGCAGCTCACATCACACCAGCTTTCCAGCAACTACAACGGGAGTGTGTGTCAGCAAGCAACCAATACAGAAGAATACAACTTGATTACATAACCGATGAACTCACCAAAAATGATTTTTATTTGCATATCTCGTCTCTATCATTGTCTTCAATTTCCTGGCCATGGAGCAAAAAGTTGTAAGTTTATTATCCTAGATTTTGAACTTGAAAGTGACCGAACAAATTGAATAATATTTAAACGGTAGCTGGTCAAATCGCCCCACCGAAAAATCGCCCCCGTCAAAAACGCCCTCACTTTTTGCAAAATCGCCTCCATTGTAAAATCTCCCCCCTGTAAAAACGCCTCCACCTTCAGCAAAATCGCCCCACTTATCAAATTCGCTCCCATCAAAAACGCCCCCACCTTCAGCAAAACCGCCCCACATACAAAAAATACTATATATAGTATAAAATTGTTAAGTTGTACAAATATTTACTCCTTATAGGATTATATTGTCACTGATTACAAATTAGAAATGTTTTGTTAATAATGATCGATAATGTCGTTATTTTTAATTATTACAAGTATCCTAATTACCTTAAAGATTTTCGGTAAGAACTATAAAATTCTTTTGTAATTATGATTAAATAATCACAGATTATTTAAAATAAAATCATTAAAAGAATATAAAGTTCGTAATGTTTGTACCCAGTGTTTGTTATCTTGTTTTCTGCTATAATAAAAAAGATTAAATTGTTGTTGTTGTTGTTGTTGTGTCTTCGTATTTTCCTATAAAAAGAAGAACAATTAACAACTTTGAACGTACATGATTCTAATAAGACAGAAGAAAGAGCGCATATTTATAATTTACCTTGACATATAATGAAAGGAAAAAAATAAATAATTGTGTACTACTGAAATTAGCGATTTTTGTAAATGGGGCGATTTTGCTCAATGTGGGGGCGATTTTGTAAAAGGTGGGGGCGTTTTGACAAGGGGCGATTTTACATTGGGGGCGTTTTTGCAAAAAGTGGGGGCGTTTTTTGACGGGGCGATTTTTCCGTGGGGCGATTTGACTTGTATTCATTTAAACAGACCGGTGAGAAAATGTTATTTTTCCGGACCTGTACTTATTTTATTAAATTTGTTTTTTAATCTCATAACCTGTTGTTTTATGTAGTAAATAGTTTTATACAAATTGTTAAATTTAATAACAGGTGCGCTGACAAGTTCACCTTTATTAAATCTCAAATGCACACGCGTATTGCAAAAGTTTCCAACTTTCCGACCATTCAGTTTAAATGATCATTACTTTTGATACAGCCCATTAATTTTTTTCATCTTTGCAGTTTTGTAAAGTAAAAAGTCTGTAGAATTAATCTTCCTAATTAAGTTTTCCCTATTTGGACCTGTGTCTTGTATAATTTTTACAGATTCCCAAAATAACCCTGAAAATTTGCTAGATGGTGATGTCCGAAAGTGTTCTTGGGGCATTTCTGAACACAGAATATTGTTTTTGATATCAATAGATTGACAAAGCTGAGCCTAAATATTTACTTAATTACATGGTAATTAAATGTTGACTACGAGAGAAATTAAAGTTTATTTGCCACGTTTGGGTTTGCGCATTTTACCGTAATGCAAGCAAAAAATTCAGGGAGCATTCACCGTGTTCTAATTAAATTATATTTACAAACCAAACATCAAATAAATAATCTAGAAGGATGAGATTATTTGATAGCTTGTTTATTACCTGATTACTGCAACATTTAAAACGCCTATTTTATCAGGGTTACATTTCACGTTCAGACGTTATAGCCACAAAAAGGCTTTACCAGTAAGTACCGATGTGAAAGTGAAGGGGTTAATAATTTGCCTATTGTGTTTGTATCCGCTTGTTGTCAACAATTGATATAATCGAATGAGTCCAATGTATAGAAGCCCTCTGCATGTGTATATATAAATATAGTAGACCGTAACTTATATTCTCCCTCACTACGTCGTCCGAATATAAAATAATTCTGTTCTATAGGCTGAATAAAACAAAGATCGAATGTAGGTGTGCTATTCGCTATAACCTTTATTATCACAATAATTATTAATACATTCTATTACATTTCACATAAGAGTGAAATAAATAATTTAATTCAACAGCTTGATCAAATAAACGTGTCTACTCTTGAGGTTATAGCGAAAGTCGGTAAGTACATATGAAACGCACGGGTTTTAAATGTATAAGAAGATGTCACGTGATATGAATATTCATGAACGGTCAACGAAATGAATTACATTTATATTCTCCCTCACTACGTTCGTCCGAATATAAAATAATTCTATTCTATAGGCTGAATAAAACAAAGATCGAATGTAGGTGTGCTATTCGCTATAACCTCGGGACAAAGGGAAATATTAAGTACACGCTCAAAGTTACAAAATATTAACGTACACTAACTCAATAGATTTTGTATCAATTATATAACAAGACTGGAAGAAACGCTTAGCTGTACACCGACCGGATCTTTGATATAACCGTCTTTAGCAAAGTCGGTGCGCCATCTTCCGTGTTCTTTGATAAGACGATCTGCAACTCCATTACATGCAGCGGCGGTGGCGCCACCGCTACGCAAACTATGCATACAAAACTGTTTACAATTAAAGCCGATAGCAGTTAAAGAATGCAAAAGTAATTCCCTAGCCCTGGTGTAAGACAAAGGTCTATTCGAAGATATTAATTTGTAAGAATTTTTTGACTTGGAAAAAGACACAGCGCGAAAAATATATTCGTCGGAATTAAAAGACAAATTTGCTAAATTGATACAAGTCAAAATTTAAGCCACTTAACTGGACACGTGGAACAGTTAGTCTTTGAAATAATGACATTGTTTCCTCTCCTGTAAACGTCCGTTTTGCTTTTTTCTATATGAAGAGAAACATATTGCTGAAAATTTTCAAATTTGACATCTTTAAATTAGCAAGCTCACTGTAACGTAAAAAACCTGCATAGCTGAGCAAAACCATTGCACAAATTCTAACATTAGGTAAATGAGTCCGATCTGTACCAAAATTATCACCTGCATTGTCATTACTCTACTTTATATATATGTTTTTGATGCATGCCAGATTATAGCCAAATCATTAATAAAGATTTGATGGATTGTTACACAAAAATGCCAGTTCGGTAGTTTTGTTTGAACCACTTTTTTTTTATAAATTTTCCTGTACATGTACAAACGACAAATGTGGTTTTTTTTCTGGTTTTAGGCCAAAAGTATGTTCTGTAATTTTGTTAAAATCACTATTACATGTATTAATTTAGAAAATTTTGAAAAAAAACACATAAGGCCAAAATAAAATGTATATCTCTGTTTCCTGCTTCCCTATACTACATGTACCTACCCTAATTTTTTGTCCTCAAAAAGCCCACCCTATTTAAACAAAAATTTATTACCATTTTGCCCTAATGACTGTTAAATTCCATCTGTCTTCCCCATTAACTCAATAAAATTATTTTTAAAAATAAATTAGCTATTTTTCATGAATTGAAGCAGGAAACAAGACTATATTTTATTTTGACCTTTTTGACGGTGGATGATAAAAGATATACATGTGTACATTGTAATGTTGTTACACCCTTTACTAATTTCTCTAGAAGTTAGCCTTGACAAAACTATTATAGTTAGCTGTCAGATACATAAAATGTGTTTTTTTAATATTTTGCCTTATATTGTATACATTGCGAATTCATTTGTGTATATATACATATACATGTACCATGTACATGTACACTGCAAATGAATCGCTTGTATGTGCACATGTTTATGTGCATTTAATTTACATAAAAATTATTTTTTACATAAATTTATAAAGATGCCACCAGGGGCTTTATATGTAAATAACCCTAACTCATATCCAATGAAATGTATATCTTTTAATCACTGTCAGAAATCATGGTAATGTATTCAATCTCTGATTGTTTGTTGTCCTTTTAAGCCTTTTTTCAACAGTAACATATGTCCAAATATACATGTACTAGTATGCATTATTAATTATTTGCTTGAATTCAGTGAATACAAGTGTACACATTTTCAATTAGTCTGTACATTTAGCCACTAGCATATTAATTGTAATGCTCAAGACTAGTTTATTCATTAAACAGGACATGTGAAATTTTTTTGGGGCTAGTACATGTACAATGTACATGCATATCTGCAGATATGTTGCTAAGGCATAAAACCACAACAATCACTCAGTCAGTAATTATCAATTGATTTAAAATTAATATTATTCCAATCACAAATGCATACACATAATTAAAAAATCAATCTATACAGTCATCCACTGTGAGAGTAGTTTTGACATTTTCAAGTGTAATAGGCCTAGGAGTCCAAACAAGCAGTGGCTCATGGCCAGTTGCCCATGGTTTTTAAATTATGAGGTGGGCTACAATGAACATTTAGCTTGTACATGTAAATTCTTATTTTAGAGCATCATTTTATGTACAAAATGTACACATGTATGTAAACAGTGTTCGCAATTAGTGGTAGACCGATAGACATTGTGAGATTGCGGGTTCGATTCTCACTGCAGGCAGGGTGTACTCGACTCCAATCTTAATTGACAAGGATTGCCAGTTTTCCTACCGCAGGTCGGGGGTTCTCTCCGGGTACTCCGGCTTCCTCCCCCAATAAAAACTGGACGCCATGAAATAGCTGAAAAAATTGCTGAAAGTGGCGTTAAAACACCATTCAAACAAATCAAAAAAAACATTGTCTACGATAAATCAAGCAGGTCTATGCCAAATTTTGAAAAGTATATATAGAGTATGTAGAAAATTTTCTGCAGTTGGAGCAAATGTCTATACTAGAAAAAATTTAGTTTCGAACACTGTGTAAACTGAACAGAATATTTTCTAACTACATGTACATGTTTATCACATGTTTGCATACAGTGTTGTACATGAAGGTATTACATGTAGCTAATATTGACCTACATAAGATACGATAACTTAACCCTCAGTCCACTATGTTCCTCACAGGATTGTAGTGGACTGAGGGTTACATTATCATATTTACATGTATGTGTGACATATATGTATGTATAGTAAGATATATTACATGTACAGTATAGGGGACCCTAACATTCATGACATTAAAGGCTTTAATAAGGTACACTAACCAATGGCGCTTGATGGCAGAATGTCGGACGGCACATTGATATCAGATAAAGACTGATACAGCCTACAAGGCTACATGTATGTACAGTGCTAGTCAATATATACATTGTAGGTGGCACTTTGACACAGCCTGTACAACTGTATGGCACATTTGAAATTCACTCTTAGGTAGACGGTCCCCCTAAGCTAAATGAAGGTTTAATATCTTATTCTAACTAGGTGCTGGACTTTGATTAAGCAACTACATGAACTAGAAAAGGTCTGGCTATGTCTTATAGGTAAACGGAAAGAAAGTCACAGGAAAAAAAGTAACAGGAAATAAAGTCACAGTTTTGATAGGAAAAAAAGTCACAGGAAAAAAAGTCACAAGAAAAAAAGTCACAGGGAAAAAAGTCACAATTAATAAGTTGTCTTGGTCACATAATATGAACATATTTTTATGTTTATTATAATTATAATCATATTTTTATGCAAAACTTGTTTATTACTTATTAGTTATTTAATACACTAAATAAAAATTGTATTTTTATATGTATACCAAAGAAAAGTATAGGATAATCAACTATATAGAAATATTTTTTAAATATACTTAGATCCAAGCCTAAAATATGGCTTCAAAATTTATTTATTAAATAATATGTAGTGAAAAATGAACATGTGTGACCAATTACCGCACTACTAATTGCTTATTTATTGTTTTTATATGACAAAATTTTGCTAATTTGTTATGATATATATTTTAAAATTAAATATCTTTAAATATCCACTTCACTTTTTATACACAACAACATAAATCTTGCAAAAAACCTAAAAAACACAGTCAATACCAATACAACTTATTATTTGTGACTTTTTTTCCTGAGACTTTTTTTCTTGTGACTTTTTATCCTGTGACTTTTTATCCGTGACTTTTTTCCGTGACTTTTTTTCCTGTGACTTTCTTTCCTACAACCGTCTTATAAAGCTGGTCACGTTTTCAACTGAAAAAATATAGCCTGAAGTCGGATTACGCTGTATCTATTTGTGAAAGGAATAATTTGAACTTTAATACTGCATAAAATGTGTATGCAATGGTCTAACCTGACTTTGTAACTCTAAAATCAGTGTCTATAAAATGCAAGGAACACACAACATCATATTTTCCTGGCTTCCATAGGCCTTTCGTTTTCGGGTCTCTTCTCTTAATGGCGACCCTCCACCTCAAAATTAAATCTTTCTCCTCAGGGAAAAGATGTCCCCCGAAGTTGGTGCAACCCCGCACGCAACAATATTGCGGCATTTTGTAGATTTTTGAAAGTTTTACAGGATTTAAAAAAACTTTGTTAGTACCGGAAATGAAACGATGTTGTCCGAGGAGTTCCGAATAATAACTACTGATAAAAGTACTCGGAACACTGAAAGCAAATTTAGGAAGGTGAATGCCATTATGAAAGCGCATAAAATATAAATAATAAAGGACTACATTGTCTGTACTCGCATTTTGGCAATCCCAACTCCATTATGCATTAAACATACAACTCCATTAAACATATTAAACTTGTTTTGGTTCCACAAATTTATCATATACTGCATGATGTCGTAACCCACGTAAAGTCATACCAAAAGTAACTGAAAAAGGGCAACACATAGCGAGTATCGACTCTGCCTGATGGGTGCAGGTCGTTCCGTCCCCAGGTCGATCCGGCCCCAGTCGATTCGGCCGCAGACGATCCGTCCCCTAGTCGATCCGTCCCCTATTTGTTAGTCGATCCGTCCCCAATAAAAAATTTATAAGTATAAGTGTAAAAAGTGAAAAAGTGTTGATTAAAATTAGTTTAACAATTAAATAAACAAAATATGGTATGGTTTTTAATTATTAATTATATTTATAATTGTGTTGTAATTGATGTTAATTGGAAATTGTTAAAGTTTTGATTAAAATAAGTTAAATAATTAAATAAACAAAATATAGTGTTTTTAATTAATTATATGAAGATAACAGTTCTGATCAGTGCACATAGGCGCAATTACCCTTTGATTATTTTTAAATTGTTTGCATAACAACTGTAGGCTATGCTTTGTATGATTTACTCTGCATCCAAGCTGACTTTAACATCAAAGGTTACACAAAATACGACAATTTATTGATGCTGAACATCAAAAATTTTAAAGAAAACATTTATTGAGCTCAAAGAATTTCTCAAAGAGAAAATATTAATTGGGACTCCATATCGTTGGATATATAAAATGGTTTGCAAAATCTCTGTTCATTCTGAAAATGTAGTATCCATGCCAGTTTTGTTCGAGAGAGGTTACACGACGACAGCAACCCCTTGAGTGTGACATTTGTCACAAGTGGCAACATAGGACTTGTAACACGGGGATTACCCAGTTTATATACAGGGTAATCTGTAAAGAAGATTACGACTATACATTTCACTGTTGTGAATGTGCCGAGCCAGTTAACCTAGATGACCTAAATGAGCCGTGCCAGAGCCACAAGCAGACCCAGTACAGGAGCCAGAACTAGACCCAGTACCGGAGCCAGAACTAGACCCAGTACCGGAGCCAGAACTAGACTCAGTACCAGAGCCAGAACTGGACGCAGTGCCGGAGCCACAACCAGCTGATTTCTCATTCAACATTACAGCATTAAAAAATCATCATTATTTTATATAATTCAAATTATTAGTCATAAAGTGACTTGTAGAATATTTCACATTTTAAATTTATTCAAGTATTGTTTAAAATTTCAAATTATTAGTGTCGTTTTATATATTAATTATGAATTAAACATTGATTGTCAATATTTGTAGGCTCTTGTAGAGGCAGAACAACACCCATACAAGTCGTCTGGTGATATTGTAGACTGTGCGATGGAGATCATCGACGACAATGACTTCAACTTACCAAAACCAGTAAATATTCAGCGCAACATCAACAGACGCCGCCAGAAACTGCGCCCAGCTGAACCGACAGATTTAAGGTTTGAGGTAAGTCAAATTTTATTATATAAATGATATATTTTTCAGCTATATCGTGGCATCCAGAAATAAATAATATAAATGATATATTTTTCAGCTATATCGTGGCATCCAGAAATAAATAATGTAAATGATATATTTTTATTTTTTATATATTATATATTAGCGGTTTTTTGTTTAATCTATGTTCAATGAAATTTTTCTTTTTAGATTGATACGAATTTCCTCCACTGTGATGACTTTGTTGTTGGTGACATTCATGTGGACGAGATGCGACATATTATGTTTTCAACTCCAAAGCAGTTAGACCTTCTGCGAACGGCAAGACGTTGGTATATGAACGTTCAAAGTTGTCAAGAAACCATTTACGCAACTGTATTCGATCCATGCTTTTGTACAAAAAGACGACAGCGTCAAGCAAGTCCCATTGCTATTTGTTCTGATGTCATGCAGAAGAAAGCGAGACTACAAGGCAGTAAGTGTAATACATAGATAATATGAATGATGTATATAATTTGCAGCTAAATCATGGCATCCATAAATGTTTTTTAAATAAATTTTACAATTATTTTAACACAAAAACAACATCAACATTTTTTTAGAATTGAATCCCGTTATGTTGCATTCGATAGTATTGCTTGTATTAATATATATATAAGTAACTTGTATTGTAGTATTGCTTGTATTAATATATATAATTAACTTGTATGTAGCTATTTATTAATTGCATCTTTTTTTAAGGTGTTCAACCGCTTGAACCAGCTGATTCCAGACAGGAGAGTTCAGGGTTTCTGTCTTGATTTCGAAAAAGGTTTGTTTTTTGTTAGTATGAATGAATGATTTATATATTTTGCAGCTATATCATGGCATCCAGATGTATATATTTTTAAGGTATATAATGGCGTTCATGTGTTATATCTAATTAATAAATCTTTTTAAAATAAATTTTACAATTATTTTAACACATAAACAGCATCAACATTTTCTTTTCAGGAGTATGGGGTGCTCTCCGTTCTTTATATCCAGACTGTGTTATCAAGGGCTGTTCCTTTCACTGGAGCCAGGCCGGCATGCGTAGACTGGCCAAGCTTGGTCTGAAGACTGCCTACGATCATGACAAAGCTGTTCACGTCTTCACCAAGGAGTTGTTAGCTTTGCCCTACCTGCCAGCAGCTCACATCACACCAGCTTTCCAGCAACTACAACGGGAGTGTGTGTCAGCAAGCAACCAATACAGAAGAATACAACTTGATTACATAACCGATGAACTCACCAAAAATGATTTTTATTTGCATATCTCGTCTCTATCATTGTCTTCAATTTCCTGGCCATGGAGCAAAAAGTTGTAAGTTTATTATCCTAGATTTTGAACTTGAAAGTGACCGAACAAATTGAATAATATTTAAACGGTAGCTGGTCAAATCGCCCCACCGAAAAATCGCCCCCGTCAAAAACGCCCTCACTTTTTGCAAAATCGCCTCCATTGTAAAATCTCCCCCTGTAAAAACGCCTCCACCTTCAGCAAAATCGCCCCACTTATCAAATTCGCTCCCATCAAAAACGCCCCCACCTTCAGCAAAACCGCCCCACATACAAAAAATACTATATATAGTATAAAATTGTTAAGTTGTACAAATATTTACTCCTTATAGGATTATATTGTCACTGATTACAAATTAGAAATGTTTTGTTAATAATGATCGATAATGTCGTTATTTTTAATTATTACAAGTATCCTAATTACCTTAAAGATTTTCGGTAAGAACTATAAAATTCTTTTGTAATTATGATTAAATAATCACAGATTATTTAAAATAAAATCATTAAAAGAATATAAAGTTCGTAATGTTTGTACCCAGTGTTTGTTATCTTGTTTTCTGCTATAATAAAAAAGATTAAATTGTTGTTGTTGTTGTTGTTGTGTCTTCGTATTTTCCTATAAAAAGAAGAACAATTAACAACTTTGAACGTACATGATTCTAATAAGACAGAAGAAAGAGCGCATATTTATAATTTACCTTGACATATAATGAAAGGAAAAAAATAAATAATTGTGTACTACTGAAATTAGCGATTTTTGTAAATGGGGCGATTTTGCTCAATGTGGGGGCGATTTTGTAAAAGGTGGGGGCGTTTTGACAAGGGGCGATTTTACATTGGGGGCGTTTTTGCAAAAAGTGGGGGCGTTTTTTGACGGGGGCGTTTTTTGACGGGGGCGATTTTTCCGTGGGGCGATTTGACTTGTATTCATTTAAACAGACCGGTGAGAAAATGTTATTTTTCCGGACCTGTACTTATTTTATTAAATTTGTTTTTTAATCTCATAACCTGTTGTTTTATGTAGTAAATAGTTTTATACAAATTGTTAAATTTAATAACAGGTGCGCTGACAAGTTCACCTTTATTAAATCTCAAATGCACACGCGTATTGCAAAAGTTTCCAACTTTCCGACCATTCAGTTTAAATGATCATTACTTTTGATACAGCCCATTAATTTTTTTCATCTTTGCAGTTTTGTAAAGTAAAAAGTCTGTAGAATTATCCTGCCAATTAAGTTTTCCCTATTTGGACCTGTGTCTTGTATAATTTTTCAGATTCCCAAAATTACCCTGAAAATTTGCTAGATGGTGATGTCCGAAAGTGTTCTTGGGGCATTTCTGAACACAGAATATTGTTTTTGATATCAATAGATTGACAAAGCTGAGCCTAAATATTTACTTAATTACATGGTAATTAAATGTTGACTACGAGAGAAATTAAAGTTTATTTGCCACGTTTGGGTTTGCGCATTTTACCGTAATGCAAGCAAAAAATTCAGGTAGCATTCACCGTGTTCTAATTAAATTATATTTACAAACCAAACATCAAATAAATAATCTAGAAGGATGAGATTATTTGATAGCTTGTTTATTACCTGATTACTGCAACATTTAAAACGCCTATTTTATCAGGGTTACATTTCACGTTCAGACGTTATAGCCACAAAAAGGCTTTACCAGTAAGTACCGATGTGAAAGTGAAGGGGTTAATAATTTGCCTATTGTGTTTGTATCCGCTTGTTGTCAACAATTGATATAATCGAATGAGTCCAATGTATAGAAGCCCTCTGCATGTGTATATATAAATATAGTAGACCGTAACTTATATTCTCCCTCACTACGTCGTCCGAATATAAAATAATTCTGTTCTATAAGCTGAATAAAACAAAGATCGAATGTAGGTGTGCTATTCGCTATAACCTTTATTATCACAATAATTATTAATACATTCTATTACATTTCACATAAGAGTGAAATAAATAATTTAATTCAACAGCTTGATCAAATAAACGTGTCTACTCTTGAGGTTATAGCGAAAGTCGGTAAGTACATATGAAACGCACGGGTTTTAAATGTATAAGAAGATGTCACGTGATATGAATATTCATGAACGGTCAACGAAATGAATTACATTTATATTCTCCCTCACTACGTTCGTCCGAATATAAAATAATTCTATTCTATAGGCTGAATAAAACAAAGATCGAATGTAGGTGTGCTATTCGCTATAACCTCGGGACAAAGGGAAATATTAAGTACACGCTCAAAGTTACAAAATATTAACGTACACTAACTCAATAGATTTTGTATCAATTATATAACAAGACTGGAAGAAACGCTTAGCTGTACACCGACCGGATCTTTGATATAACCGTCTTTAGCAAAGTCGGTGCGCCATCTTCCGTGTTCTTTGATAAGACGATCTGCAACTCCATTACATGCAGCGGCGGTGGCGCCACCGCTACGCAAACTATGCATACAAAACTGTTTACAATTAAAGCCGATAGCAGTTAAAGAATGCAAAAGTAATTCCCTAGCCCTGGTGTAAGACAAAGGTCTATTCGAAGATATTAATTTGTAAGAATTTTTTGACTTGGAAAAAGACACAGCGCGAAAAATATATTCGTCGGAATTAAAAGACAAATTTGCTAAATTGATACAAGTCAAAATTTAAGCCACTTAACTGGACACGTGGAACAGTTAGTCTTTGAAATAATGACATTGTTTCCTCTCCTGTAAACGTCCGTTTTGCTTTTTTCTATATGAAGAGAAACATATTGCTGAAAATTTTCAAATTTGACATCTTTAAATTAGCAAGCTCAGTGTAACGTAAAAAACCTGCATAGCTGAGCAAAACCATTGCACAAATTCTAACATTAGGTAAATGAGTCCGATCTGTACCAAAATTATCACCTGCATTGTCATTACTCTACTTTATATATATGTTTTTGATGCATGCCAGATTATAGCCAAATCATTAATAAAGATTTGATGGATTGTTACACAAAAATGCCAGTTCGGTAGTTTTGTTTGAACCACTTTTTTTTTATAAATTTTCCTGTACATGTACAAACGACAAATGTGGTTTTTTTTCTGGTTTTAGGCCAAAAGTATGTTCTGTAATTTTGTTAAAATCACTATTACATGTATTAATTTAGAAAATTTTGAAAAAAAAACACATAAGGCCAAAATAAAATGTATATCTCTGTTTCCTGCTTCCCTATACTACATGTACCTACCCTAATTTTTTGTCCTCAAAAAGCCCACCCTATTTAAACAAAAATTTATTACCATTTTGCCCTAATGACTGTTAAATTCCATCTGTCTTCCCCATTAACTCAATAAAATTATTTTTAAAAATAAATTAGCTATTTTTCATGAATTGAAGCAGGAAACAAGACTATATTTTATTTTGACCTTTTTGACGGTGGATGATAAAAGATATACATGTGTACATTGTAATGTTGTTACACCCTTTACTAATTTCTCTTGAAGTTAGCCTTGACAAAACTATTATAGTTAGCTGTCAGATACATAAAATGTGTTTTTTTAATATTTTGCCTTATATTGTATACATTGCGAATTCATTTGTGTATATATACATGTACCATGTACATGTACACTGCAAATGAATCGCTTGTATGTGCACATGTTTATGTGCATTTAATTTACATAAAAATTATTTTTTACATAAATTTATAAAGATGCCACCAGGGGCTTTATATGTAAATAACCCTAACTCATATCCAATGAAATGTATATCTTTTAATCACTGTCAGAAATCATGGTAATGTATTCAATCTCTGATTGTTTGTTGTCCTTTTAAGCCTGTACATTTAGCCACTAGCATATTAATTGTAATGCTCAAGACTAGTTTATTCATTAAACAGGACATGTGAAATTTTTTGGGGGCTAGTACATGTACAATGTACATGCATATCTGCAGATATGTTGCTAAGGCATAAAACCACAACAATCACTCAGTCAGTAATTATCAATTGATTTAAAATTAATATTATTCCAATCACAAATGCATACACATAATTAAAAAATCAATCTATACAGTCATCCACTGTGACAGTAGTTTTGACATTTTCAAGTGTAATAGGCCTAGGAGTCCAAACAAGCAGTGGCTCATGGCCAGTTGCCCATGGTTTTTAAATTATGAGGTGGGCTACAATGAACATTTAGCTTGTACATGTAAATTCTTATTTTAGAGCATCATTTTATGTACAAAATGTACACATGTATGTAAACAGTGTTCGCAATTAGTGGTAGACCGATAGACATTGTGAGATTGCGGGTTCGATTCTCACTGCAGGCAGGGTGTACTCGACTCCAATCTTAATTGACAAGGATTGCCAGTTTTCCTACCGCAGGTCGGGGGTTCTCTCCGGGTACTCCGGCTTCCTCCCCCAATAAAAACTGGACGCCATGAAATAGCTGAAAAAATTGCTGAAAGTGGCGTTAAAACACCATTCAAACAAATCAAAAAAAACATTGTCTACGATAAATCAAGCAGGTCTATGCCAAATTTTGAAAAGTATATATAGAGTATGTAGAAAATTTTCTGCAGTTGGAGCAAATGTCTATACTAGAAAAAATTTAGTTTCGAACACTGTGTAAACTGAACAGAATATTTTCTAACTACATGTACATGTTTATCACATGTTTGCATACAGTGTTGTACATGAAGGTATTACATGTAGCTAATATTGACCTACATAAGATACGATAACTTAACCCTCAGTCCACTATGTTCCTCACAGGATTGTAGTGGACTGAGGGTTACATTATCATATTTACATGTATGTGTGACATATATGTATGTATAGTAAGATATATTACATGTACAGTATAGGGGACCCTAACATTCATGACATTAAAAGCTTTAATAAGGTACACTAACCAATGGCGCTTGATGGCAGAATGTCGGACGGCACATTGATATCAGATAAAGACTGATACAGCCTACAAGGCTACATGTATGTACAGTGCTAGTCAATATATACATTGTAGGTGGCACTTTGACACAGCCTGTACAACTGTATGGCACATTTGAAATTCACCCTTAGGTAGACGGTCCCCCTAAGCTAAATGAAGGTTTAATATCTTATTCTAACTTGGTGCTGGACTTTGATTAAGCAACTACATAAACTAGAAAAGGTCTGGCTATGTCTTATAGGTAAACGGAAAGAAAGTCACAGGAAAAAAAGTAACAGGAAATAAAGTCACAGTTTTGATAGGAAAAAAAGTCACAGGAAAAAAAGTCACAAGAAAAAAAGTCACAGGAAAAAAAGTCACAATTAATAAGTTGTCTTGGTCACATAATATGAACATATTTTTATGTTTATTATAATTATAATCATATTTTTATGCAAAACTTGTTTATTACTTATTAGTTATTTAATACACTAAATAAAAATTGTATTTTTATATGTATACCAAAGAAAAGTATAGGATAATCAACTATATAGAAATATTTTTTAAATATACTTAGATCCAAGCCTAAAATATGGCTTCAAAATTTATTTATTAAATAATATGTAGTGAAAAATGAACATGTGTGACCAATTACCGCACTACTAATTGCTTATTTATTGTTTTTATATGACAAAATTTTGCTAATTTGTTATGATATATATTTTAAAATTAAATATCTTTAAATATCCACTTCACTTTTTATACACAACAACATAAATCTTGCAAAAAACCTAAAAAACACAGTCAATACCAATACAACTTATTATTTGTGACTTTTTTTCCTGAGACTTTTTTTCTTGTGACTTTTTATCCTGTGACTTTTTATCCGTGACTTTTTTTCCGTGACTTTTTTTCCTGTGACTTTCTTTCCTACAACCGTCTTATAAAGCTGGTCACGTTTTCAACTGAAAAAATATAGCCTGAAGTCGGATTACGCTGTATCTATTTGTGAAAGGAATAATTTGAACTTTAATACTGCATAAAATGTGTATGCAATGGTCTAACCTGACTTTGTAACTCTAAAATCAGTGTCTTTAAAATGCAAGGAACACACAACATCATATTTTCCTGGCTTCCATAGGCCTTTCGTTTTCGGGTCTCTTCTCTTAATGGCGACCCTCCACCTCAAAATTAAATCTTTCTCCTCAGGGAAAAGATGTCCCCCGAAGTTGGTGCAACCCCGCACGCAACAATATTGCGGCATTTTGTAGATTTTTGAAAGTTTTACAGGATTTAAAAAAACTTTGTTAGTACCGGAAATGAAACGATGTTGTCCGAGGAGTTCCGAATAATAACTACTGATAAAAGTACTCGGAACACTGAAAGCAAATTTAGGAAGGTGAATGCAATTATGAAAGCGCATAAAATATAAATAATAAAGGACTACATTGTCTGTACTCGCATTTTGGCAATCCCAACTCCATTATGCATTAAACATACAACTCCATTAAACATATTAAACTTGTTTTGGTTCCACAAATTTATCATATACTGCATGATGTCGTAACCCACGTAAAGTCATACCAAAAGTAACTGAAAAAGGGCAACACATAGCGAGTATCGACTCTGCCTGATGGGTGCAGGTCGTTCCGTCCCCAGGTCGATCCGGCCCCAGTCGATTCGGCCGCAGACGATCCGTCCCCTAGTCGATCCGTCCCCTATTTGTTAGTCGATCCGTCCCCAATAAAAAATTTATAAGTATAAGTGTAAAAAGTGAAAAAGTGTTGATTAAAATTAGTTTAACAATTAAATAAACAAAATATGGTATGGTTTTTAATTATTAATTATATTTATAATTGTGTTGTAATTGATGTTAATTGGAAATTGTTAAAGTTTTGATTAAAATAAGTTAAATAATTAAATAAACAAAATATAGTGTTTTTAATTAATTATATGAAGATAACAGTTCTGATCAGTGCACATAGGCGTAATTACCCTTTGATTATTTTTAAATTGTTTGCATAACAACTGTAGGCTATGCTTTGTATGATTTACTCTGCATCCAAGCTGACTTTAACATCAAAGGTTACACAAAATACGACAATTTATTGATGCTGAACATCAAAAATTTTAAAGAAAACATTTATTGAGCTCAAAGAATTTCTCAAAGAGAAAATATTAATTGGGACTCCATATCGTTGGATATATAAAATGGTTTGCAAAATCTCTGTTCATTCTGAAAATGTAGTATCCATGCCAGTTATGTTCGAGAGAGGTTACACGACGACAGCAACCCCTTGAGTGTGACATTTGTCACAAGTGGCAACATAGGACTTGTAACACGGGGATTACCCAGTTTATATACAGGGTAATCTGTAAAGAAGATTACGACTATACATTTCACTGTTGTGAATGTGCCGAGCCAGTTAACCTAGATGACCTAAATGAGCCCGTGCCAGAGCCACAAGCAGACCCAGTACAGGAGCCAGAACTAGACCCAGTACCGGAGCCAGAACTAGACCCAGTACCGGAGCCAGAACTAGACTCAGTACTAGACCCAGTACCGGAGCCAGAACTAGACCCAGTACCGGAGCCAGAACTAGACTCAGTACCAGAGCCAGAACTGGACGCAGTGCCGGAGCCACAACCAGCTGATTTCTCATTCAACATTACAGCATTAAAAAATCATCATTATTTTATATAATTCAAATTATTAGTCATAAAGTGACTTGTAGAATATTTCACATTTTAAATTTATTCAAGTATTGTTTAAAATTTCAAATTATTAGTGTCGTTTTATATATTAATTATGAATTAAACATTGATTGTCAATATTTGTAGGCTCTTGTAGAGGCAGAACAACACCCATACAAGTCGTCTGGTGATATTGTAGACTGTGCGATGGAGATCATCGACGACAATGACTTCAACTTACCAAAACCAGTAAATATTCAGCGCAACATCAACAGACGCCGCCAGAAACTGCGCCCAGCTGAACCGACAGATTTAAGGTTTGAGGTAAGTCAAATTTTATTATATAAATGATATATTTTTCAGCTATATCGTGGCATCCAGAAATAAATAATATAAATGATATATTTTTCAGCTATATCGTGGCATCCAGAAATAAATAATGTAAATGATATATTTTTATTTTTTATATATTATATATTAGCGGTTTTTTGTTTAATCTATGTTCAATGAAATTTTTCTTTTTAGATTGATACGAATTTCCTCCACTGTGATGACTTTGTTGTTGGTGACATTCATGTGGACGAGATGCGACATATTATGTTTTCAACTCCAAAGCAGTTAGACCTTCTGCGAACGGCAAGACGTTGGTATATGAACGTTCAAAGTTGTCAAGAAACCATTTACGCAACTGTATTCGATCCATGCTTTTGTACAAAAAGACGACAGCGTCAAGCAAGTCCCATTGCTATTTGTTCTGATGTCATGCAGAAGAAAGCGAGACTACAAGGCAGTAAGTGTAATACATAGATAATATGAATGATGTATATAATTTGCAGCTAAATCATGGCATCCATAAATGTTTTTTAAATAAATTTTACAATTATTTTAACACAAAAACAACATCAACATTTTTTTAGAATTGAATCCCGTTATGTTGCATTCGATAGTATTGCTTGTATTAATATATATATAAGTAACTTGTATTGTAGTATTGCTTGTATTAATATATATAATTAACTTGTATGTAGCTATTTATTAATTGCATCTTTTTTTAAGGTGTTCAACCGCTTGAACCAGCTGATTCCAACCAGGAGAGTTCAGGGTTTCTGTCTTGATTTCGAAAAAGGTTTGTTTTTTGTTAGTATGAATGAATGATTTATATATTTTGCAGCTATATCATGGCATCCAGATGTATATATTTTTAAGGTATATAATGGCGTTCATGTGTTATATCTAATTAATAAATCTTTTTAAAATAAATTTTACAATTATTTTAACACATAAACAGCATCAACATTTTCTTTTCAGGAGTATGGGGTGCTCTCCGTTCTTTATATCCAGACTGTGTTATCAAGGGCTGTTCCTTTCACTGGAGCCAGGCCGGCATGCGTAGACTGGCCAAGCTTGGTCTGAAGACTGCCTACGATCATGACAAAGCTGTTCACGTCTTCACCAGGGAGTTGTTAGCTTTGCCCTACCTGCCAGCAGCTCACATCACACCAGCTTTCCAGCAACTACAACGGGAGTGTGTGTCAGCAAGCAACCAATACAGAAGAATACAACTTGATTACATAACCGATGAACTCACCAAAAATGATTTTTATTTGCATATCTCGTCTCTATCATTGTCTTCAATTTCCTGGCCATGGAGCAAAAAGTTGTAAGTTTATTATCCTAGATTTTGAACTTGAAAGTGACCGAACAAATTGAATAATATTTAAACGGTAGCTGGTCAAATCGCCCCACCGAAAAATCGCCCCCGTCAAAAACGCCCCCACTTTTTGCAAAATCGCCTCCATTGTAAAATCTCCCCCTGTAAAAACGCCTCCACCTTCAGCAAAATCGCCGCACTTATCAAATTCGCCCCCATCAAAAACGCCCCCACCTTCAGCAAAACCGCCCCACATACAAAAAATACTATATATAGTATAAAATTGTTAAGTTGTACAAATATTTACTCCTTATAGGATTATATTGTCACTGATTACAAATTAGAAATGTTTTGTTAATAATGATCGATAATGTCGTTATTTTTAATTATTACAAGTATCCTAATTACCTTAAAGATTTTCGGTAAGAACTATAAAATTCTTTTGTAATTATGATTAAATAATCACAGATTATTTAAAATAAAATCATTAAAAGAATATAAAGTTCGTAATGTTTGTACCCAGTGTTTGTTATCTTGTTTTCTGCTATAATAAAAAAGATTAAATTGTTGTTGTTGTTGTTGTGTCTTCGTATTTTCCTATAAAAAGAAGAACAATTAACAACTTTGAACGTACATGATTCTAATAAGACAGAAGAAAGAGCGCATATTTATAATTTACCTTGACATATAATGAAAGGAAAAAAATAAATAATTGTGTACTACTGAAATTAGCGATTTTTGTAAATGGGGCGATTTTGCTCAATGTGGGGGCGATTTTGTAAAAGGTGGGGGCGTTTTGACAAGGGGCGATTTTACATTGGGGGCGTTTTTGCAAAAAGTGGGGGCGTTTTTTGACGGGGGCGATTTTTCCGTGGGGCGATTTGACTTGTATTCATTTAAACAGACCGGTGAGAAAATGTTATTTTTCCGGACCTGTACTTATTTTATTAAATTTGTTTTTTAATCTCATAACCTGTTGTTTTATGTAGTAAATAGTTTTATACAAATTGTTAAATTTAATAACAGGTGCGCTGACAAGTTCACCTTTATTAAATCTCAAATGCACACGCGTATTGCAAAAGTTTCCAACTTTCCGACCATTCAGTTTAAATGATCATTACTTTTGATACAGCCCATTAATTTTTTTTCATCTTTGCAGTTTTGTAAAGTAAAAAGTCTGTAGAATTATCCTGCCAATTAAGTTTTCCCTATTTGGACCTGTGTCTTGTATAATTTTTCAGATTCCCAAAATTACCCTGAAAATTTGCTAGATGGTGATGTCCGAAAGTGTTCTTGGGGCATTTCTGAACACAGAATATTGTTTTTGATATCAATAGATTGACAAAGCTGAGCCTAAATATTTACTTAATTACATGGTAATTAAATGTTGACTACGAGAGAAATTAAAGTTTATTTGCCACGTTTGGGTTTGCGCATTTTACCGTAATGCAAGCAAAAAATTCAGGTAGCATTCACCGTGTTCTAATTAAACTATATTTACAAACCAAACATCAAATAAATAATCTAGAAGGATGAGATTATTTGATAGCTTGTTTATTACCTGATTACTGCAACATTTAAAACGCCTATTTTATCAGGGTTACATTTCACGTTCAGACGTTATAGCCACAAAAAGGCTTTACCAGTAAGTACCGATGTGAAAGTGAAGGGGTTAATAATTTGCCTATTGTGTTTGTATCCGCTTGTTGTCAACAATTGATATAATCGAATGAGTCCAATGTATAGAAGCCCTCTGCATGTGTATATATAAATATAGTAGACCGTAACTTATATTCTCCCTCACTACGTCGTCCGAATATAAAATAATTCTGTTCTATAGGCTGAATAAAACAAAGATCGAATGTAGGTGTGCTATTCGCTATAACCTTTATTATCACAATAATTATTAATACATTCTATTACATTTCACATAAGAGTGAAATAAATAATTTAATTCAACAGCTTGATCAAATAAACGTGTCTACTCTTGAGGTTATAGCGAAAGTCGGTAAGTACATATGAAACGCACGGGTTTTAAATGTATAAGAAGATGTCACGTGATATGAATATTCATGAACGGTCAACGAAATGAATTACATTTATATTCTCCCTCACTACGTTCGTCCGAATATAAAATAATTCTATTCTATAGGCTGAATAAAACAAAGATCGAATGTAGGTGTGCTATTCGCTATAACCTCGGGACAAAGGGAAATATTAAGTACACGCTCAAAGTTACAAAATATTAACGTACACTAACTCAATAGATTTTGTATCAATTATATAACAAGACTGGAAGAAACGCTTAGCTGTACACCGACCGGATCTTTGATATAACCGTCTTTAGCAAAGTCGGTGCGCCATCTTCCGTGTTCTTTGATAAGACGATCTGCAACTCCATTACATGCAGCGGCGGTGGCGCCACCGCTACGCAAACTATGCATACAAAACTGTTTACAATTAAGGCCGATAGCAGTTAAAGAATGCAAAAGTAATTCCCTAGCCCTGGTGTAAGACAAAGGTCTATTCGAAGATATTAATTTGTAAGAATTTTTTGACTTGGAAAAAGACACAGCGCGAAAAATATATTCGTCGGAATTAAAAGACAAATTTGCTAAATTGATACAAGTCAAAATTTAAGCCACTTAACTGGACACGTGGAACAGTTAGTCTTTGAAATAATGACATTGTTTCCTCTCCTGTAAACGTCCGTTTTGCTTTTTTCTATATGAAGAGAAACATATTGCTGAAAATTTTCAAATTTGACATCTTTAAATTAGCAAGCTCACTGTAACGTAAAAAACCTGCATAGCTGAGCAAAACCATTGCACAAATTCTAACATTAGGTAAATGAGTCCGATCTGTACCAAACTTCTTTATTAATTCGTGTAAATGCTGAGGTGTGATTTGCTCCTTTTTTATTAGAGGTCTACTGAGAATCAGTTGGATTAATCTGTCTTCGCACGGATTATCGAATAAACTGAAATCATGATACCACTTAATACTGTTAAAATGAGCTAATAAAACGGATTCTGAGACGGACTGTTGAACAAGACCGCTTAGGTAAACTGCAACTGTAGCTACACTTGCGGGCAGCGAATTAACACTATATCGGATACACCACTTTTTGAATTTATTGAAATAAATGTCATACTTCTTATTAGTTGATACTGATTTACTGCTTCGTACAATATCCAATATACGTTTTCCGCATCCCGTAAAATCTGAATTAAACGTTGAAAATTGAGAAATTTCCTTCCATGATGCACTACCCTGTAATATGAAAATAATGCAACTAAACAACGTAACTAAAACACTACGTTTCTAGTTAGTACAGATGTCATTTCATTTGCATCTGCTTAAACAATGCATAATAATGTGTAATAATGTGTAATTTTACTGTATTATTCTATGACTACGCATTCAACGAAATAAAAAATGCATGTATCTGAAAAAATATACCATTTGTTGCTGTTTCAGTCTATAATGTGCAACATGCTTCTCAGTATATATATAAGTGCATCTGACATCGAATAACGCACAAGGTGCACGTATCTTAATATATAAGGTGCAATTATCATTTTATACGCACAAGGTGCATCCAACATTTTACGCACAAGGTGCATCTAATATCTAATATCGCACAAGGTGCATCTAAATATCTTATTTTGCACAAGGTGCATCTAATTATCAAATATGGACTTTTTACGAGGTCAATACGTAGTTATATGGACCGTGGAGGAAAATATTGACCGAGGACGAAGTCCGAGGTCAATATTTTTCTACAGGTCCATATAACTACGTATTGACAGAGTAAAAAGTCCTTAATTGTTATATTACATATGAATTTTTCTCTATTTATTTAAATTTAGAATAATGAGTCGGAAGAGTATATCCGGATCTATTTTTAGAAACAATCCTTAAATATGCTTTATAAATAGTAACATATCCGGATCTATTTTTAGAAACAAGCCTTAAATATGCTTTATAAATAGTAACAAGCCTTAAATATGCTTTAGAAATAGAATATATACACAGAATATTTTGGGGGACCACGTGACTAAATAATCCAATAAAAATGTAAGAATCATAAACCATATGTAATATTATCTTATATCGCACAAGGTGCATCTAATATCGGGAGTCCCTAATCTGCGGAAGGGTGGAAAAACCGGAAGGGTTTTTTGGTATATTTTTACCCATAACTTTCGAACGGATAGACATATCGATGTAATTTAAACGGATTCTGAAAGATAATAACAATTTCTACATAATAAATATATAAAATAATTTAATTTACATTGATTTAAATTATTTAAAACTTGACCGGAAGGGTTTTTTCTCTACTAAAATTGAATACGATTTTTCAACTTTGGTACTAAATTATGTTTTTCTTGTTAAGCCCAGTCAAAAGCTATTAAAATATTCCTCTAGTAAATTTGATAGCAAATCCATTGATATATAACTCAATTTTATTTATGAAAAGGAAAGTTGTCAAAAGTTGACCGGAAGGGTGGTGCGTTGGAGTATTGCGAACAGTGAAATTTCAACTTTGGACTCAATTTGTAAAATCATCCAATACTCCGGTCAAAATTGGTTAAAAGATTCCTCTAGCAAATTTTATAGCAAATCCATTTATATATAACTCAATTTTATTCATGTAAGGGAAAATTGTCAAAAGTTGACCGGAAGGGTGGTCCGTTGGAGTATTGTGAACAGTGAAATTTCAAATTTGGACTCAATTTGTAAAAAAATGCAATACTCCGGTCAAAATTGCATAATATTCCTCTAGTAAATTTAATAGCAAATCCATTGATATATAACTCAATTTTATTTATGAAAGGGAAGTGGTCAAAAGTTGACCGGATTGGATGCATGTTCTGTTAAAAAAATCAGCCACAGGACACTTTTGTTGGAATTTCTTTTCCACGATGTTTTGAATTCACATGTCAGCTATTAATTAATAAACCACTGATTATCAACAGCTTGAAAATATTGAATTATATATTATATATATATATATATTATATGAAATGTTGAAATGTATTCTGCTTTGGAAATAATGTACTAATGTCTAACATCACAACAATCATTTCAATCCCTCAACAGATCTCATCAGGCGGTGGTATCATTGTGCAACAAATTATTATTTTCATTTCTTGCATAATGCTACAGATTTCCCCGCTATGATTGTTTTTTTAATACAAATTCAAAATATTTATTTATTTATTTATTTATTTATTTATTTATTTATTTATTTATTTATTTGTTTATTTATTTATTTATTTTCTGTGGAGATTTAGTAAAAAATTAATGACATTACGAATGTTTCAGACATAACCAGTTGTCATCGTTTTCCACACATGACGTGCCTCCAAACATTACAAGTTCTTCTGTCTGACCTTCCGTTACATCCTATCATGTCTTCAATTGTGTCTGGCTTTCCACAGATACAATTCGTTGGAATAAGAATTGTTTTCAATTTATTATTTGATAGTGCTGGGCCTATTGAACTTTTTGGAAATTGAGTAAAATGTCCACTTTCCATGCAACTAATTAAATGTTGTCTCATACATTTTTGATCGAATATAATATGGGTACCCCCTATGAATCCTGTTAAACAAAATTCTACGGCATTTGCAATTGCAAACAGACCGCAATCAACGTTTCCGTTCTGCCTCTGCGTTTCAGGCATTTTAATAGCAAGTTGATTCTGCTCTTTTCCGTAAATTTGAGCTAACTGATATTCCAAACATGTGGTAATTTTTAATGATAAACTGTCCAAAATATAAATTTCATTTTTAGAATTTTGCAATGACAAAACCCAATGATCTCGACCGTTATGGTGAATTTGACATGATGGTGATTTTTGAGATTTAAAACCACAGTTACTTACCCACCTGTCCTGAATTTTAACTGGTGCTAATGTGGTATCTTGAAACCCGTTTATTTCTGGGTACTGAGATCTAAGTATATTTTGAGCAGTTATGATTATGTCTGAACATAATGGTTCGTTAGTTAATATTGATTGTTTGTGATGTTGTTTACAAATTCCCACCTAAGGTAATATTGTAGAATCTGACAAATCCGATATGTGTTCATTAACAAAGTTAGTTTTATCTACAAAATTTTCTTCCATTTTGCGTTTTTTAACGGGCAGATTTTTATTTTGTTCAACGGCATCTTTGTTTTTAGAAATATTTGCAAACATATTTGGGAGCTCTACATTATAACATGCTGTTTCTTCTTCTATTAAACTTAAATTTATTTGTCTTTTCGATTTACTGGGGAGAACGAGTTTTGATTTTTGAGGAGTTTTTACAGATTTTGAGCTTTCTACTGTTGAGGATGTTTTGTTTTTAACCTCAATTTTGAGAGGAGTGTTTAACGAAAAGGCCGAATCTGGAGCTGGTTCGAATTCAATTTCGTTATCATTGAATCTTGGATGTTTCCTACCGGATTTTTTATCAATTTTCTTTTTACACTTTTTTGACAATGCCCTTAAATTAATAACTCTGTTTTTTTCTACTGTTCTAACCCTATGCTCATCTTGGCCGCCAAAAGTGATAACATGTAGTAGTGGATTCGCACTGACAAGTTACTTTTGGAAATAGTGTAACACAATATTTTCCCTTTCTACCGTGGACAATAAATGCCCCTTGTTGAGGAACTAAAGTTATTAAATTATTGTCAATAATAAAACGAGCTAAACTTTTCTGACTACAATTAACATCAAAAGCAGGAAATTGAATTACAGGTTGATTAGATTGTTGATTAGCCTCGTCAAATACCGTGTCATCTGGCAGTTTGTTAATTACCTGTTGACTTATACTGTTGTTTCGGCAATTTCACCATAATTAATTAATACTTCTCCTGTTGAGGACACAGGCTTCTCACTTTTTATATATTCAATGATTTCGTCCGGACAACCTATTCTTTTAGGAAAAATACAATCAGATGGTTCGATAAAAGCCCTTTTAAACTCTTTTTTCAAGTGATAGTTACCAACTCCAGACCGGCCTCTTAATATTTCAAAATTTTCAAAGTTTTGTATGTAATAAAATCCTAAGGCTAAAAGATCTACAGGAAATTCTTTCCAATCGTTTTCTCTTTTTAAAACAGCATTCATACTTTCTGAAAGATTATTAGTTATTCCCGAATAAGGATCATACATTCCCGGATATTTTTCAATAAGCCATCTACCTGAGTGATTAATTATAGCCGGGGCAATTTGTTTGTCATAATGTTCTAAAACTTCAGGGGGCCACTTTGAAGTATATTTAATCGTTAAATTAGTAAACTCTTCGCTCTCGGAGTGAAGCATTTTTTCTTAATGGTCAATGAACACTTTTATGTTGTCGGACACCACTCGCCCTTTCAACCAAAATTTAAAGTCTTCTTTTAAATGATTCCAACAAAACATAATTGGACAATTTGGGAAACAATTTTGGATGGCTTTTTTCAGACCAGGTTCCTGATCAAGAACGAAAGGAATTTTCTTTTTGTCGAGCCTAGGTATTTTTGATTTAAGAAAATTAAACAAACTCTCGTGCCATTTAGCATGTTTTCTCTCATGAATTAAAAAAGCCAAAGGTATTAAAGGAGACTCCTCAAATAAAACATGTTTAAAAACAACGGGAGAAACATAACAATCGCCTAAATTAAATGTAGTATCATAAACTAGGTAAACGGGATCATCAGAATGTATTTCAATTAAGTCTTTAAATGCATCTATAATTTCCGGTAAAGCCACAACTGCCAAAAGATCGGGATAAACTAAAACTTCTGATATAAAGCCATCCATCTGGTATGCTAATAAAAGTAAATTGTAAATGTCATCCTTACTAAACTTTTTATTGTCTTTTTGTCTTAACAAAATATTTTCAACCTGCTTTGTATTTCTAGGATTGGCCACCCCTTGATAAGGACCATCGACTATATTTGTACAAATTTCTTTTTTGTAAACTTTATGAGGTGCCCCATCTTTGTTTTTTAATTGATCTAGAACTGATGGCATTGTTCTCTTGTATTCAGTATCGTGTTTACTATTGCCATGTGGCATTGGCTCATATAATGTATGATCACCTATATAATGAATTAAAACCAAAGTTGGATTACTTTCTAACCAATATGCAACCCTTTTAAAATTATTTGAAAAAGACGGCATTTTCCTACCGGCTTTAATTTCAAAACCCGGAAGTCTAATTTTAAAGTACGCTCGGATAAGTTTAGCCCCCTTTTCATGCTTTTTTGGAACAAATTTGCTATCATTTATCCAAGTATACTGATCACATTTCCAATCCTCTGTATTAATAGATTTTACTAAAAAAAACATCACCACCGTTTGGCTTTACAGGCGGAAGTTTGTGAATTTTGTCTTCTTCGGGACTTAATAAAATATTTAAAACTGTATCGTTATCTAAAGCAGTTGTAAGGTTTGTAAATAATGGCGGAAGTCCGCCTCCTAATTGTTTATAACTTACAGAAGGACAACTATCAATTCTGTTCGAGCTTGTCTGAATAGAAACCTGATGGGAACCGGAATGTGTTAGGATAGAAACTGAAGTAGAAGAACCTGTTCCAATAGAAACCGAACTCACCTGCGTTGAAACTAAACTTGGGGAGTTAGAATCTGAACTAGAACAATTTGAACATATAGCATTACAACTGGTTTGAATAGAAACAGAACTCGGTTTGTTGGAAATGGAATCACCGCCGGAACAACTTGGAGGCATAGTTATGGAATCATAAGAACCTGTTCTAGAACTAAACATACTGCGAATAGACATGAGAACCTGACCGTGACGATTTTGACCGTTGCCATGTAGACCTGAACCCCAATACATGTCAGGAACAGTATGTATCAGCTCACGGTTTTGTGTACTAAGTAAGTACTTTTGGAATTTTGCACATTGTTCAAACTTTACAGACGTCGTTTCAATCATTATTGCATATTTCATATCATACCAACTTTCAGTAGTTTGAACTAATTTTGAAATTTCTTTTGCCTTACTGGCTGTCTCTGCTTGCCGAATTTGATTAGCCAAAAATAAATTTGAATTTTCGACAGCCTTACGGTACTGATATAAATGTTCCGACGATGCAAAAGCCTGACCTTGATAAACCAGATAACATGGGTAGAAATTTGACAAAATATGTCTAGCCCCTTTGAAATAGATAGGCGGTAATGAACTATAAAACGTTGAATGTACAGAAGAAGAACTAGAAGGAGTAACGGGGGACTTGCGAACAAGAAGCTCAGACGAACTGGAGGGGGAAACGGAGGACCTATGAATAGATGGGGCAGTAGATGAACCAGGAGAATGAACAGCGGACCTGGAAACAAGAGGCACAGACCAACTGGAGGGGGAAACGGGAGACCTACGAATAGGAGGGGCAGAAGATGTACCAGGAGAATGAACAGGTGATTGGCGAACAAGAGGCACAGACGAACTGGAAGAGGAAACGGGGGACCTACGAATAGGAGGGGCAGAAGATGTACCAGGAGAATGAACAGGTGATTGGCGAACAAGAGGCACAGACGAACTGGAAGAGGAAACGGGGGACCTACGAATAGGAGGGGCAGAAGATGAACCAGGAGAATGAACAGGTGATTGGCGAACAAGAGGCACAGACGAACTGGAGGGGGAAACGGGAGACCTACGAATAGGAGGGGCAGAAGATGTACCAGGAGAATGAACAGGTGATTGGCGAACAAGAGGCACAGACGAACTGGAAGAGGAAACGGGGGACCTACGAATAGGAGGGGCAGAAGATGAACCAGGAGAATGAACAGGTGATTGGCGAACAAGAGGCACAGACGAACTGGAGGGGGAAACGGAGGACCTACGAATAGGAGGGGCAGAAGATGTACCAGGAGAATGAACAGGTGATTGGCGAACAAGAGGCACAGACGAACTGGAAGAGGAAACGGGGGACCTACGAATAGGAGGGGCAGAAGATGAACCAGGAGAATGAACAGGTGATTGGCGAACAAGAGGCACAGACGAACTGGAGGGGGAAACGGAGGACCTACGAATAGGAGGGGCAGAAGATGTACCAGGAGAATGAACAGGTGATTGGCGAACAAGAGGAACAGACGAACTGGAAGGGGAAACAGGATAAGAACTGGCAGGAGGCACATGACATTGAAGTCGGAGAGGTGCAGAAGAAGAAATGGAAGGACGAGTAGGTAAAACTGGAAAGTCTACCGTGTAGTCTCTCTGTTGGTTGGTCTGGGTAGGATGTTGTTTGACCCGGGTAGTTGCTACAACATCTTTGTACATGAGTGGTCCTACGGGTACTTTCTGTAATGTTGTTGTTTGCGTAGTGCGAGTCGGTGGTACACTGAATGGAATCTTCCTTAGTCGCCGAATTTCCGACTCAAGGTTACGGACCACTATGGCAGCACCTTCCATGCTAAGATGAAGGCCATCTTTGCTCAACAGGCGCCTTTGAAGCTTGCCACTAATAACAAAAGAAGTATGTCCAATATAACTCAATCTAGAAGTAGACTGAGCAATACTGGACAATTTGCTATTAATGTAAGCAGCTTTCCTGTTGTGCAAATACAAAAAGGAAGCCGCCTTCATTTTACCAGGAAATAGGACCTGACTACGAGGAAGTAACCCTGATATGACTATCTGACACCTACAATAAATGAATATAAACAATCACCAAGAAAAACTACTAAACCTATACAAAGGTTCTGGTGGACACCGTATTACTATAACGGTGTCCACCAGAACCTTTGTGTTGTTTAGTGACCACAACGTTGAATTTCTTGAAACACTCTTGAAATTCACCTTAATTTTTGTTATTACTCTATATGTAGTATTTTCGCGCCGGTTTTTTTACATAGTAAAATATACGCTTTTACAAGAACATATTTCAACAAACAATTGCCATAGCTATGGATCGCCTTCTTTGGTGTATTATATTTTAACGGAATATTTATCGGGTGACTTGGTTAAATTGCACATCACTGAAATTAAATATGATAAATCAATAAAAGATCAAAGGATTTTCCAAAGTAGGTAAAAAGATGTAACAAATAATAATGAAGGGTAGTTTTGAATGTTATCTTTTTTCGTGCAATATTAACAGATATATTGTTTAACGACAAGTATTGTTTACCATCTTGTGTCATCTTTAATGTTCTATTTGTTTTCATTCCTGCTGCATGTATTCTTATTACACATGTACTCTTATAATTTACTTTTTGTAAATTTCTCGCGAGGGTGTGCTCGACTACAGCCTTATTCACAAGGATTTTTCCGATCGAAGATCGGGATTTTCATTTGGTACTCTTAAATCATATCCAAATAAAACTAAACGCCTTGAAATATCTACAAATTGCTGAAAGGGTATTAAACCCCATTCACACAAACAAACAAAATCAAATAAAATACCTTTGGTTAACCTTCCAGATCCTAGTAACTAAACCCTGGTAATGGGCAAGTACGGCAGGGGGCTCCTCGTTCCACAAATTGTTGGCACCTATATGTAGAACGATGAGTTGGTACTTGTGGACTGTGTGTCCAATGACACCCCACATCTGCTCAATACGGAATCCTGGAAAAGAAACTACATCTACATTAGGTAAATACTGATCAAAGTATTTAACTTGAGAATGACCTGCAATCAGAGTACTAACCATATTACAATAAACAGTGGCAACAGTTCAAACAAAATATATACAGTAACGATGTAATAACAACAAAACCCAAGGCAAAATATGTACAGTTTGAATTATTAAGTTTTCAAGGATTAATGCAACTGTTATGGTGAAATAATACAACACTATTTGTTATTATGAAAACGAATCACTCAAAATTTAAAAAGTTAAAAATTGTAAATTCACAAGCAGCACAAATCAAGATCTGTCTGATGAATGACAAATGAATTTTCAGCAACAAATTTATATTCCAAAAATGTGACATTTTTATTGATAAATGACAGGGGTACTGACAATCGCATTTATTGCGTGTATTTAAAGTTTATTGTTTATTCCAATTTACAACTTCGGGGTAAATTTATGGTTTCTTATCTTTAGCAAAATTCACAGGTTCAACCCTTTTAATTATCACCTGCAATCAAAACGTTAAAAAAAAACCCTGTAGTTTGACTGACCATTTATTTAAAGTTTGTGTCCAATTTTTATCATTTTGGCTTACATATAGATTTGTGTTTCCTGCAAATTAAAGAAGCGTTATAATTTTAATGTTTGTTTTAAGGATAAATAAAGAATACACTATAATTAATTGAAATATCCTTTAATATAATTTCACGCCTTTCAGGAATAATTATAACAATAAAAATAACTCATTGCATAATTTTGTTTAAAGCTTTGACATATTTTAACTTCAAATTTGTTTAACAAAAAATATAATTTCATAGCAGAGCTTATGTAGTTAAAACTATAAGATTATTTTCAATTAGGAATTACAAACTTAAAACTTTAAATCATGAATCGAAAATCAAATCTTAGATTATTTAGACAGCATGTAAATTTATATTTCAGAAAAAAATTTAATAATTTTAAAACATTGTTATACAGCATTTTGTCTACAATAGTTTTTAAAAGTAATTAAATTCATTTTATCTAATATACTTTATGCTAAAAAAATTCATGTAAAATACAGGAAATTAATTACAGGAAATTAATAATAATTGCTAAAACAACAAAAGACTATGTTTTATATACCCCAAATTAGAAGTGGATGACACCAATACATAACAATTAATTTTTTTAATTACAATAAACATTACACATGACAATACATACCTGCTACAATTTCGCACCTTTAAGGCTCTCTACTAATTAGAACTGGCTCAGAACAGGTTTCCGATGAATTGTCGGACTTCTAAGTTTGTTTTTAAAGTAACTTATAATTAAATTTCATTGAACTATTTTTATTTTTTATGAATTAACATTTCGTTATATATCAATGAACTTGCTATAAAATTTCTTAGAGGGAAAAATATATTAGCTAATATTGACGTATAATATGAACGTAATACTCCTACAGACCACCCTTCTGGTCAACTTTTGACCACTTTCCTTTTCATAAATAAAATTGAGTTATATATCATTCGATTTGCTATAAAATTTACTAGAGATATCTATTAGCCAATTTTGACCAGAGTAATGCATGTTTTTACAAATTGAGTCCAAAGTTGAAATTTTATTGTACGCAATACTCCAACGGACCACCCTTCCGGTCAATTTTTGACCCTTTTCCCTTTCATAAATAAATTGAGTTATACATAAATGGATTTGCTATAAAATTTACTAGAGGAATATATTAAGCAATTTTGACCGGAGTATTGCATGTTTTTACAAAATGAGCCCAAAGTTGAAATTTCACTATTCGCAATACTCCAACGGACCACCCTTCCGGTCAACTTTTGACAAATTTCCCTTTCATGAATAAAATTGAGTTATATATCATTAGATTTGTTATAAAATTTACTAGAGGAATCTATTAATCAATTTTGACCGGAGTATTGCATGTTATTACAAATTGAGTCCAAAGTTGAAATTTCACTATTCGCAATACTCCAACGGACCACCCTTCCGGTCAACTTTTGACAATTTTCCCTTACATGAATAGAATTGAGTTATATATAAATGGATTTGCTATAAAATTTGCTAGAGGAATCTATTAACCAAATTTGACCGGAGTATTGGATGATTTTACAAATTGAGTCCAAAGTTGAAATTTTGCTGTTCGGAATACTCCAACGGACCACCCTTCCGGTCAACTTTTGACAACTTTTCCTTTCATAAATAAAATTGAGTTATATATCAATAGATTCGCTATAAAATTTACTAGAGGAATATATTAATAACTTTTGACTATGCTTAACAAGAAAAACACAAATTAGTACCAAAGTTGAAAAATCGTATACAATTTTAGAAGAGAAAAAACCCTTCCGGTCAAGTTTTAAATAATTTAAATCAATGTAAATTAAATTATTTTATATTCATTATGTAGAAATTGTTATTATCTTTCAAAATCCGTTTAAATTACATCGATATGTCTATCCGTTCGAAAGTTATGGGTAAAAATATACCAAAAAACCCTTCCGGTTTTTCCACCCTTCCGCAGATTAGGGACTCCCTCTAATATCTTATATCGCACAAGGTGCTTTGAAATCCTAATAACGCATTCTATTTGTAATGCTAATAACGCATTCTATGTGTAATGCTAATAACGCATTCTATGTGTAATGCAATTTATTAATTAATTTGCGAAAGATATGTCATTAACTAACCGCACAATGTGCATATTTCTCAAGTTTATTGCTCGCACATAGTGCCTATTTCTTTTATATGTGCCAAATTACGAAATCTGAACTCTGCTTATATGTTCCATAAAATACAGAGACTATTCACCTAGTCTAAAAATCTAAATATTTCGTCATACTTTCGAATACCCTTATTTAGACAGTGGATGTTGTGTAGGTAATGTGCCTAATTGTAAAGTAGTAAATATGTGCATTGAACCGTATTAAAGAATGCTATTCTGACCAATGGATCTTGGAACAGTCCATTCTTAAAACGACAACGTTACTGTTGAACGGAGATTGAGTAAAAATACTCTGTTTGTCAGAACCTGGTAAAAAGAAATTTTTTGGATGGTTGAATTCGACATAGTCCGTAACAAAACTATAAAATTTATTTTCTGTGCTGTTCCATATCATTGGCCAAAACAAGGCTGACTTTCACTTGGGAACTACCATCACGCACGACAATTAAACATGTGGTTTATCACTCTGCAAACTAAACCAACAGGGGGTACTATCCAGTTATTTTCACCGGACCAATCAAAGGCAAATGCGTCGACGCCATTAGTCCCCGGGACCCAAAATCTAGAATTGAATCTGTCAACCTTGTGGTTTTTATGATCTGCAAATCTATCAAAGGTAAGTTTGCCCCACCTGTTATTAAACATTTTGAAAACATTGTCGGCCACAACCCAGTCATCGAAATCAAAAATTCTACTGAAGTAATCAGCCTGTACGTTTTCGGATCTAGGGATCCACTCCACTTCAATAGTTATACTATTGACTATACAGATACTATAAATTCCCATAGCAAGTTCATGTAAATCAGCCTTCATGCTACCCACCTGACATATGTGGACCACATTCTGATTATCAGTATAAATTTTAACTAGTTTCCCTGCTAACTGCGTCGACATACTTTCTAGTATAAATTTTACGGATTTTAATTCTCTCCATGTAGAACTTTTCAGTTTTTCATGTTCAGTAAACATATCATGAGCAAATTGAAGAACATTTTCGTCTATAAAACCTGCACTAGCATATATACTGGCACGGAAAAAATTACACGTTCTGGAGTCTGTTGAATAGGACATATTAATAAATTTGGTAGAATATAGCAATTGCTTTTCCAAAATTCTAATTCTGTTACCACTGAAAGCGGAATTTGAAAATAAGAATCCCAAGTATGTCTTTGGCAAACAGACATGCATAAATTACGGGT
Organism: Limnoperna fortunei; assembly: GCA_944474755.1. Classification (NCBI taxonomy): domain Eukaryota; kingdom Metazoa; phylum Mollusca; class Bivalvia; order Mytilida; family Modiolidae; genus Limnoperna; species Limnoperna fortunei. Next base: position 21,525,165 of record OX104115.1, on the reverse strand, counting down.
CATCAGTTGACAAACATTTCCAAAAGCGGAAATTAAAAGAAATAATCTTTCCAAGAACGGAAGCCATATTTCTTGCCGTAGAGCGATTATCCAAAAGAATTTTTTCAATATTGGCATGTATTTTGTCAACTTTTGTTTTTGGCACCTCAATAACCCCCGACTCCAGATTCCATATAAACCCTAACCAGCCCAACTTTTGTGTAGGAACGAAAATAGATTTTTCAAAATTTGGTAAAAATCCAGATGCTAAAAGTTTTTAATACAGACTTTGACTTTCAAATGTATCTTTCCAAACTATCGCATGCCCAACCATCGTCCAAGTATACAATAATAGGAAAACTTTGTGACCTCCAAAAATTGACTAGTGCTCGTACTACTTTTGTAAAAATATGCCCAGCTGAAGATAACCCAAATGGTAACACAGAAAAAGTGAAAAATTTCTCTTCTCCATTAATTATCCAAGAAAAACCTAAATATTTTTGATGTGTTGAGTGAATGTTTAAATGATGATAACCGGAACGTAAATCGAATTTTAACATAAAATAGCCCTTTTTGGCATACTGTTTGGCCTCTTTAACCCCTTCAAACTTGATTTTTTGTTTTTGTACATATTTATTTATGTGTCTAAGATCTAATAGTAATCTTGGTTTTTTGGAATCACTGATTGACACAGTCAGGGGGTTTACTACACAAGGTTTATCTGTAACTTCGGTTATGCAGCCAGTCATTTTTAATTCTTCTATAGCTTTTAAAACAAAAGTAGAATTTTCAAGAGCTGACCTGTTGTTTTTTAAATGAATTGAAGGAGGTTCATGAACAAATGGTATAACATAACCATATTTAACAGTGCTAAGTACTAATTCAGATGGTTTTAAAATATTTCCCAAAAATCCACATGATTTTGTAATCGATTTTTTACCGATTGTTTTGTCACAGTATACTCGTAATGAGTTAATTGTAAATCATACTCAACTTGTTCAATGAGACTCGGTTGTTGTATTGGCGATGCTGGATGAGAATGGCTTGGCGGCGTTACTGATTGCACGGGGTTTGTAGGGACAGAATCTGGCTGTATGCCCTGGTCTTTTACAGTAGAATCATAACCCATCGTTGAACTGCCTCTGATTGTTATGTTGCGTGACGTCGTCACTTTTTTGTGTAAATCCTTGGCTGAAGCCACGAAAAAATGCTCTGTGGTTAAAATCTCCCCTCCCTCCTCCTCTGCTGTAAGGCTTATTGGCCGTGCGTTTTCGGCTGGCTCTGTTAAACGCCGAGCGTAATTTGGAAGCGTCTTCGACGCTGTCAGCAAGAGGATCATCCAGATATTCATGGACTGTGTCCCACCCATGTCGATCTGCTATCTTTAGAATTTTGTTACGTTGATTTAAAATGTCAATTTCGGCTTTAATAATAGACTCTATTTCATCTGTATTCCTGGACTGTAATAAAAGCTCAATCTTATTCAAAGATGAAATGCGTTCCGTGTTGAAATTAAACTGGATTTTTGTCCCTTCTTGTTTGAACTCAAAAGAAGTTGGCTGACAAGATGAAGCAGAAGTAGTTTTAACTCTTTCAACGGGGGAGGCATGACTATCATCATAGCTTACACGTGGCGTAGGACTGGCACTTACGGTCTTATGTTTGTTTTTTGTTTGTTTGAATGGCGTTTTAACGCCACTTTCAGCAATTTTTCAGCTATTTCATGGCGTCCAGTTTTTATTGGGGGAGGAAGCCGGAGTACCCGGAGAGAACCCCCGACCTGCGGTAGGAAAACTGGCAATCCTTGTCAATTAAGATTGGAGTCGAGTACACCCTGCCTGCAGTGAGAATCGAACCCGCAATCTCAGTGTTGACAGACCACGTGACCAATAGAAGACGAACTACCTTGACCACTCGGCCCCCTTACGGTCTTATGGAACTCGGACAAAATCTCACTTTTTGACGCTGTAAAGCCTTGTTTAAAGATGCGCTGAACAAAGATACTGCATCAGCTGTAGTCATTTCATTTTCATCGTCCCTTAATAATTGGGTTTCATCCATTTGTTCAGCTATGGAAATTTCTTCTTGCGACATAATAAACGTGTCTACTCTTGAGGTTATAGCGAAAGTCGGTAAGTACATATGAAACGCACGGGTTTTAAATGTATAAGAAGATGTCACGTGATATGAATATTCATGAACGGTCAACGAAATGAATTACATGTTCCAAAATGGTGGAAGATATAGACTCATTTCAACTTTTATAACTGTGCTCCTAGATTGGAGAGAAAACAAAAGAAAAGAAAGAAAATTGTATAGTAGTCCCACAGGTTTATTCCCCGAACGCCAACTGGATTAAAACAAACATCTAATTAATGTATGGGATTAAGGGGCCTTCTAAGGGTTGTTTAAATTAGTGTCACCTGTTTTAGCACATGTAAAATATCAAATAAGAAAAGTATTAGGAATTTCATAATATAAAATAGGTATTTACATATTTGAATAATTTTGAATTTTTCACCTGTGAAATATATTTACCGTTTTTGTGTTTTTTATGTTTTTTTTTATAGTTGGAATATTGTAGCAGACAGATGTAAGGTTGAAAACAAATTCAAACTAAAGAAAATACTTTATTCATACATTTTAGTAAATTAAATTAAATTAAATTCATTACATCTATTTCATGATATAGCACTATACATCTAATAATGTAATAATAATAATTAATTAACAAAACAAAAACTTGAGCACTAAACTAAACACAGATTTCTTTTTGCCACTTATTCGAGATGGAGGAGCTCTGATGCTGAGTGGGCGTAAGTCATTAAGTCGATGATGCCTGTCTGGTTACGTTCCTTGAGTGTTGGGAGTCTGCGGTCGATGTTGAGGTATTTCTTGGCACGGGATAGAGTGGTTCCACCAGCCTGTCTCTGTATTCGGGTAATGTCGTTGTGATTCTGTATATCTTTAACATCTGGATTGAAGTGAATATTTTGGGATGTGCGTGCTGTGTCATCTCCTTCAGTTTGCTGTTCCATCTCTCTATGTTGTTGGTAGTCCAGGGTCCTTGAGTTCCAAAGTGGTTCTATACGGTCATGTCTCCTTTTCCCTACTGCTCTGTCACATAGTCTGTAAATATCTGTGTAAGTCTTCGAGGGCCTGGAACCATACGTCTTCTATTGCGTCCATGTAAAAAACACCCATAGGTTTCAAGTCATATTTTCTATGTTTTTTATTTTATGTCTATGTATGTATGCACCAACTTTATAGTTAAATTATAAAAAAAGATTTGTTTTTTATTAATGGATTGTCTATTGGTGACAAATTTCACATTCATCTGAGCATTGGCCATATTGGCTTAGAATGGGGGTTTTGATTTTTCACCCATTTTTATACTATTTCTTAGCTTTTTTAATTTAATTTTAATTAATTTGAAACCATCCATTCCTTTTTTTAAATTTTATTTTGATATTTTTATAGTCAATTCAGTTTCTCAATGATTGATTGATTGATTGATTGTTGATTGAGGTAAGCTAATTATGGCATTCCCCTTGATAGGCCCCGTAATCCCCCTACCTAATGAGGTGTTGTTTTTATCCAGTAGGCGTTCGGGGAACACACCGTCCCACACTATAACAAAATCGATCTAGTATCATTAAATATCTATATCTTTATTTCTCATACAGCCAACAGTACATTGGCACAGAGAAAAAAAACAAAAAAAAAAACACAACAACCAACAACATTACATATCATACACTGACTGACTATGTACACTATATACATAAAAGGGTTCAAAGTTTACGTAGTTTAGCCAGGAGGCATAGTAAGGCTGTTATTTATACATTTTATAAATTTGCATAGTTTTCTTAGCAGCGTTTGTTTAGTTGATGACATTAGTTTTGAAAATTGAACTGTATTGTGATTACTAATAAACTGTTTTGGAATAAGTTGTCGTCTTTTATCTAATAAGGCAGTACATTCAAAAATATAATGATATTCATCCCCTAATTTTGAGCAGTTACACAAATTACAATAACGCTTTTCTCTGTCTAAATTTTGCCATCTTCCAGTTTCTATTGGTAAATAGTGGTTCGTTGTTCTAAACCTACATAATGCAATAGCATCTTTAGTACTAGGGATATTAAAATATTTTTCTAATAAAAATTCTGTTTTGAAAATTCTATACTTTAGAGCTTTCGGAGAGTTGTTCAATAACGAAAACCAATGCTGCATAAATGGATCCAACAATCGCTGCTTTACAAGTGATTTAAAAATTCAACACTGTGAAAACTTTCAGAATCCCATATATGTGTAAATCCACATTCATTAAAAGTATTTTGAATGAATTTTAGCCATTTAAAATTTCCATTCCCATTATTTTCCGAGTCAAGCTTTCTGGATAGGATATATAAAATATTTGACAATTTTGATTGTTTTCCAGTAACTAGCCTTCCCCCAAAAAGTGATGCATCTAACTTTTATATCTATATTTATTGGATATCTACCTAGCTCTTCATATACCATATAATTTGGTGTAGTAGATTTTAAATTTAACAACGTTACTGTGGTAAAAAGTCACACCGTGACATTATTATCTACCCACACACCGTCCAAATATCAAAAGCCTACCTAGAAACAAAAAATAAACAAAGTTATTGAAGGGACACAGTTTCGGACGGACAGACTGATCACAATAGGGCGTCATCCACTAAGTATCGGGACCCTAATAATGTCTGTGGGCTGAATTATGTATATTCACACATTTGCAAAAATGTTCGAAATATAGAACCAGAAACAGTACAATACTTGTAATGTCAAAGCAAATACTTGTGAACTTACGCCAAGAACACTGGCGATCTTGATTCGTTAAATGAAGTACACAATAACTTTAAATTGGTTGGTAAATCTGTAGATACTGAACATCAAACAATAGGAAAGAACTATGGTAGAGGCCATGGTGGCGTTGCAATCTTATTGTCCAATACCTTTGACTCGTATATAAAACCATTCTCGTGTGGTGGAATTCGTATACAAGAGATTAAAATAATCAGTAGAAAACCTATTATATTGCTCTCAGTATATCTCCCAACTATAAGTGTGAAAATGATAGATACGAAGAATTTGCAGAATGTATTGATCAGTTATTTGAAATTTATGAAACCTATGAAAAGACTCATGATATTATTATCGGAGGTGACTTCAATTAAGACCTTACTAAACAAAAGAACTCTAGAAGACTAGTGAAAACTAAAGCAATTCATGGAAGAGAAGAATTTTAAAACGGATTATAAAGGTGCCACCTTCATAACCACCAATGGTATAAAATCATCTGAGATTGACTACTTCCTATATAGTAAAGACGCTCAATATCAATCTATAAGATTATCTGACTTAGGGTGTAGTGTGTCAGATCACTATCCAATCAGCATTACCATCAAACACGATCTAAATATTAAGAAAGTTACTTTTAACACTGACACTCGAAAATCGTCAAAACTTAATTTGGAAAAAGTGGACAAATGCCAACATCAAGAAAGAATAAATAAAAAAATTCCGAATGTGGCTGTAACAACCCGGTTTGTAATAATGTTGCACTTTGTAATAGAAATTTCAAATAAGTATTTTTTTTTAATTTTCTTTGTTCTCGGCTTCAAACCAATGCATAAAACCCAAAATAAAAACAAGTCGATCTTTTAACAATTCAGTTTCACGTTTTAATGAAATTTTTCTTTTATTACAAACCGCGTTGAAGGTGTCAACCCAGTTTGTAATTAAGATGCAGTTTGTAATAACACACTTTGTAATAAAGGCAAAATCCACATAGTGGAGATTGTTTGGATGAACTTAGTATGTATAGAATGTACTTCAATAAATATATTAAATTGTTTCACTTTCAAAGCATTTAATTTGAAACTTTTACTGTGTTATGTTATTACAAACCGCGTTGAAGGTGTCAACCCAGTTTGTAATAAAGTTGCAGTTTTGAATAACACACTTTGTAATAAAGGCAAAATCCACATAGTGGAGATTGTGTGGAGAACTTAGTATGTATAGAATGTACTTCAATAAATATATTAAATTGTTTCACTTTCAAAGCATTTAATTTGAAACTTTTACTGTTTATGTTATTACAAACCGCGTTGAAGGAGTCATCCCAGTTTGTAATAACCCACTTTGTAATACAGCCAAAATCTACAGAGTTGAGATTGTTTGGATGAACATAGTATCTTTTGAATGTACTTCAATAAATATATTTAATCTGTTTATTTCCAAGGCATCTTAACTTAGAAACTTTTTATGTTATTACAAACCACGTTGAAAGTGTCAACCCCGTTTGTAATACAGTTGCAGTTTGTAATAACCCACTTTATAACAAAGGAAAAATCCAGAGATAGGAGACTGTTTGAATGTATAGAATAGATGCCTTCAAGTATATAAGAAATCAACTTGTTGAATTTTAAGCCCACCATGATGGTATACCTTTAATGTTGAAACGCACATATTATATATCAAATATTAGTTGACAATTTAAGATAATATGTTTTACTGAAACAAATGTATTAGTATTTTTAGCTTATTCAAAAAACCACTTACCAAAAAGTAAGGTTTTGAATGTAATGACAAAGTACGACGAAGGCATCGACCTAAAATGCTATACACATTTCGTAAAAAAGCAAAAGCCACAGATAAAAGTGTTTGGATAAAATGAGTAAATAAAGAATAGATGCTTGAAAGAATATAAGATATCAATATGTTTATTTATCTAGACCTCCTTGATGTCATTCTTTATTATTCTCATACTCATATTATTGATCAAACATGACGTACAATACTCTGGCTGGGTCAGTTTGCCCACATAGCGATAAGGATGTATGTCCTAAAAGGTTGAATTAGGTCGTCAGACAATTCAACAGATGATCTGACCGCAAACAATAGTAATATTGTGCATCGTGTGGGGAAAATATTAATATTAAGTATGCAATAACACTCCTTTAGGTTTCGATGTAAAAAAGGTAATGGGATATGGTGTACGCGACACAGCCTACATATAAGTACAGCAGAAATGTAAATTCACATTGAAAATTAGCATGCAGTCCAGTAGGATTGAGATGAGTACGATGCTCAGGTTTCTCAAGTTTCTTCAGTAGACTTAATTTTACTACCTCACCAGTTCCTCCATTTTCTGTTGGCCATCGTTAACGATTCCTTGTTTGTTTTTGTTACTACTGGACTCTGAAGATAGAAGTATGAGGGTTTGTGCCATTAAAACCATTGCCTACTTTTTTGGACATAAGATTGATCACCCTATTCTTAAATTATGTTATAACCTTGATTTAGTCACCATAACTTCATTGAAGTGTTTTATATTGCTACATTTTAGGCATAAAAAAAAACAAGAAATATGTGGGCAAATGCTAAATAGTTATACCTCTGCTTTCACAACTATGTATTATGTCTGTTCGGTAAATAGAAAGTAAATATCCAATGGATTTAAAATCTATCCCACAATACATCATGTTCATAGAAAGCTTCTTCGAAATATCAGCAACCTAGGAGTTATTGTTGCTGAGTTATGAGTGAATAGAAAGCATGACGGAAAAAAAATTAAGTTTTCGGTAGACAGGACGTAGATGTCCAATGGATCAAAAAACGTATTCCATCATCAATACATCATGTTCATGTCCTAGGAGTAACAGTTGCTGAGTAATAAGTGAATAAAAAGTGTGACAGAAAATTTTAAAGTTTTCGGTAAATAAGAAGTAGATGTCCGATGGACCTATAAACGTATCCCTTAATGCAGTGGGAGCGAAATACGAATAAGGAACTACAGAAACACTGAACTATCTAACTACGGACGGACACGTCAAACCGGAAGCGGGGTATAACTGCAATACAATGATTGTACTGAAAAGCTTTAGTGTGGAAAGTAAAATGTCTGGTCTATTTACTACATTGAATAAGTAAACTTTCAGAAATTAAATCCCTTTTACACCATACAGTTCTATGGGATGAAGATGCATACAAAATTTCAAGATCCTGTGGTAACTTTGTGTACAAGACCATTATATATATATATATATTTTTAAGTATTCATCAAACAGGAAGCAGTAAATTTTCGGACATTAAATCCTTTACACCATAAACTGTTATGGGTTAAAGCTGCATGAAATATATCATGAACATGCAGCATGTAGCTTCCGGGAATGCGACCAACGTTTTCTGTGACACTTCCGGACGCAGAACACCGCAAGACGACGGAAAGTGATAAAGTGACCACATATGTCGTTCTGCAATACCTCGCAGACGAGAAGTATAAAGACCTATTTTGTCAACATCAAAAAAGTTTTTAAATTTTTTCAGTTCGCCAAATTATCTGCATATCTTAACATTGATACCGAAACCCCAGAGAGAAAAGTTACTCAGTTTGAAAGTGAAATTTTACATAGTTGTGTAAATGGACAGAGAAATAAATCGAGAGCCTTAAAGCTACTATTGAGAGCTATTGAAAACCATTTCTATCCGTTAAGACATATTGCATTATTCAAATAGAAGATAATGAGATGTAGAAAAAGTGTACGTGACACATCCTGCTATATAAACGGCAATTTAAAAAATCCGCAACAGAAAACAGCCAGCAGCCTCTAATGTGACCATTGGTCGCTGTTTGCTGTTTTGCAATTGACTCTGATTATAAATATAATGTGTATGATTCAAAACCTATCCCAAAATGTCAAAAGACCCCCTTCTTGACAAAGAACAAATACATTTTAAGTCGACGAGTACAAACTTCAGCTTTGATAAAGATAACTGGCTTATGCACTTTTTGGGCCCAACCTTCCCCCTATTTATATATATCAATAACAAAGCACAAAAATAATACACAATTAAATCAAATCGATAAAAGTTCAATTCAACAAGAAAGGACCTGACACATAAGACAACAAGGAAAAAACTGGCCGTAGAGGAAGTCTCTTAAGAACAGTTACTGACAGCTAATTTAGAAACATCTATCGACTGATGTAAAAATCAAGTATATCGATTTTAAATCCAACCCAACACTTCAAACAGTTAAAGATTTAGTTATGTGTCATAACACAAAACCGATACAATTAATCGCTGGAATGCTCAAAAATGACACAAGTATAAAAAAGGCATAAACATTTTACATTAAATATAGATAATAACAAAACTACCGAACTTGGAGGATCAATTACAAATGTCTGCGAGAAAAGTGAAAACAAGGCATACATACCGGAGAAATTGAAGGTCGCAATAATCCTGGCTTGGTACAGGCATTTCAAAAGAAATGGTGGGTTTAACCACGTTTAATTGCGCTAAACCTCTCTCTTTCTTCGCGATCTAAGGGTCCGGTAGTAACACAAAACACAACACAGTTGTGAGACATAATAGGAATATTGAGGTGATCATCTCAGTACACCAACCAGCAAAACATTAATCAAAACAATCACTAACCATTTCGTATAACATAATTTAGAAATTTTCCACTAGTGGCTGATAACGAAGGAAGAATAAAACTAACCTTGATTTCACAATAATCAATATTTTTTTCAATTATTATCATGTTAAATAAAAATATGTTCAAAGGTTAAGAAGGAGTTGTTGATAAGAGATTGGTACATGGGGTTTAATAGTAGGAAGGACGAACATCCCTTGTCGTAATATACCCCCTATTTGTAAGCAGGGGTATAAACAATCTGCATTTTAGGGTTCATTTTCTTACAATATAACGGGTCATCTGACAATTTCAAACCAATGAAGACTTTTGTTGAGCTTAATGATCTGATCATGAAGGTTAAAGGAGGCAACAGCTTTTCTCTATCTGCAATTATTTTCATTCTATAGGCCAAACTCATGAAAAAACGCCATTTTCTACTATTTAAATGCCATAATCCCTATATTGTGTCATCTGACAACTTCAACCCAATTGAGACTTGTAGAGATTTTGATGGTGAAGAAAGATGGTTGCATCAGATTTTCTGTATCAAAGTTTTTGTCATATATATATATGCAAAAAGAATATTTTGGGGGAGTATTTCCGTCGATTATCTCCATTATTGGACTAATGTAGAAAAAAAAAGCTGTGTTCAAAATGCTTTCACATCCGAGAAAAACACAGACACATTGTTTATCGAAAATGCGGACACAGACATACCTAGGATATAAAGAGAGTGCTGTTTATGTTTACAAGTATAACAAAAAAACATTTGCTTTTTTCGGGGGTTTGGATGCCCCGTCTACGACTGATGTAGTGGTCATTTCCGTTTGTTCGTCCGTCTCAAATCAGGATTACCTTCGTGTTTAATTAACTTACTTGATCATGAACGAAGAATGGTATCATACTAAAACATTATACGCATATACCTCGGGGTATAATCAACTAACAACTGCGATGTTAATCACAGAAATGGGGATTTTATACTTAGGTTAATCGTCAAGTGTGAAGTATAATATTACCGTGAAACTTAAATACACATTATACATTAGGACATGAGCATACAAAAATCATTAACAAGTTATACCCCTGGTCTCCAGTTCATGGTTAAGTGTTTTCGGGATAAGGAAAATGTTGCTAGTCGGGGCATTATGTTTTAAGACATATTCTTGCTTTTTATTTAATATTCATCTCGATGTTTACGATCACGAAAAAGAGCGAAAACTAAAATAAAACAACGCCTGACCAAATGCAAAACCAGTGAAAACAAAACAAATCAAAAAGAAAAAAAACAAGCAGAGACCGGTATAAGAAAGGAAGAAAGAAAGAAACAAACAAACGCAATCTAATTTAGCGCTTTTAACCCTATCCAATTTTAAGACAAAAGACATGAAAAGCATTTCAAAGTTGAACAAAACAACAGGATATATTGTCACACATAAAGGTTATTAGTTTTTTTTTAATTTGGTAGACTTCTTATGATAAACCAGGTAGTTTTTTTTATTATTTCTTTGCTGATTGGTTGCTACACATGTTCTTCTTTTGGTGCATATTTTTTTTAAGGACGTTCACTCTTTTTATCTTGTTTCAGAATTTCAGTCAGATTTTGGAACTCATCTAGACCTAACCTGTATATAATGAAGAAATTTTTTTATGCACACTGACTCCTACTTTTTATGACATTACCTGATTGTAGAGACCTTAAAACACTTCTGTATTAAATTTTTCATACTTCTTGATATAACTTTATGGTTTAAGGCACAGAACGTTATAATGTTAAAGTCATGTAAAGTATAGAGAGGCCTAGTATATTTCCCGCTAAAGTTTGACATCATATAACTTAGAAACGAGCATACTGACATATGATTTTCTTGTTTTTATTTGAAAAAGTGGACATTTACTAATGTATCTACCATTTCCATCCATACAATCTCCATTATATTGATTTTACCTTTAATACAAAGTGGGTTATTACAAACTGCAACTTTATTACACACTGGGTTGATACCTTTAACGCGGTTTGTAATAACATAAAAAGTTTTTAAGTTAAGATGCATTGAAAATGAACAGATTTAATATATTTATTGAAGTACATTCTACAGAAACGGTGTTCATTAAAACAATCTCCAATACGTGGATTTTGCCTTTATTACAAAGTGGGTTATTACAAACTGCAACTTATTACAAACTGGGTTGATAGCTTAAAACCACTTTGTAATAAAACAAAAATTTCATTAAAACGTGAAATTGAATAGATAAAAGATCGACTTGTTTTCTTTTTGGGTTCTATGCATTGATTTGGTGCCGAGAACAAAGAAAATTAAAAAAAAAATACTTATTTGAAATTTTCATTACAAAGTGCAACTTTATTACAAACCGGGTTGTTACAATGCTCACCATCATTGGAAAAAAGGACGTCCTGATGACCCAACTAATCCATTCACAATAAGTAGAAAAGAAACTAGGAAAGCTTTCCGAAGAGAAATTAGAATTGAAGAGAATAAACGTAAGCATGCTGAAAGAAACCAACCAAATAATAAATGCAAATTTGGACAACAAGAGGCTGTTTTTTTAAACTTATAAAAACGTCAACGCAAGAAAGGAAATATATTAATTGATGACCTATAAAATTTTCAAGGAAATAACCTAGTTAACGGTTGGCACGAACACTTCTCTGCTTTATCGAAACCTTCAAATGATTGTACATACGATTATGGAAACCTCAATCTTTGTGAAATGGACAATGAAATCATTAAAGAGTTGTGTGAAGATTTTCAGCCTCGTACTATTACGGTTGAGGATGTCAGAAAGGCAGTGTTGTCTCTAAATACTGGCAAAGCAAATGACTTTTTTGGCATGACAATCAAAAATATATATATAGCAGGTGACATATTTCTAAATTATCTAAGCTTCCTTTTAAATTATATCTCCACCAAAAAGCTAGTTCCAGATATTATAAAATCAGGTTTGCTGAGCCCAGTATACAAAAACAAAGGAGATAAAACCCAATCGAAACATAACCGAGGTATAACTGTATTACTTCATCAAAATCATTGAATACATCGTACGAATAGAACTTAAACCTCTTTTACTTCAAAATCAATCCATCTTACAACGTGGATTTACTGTGAATACATCCCGATCAATGCTGCTTTAATTCTAGAAGAAGTTAACCGAGAATATTAGGACAAGAAGAAACCATTCTACTTGGCCCTACTTGATGTTAAATCTGCATTTGATGTTGTTCCACTAAACATTTTATTTCGCAAACTCTATATACTTGGAATAGATCCAGGAATTTGGTCGATCGTAGATGAGCTGCATAGAAATACAATATCATATATCAAATGAAATAATGCCATCTCAGAAGGTTTAGAAATTCTCCAGGGAGTTAAACAAGGCGGATTATTGAGTGCTGATCTATATAAGCTGTATATTGAAGAGCTCTTACATACATTTCAAGTGAACCATCTAGGTACTCAAATCGGCGATATAACCATTAATGCTATAGCCTGCGCTGATGATATGGCAATAATTTCGGATAACAAATCAGACCTCCAAATTCTACTGAATATTGCTGCTCAATATAGTATACAACATCATTACAACCTACAACCTCAGAAAAGTGTAATAGTCCCGATAAATCATAAAAACAATTTCTCTACTCAAGTTAACTTTAAACTCTGTAATGAAAACATGCCAAATACGGATAAATCTCTACACTTAGGAATAACACGCTCAACTTCAAGATCACGAACGTTAAAAGAGACTGTAGAATCAAATATTACTAAAGCAAGAAGAACTTCATACAGCTTAGTGTGAACTGGATTACATGCTAACTCTGGACTAGACCCCAATACCTCAGTGGCTATAATAAAGTGTTACATGCTTCCTATTCTACCATACAATTACTACAATTAGAGCAATTTCTTATGTCATTGTTAAAAAGAGTCCTATCATTACCCAAAAATGCAGCGGATCCAGCATTATATATCATCTTAGGGATTCTACCAATTCAGACCCAGTTGGATATAACATGTTTTACTCTCTTCAACAACATTTGTAGGCAACCCAGAGACTCGATTGAATATAAACTTGCCTTTCGTCAACTAAATATGAAATAAATTGACAGTTTAAGTTGGGTTTCTCATGTCAAAGTATTACTAATGACATATGATCTACAACATCCATTAGAATATTTGTCAAACACTGTAGTTAAAAATATCTGGAAAAATTGATACTGGAGCATATCAACGAATACTGGAAAAGAAAGATAATCTCCGATTGTGAAGTATACCCGACTTTGAAACACTTTAACTTTTCGAAATTTATTCCAAACTCATGCCACCCTATAGTTCATATAGATAACAACAGTGATCCTTCAAGAGAAGCAATATTGATAGCCATCAAGCTTAAGATTGCCTCCGGCTCATATATTCTTCAGAAAAAAACGTGCAATGTTCATGAGATTTGAATTTTCAACCTGTAAGCTCTGCGATATAGAAGACGAAGATATAGAACATTTTATAATCAAATGCAGCTGTCTACAATCAATCCGTGCTCCTTACATGAAAGAAATAGAGTGCTTATTCAACAAGTTATCATCTAGAGTCGTTTCTATGTTGACGGTTGAACAACAAACAAATATTATAGTGGACTGTACCTCATTGATCGACTGCCATGATATTATACATAAAGCTAAAACGAATTCTTTTGTGGATAAACTGGATTGTGTTAATATGTTACATAAAGTAACTACAAGATTGTGCTTTGATCTACACACTGCCCGCATCCGTATGTTAAAGCTACATAAATGAATAAAAACAACTCAAAAACCTTAAATAGTGGTCTTCCCTAGACCAATATTTGTATATAGTGTACACTGCTGAAATATATATATATATATATATATATATATATATATATATATATATATATATATATATATATATATATATATATATATATATATATATATATATATAATTCGTCTAAAGAAATAGTCAACAATTGTTCGTACGGGATGTTGGATCGTTACGGTAGATAACGATGCTGTACAGACTAAAATAATAATATATTCGTTTAAAAATATGTACAACAACATCTAGATACATAATTAAAGCGAAAACAAAGTTTTACACTTTAAAAAATTGCACAAATATTTCGCCTGACCAACAGGCTTCGTCAGTGTTTTTACAACGAATGACAATAACAGGTAAAAAGTTTTTGTCGTTATACGTATGTGATGTATACTATATCTAGTAATTAACGAAAAAATGTTTTTTGTTAGTGCTATTACAAGTATGTACATGTGTTTAAATATGTAGCACTATTTATACGGTTACAATCAATATATATACAAAAAAGCAGTTTTAAAATAAATAAAACGACACGTAATTCACAATGAATATTCGGAGACCATGGTTGTATCTGGTCTAAGGTCCTATAATTTTTCATTAATTCCCTTCGGAAATGATGTTCCCAATGTTTTTATCCAAAAACTTTCTTTCTCTTTTCTCTGTTTGTCTGTCCACCTTGGGTTATGGTCTATTAGGGTCACCCTGAGTTTATTAAAAATTTCAGCTATTGCAGTGCCGTGCGTACGTAGGTGCCTATTAAGGGGTAAGTTTGGTTTGCATCTTGTGTCGCTTCTGTGGCCGTTCATTCGTTTGCTGAATCGTTGCACAGACTCACCAACATACTGGAGATTGCATATACCACACTGTAAAAGGTATATGATGTTCTCACTTTTGCAATTCAAATTGACATGGATGTCAAATTGTTTGCCATTTGATGTGCTAGTGAAGTGTTGGGTGTGTTGTATGTGATCACATGTCATACAACGACCGTCACCACAGATGCAACATTGCCCCGATTGGCGGCTACGTGACGACATTTCTGCTCGGACTAACTGATCTTTTAAACTTTTGGGTTTTCTAAAGGCCATTACAGGAGGTTCTGGAAATATTTTTGAAAGTTGATGATGTTTTTCAATTGTTGTCCATCGTTCGCGGATAGTGCGTGCGATGTCTTTAAAAGCTGTGTGGTATGTTAGGACAAACGGGACTCTATTGTTAGTTTTCTTTTCTTTGTACTGCAGAAGCTGGTCCCTACTGATTTTGTTGGCTTTATTAAAACATATTGATATGTTTTTGTTATTGTATCCTCTCTGCTTTAGATGGCATCGAAGCTCTCCAAGACGCTGTTTAGTTTTAGCCTCCGTAGAACAGATGCGTTTAACTCGCAGAGCTTGGCTGTAAGGAATACTTTTGCTGCAATGTTTAGGATGGCAGCTGTTTGGTGAGAGGTACTGATGTTTATCTGTGGGTTTACAGTACAGATCGGTTGACATAATTCCATCTATTACGGTGGTAGTGGTATCTAAGAATGAGATTTTAGATGTGGACATTTCATGTGTGAATTTGATAGAAGGATGTATACTGTTAGCGTGGTCAAAGAACTGTTTAAGGTTTTCCTCTCTTTCAATCCATTTCATGTCAACATCATCAATGAACCTAAACCATGAGAGTGGATGGTGGAGAGAAGAGTTTAGAAGTTGTTTCTCGAGTTTTCCCATAAAGATGTTAGCATAGGATGGTGCCATTTTGGTTCCCATGGCTGTTCCGTTAATTTGTAAATAGTGCTCCCCATTAAACGTAAAATTGTTATGTTTTAATACAAGTTCAAGTAGTTGAATTAGGCACTCAGTGGGGGGATCTTTGATGTCGCGTTGTTCCCAGACCTCCTTGCATGCTGTTATGCCGTCGTCGTGTGGTATATTGGTGTACAATGATGTTACATCCATGGAGACGAGGATTGTGTCCGGTGGAAGTGGATTCATGGATTCCATTTTGCGCAGGTAGTCGGTTGTGTCTTTTATGTAAGATGGTAAAGTTTCTACGTGTGGTCTTAAGTGGAAATCTATAAACTATAAATAAATATATATATATATATATATATATTGTTTGTTTGTTTGATGGTGTTTAACGCCAATTTCAGCAATTTTTCAGCTATATCATGGCGTCCAGTTTTTATTGGGGGAGGAAGCCGGAGGACCCGGAGAAAACCCCCGACCTGCGGTAGGAAATATATATATATATATATATATATATATATATATTTCAGCAGTGTACACTATATACAAATATTGGTCTAGGGAAGACCACTAGTTAAGGTTTTGGGGTTTTTTCATTCATTTATGTAGCTTTAACATACGGATGCGGGCAGTGTGTAGATCAATGCACAATCTTGTAGTTACTTTATGTTACATATTAACACAATCCAGTTTATCCACAAAAGCATTCGTTTTAGCTTATGTATAATATCATGACAGTCGATCAATGAGGTACAGTCCACTATAATATTTGTTTGTTGTTCAACCGTCAACATAGAAACGACTCTAGATGATAACTTGTTGAATAAGCACTCTATTTCTTTCATGTAAGGAGCACGGATTGATTGTAGACAGCTGCATTTGATTATAAAATGTTCTATATCTTCGTCTTCTATATCGCAGAGCTTGCAGGTTGAAGATTCAAATCTCATGAACATTGCACGTTTTTTTCTGAAGAATATATGAGCCGGAGGCAATCTTAAGCTTGATGGCTATCAATATTGCTTCTCTTGAAGGATCACTGTTGTTATCTATATGAACTATAGGGTGGCATGAGTTTGGAATAAATTTCAAAAAGTTAAAGTATTTCAAAGTCGAGTATAATTCACAGTCGGAGATTATCTTTCTTTTCCAGTACTCGTTGATATCCTCCCGTATCAATTTTTTCCAGATATTTTTGTCTACAGGGTTTGATAAATATTCTAATGGATGTTGTAGATCATATGTCATTAGTAATACTTTGACATGAGAAAACCAACTTAAATTGTCAATTTCTTTCATATTTAGTTGACGAAAGGCAAGTTTATATTCAATCGAGTCACTGGGTTGCCTACAAATGTTGTTGAAGAGAGTAAGACATGTTATATCCAACTGGGCCTGAATTGGTAGAATCCCTGTGATGATATATAATGCTGGATCCGCTGCATTTTTTGGGTAATGATAGGACTCTTTTTAACAATGACTTAAAGACATATCCTACTATTGTTTCTGCGCATTTTGATTTTAAACGTTATTGTTTCGTAATTCGTTTATGACGTCGTCGTCGTCAAAATTCCGCGAAATTTTCATTTCAATTACCGTACTCTTTATGGATCAACTTAGAGGTTTTTTTTATGAGTAAAAAAGCAATACAGCCTTTTAGAATTTGGAAAAAAAAAATTAATCACTTTGCAATAGCAAACATTCACAAAAAGAGAACTATTTTACTTTCGTGACTGTATTCTGCGCTACAAATCTAGAAAAGATATTGCAGTTTATACGAAGAAAAACGCGCCCTTTCCTTCCCGCCAATTCTGACCTATACTTATTTTCTCAAATATTTTTTCCCCTGATTCGGTGACCATATTTCTTTATTTATTCAATTTGGAGAGTAAGTTATCATTTATCTTCTGTGAAAATATAGTTTTATTATCATAGGTCAGTTTTTTGCGATCTGCGATTTTTTTAATTCCGAGTGCATAACAAAAATGGCGGGAACGTATTAATTCTACATTTATGCTCGAAACTTATGTATTTTTAAATAGATTATGGCAGAGTTGTTTTCTACATGCAATGAAGCCTTCAAAACAATTTAAGTTGATTCTAGCAGTAAACTATGGGAAAAATATAACTAAAATAACACATAATCCTAGTACCCTAAAACAGATGATACAGATGACGTCATAACTTTTTAATACGGTCGGTGACTACTAATTTTTTTTTTTGTCATAAGGAAAGTTAAGACAAAATATTAAGAAAATATCATATGAAGATCGAATAGTAGGATATGTCCTTAAGAAATTGCTCTAATTGTAGTAAGCTCTGTGCTTTTGGTGGTAGGACTTCTAATCCATATGTTAGAAAAGGAAGAATGTAACACTATTATAGCCACTGAGGTCTTGGGGTCTAGTCCAGAGTTAGCATGTAATCCAGTTCACATTAAGCTGTATGATGTTCTTCTTGCTTTAGTAATATTTGATTCTACAGTCTCTTTTAACGTTCGTGATCTTGAAGTTGAGCGTGTTATTCCTAAGTGTAGAGATTTATCCGTATTTGGCATATTTGTATTACAGAGTTTAAAGTTAACTTGAGTAGAGAAATTGTTTTTATGATTAATCGGGACTATTACACTTTTCTGAGGTTGTAGCGTGTAATGATGTTGTATACTATATTGAGCAGCAATATTCAGTAGAATTTGTAGGTCTTATTTGTTATCCAAAATTATTGCCATATCATCAGCGCAGACTATAGCATTAATGGTTATATCACCAATTTGAGTACCTAGATGGTTCACTTGAAATGTATGTAAGAGGTCTTCAATATACAGCTTATATAGATCAGCACTCAATAATCCGCCTTGTTTAACTCACTGGAGAATTTCTAAACCTTCTGAGATGTCATTATTCCATTTGATATATGATATTGTATTTCTATGCAGCTCATCTACGATCGACCAAATTCCTGGATCTATTCCATGTATATAGAGTTTGCGAAATAAAATGTTTAGTGCAACAACATCAAATGCAGATTTAACATCAAGTAGGGCCAAGTAGAATGGTTTCTTCTTGTCCTCATATTCTCGGTAAAATTCTTCTAGAATCAAAGCAGCATTGATCGGGGATGTATTCTCAGTAAATCCACGTTGTAAGATGGATTGATTTTAAAGTAAAAGATGTTTAAATTCTATACGTACGATGTATTCAATGATTTTTATGAAGACTGGTAATACAGTTATACCTCGGTAATTTTTCGATTGGGTTTTATCTCCTTTGTTTATGTATACTGGGCTCAGCAAACCTGATTTTATAAAATCTGGAACTAGCTTTTTGGTGAAGATATAATTTAAAAGGAAGCTTAGATAATTTAAAAATATATCACCTGCATACAGTATATTTTCGATTGTCATGCCAAAAAAGTCATTTGCTTTGCCAGTATTTAGAGACAACACTGTCTTTCTGACATCCTCAACCGTAATAGTACAAGGCTGAAAATCGTCACAAAACTCTTTAATGATTTCATTGTCCATTTCACACAGATTGAGGTTTCCATAATCGTATGTACAATCATTTGAAGGTTTCGATAAAGCAAAGAAGTGTTCGTCCCAACCGTTAACTAGGTTATTGCCTTGAAAATGATATAGGTCATCAATTAATATATTTCCTTTCTTGCGTTGATTTTTTATAAGTTTAAAAAAAAAGCCTCTTGTTGTCCGAATTTGCGTTTATTTTTTGGTTTCTTTCATCATGCTAACGTTTATTCTCTTCAATTCTAATTTCTCTTCGGAAAGCTTTCCTAGTTTCTTTTCTATTTATTGTGAATGGATTAGTTGGGTCATCAGGACGTCCATTTATTATCCAATGATGGTGAGCATCTCTATTTGACCTTAGACTATATTTAATATTATCATTCCAAATATCGAGAGTGAGTGTGTTTTTTCCATATGAGCGTTTTGTAAAGCAATTTCTGGCTGAGTCGGTTAAAATGTTGATTGTGTCAATAACTGCATCATTGACAGAAATGCTGCCGTTTCTAAGTTTATTGGCCACATCCGGATTTTTTTTATTTATTTTTTCTTGATGTTGGCATTTGTCCACTTTTTCCCAATTAAGTTTTGACGATTTTTGAGTGTGAGTGTTAATAGTAACTTCCTTAATATTTAGATCGTGTTTGATAGTAATGCTGATTGGATAGTGATCTGACACACTACACCCTAAGTCAGATAATCTTTGATATTGATATTGAGCGTCTTTACTATTATAGGAAGTAGTCAATCTCTGATTATTCTATGCCATTGGTGGTTATGAAGGTGGCACCTTTATAATCCGTTTTTAAATTCTTCTCTTCCATGAATTGCTTTAGTTTCACTAGTCTTCTAGAGTTCTTTTGTTTAGTAAGGTCTTCATTGAAGTCACCTCCGATAATAATATCATGAGTCTTTTCATAGGTTTCATAAATTTCAAATAACTGATCAATACATTCTTGAAATTATTCGTATCTATCATTTTCACACTTAGTTGGGAGATATACTGAGAGCAATATAATTGGTGTTCTAGTGATTATTTCAATCCCTTGTATACGAATTCCATCACACGATAATGGTTTTATAGACGAGTCAAATGTATTGAACCATAAGATTGCAACGCCGCCATGGCCTCTAACATAGTTCTTTCCTATTGTTTGATGTTCAGTATCTACAGATTTACCAACCCCTTTAAAGTTATTTTGTACTTCTCTTCATTTAACAGATCAAGATCGTAGTGATATAGCCAGTTTTCTTGGAGTAAGTTCACAAGTATTTGCTTTGACATTACAAGTATTGTACTGTTTCCAATTCTATATTTTGAACATTTTTGCAAATGTCTGAAATTTTCACGCTTCAGTTGAATGACAGGTGTGAATACCTGAGTGAGGAAGTTTATTAAAACCGCCTGCTGTGTAAATGTGATCGTCAATTAATTAACAAGTGTTCATAACCCTATTTACCTGATGCTAATTGGAGGTAAAACCCCAGCTGTTTTATAGCTTGAATAAACAAGCTTACAGTAGTAGTAATGAATAAATCTGATTACACGAGAGAAGCCGAAAGACAACTGACTGACGAAAAATTCTATAAAAAACTTGACTGATCGAACGGATAACTTTGCAAAAATAATAAGTAAGGCCATAACACCCATGCACAAAAAGCGTAACATTGATACAGTCACCCTTGAATATCTACAACCGGAAAATCCCAGAGCTGGTCGTTTTTATCTCCTGCCAAGTTTATAGATTTCCACTTATGACCACACGTGGAAATTTTACCATCTTACATAAAAGACACAACCGACTACCTGCGTAAATTGGAATCCAAGAATCCACATCCACCGGACACAATCCTCGTCTCCATGGATGTAACATAATTGTACACCAATATACCACACGCCGACGGCATAATAGCATGCAAGGAGGTCTGGCATCAAAGATCCCCCCCACTGAGTGCCTAATTCAACTACTAGTACTTGAACTTGTATTAAAACATAACAATTGTACGTTTAATGGCGAACACTATTTACAAATTAACGGAACAGCCATGGGAACCAAAATGGCACCATCCTATGCTAACATCTTTATGGGAAAACTCGAGAAACAACTTCTAAACTCTTCTCTCCACCTTCCACTCTCGTGGTTTAGGTTCATTGATGATGTTGACAAGAAATGGATTGACCACGCTAACAGTATACATCCTTCTATTAAATTCACACATGAAATATCCACATCTAAAATCTCATTCTTAGATACCACTACCATCGTAATAGATGGAATTATGTCAACCGATCTGTACTGTAAACCCACAGATAAACATCAGTACCTCTCAACAAACAGCTGCCATCCTAAACAGTGCAGCAAAAGAATTCTTTTCAGCCAAGCTCTGCGAGTTAAACGCATCTGTTCTACGGAGGCTAAAACTAAGCAGCGTCTTGGAGATCTTCGATGCCATTTAAAGCAGAGAGGATACAATAACAAAAACATATCAATATGTTTTAATAAAGCCAACAAAATCAGTAGGGACCAGCTTCTGCAGTACAAAGAAAAGAAAACTAACAATAGAGTCCCGTTTGTCCTAACATACCACACAGCTTTTAAAGACATCGCACGCACTATCCGCGAACGATGGACAACAATTGAAAAACATCATCAACTTTCAAAAATATTTCCAGAACCTCCTGTAATGGCCTTTAGAAAACCCAAAAGTTTAAAAGATCAGCTAGTCCGAGCAGAAATGTCGTCACGTAGCCGCCAATCGGGGCAATGTTGCATCTGAGGTGACGGTCATTGTATGACATGTGATCACATACAACACACCCAACACTTCACCAGCACATCAAAAGGCAAACAATTTGACATCCATGTCAATTTGAATTGCAAAAGTGAGAACATCATATACCTGTTACAGTGTGGTATATGCAATCTCCAGTATGTTGGTGAGTCTGTGCAACGATTCAGCAAACGAATGAACGGGCACAGAAGCGACACAAGATGCAAACCCAACTTACCCCTTAATAGGCATCTACGTAAGCACGGCACTGCAATGGCTGAAATTTTTAATAAACTCAGAGTGACCCCAATAGACCATAACCCAAGGTGGAGAGACAAACAGAGAAAAGAGAAAGAAAGTGTTTGGATAAAACATTAGGAACATCATTTCCGAAGGGAATTAATGAAAAATTATAGGACCTTAGACCAGATACAACCATGGTCTCCGAATATTCATGTAGAATTACGTGTCGTTTTATTTATTTTAAAATTGCTTTTTTGTATATATATTGTCACAATACTTAGACGTTTGTATATAATTTACTTACTGTGACTGTATGACGAGTAACTTTGTCATCCTATATAATATATACAAAAATGCTGAATTAGATTACTGTCAGATTAATACGTATTGGTTACGAAAATTCCATCGTCACACGCTAGTACACATGTACTATGTCTATGTCTACGATTCACCCCGGTTAATGAAGCTATATTTTTATATAGCGGATTTGGCCGAGGGGTCTAGACCGCTGGACATAGTGCAGGCGAATTGGTGCCACAGTGTCACAACGGTGTGAGTTCGAATCCCGCTGAGGGAAAGCAAAAATTTGACAGTGTTAAAAATCTAATTCAAACAGTGTTGGGCTTAATTTGTAGACGTATATAAATATTTGATATTAACCCTGTATTTCTGATGTCTCAGAAATCCGCTGGATAGATATATTATATGGTTGTCACAATACTTAGACGTTTGTATATATATATATATATATATATATAAAAGTCTAAAGAGTCTACCAACCAGCAAGCTTATTAAGTATCGGATCGACAAACATGACGATACAGCATAAACAAAAAATAATATACAAGTCTAGAAGATTATGCAACGATACACATGACGGTGTTTCTTGTCAAAAATTTAGACAAAGACTGACCAACGAATGGCCTTAGTCATTGAATGTCAATATAAATAAATGACGTAAACAAGTCGTAACATATTGATCTTGAAATTTCTCATTTCCAACTTAACCCAAAGAAGCAACTATTTTGGGTTAAGTTGGAAATGAGAAATTTCAAGATCAATATGTTACGACTTGTTTACGTCATTTATTTATATTGACATTCAATGACTAAGGCCATTCGTTGGTCAGTCTTTGTCTAAATTTTTGACAAGAAACACCGTCATGTGTATCGTTGCATAATCTTCTAGACTTGTATATATATATATATATATGTATATATATTGATTGTAACCGTATAATTAGTGCTACATATTTATACACCTGTACATACTTGTAAAATCTCCTCACACTCAAACTTAAACATTATGGCATTCAAGGCAAAACAAATAACTGGATCAAATCGTATACAACCAGTTGTCTTGGAAGGTGTTACATCAGACTATGTTGATGTCCAATCAGGAGTTCCCCAAGGCTCTGTCCTGGGCCCAAGTTTGTTCTTGTTTTACATCAATGATATACCACTCGGAATAAAATCAACAATACGTCTCTTTGCCGACGATACTTTTGTCTACCTAACAATTAAATCCTACTCAGATAACAATACACTACAAAGTGACCAGGACAAATTAGATGTATGGGAAAATAAATGGCGAATGGCTTTACATTCCGAAAAATGTAATGTTTTGTCAATATCCAAAAATAAAAACGCAATTAACCACACGTATACACTGCATGGTCATAACCTTGAACACGTCAATAAGGCAAAATACCTTGGCATTACAATTCAGCAAGATCTTAAATGGGACAGTCACATTAACACTATATGCATCAAAGCTACCAATACACTTAGCTTCTTGAAACGAAACCTCAACATCAGTTCGACTAAGGTTAAGGAGCAGGCATATAAATCACTAGTTCGTCCATCACTAGAATATGCCTGCTCTGAGTGGGATCCATATACAGCAGAGAACATTAATAAAATAGAGATGATCCAAAGACGTGCAACTAGGTTCGTAACTAATAGATATCATAAAACCTCTAGCATCTAAACTGGAGAAGCCTTGCATTTCGAAGATCAGATGCCAGACTAATACTTCTGTATAAAATACAGTACAACTTAGTTGCCATCAATAAATGTGACAGACTCATACCACCTCTCAGACAGTCCAGAAATATGCACTCCGTATCCTTCCAAATCCCCCAATGCAGACTACAAGCTAGACATCAATCCTTTTTTCCAAGAACCATAAATACAAGATTATGTAAATAGTTTTAACCTATATAGCTAATTTTTCTCAAAAAATAATCACAGTTAAATTTATCACTGTAAACTAGAATTTTATTTTTCACATAAATCACTTCTTAAATTTGTAAATTTGCATATAGGCATGCGCAGAAAAATGACAGTTTCTTCATTCAGTTGAAGTAGGTCATCAGACGGTAGAAGTAGAGGTAGAAGAAGCACTAACAAGAAACTTTTTTTCGTTAATTACTAGATATGGCCTTAGTCATTGAATGTCAATATAAATAAATGACGTAAACAAGTCATAACATATTGATCTTAAACTTTCTCATTTCCAACTTAACCCAAAATAGTTGCTTCCCTGTCCGCCAGCCGCGGACGTGTCGTGCTGTTTGAGTTGGAGCGTCCTGGTTACAGCCTTGCCTTCTTTAAGCAATGCTGGAACCAGCTTATAAAAATGCAGCTTTGCTCCATGGGACTTGATGGAGAGTCTATTGTGCCAACCTGTAAATAAAAATAATAATGAATGTATAACAAATATATAATATTATTTGTTTGTATACTGTTTTCATTTTATTTCTTTTTCTTCTTTGTAGAGAACATGAACTATTAACATTCTGCCAGTATAGATATAACAATAAGAATGCTAATGCATACAAATGTAACAATGCTAAAAATATACCTTCTGTGTCATTGTTGGTTCTAACAGTCTGCATAAAGACACTCCACTCGTGTATAGCATACACTGGGCCCTGGATCCAGGTATCGTTGACATAGCGCACCAGTTGCTGCAGCTGTTGGTTGTTTGCTGACACACACTCCTGTTGTAGTTGCTGGAAAGCTGGTGTGATGTGAGCTGCTGGCAGGTAGGGCAAAGCTAACAACTTCCTTGTGAAGACGAGAACAGCTTTGTCATAATCGTAGGCAGTCTTCAGACCAAGATTGGCCAGTCTTCGAATGACGGCCTGGCTCCAGTGAAAGGAACAGCCCTTGATAACACAGTCTGGATATAAAGAACGCAGAGTACCCCATACTCCTGAAAAAAAATGTTGATGCTGTTGATGCTGTTTATGTGTTAAAATAACTGCAAAAAAATTATTTAAAAGCAAAAAGTAGAAATAACACATGGACACCATGACATACCTGAAAAATATATACTTCTGGATGCAATGATATAGCTGAAAAATATATACATCTGGACGCCATGATAAAGCTGAAAATATATACATCTGGACGCCATGATATAGCTGAAAAATATATACATCTGGACGCCATGATATAGCTGAAAAATATATACATCATTCATTTATACTAACAAAAAAAACTAACCTTTTTCGAAATGAAGACAGAAACCCTAAACTCTCCTGGTTGGAATCAGCTGGTTCAAGCGGTTGAACACCTAAACAATAAAAAAGATGCATTTAATTAATAGCTAGATCATGTTAATTGTATATATTAATACAAACAATACTACCGAATGCAACATAACGGTATTCAATTCTATTTTAAAATATATTATCTATGTATTACACTTACTACCTGCCTAATAGCAGCGGGACTTGCTTTACGCTGTCGTCTTTTTGTACAAAAGCATGAATCGAATACAGTTGCTTAGATGGTTTCTTCATATCTTTGAACGTTCCGTCCATATACTAATGTCTTGCTGTTTACAGAAGCTCTAACTGCTTTGGAGTTGAAAACATTATATGTCGCATCTCGTCCACATGAATGTCCCCAACAATGAAGTCATCACATTGGAGGAAATTCGTATCGATCTAAAAAGAAAAATTTCATTGAACATAGATAAAACAAAAAAAAACCACAAATATCAACGAACAACAAATTTAATATTTGACCAACGAGGTAATAATCTTTAGTAATTTTTGTTTACCGTTATCATTTACATTATTTACTTCTAGATGTCATGAAATAGCTGAAAAATATATCATTTACATTATTTAATATTTGACTTGATAAAAATGTTTAAAAATATTTGACTTACCTCGCACAGTCCGCCTTAATGCATCAGTTTTTGATTACATCAAAACAAGGAAAGATACAAGGCCAGACAATATTGTATCAAAGGTTTTAGGTCAGAGTCATTCTTTTGACAACAGTGCTGTTGCATGGGGTAGAAAAAACGAACCAATTGCAAAAAAAAGATACATAGCGTACAAAACATACAAAACATTAAAGGGTAAATATATTTTAATGTGGCTTAGTCTTAAGTAGTGCAGAAACATTCATTGGAGCAAGTCCTGATGGATTGGTTCTGACAATGACCCATACTTAAAGCAAAATGCCCTTATAGTTGGAGAAATGCATCTGTTTTACAAGCTTGCAAAGACAAAGACTAATGTTTTTATGTTGACACAACAATATTCAATTAAAAAAGATTCACAGATATAACACACAAGTCCAAGGACAAATGGATGTCTTCAAAAAGGAAGTGTGATTTTTTATATATAAACTGTAAAAGATTGTCATCATCAATGTTCAGTTCGATAAGTTGTTTTGTGACAGTCTGCTTCAACAGATAAAAGAATTTTATTTCAGTGAAATTGTGTCCAAGTTGTGTTTTTAGAAACATTGTAGAATAATGGGCAGTCAGTGATACTTTCGTGGAGTGTTGACAATAATATGGTCATAATACTAGAAGTTTGCATTAATAAATGTAACAAGATCTTATAAGCATGTCTGCATGAACATTTTACTTTAAAAAATACTAGAAATATACAGTCTTCAAAGATTAGCAGTAGAGTTTAACACCTTTTTGTCTCCCTGTAGTGATACACCAATCAGAGCTTTGAATGCATAAAAAATTCATGGGACTTGTAACTTGAATATGTAAGTGACTTGTTTTCAAGAGAAGATGGACTTTGAACAAAAATTTCAGTACAATCACTCTGGTATTATAAAACTGTTTAAAACTTTGGGACAAGCATCTTCAGATCGTTAAGCTTCGGTAATTAAACAAAGGAACGTAGACAGACTGACATAAATATTATCCAGGCATTAAAGATGTTTTATACTGAACTTACCTAAATCGATATTCTTAATCATTCAATAACATACCATGACGAAGTCTCATAACTACGACTGAAAGGTCATCAATAAACCACAACGTTTTTACGACCTAGATTTAGAGTTTATTTCACCAATGCTTTCAGTAGAAAGTTTGTCAGCGTCATGTTCCATAAGTGTCTCAAAAAGGGTATGAAAATTGTTGGTCCCCTGGAGACAGATATAAAACATAATCAGCTCATTAGAGTGGTTAATGTTTTCTTTGGCAAGTTCTAACATCAAAGTTTCTGTACCAACATCTGTCAGGGATGGGGGACATGTCTGTGTTGCTTTAGGTGTCATCCCACTGCTTCTTGTACAGACTTCAAGCCATCATGCATCCGCTATATTTGGCTGAACTTGTGCATAGCTGAAACATAATTTATCTTCCATTAATATTTTACTCAATGTGCGGTAAAATTATACACATATATATTAACGTCAAATAAATCTAAACATGCAGTCTTATTTGTTTATATACTAGTATGACATTAATTTTAACAAATCTTGTAGTATTATTCCGAGAAGTATAATTACAAGTATAAGCGTAAATAATAATAATTTGTTATTTTTAACAATTATATCGACTAACCCAGTTATCCATTATTAGTATTATAAGAAAAATAATGAATGAAGACATGTGCTTATAAGTATAAGGAGCTGAATTGAAAAAAAAGCAATGCACAGTTTCAAATCAATAAAATACATGTATTATTCATCAGTTTAGTTGTATATTAAATCCCTTTTAATTAAGCGTTTTACACTAAGGTAACAGGTAACTCAATAAAAATAAGTATGATATTTTATGTCTGGAAATCTTTTTAATTATTTTTAACATTTTTCATTTTGGTTCAGAGGATAGTTCGCGATTGTGTTTTAAACAATATTATATATTGTAAAAGTACAGATTCAATTATTTCAATTTTTAGCAAACATCCAAAATATTATATTAATGAATAAAACAACCATTAGGGAAATTATTGCGTTCTGCATTGTTTTTTAATCATATTTCCTGAATATAATTGTGGGTATATTCCATAATTTAAATCAGTCTACACTGGTGTTATGAAAGTAATGTTTTGGATATTAACACTGTTTTATTTCACACTTATTACCCAGGCAGATAATGATGCCAATAAATGTATCACGAAACAAAGGTAATAAAGTTAATACATTATAGTTCTAAAGAAAAAAAGAATCGAAGATACCTATAAGTATTTAAACGACAATATGTCAGGGACGGACAAAACTATGGTTAAACAGAAGAGAGTACAACAACGCAATAAAAAGACACATAACACAAACACCAAAACCTGCGTGGCGTAAACCCCACTAAAACCGATGGCGAGTCCAGGTGCTAATGAAGGGTTAAGAAAGTAAAATTCGTTGAAAAGTATTTCCTGGTGTAGCTATAATATAGTGAGCAAGAGGGAAATTGGTATTTGTTGTGTATAGTGTTTGTTTAGGCCTTTAACAATATTTTACTCTAAAATGCAACTTTTTCGAGATACAAATCATAATGACTTGTTTCAAGTAATTATATTAGAGAATATCTAACAAACAAATGTGGCAGACAAATTAATGCAACGATCATTTGAAGCAACATTTAACCAGTTCAACTTATTCAAATATGAAGGCGAATTACAGACAGATATAGTATAACACGACTAGCTGGTGTAATATAAAAAAAAACATACTACTGCTAATGATTTACTAAATCTTTTACTAAAATAGTACAGGAAAACAAATATGGACTTGCTGTGACAACTGGGAAAACAGAAACGGAACGTGTGTTGGTAAGTGAACGACTACGTTGACACTTGGAGGACAAAACAAATGTCTGTAGTGGTATATGTACTCTTTCTGTTAAAAAAATTAAAACTATCATGTTATATAAAAGAAGGCTAAAATTAAAACGGCGCGCAAAGCTTGAGAGACCACCAACAACCAATACAATTACAACAACAATCAAGTTTAAATTGTATTCGTTTTCATTGGACAAATAAAATGTCATCAAATATAACAAAGTAATAAAGGTAAGAACCTTGTAGTAAGGCATGTTTTCCTCTTCAGTTATAAACCCGAATATTTCAAGTATCGGCATCTTAATTAACTCGTCAATTTTGGATTTATTATTATTTATTAATTTGAAAAATAATTAATAGGTTTTTTTCCTTTTAATGAAAGATAATTTGTCAACAAATGTCCTACAATGAAGAAAAGATTCCAAATTTGGTCAAATATTTTTCATTAACAATTCGACAGGTTCTGGTTCAAATACTTAATATCAGCCATTACTGCATGGAGACTTACTAAAGGTACAATTTACTGACACGGTACATTTGACTTGCTATGTCGCCTTTAAGAAATTAGATAAAATATTATAAAAACAATTTTATGATTAGAGTACTAAACAAACGAGCTGGCGATTGTTTGAAGTGCTTTAATGTATCCAGACATTATGCCGCACATATTGAGACACTCTTCAGTCGTATTAATTAATAAAATACCAACTATAGACTTCAATTATGATAATTATGTGACAACTGATGCTGGGTGATGACATCAGAAACTTAGTTTATCTGTGTATGACGCTTAATGTTTATCAAATCAACATGCTTGACAATACCTCGTTGTGGTTAAGGTAGTTAATCATCAAAATATCAATACTGAATTTGTTATTTCAAGTCTCACTGCAGGCAGGGTGTCCCGACTGGACTAATATTTCAGAAGGATTGCCATTTGTCCTGCCGCAAGTCGGGGGTTTTCTTTGGGTACTTCAACTTCCTCTCGGAAAAGAGGTGGATGAAAAATTGCTGAAAGTAGCGTGTTAAAAACATTTAAACTAACCGAAGTCTTCCTCAGACTTTCGTACTGCCTACGCTTATCTGCGTAACGCGTTATTGTTATTGACCTGATTGAGACAACACATGAGTTTTTATTTGTTTTCTGACTGAAAAGAACAACTATGTAATAGTAATCTGGCTTATTTTACCAAAACTAATGTCACGTAGATCTGATCATTTTTAAATATCGGTTAGATTTAAAGACGCTGCTGCTTATATTGAAACCACACTATCTTCAACGCGCATGTCTGCTAAAGCAAGAAATCCACAGTTTATTTTTAAACATTCTATTTGTATACCACCAATACGATGGCATGACAGTACTTCTTTATATCTTCTTCTGTTTGCAAATTGTTTTCTGAAATGAATTTTTGAACTTAGCAGTTATTAAAAATTATTCTTAATTGACATGTCACAGAATGTCCCTTGGGGTACAAGTCACTTCTAGGTGAATTCTGTAAAAGATGTGATGACGGAAGCTATGGACGAAAGTGTGGCGAAAATTGTAACTGTGCAGCATATGAAAGGTTGGAGTTTGTTTTCAATGTTAATCGTGTTATTACAAAGACAATGTTAGGGATACAGAGCTTCTCTGTGTTTGCTATGCACTTCTATTCTTCATCGGAAAGCTTGTTTTGCTTTGTTACAATAGATGACCAGTGTCAATTTATTAAAGAGCCGGGATCTCTAAATTTGCCAAAAAAAAATCTCGTAAAAGGACTTGTTAGGCAGCTTGAGGACGTTGCTTAATATTTTTGGCAATTTCCATTATATTTTCTACGGCAGGAACAATTATCCATAACCCTGCTGATCTGGATTCTTAGGAGGGGCTAATAACATAGTTTCTTACTATAATATATATTTATGTCATTATAAATAACTGATTAACAGCTGTTCCATGGCGTGGTTTACCCACAATTGTTTTGTTAGTTAAGAAGATCGTATAACATCAATCGCTATATTTTAAATTAAATTTATAGTTATAAGAAAGAAGTATGTAGATTAAAACGCACATTTGGATTTTTAAAGGAACCTTCAATTGTTTTGTTCTACTAAAACATATAGTGTATATTTTTGTATTTCAGATGTGATCACATTTCGGGGTGCATCAATATTACTATGTCAGCTACTATTCTTCAGTCCTCTTCCTGTAAGTAATCAGAATTCAACAACATAAAACAAATAAGGCAAAACCAGCAAATAAACTTCTTCCAAAAATAAAATAAAACAACTTTGTTTTTATGTAACTCCGTAGTGTGTTTCACGTCTGTTGGCTTTTTACATTTGTTTCCACCACCCTTCCCACCCCCACCCCGTTTTTAATTTTGTAAGAAGCAACGTAACCCCGTTCAGGTTCTATTCTGTTTTGTATTTACATTATGTTACGCAAATATTAAACAACTCCCTAACTATCCTAGTTTGAACATATAGTAAGGAAAGTTCTATGAAAAATCACTTTTGTCTCCCTATATGCCTTGAATGAAAAGAGAACAAACAGAAAAATACTAAGAAATGAAATATTTATTGAATATCTTGGTGTAGTCGGGTTAACTTTTACGTGCGTTCTATAGTCCAACGATTGTACCCACAGTCATCGGAACTTAAGTGGTCAGAACTTCACAAATGTACGTACGTACCATAACGAATTAAATTTCAGAATAATCAATGTATTAGAAAATCGCATTTTTAATAGTTTCCAACAATGGGTTATGAACATATGAAATAGAACAAGAACCATATCCAGTGATAACCGGATCAGAACTGTGAAGAATTTACTGATGTGTACGTTTGTTTCATATAGACCTGTTTATTACATGTCTATTGTTTGCATATTAATATTTTGTTTAAATAATAGAGTCACCGTTTGGATTCCTTCATTTGTAGTAGTATGTTAACATATCTCAAAGTTTCATTAAGATTAGTTGGAAAATTTTCGAGTCATTTTTTAAAAAAATTCTCAAATGTTTGGCTTTGTTTTTGTTATGATCTTGATATTAGGCAGAATATCCCATAAATTAATTGGGTTCCTCCATAGTGGTAGTATGTGAACATATCACAATTCCTAAAGTGTCACTAAAATGTGTTTATAACATTTCAAGTTACTGTCTAGAAAAAAAGGGTTTTCTTAATGTACATGTTTTTACTGTTGTGACCTTAACCTTGGACTGAATATCCACACACAAAATATGTGATCATGTAAAAATATATCTTATATTTTTTTTATTTTGTTGTGAGCAAATATTGCATTATTTTGTATGGTTAAAAGCCTTTTTCAGAAAAAATTTTCTTCACTACATCAGCAAAAATATCTTTTTTTCATGTAAAAAAACCAGAAACTTTTTTTTAGTAATAAAACCATGACCCCCCTTTATTTTAGATATAAATCCAAATTAAATCTGCTGCAATAATACACATTGATAATGAAACACGTGAGTTTCCATTAACAATTGAAAGAAGAATCACCTGAATGCCTATCAACAATAACAAAAAAAGTACACACACGGGAAAATCACACGTGACGAAACCATCACTTATTTACGTCTAATCACAGAACAAAACAAACTAGAGTAAAAACACCTGTGAGCAATGCTCACCATTGATACCCCCCGCTTCACAATTACTTTGAAAATTCAGGTGTTCTTAATTATGAAATTGAAACTTTATCTAGTTAAAAATGAAGGCAAAATTGCAGATAATACATGTAACCCTCCCCAATCCCCCAAAGAATGGCATCCCCTATGTCAATGACAAATTCCATGTTTTTCTGTGGCAAACCTCCAATAATATTCTGATCAAAATTTTTAATATCCAATGCACAATGGCAATATGTGACCAAGATTCTGTATAAGTTTCAACAAATTCCATTCAGTGGTGTAGGAGGAATTGTAAATAAAAGATGGGTATCCCATTATGTCCATTACAAACTCCATGTTTTTCTATGGGAAACCCCAAATATTCCGATCAAAATGTTAAATATCTCCTGCACAATGACACTATGTGACATGGATTCTGTGTAAGTTTCAACAAATTACATTCAGTGGTGTAGGAATGAGTTGCACATAAGAGATGGGTATCCCTTATGTCCATGACAAAGTCCATGTTTTTCTATGCGGAAACCCCAAATATCATTCCAATTGAAATGTTATATATCTAGTGCACAATGGCAATATGTGACAACATTCTGTGTAAGTTTCATCAAATTCCATTTAGTGGTGTAGGAGGAGTCGCACATAAGAAATGGGTATCCCCTTATGTCAATGACAGTCCGTGTTGTTCTATGGGAAACCCCAAATATCATTCCGATCAAAATAATAAATATTTCCTGCACAATGGCACTATGTGACAAGGATTCTGTGCAAGTTTCAACAAATTCCATTCAGTGGTGTAGGAGGAGTTGCACATAAGACATGAGGACTCCCTTAGGTGAATGACAATGTCAATGTTTTTCTATGGGAAACCCCAAATATCGATCCGATCAAAATGTTAAATATCTCCTGCACAATGGCACTATGTGACAAGGATTCTGTGTAAGTTTCATTAAATTCCATTCAGTGGTGTAAGAGGAGTTGCACATAAGAGATGAGGGCCCCCTTAGGTCTATGACAATGTCCATGTTTTTCTATGGGAAACCCCAAATATTGATCCGATCAAAATGTTTAATATCTCCTGCACAATGGCACTATGTGACAAGGATTCTGTGAAAGTTTCATTAAATTCCATTCAGTGGTGTAGGAGGAGTTGCACATAAGAGATAGGGACCCCCTTAGGTCAATGACAAAGTCCATGTTTTTCTATGGGAAACCCCAAATATCATTCCGATCAAAATGTGAAATATCTCCTGCACAATGGCACTATGAGACAAAGATTCTGTGTAAGTTTCATCAAATTCCTTTCAGTGGTGTAGGAGGAGTTGCAAATAATAGAAAGTGTAACGGACGGACGGACGGACGGACACCATGAACACTATATACCCCCCGCTTTTCAAGCGGGGGGTATAATAATATTCAGGTTGTTCAGAAAACATAAAAACATTATACCGTACCACATTTTGAACAGGTAAATTCAAAAAATTAAACAATAAACAATGCAAAAGTAAATTCTCAAAATAGTGATCGATGAATGATCTGAAGCTTCTTCGTGGACTACTTTTTCATAACTTCAATGTACATACATAGTTGATTATATTATATATTATAAAAAGTTATAGTTGGATAAATATATATATTAATAAATTTCTAAC
Organism: Limnoperna fortunei; assembly: GCA_944474755.1. NCBI lineage: Eukaryota > Metazoa > Mollusca > Bivalvia > Mytilida > Modiolidae > Limnoperna > Limnoperna fortunei. The sequence goes on along the minus strand of OX104115.1, from coordinate 21,490,267 downwards.
ATTAACTTTTTCTGTTCATAAGTTAACTTTCCACAATCATTTCTGCAAGAATGTGAAGAATATATTTTTACGCACAATAATATTTACAAAAGGTGTAAACTGAACTCAACTCTATACGAAATTACTACGCGTAAATTTCGGGTTATGAAGATAAGGGAGGAGCAAGTGAAAGGCTATTATGAATTATATTGATTGTGTACCAAATTCCGTGTATATTACTATACTATGGCCTCTGCATATGTAATTCATATGTAGTTCCTACGTGCAAAATATTTGGTCCATTATGTACATATCTCCTCTTTTTGTGTTTGTATATAATCGTAAAATGGCACGACTACATGTGTGCCCATGTTTACCATTGATTATGCGTGGTGTATGAACTCAACATATGGAACATTTGAAAAAAAGTATTATCTGTGAAGAATTTGAAATTATTTTTAAATGTTGTTTAAACAACTAAACCAAAAAATGTCGATATCGCATGAAATTTTCACAATCATCTTACTTGTTAATCACATATTGAAACAAACTTGTCATTATGTTTTTAGACAACTTCCAACAGATACCTTCAACAACGTACACAACAACATCAGAACAATCTGAACAAGGACAAATTTTCTCGGAGAAACCACCAGTCGGGTTGGAAGGTTTGTTGTAGAATTTGTTATTTTATTATAGCTAATAAGGAAAGTAAAAGTAGTTATAATGCCACTATTTATTTTCAGAATAACAGATTTTTGTTAAAAAAACATCTACAGAAGGGTTCTATTAAATGTTTTGCTACTTTTCTTACTACTATTATCATGATTATTGGCATTTATTATATAGTAAATCAATGCCTGTGTGAATACGCGTTTCATAATATCCACCATACTGAAGAATTATACTGTTCCAAGAATTGATACTTTCATTGCCACCACTGTTTTTATATAGCAGCGTTGATGGCTGAAGAGAACTAAGTTGTATTTATCCGGTCACTAAACTTTTAGACCTGCTCATACCAGCTTTACAAACTCCGTGTTTGTAACATTGTGCAACGGACTTGTGCATGCACGGTATTAAAGTAAATGTTTTGTGCAGTTGCATTTGTTAAAAAACATTTGAACATGTATAATTTCTTTTTCAGAATTTCAAAATCGAGAGATTGTTATTTACTTTATTTCCACTGGTTTGTTTACAATTATAATTCTTCTCGGAAGCTTGCTGATAAAGCGCAACAGAGAACGTAGTACCTTACGTTTAGGCGGATTTGTAAACAGAGTCCCCACTACTGAACAGGTTGAAATGCAAGAAAATTATACCCTTGAAGAAAGAGTGGAAGGAATATATGAAACAATAGATGAGTCAAATTTAGATGATTTGCCTATTCATTCTGACAAGTCTGATGCTGATCAATCAATCACATCTTCAGATTGCGCGATCGCTGTTCCTCTCGTTACCTTAATCCATATCGAGCAATAGTTTCAGATTAAAACACACACGAAAATAGTCATACGCTTAAAACGGGTTGCGAATCATGGTACTGAGACGGTATCTTTAATCAAGCTGAAACAGATACCATTACCGTAAATCGAGTTCTACCATAGATTTTTGTACTTGTGAATGCTTCCATTAAAACACGTGTGGTAGTGATAGCTTTGGTGAAAATCAAAGTGTTTTTAAATATTGAACAGTATAAGACATTGAGACAGAAGGAGAGAAATTGTAAATTTATAAACTCATTCAACGTCAATAAAAACAAATTATGTACCTTTCCAAACAGTAAACAAATGCATCCGTATTTACATTTGATTGTATATATACTACCAATATCATTAATGTGTCGAACTATTACATGATTCACTAACTCTCAAGTCCACATTTTATTATAAACATTGTGCATAACTCTGAGATGAGATGCCCATGTAATCACATAAAAGTAAAGAATAATTTACGTGTTGTTCACAAATTACTACATCGTGTTGTGATGTCAACTATGATTATCGCCGCCGTATTCAATTTCGTTGCTAACGATGGATAAAGGAGAAAATATGTCAAACTTAGTTACCATAAATGAACAGAAATTTGCTACAAGAATGTCAATCATTTAACTTGAGTGAAAAAACAAGATGATAGCTAAGTTTCGACTGCAAAAATGCTTGGGTAATATCAAAGTTTCATGTAATAATAAATTGTGTTGGTATTCTATTTACGGAAGTTAATAATAGAGGGAGACCATTTTTTATCCTGGTGCTGTATAATTCGGTGATAGTTCTATCGAAGACCGTAGGTTTGAAAAATCGGAAACCAAAATAAAAGGCAATTTTGTTTATACAATTCCGGAGTATGCCGCATTTGTAAGATTCAATATATAAATGTTATGTCAATAATTTAATTGAACAATTTAAATATTAGTTTTAACTCAAGTATATTTGTGATTTAATATATGACAAAAGATTACATGTGCGCAAATTTAGAAATCTGCAATTCAAAAAGCCACAACAGCAGGATTTAGCTTTACATAGAACCTTATGGGGGGAAAGGTTAAAATGCTATGGTGGCATATATCTGCCACCACATATCACTTAATTAAGTCGACATATTTTCGGAAATATGTCAACATGCTTCATAATTAAGTCAACATAATACTGAATTAAGTCATCATAATCAGATTAGAAAAAAGAGGGAAAATGCGCTGTTTGAACAGAATATGTCGACTTAATCAGAAAATTATGTCGACTTAATCAGAAAATTATGTCGACTTAATCAGAAAATTATGTCCACTTAATTCATAATTATGTCCACTTAATTCATAATTATGTCTACTTGCACGGTAAATAAGTGGAAAAGTAGATGGCACATTCTGTTCAAACAGCGCATTTTCCCTCTTTTTTCTAATCTGATTATGATGACTTAATTCAGTATTATGTTGACTTAATTATGTAGCATGTTGACATATTTCCGAAAATATGTCGACTTAGTTAAGTGATATGTGGTGGCAGATATATGCCACCATAAAATGCCTCCTGTTTAGAAATTGCAATTCTTTCTAAGCGAAGGTTTATTAGATAGTCCTTAGAAATTGTGTGTTTTTAGTTCGATTGAAAATCTGAGATGTCTGCTACACAAGCTTGTATATTATATAAAAACAACTTGACTGTGATTATTTATTCTTCTGGTCCTCTACACGTACATTTTTTTAATCCAATCTAAAAATTGAGATTATTTTCTCCAATTGCCATATTGTCGAGATGATATGTATTTTGCATTTAAGCAAATGCAAACAGATAGAAAAACACATATTCAAGGTTCGAAACGTTTGATTATACATAATACACACTATTGGGTCTAAAGTATATGCTGTTAATGTATAATTTGAACAAAATATTAACTTTAAAGCTTTGACACATTACAATATAATTGCAAAGAACATAAAAATAACCTCTGTAACGTAGGTATAAACATGCTTTAAAATGCACCCTGTAATTTTTTTTCAAATCATTTTGACAAAACGCGTGCAGAATGCAGAACAAATCGGCGGCGAACTGATGCTTTGCATCAAAAGTTTTCTTGTTTCATTTGTAACGAAAATTACTAACATTCCGTGTTTTCTTTGAAGTAAATCGGATTTCTAAAAAAAACCACCGAAAAATTACTCAAACCCACATGCTCAAATCTTGTGTAATACAATTTGAACTGAAGTCCGAAAATTGTATTTGTATTTGGGACACTTGATGGCACACAGAATGGCTAAAAATGGTTAAGGATGCGATACATGTATGCTGTGGAATTTCAATTGATAAGGCGAAAACAACATCATGTTTTTACATCACTAAACCTAACCAAAATGTACACTGAAATAGGAAAAATGTAATGGCCAATACACGGGGATATGAATATATGAATAGGTAGCTTTTTTCATTGAAAAATATATCATCTTATGCATGCTAAGCCTATGTAAACCACAGTGATTTTACAAACAAAGTGTTCCATAAACATCACTTGATCATTTTTTGGTAGTGAATGTACTGTTTTTTGTAAATGGGGATGTGCAGTAATAAACTATATGAATAGGTCATGATATCAGGGGCGGATACAGGATTTTCGAAAGGGGGCGTAAAAAGGGATATCGGAAAAGGAAGGCCGCGAACAAGGTTTTTATAGTGTTCAGTAACCATATACAACAGAGATATCATAATAAACGAATTAGTACCATTAATGCATTAATTTATGGCGAGGACGAGCGGGGATTACAGTTTTGCCTTTGGTGCTGGTTATTTCCCTCCCTGTTCTCTTTTTTTTCTTTCTTTATTATGAAGGGGGGGGGCGTACGCCCCTACCCCCCACCTGGATCCGCCACTGGATATGATAAGATCCTGTTTTATAACATCCGGAAATATATGAATAGGGTGGGTTTCAAACCTCCGTCCGCAGACCTTACCTAAATGTATCCTTAGTTACCCCCCTCCACCCGTGGGCCGAAAAGAACATACATGTGCAATCATTAATCATAATAATTTATCAAACTCAGTTCCGAAATAGGATATTATATATCATATTATTTATCATATTGTGCATGTCCTTTTGAAAACAAATATTAAGTTCATTTAAGTGTACAGTCACAACACACTATTGTAAATTGTTGTGATAATTTTACTTATATGCGCAAAAGCCAGTATTGATTCCGTAGTGATTAAGGAAATATAATAAATATTTAACTAGGTCGAGTTCCAATAACTTCCGTTTTCTAAATTTAATATAAATTCCTGGGAACGAACGATTTGTGAAAACCAGTACAATCTATTGTATTGTACCTTTAACACTAATGCATTCAGCTAGTTAAATTTCGGGTGGAGTATTTCACAAACTATCGGTTAGAATTAAAGACGACGTACCTTCTGCTGCTTATATATTGAAACACAATATCTTCAACGCGCATGTCTACTAAAACATGAAATCCACAGTTTAGATCAGTTTATTTAACATTCAATTTGTAGACCAATACGATGGCATGACAGTATTTCTTTATATCTTCTTCTGTTTACAAATCGTTTTCTGAAATGGATTTTTGAACTTAGCAGGAATAAGTTATTAAAAATTATTCTTAATTGACATGTCACAGAATGTCTTTTGTGGTACAAGTAACTTCTATAGGTGAAATCTGTATGGAAACTCGACTTGTCGTGATAAATGTATGCGCAAAAAAGGCAGTATTGATTGAGTAGTGTTTAATTAAGGGTTGTTTTCAATTGCTGGTTAGATTATTGGATATAAACGACTTTGGGTCGATTTGATCCAAAGTCGTTTATATCCAATAATCTAACCAACAATTGAAAACAAACCTTATATTTCAAATTCTTAGTAAAAATGAAGTAACAAGAACAATGTAGATGTAAATGTGCACCTAATATTTTAAAATTTTATCTGATTGATTGTTGGGGTTTCCCATAACAAAACAAGGACTTAGCCATTACACAACAAAGGGGTACCAATCTCTTATCCGCAACTCCTCCTGGGTACCAATCTCTTATCCGCAACTCCTCCTGGGTACCAATCTCTTATCCGCAACTCCTCCTTAACCTCGCTTAACCTCTATAGAAGCCACGACATACTGCTGGCTCAGGCTCATTTCTACCACGATTCTCTCATTGAGGTCTTGGAATTTCGACTTCTAAACTAAGCCCAACCCCCCTTCAAATTAAATGATAGATAATTATGTCGACTTAATAATCAGACAGATTTATGTGGACTTAATTATGTCGATATAATCAAAAACTTATGTCGACTTGAAACAGAAAATGAAGTTGACTTAATCATAAAATTATGTCGACTTAATCAGAAAATTATGTCCACTTAATTCATAATTATGTCTACTTGCACGATAAATAAGTGGAAAAGTAGATGGCACATTCTGTTCAAACAGCGCATTTTCCCTCTTTTTTCTAATCTGATAATGATGATTTAATTCAGTATTATGTTGACTTTAATTATGTAGCATGTTGACATATTTCCGAAAATATGTCGACTTAATTAAGTGATATGTGGTGGCAGATATATGCCACCATAACAATCAGTCACGTGCTAAAAACCAAGTTAGGTTATACGAAATAACCAACTTTGCTCATGTATTGAGTATTTAAACGAAATTAAAATATGATAATATAATCAAGATTTAACTAGGTCGAGGTTTCAATAACTTCCCGTTTTGTGGCCGGCTTTCACAGAGTGAAATATCGTGTTATAGTATGGTGAATGTTCGGCGGGCGGGCCGCATGAGGGCGAGCGGGCGTGGAAAAAATTTTCGCATCAGTTTTCTCAGCAACTAATCACATTCTCTTGAAATTTGGTATGCAGCATCAGTTCGGCCTCCCATTACTTGGGATTTTATTTCAGGTCTGTCGTTCACCTACTTTTAACCGACTTAGTTAATTTTGAACGAAATCCGGTCATTTCTGTCTTTTATCGATTCTCTAAATTTAATATAAATTCCTGGGAACGGACGATTTGTGAAAACCCAGTGTAAAAACCAATTCAATCTTTTGTATTGTACCTATAACATTACTGCATTCAGGTAGTTAAATTACATGTGTAGTCTTTCACAAATTATTTTTTAAATTAACAAATTGTTGGGGACTATTGATCTGCTCTTCTTTAGTTTAACATTTTAAATTCTTAACGGTCCGTTGAGCGTTGAAACTGTCATGTGGTCTATATTGTGTTTCAAAGGGGTCATGCTTTTATGTCAGTTTTGTCCGATAAATAATTTAGCTAACAAACTTTTCAAAGTTTATATCAGTCAGCTGAGAAAGACATGGTTTTTTAACTTTTTAAAAATGTTTTGTAATTGCTACATTCATTGATGTTTGTTTTTTTTTTTTTTTTGCTTCTTCGTTTGTTTTGCTTTTTTTTGTTGGGGGAGGGGGTACGCTAAACTGTGATGTCCAGTATTTCATGGTGTAGAAATCACTAACGTCCCTATATACATATATATTATAACAATAAGTACTGTAATAAAGAAAACCAAATTATTTATAACCAGAAATTAATATCAAAGATTACATGGTCCATAGATTGTACATGTAACTGGCAAAAGTGCTTGGGATAGATTGAATGTAAAATTGTTTCCCTCCTTATATGAGTTATTTCCCATGATATATTATCACTTTTATGTGATAGATTGTTTGTTTGTTTGAAAGTGTTTAACGCCACTTTCAGCAATTTTTCCCCGGAGAAACCCCCGACCTGCGGTAGGAAAACTGTTAATGTGATAGAGAATTTGTGTCTTAACAATTGGTCATCATTGAGCTTGACATTAAAAAAAGATCGCAAAAAAAAAGGTCAAGATCACATTTTAATTTTTGACTGTGTTGTATCCAGATCTACCCCTTAACACAAGCGATACTAAACTGTTATGAAAATCTCCTGAAAATCTTCATTTATCATATATTTTGCTTGACCTTTTGTAATAATTATCTCCCTTACCTGTAGAGCACAACTACACATCAAAACAACTAATCTTGCCAAATATCAAGCCAATCTATTAGTAGTTTTAGAAGAGATGTGTCCACAATATGTTGTTAATGGCACATAGACGGATGGTTGGACAAAGTACAATTCCACATCCCTCAGACCCTTCGCGGCAGGAAAAACAACATTAAATTTGTATAATTTTATCTTTTTAAATTAAGGGGATGCAGGACACTTTCACTGAAAATAATTTGTGAATAAATTTTCTTTAAATTCGCCATATAGTTAGTTTTTTATACATGTTGTCATAATTCAACATACACTAAATGAAGTCGATCTAGCGATCACTAATACCGCTTTCGTAAAGTAAAAAATTTCTAACGTTTTTCGTGGAATCCGAAAATTGAAATTTGACGGATTTCCCCAAAAATCAATAGGCTTCTTACCAATATAATATACAACAACTTTTTTTCTAAAACAACTTTTTTTCTAAAAATTTTCTTAAGTTTTTCGCAGACTGCGACCTTGAAATTTGACGGTTTTCCCCCAAAATCGATATACGCTTCTTACAACCCTGATCCCCCAAAATCAATAGGCTTCTTACCAACATAATATATAACAACATTATATACTCATATAGAAATCTTTATTTTGATTCGCTTAGACGCCGTCACGTGACATGTGAGATTTCGCTGGGTCAACCGGTAACCGTTGGGTCGCATGGTAAGGTCACCCTCGCGTGAGATTTTGTGAGATTTTGCGTTTGGAAAAATGAACGTGTATGTAATAAAACATTAAAACAAAACAGAAGTATATGTTAACATGTTTCTGTCTACATTATATGGGCTGGATGTTGCAAATATTGAATTGTTTTTATTTAAATATTCGATATAATATAACAGTTATCACCCTAGTTGGTGTGTGACCCGGCATTACTGTCCCCTCGAAAAGTAAGGTCACCTTCGGGGCAAGCCCTCGGGTGACCTTACTTTCTCTGGGAAAGGAATCACCGGGTCACACACCAACTAGGTGGATGATTGTATAATATCCCAGTTATTGTCCGGACACAACGTTTTTATAAAAATTTCTAAGTTTTTCGTGGACTGCGACCCTGAAATTTGACAGATTTCCCCCAAAATCAATCGACTTTTTACCAACCTAATATATATCAATATCCCAAAGTTTCATTCAAATCGCATGCAAACTTTTTTGAGTTATTGTCCGGAAACGACGTTTGTGTAAAAGTTTCTAAAGTTTTTCTTTGACTGCAACCTTGAAATTTGACGGATTTCCCTCAAAATCGATAGGCTTCTTACCAACCTGATATATAACAATATCAAAAAGTTTCATTTAAATCGGATGTAAACTTTTTGAATTATCCGGAAACCAAATGTGGACGGACGGACATGAGGACTACTATATATACCCCGAACTCTGTCTAGCGGGGTATAAAAATAGGGGTTTCAGAACTTATTTTCGAGGGTTTGAGCACTGAAATTTTACATTTTCTAATAGATTATACCGAGAAGAGAATAAAAAAAGCATTAAAATAAATAACAAAAATTCTGTCTAATGAAATGTTCTGAATTTTTTATATGTCAAGCAATTGGTATAAATTCTAGTTATAGAAAGAAAAATAAGGGTCTCCGAGTTCTGACTTTTGAACCAGACCAAAAGACCGGTATATAATTTTGAGGTTGTTCCAGCTCGTAGGTATTTCATGAGTGCCTGAGTTATCAGAAACCTTCATCAGTATCTGGTTGCAAAAAAAAGTTAAATCTGTGTAAAGTTTCCATCAGGTAATGATCGGTAATAGAAACAGGTCTATTTTCGTTGAAACCGGTGGTGTGTTCCCTGAACGCCTACTGGATAAAAACAACACCTCATTGGGTAGGGCTGGTACCATATTGGGAGGGTTCCCAGTGCTCGACCCAAAGAACAGCGCAGCGCGTCCCCGGGCGGAGTATAGGGGAGACCCTCTCGTTGAGGGTTTGTCAGGTCACAATACGGAAAACCTGACCGCGGAGCGTATAGTGGGTAACGTGTTTGGAGAGTGCCACGCTCCTTGCAAGACCCCTTTTGTAGATTTCGAAAAAGAGTAGGCTCATTGTAGCCGCTACAAAAGGCTAAATTTTCCGCCCCTTCCCAAAACTCCATACTTTTCCAGCGGCAGTCAAAACTGTATTCCCTGTGACCCATCCCAACCCCATTTTTTGTTGATTTATTGTTAGTTTACTTGTTCCCGTCCTGAATATAGCTGAAATACTGCTCGCTGGACGTAAAGCAGACATCCAATCAATCAATCATTAGGTAAGGGGATTAGGGGCATCAAGGGGAATGCCATAATTAGTTTACCTGTATTTACCTTGAAAATTATAATAAAGTATAGTAGACATTGAGAAATGAATTGACTAGAAAGATATCAAAAAAAAATATACAAAAGAATGGATTACTTTTTTACGATCATAAGGGGCTTCATAAGATCGACTTAAACTGAGAAAATTGTCATGTTAACTTCACTTTTATAACATTTTCCGTCAAAAATACGTTACCAGTCATTTCGTACCATAACCAAATCGTACCATCCAAATCGTACCATAATTAAAACCATTTCGTACCATAACCATTTCGTACCATGCATAACCATTTCGTACCACAGCCATTTCGTACCATATGGGGAATTGTATTAAGACAATTTCGTACCATATGGGATGATTTCGTATCATATAGGGAAGTGTATCCGGTATCACTACAGCTCAAAATCCAAGGGTGAGGCAAATCGGACGATGATCTATTTCCTTACTCATAAAAATTTTAGAGTGACATTTATTTATTCATAATAGTGTTATCAGTCTTTGTTTTTGTTTTCCCACTTGTGGTTTTGCTACCAGTTACAATGTACATGTATTTTTGTATTTAAAAACTTTATTGTTTTAGGAATAAAGTCAAACTTTAGTATGGAGCTCAAAATTCAAGGGTGGAACAAACAAATTCAAGAGTGGAGAAGCACCGCCCTTGAATAGCCTGTGGTGTACCCTGGCGTATTAATGAAAACCTGTATGCAATTTCAGCATAATATTGCTCTTTTGATCAAAGTGGTAAATAGAAATAAAATTAACTATTTTTATTTTTAATTTTTTAATTTATTAACAAAATCATTCCGTCATAACATAAAATATCAGATAAAAACGTAATGACACAGATAAAAAAATATCTTTTAAAGCTTAGCAACTATTTTAACATGAGCTACTATTTTCAATATTGTCACAATCAATTGTCTTTCATAACAGCACTGGGAAACAAACTTTTTGCGGAAAGTCATTATTGCTTTCATATCTTATTAATGAATAATAAAGCCATATTTGTTTACACAACAATTATTTCAAATAACCTTTTTTTAATTAATAATTTTGAAAATATCTTCTTTAGATTAATTTAAAAGATTTTTTACGAATATTTGTTTATGTTATACATTAAAGTATTTCAATTTTTCGCATTCTACGACATTTTTTTACATATGGTACGATATTATTTTCATATGGTACAAAATGGTAATAAGTTATGGTACGATATGGCATTTTGATGGTACGATTTGGTAATTTTGGGTACGAAATGGCAATGGTACGATTTGGTTATGGTACGAAATGACTGTAATTCCAAAAATATAATATATAAAATGTTTAACATATAATAGAAATGCAAACAAGTGTTAGTTTAATGTGTGTTTGGGTAAGTTTGGGTAAAAAGTCACGCCCTGTGGAACCACTCGAACCCGTGCCATGACATACGTACCTCAACATCAGACAGGCATCATCGACTTAATGACTTACGCCGACTCAGCATCAGAGCTCCTCCATCTTGAATAAGTGACAAAATGACTCTGTGTTTAGTTTAGTGCTTTGTTTTTTTGTTACTTATTATTATTATTATTACATTATTAGATGTATTATAAGTTATATACGTTCATATCCGTAGATATGGCGATTTTAACAACTGAAGTGCCCCAAGTACGCCCAGAGGCGAAGCCGAAGGGTGCACATGGGTCCTGAAGGTGTTTTATCTATGAGCAACACGCGCTGAAAAGGGCGTGTTTTAAATGGATGTTCCAATTACAAAACTGTAACTCCCACCGGACAGCTATTGCATATGATGTATAAATCTGATAAATAGCGACACCCGCTATAATTATCGTTGCAATATATTGTGTGTTACATTGACGGAACAGCCAGTTTATGGTGGAAATGATGTTTTCTATAGGTACGAAAATATTATAACTGTACTCTGTCTTATTAGAATAGAAAAAATTCACGGAGGCTATGATTTATCATTGTTTTACAATGGGATGACCATTTATGTCGTTATTTTATCCTTTGCTATCGCTGGGGATAAAATAATACCACATAAATGGTCAACCCTTTGTAAAAAAATCATAAACCACAGCCTCCGTGAATTATTTCTTAAATAGATGTAATAAATTTAATTTAATAAAATGAATGAATAAAGTATTTTCTTTAGTTTGACTTTGTTTTCAACCTTACATTTGTCTGCTACAGTATCCCAACTATAAAAAAACATATATATATTTCAGAAGTGAAAATTCAAAATTATTCAAATATGAAAATACCTACATTATATTATGAAATTCCTAATACTTTTCTTATTTGATAGTATGCTAAAAAAAAGTGACACTAATTTAAACACCCCTTAGAAGGCCCCTTAATCCCATACATTAATTAGATGTTTTTTTAATCCAGTAGGCGTTCAGGGAATAAACCGAAAATCGGTATTCATCTTGATTCCATGACATCTGGTACTATGAAAATTGATTAACAAATTTGTGTATTAATTTAGTATTCCAGGCATCATGATGAATTCCCAAGCTTCAACAAATATTGAAATGTTGCTCGGTAACACAACCACAACAGAGCCATCTGGTGGGTAGGTGACCTTAGTTTCAGTTGTATCTAAATTATAGAAAAACATAAAATTTACAAATGTACCTATATAACAGAACTTAATTATACAAAATTATTTTTAAAATTCAAATCCATTCTATATAGCATCTAAACACAATATTTTAGTTTTTGATACTTTTTTTCATTCTTGGTGTTTCTGAAAACATTAAGAATTGCTTTGTTTAGAATTTGATAAGAATTCTAATTCTCCAACTGTTGTGTCCAGAATATTTCATATCTGTAAAGTAAACAAAATATATATGATTCCCTGGTCAAAGTAAATCTTCAATTATGATACAATGAAGTATATATATATCCGCTGGATAGATATATTATATGGTTGTCACTATACTTGGACGTTTGTATATAATTTACTTACTGTGACTGTATGACAAGTAACTTTGTCATCCTATATAATATATACAAAAATGCTGAATTAGATTACTGTCAAATTAATATGTATTGGTTACGAAAATTCCATCGTCACACGCTAGTACACATGTACTATGTCTATGTCTACGATTCACCCCGGTTAATGAAGCTATATTTTTATATAGCGGATTTGGCCAAGGGGTTTAGACCGCTGGACATATTGCAGGCGATTTGGTGCCACAGTGTCACAATGGTGTGAGTTCGAATCCCGCTGAGGGTAAACAAAAAATTTGACAGTGTTAAAAATCTAATTCAAACAGTGTTGGGCTTAATTTGTAGAAGTATATATATATATATATATATATATATATATATATATATATATATATATATATATATAATGGACATTTGTGGATGGCGAGAGGAATAAAGATTGATACACATTTTTTTTCATTTGTTTTAAATGAGACAGAACCAACAAAAATTCTTCTTGATTTAAAATATTTTACAATCAATGGGAAGTAACTCCTACTTAACACAATATTGAAATTTTGAGAAATAAATGCAGAACAACATACACAATTTTACATGTAAGTATTAAAGTGTAAAAATGATTCAATAACTTAAATACTATGATTGTCTGTAAACAATGTGAATCAAATGTTATATATACAAAAACTTTTGTTAAAGCATGTATTTAAGTGTAATCAATTCTGATTTTACAGTTACCTTAATTTAAACCTACATAAATGACCATTTTTGTCTTATTTTCCATCTTCACAAGTGTTTTCTGTCATTATATTTCTGTCTAGTGTCGCAACAATCTTATGGCTACATGTACGATTGACCTTTACATTGGACATGTCTTCATGATTCTATTCTAATTTATTGAAATATATTTCATACAAGCTTCCATGAGAAAATGCAAAAAGTAAAGCCATACATATATATATATGATATGTTTATATGACTGTATTTTTAACAGTATCCTCACAAAGAGAAAGCTGCAAAATTGTTGCAAAAATCTTATTTAATTCTTGCAATCTTAATTCTATTTACGATTCTATTTCTGTTTGTAAAATTTAAATACCGTTAATTATGACAATTTGGTGGTGTTCTCTCAAAGGTTTTCACTTTGATGTCATTTTTGCACTCTGACTGTATGCTACACCACTCAAATAAAAATACCAAAAAATAAACACTTCTCATTTTCACCTGTTTTCATACCTGGTTTGTGGATCTCCATTACCAAGGACATTAAGTCGTTCCTGTGGTTTGTCCATAAGATAAATGTAAGTACTGTACCACATCCCATAATAAATACCTAAATAGAAATAAAGACATTTTTCACAATCATTTTTAAAACTTATTAATTTGCAATCAAATGTCTCAATTAAATTTATATATATATTCAAAATAGTAATCTGTCTTAGTAATGTCATGGTAAATCCTGTATTTTTTGTTATTTCCACATTGTTTTAAAGCAACGATAATACTACATAAGAGGAAACCCTAAGTGTTCATAAGTATCTGTACTTTTTAGATTATTCTCTATGAAACAGTAACACCAAAATGTAAAATGTACAAAATTTGTACTGGTATGTTGTCAGAAACTATAGAATTTATTTGTTCCATACTTAGAAACAGGCCTTGCCCCTTTTTTGTGGCGAGTACAAACCAACTTTGTGGGAATCTTCTTTGTATTCTGTAAAGATAAAATATGGTTCATTATCAAGAAAAAAAGTGTAAAAAAAATTTCTAGTGAAAATCTGGGTTGGTAATGAAATACCAAGATTTCACAAACCAATGCACAGGAAATTGAATATAGCTGGATGTGAGGAGAACTGGATGACTTCATTAAGTCTCCATCTGAATAAAGCAGAGATTTATTCTGCTAATTTTATTGTATGTGTATGATACCATGTGACCATACCAGTCGTCATACAAACCAAAAAGTACCACAGGGTTTGACATTAAGTTTATTTACTGCTAGACCAGCAGGCTTGGTAACTTAGGAATTTACAAGAGCTTACCTAATTTTTAATTTTAACTTGACCGCATATAAAGAGGTAAAACATCATAAAGATTTGGTACTTGTATTATTGTGAGTGCCGTACATGGAGATCAATGACTGCATAAACAAACAATATTTTTTAACATTTATCACTAGATGTTGGCGTATCTAGTGATTCTTCGCATACTTATCTTTCACTTTCTTTATAAGTACGATACTAATAACTATTTATTTGAACTTTTACATGGACTGCTTGCGTTCTTAATATTAAATTTTCAGACAGTTGAATTCTGCAACATAATTTTTTAAACATTTCCATCTTTACATACATGTATTATAAAAAGTTAAGTACAAAGATATCATCTTCAAAACTTTGAACAAATCTGGATTATGCCCTATCAATGACTGTTACATTTTGTTTATTATTAATTCATTCCTATATTGATTTTTTTGTGCACATGTGCAATGTGACCTGAAATGTCATTGTTTACATAAAACAAGGTAATGCTTAACAAAATCAATATAAAATACTTTGACCAAAAACTTAAAGAAAGTAGGTTATATATTGTATAAGAAATATATTTAAACATATTTAAAAATACAAACATTCATTTTAAGCAATACAAAATTTTTCTGAAACTAATATTAATATAAAAGTCTTAGGTGGCGAACACAACAGACTACACAGAATGTCTTGAAAAACAAAATTGAAAGACATGTAGTTTGTTAATTTACATATTTAGTATATATCTGACCAATCAAATCTAATAATACTGTATTCTCTGGAAATGTCAACTCATCTAATAGTAAATAAGAGGCACTCCAGAGATTCAATAGGACCATCCGAGTGGCAGCCATTTTGAATTTCCCATTGGCTTAAAAAAATTATTTTTTTACCTTTCATGGGGAATAACCCCTAAACATGCTAAAAAGGGTCATCTGACTACTACGGTCCAATGAAGACTTTTGTTGCGTTTAATGAGCTGACATGTAAGCAAGCAACAACTTTCCTCTATCTGCAATAGTTTTCATACAATAAGCAAAAAACATCATTTTTGAACTTAAATGAAGAGGCAAAAACCTTATAAGGAGTCATCCGATAACTACATTCCAAATAAAGACTATTACAAAGCTTCTTGAGCTGAACATTTCAGGAAGCAACAGCTTTTTACTTTCTGCAATAGTTCTCATTCAATAAACAAACATATTTTTTTACCTTTAAAGGGGGAAAACCCTAAAAGGGGTCATCTGACAACTACGGTACATGTAGACTTTTGTAGAGCTTCTTGGGTTTGAACATTTCAGAAAGCGACGTTTCTCTATCTGCAATACTTTTTATTCTAAAAGGCAAACACATTAAAAAAGCGTGATTTTTAATTTTAAGGGGCATAACCCATTAAATGGGTCAACTGACAACTTCAACTTGATTGACTTATGTAGAACTTTTGATTCTGAAACTACGAATATTTATCAGATTTTTCCTATTTGTTACAGGTTCTGAGTTATAAGCCATTTCAAGTGATATATGCTCTATTTTTAGTAACATTTGCATTTTTTTATTGGATCCATTCAAAATGAAGATCGTTTGTTGCCAACATGTCTAATATCATTCTTGCAAAGTTTAAGTCAAGTTGGTTCAATGGTTTCAGAGAAGATTTTTGTTTGTTTTGTTTGTTTGAATGTTGTTTAACACCACTCATGGTGTCCAGTTTTTATTGGGGGAGGAAGCCAGAGTACCTGGAGAAAACCTACAACCTTTGGCAGGAATATATATATATATATATATATATATATATATATAATTACGTGTCATGGGATCAAAATGAAATCACGTGATCAAAATCTGCTTAATGCTGATATTGACTTTTTTTTCGTCCGGAAGTTGATATCGTCAAAAAACTGGAACAAAGTGAATGAAGAAAAGTACTAAAAATAATTTTAAAAAAGACTTGAAAATACAGTTGACATCGATAAAAAATAAATGTTATATTTAAAAATAACAACAAACATTTCATACTATTTATTTGCAATCTCTAAATCGATCTTTAAAAACTGACAATCAAATTACACTTCATGTGACGTCACAGTTACAAAGAAAGACGTCACGTGACTTAGAGGCACTTTTAGGGTGATAGGAAATAACGTCAATCATGAAATGCACATTATATATTGATAATAAAGGACTATATTGTCTGTGCTCGCATTTTGGCAATGCCTTCTCCATATTATTAATTATTTTTAAATGTTTATAATTAATAATACAAATCACAAACTGATTAAATCAGTATGACCTTAATAGTCCAAAATATTTCAGCTATTTTCAGATGGATAATATAGTAGGCATTACAAGACAAAACGAGTAATTTCCCAAATATTAAAATCTAAAATTAAAATGTTCAACACCCCCAGCATCCCCCCCACCCCCTGTGCCTAGAAATGACCTTTGATCTTTTTGAACTTCTGTTTGCAATAACAGTACACATTGTTTTCACTGCTTAGCGTTAAAGCTTCATTGATTTAAAGCAACACATTTTGTCATGATTTATTATGGTTGTCAGTTGTTTAGTACAATAAAAAATAAACTCTTGTAAACATGTAATTCAAGAAAAATTATTGTAAACAAGTTATTCTTTGACACTTAAACAATATTAGTTCCAGTATGAAGTTGGTTGAAATGTACTGTGAGAAATAAACTACTAGTATAAAGTGAACAGGTATCTATATAATTATTTGTAGGTAATTACTTTAAATCTATAAACATGAAAAACCACACTAATCCAATTTTACTGACAACTTCAAAAGAATTTTAGATTACTGGGTACAAAAATACTAGCATATAACTGTTTTTTAAGCTCACTTGGGAAAGTCCATGTAATACAAATTTATAAATTTTACATTTGTAACAATTGCACAGGTCCACTTCTAGCTCTGACATGTTTTTTTTGCTTATAATTTAAACTGATCCCACTACAATCCATCACTGAATCTTATTTGTGACTGTTTTATATTGTTTTCCATCAAGTGACACATGTTGTACAGATCCATCTTCACATGCCACAGACAGACTGCCATTCTGTAGGAGGGTTACTTCCCATGGTATAGATGGTATCCTTGTTGTTGAGTACTTGTCATCAGTGTAAGTGTAACAGTACAGTGTGATGGTGCCTTCATCGAGGAATATTCTGACACAAGTGGCAAATACGCATCAATAAAAATATTTACTGTTACAGTCTTGCCTCTTTATGACTGTCTGTACGACTTCTCCGTTCTGATGATCTATGATGTGTATTTCTCCTACACTAACTAAAACTAATTCACTGTTTATAGTTATTATGGCACCACACCACCAGGTAGTATTTCTAATATAAGTTTATTGTTTATGTCACAAATCTCTATATAGTACTGGCAACTGTCAAATGACGTAACAGTCACTGTAGAGTCGTTTACTGCTGTAACACACACTGGTCTGTACTGTAGTTGTATACTGTCTGTATGGGATCCATCTGTGTTACATATCAGTAATTTCTTCATATCAAGTAGACACAACACAAGTCTGCCATCATCCATCATCACTCCACTTGATGCACCTTCTATCAATTCACCATTGAGAACTGATCGCAGGTCAAACTGATGATGTAGGTGGACATTAGGCGATCCAAGTTTTTGTACAGCTGTAATAGAAAACATAGATCTTGAATTAGGGGAAATAAAGCAGATTGATATAATACACATATTACATTGTAATCCTGCCTCATAGATTCCTGCACATAAACATCCTCATAAGTCAGGGTTTATGTGTCCACATGACCCTGACAAACATACCTAGGAAATTCCAGGGCTAGAAAATTTTCGTATGATGTCAATCCTTTAAAATATCAACTAAAGAAATTGCTTGAAAGAATCAAGTGTTTGGCAGGAGTCATTCTTACTCATTCTTGAGTGCATGTGAAGAAAACGTAACACACCTATTAAATAATGCAGTAATAACAAACTATTAACACTACTGTACAAAATACCCTGATTTTCACACATGGTCTATGCAAAACATCCATTTGGTTAAATATTTACAATCGACATCGGGATATCCCCTAACCTAGTCTTAAATGAAAGCAAGCTTTTGATTGGCTACATTAAGGTATGATGTAGCCAATGAAAATAGTGACTTCTAACCCGGGAATCCTAGCAAAGTTTGTCAGGGTTTCCTGACTTGTGAGGATGGCACATAAATGTCATATAAAAGTTGTCAGTTATTGACTACTTTGTATTAACTGCCTGGGTAATAATTTTCCATGAGGTGCAACTATTGCCCTAAGGTGAAGCCAGGGACAATAGTTGTTCAGAGGGGAAAATAAGCTTACTATTGTGAATATCAGTCAGCAAGTGTTTTATTATACCACAAAGACAATAGATAATAAACCCAATAAACTCTCCATTCCAAAAATATTAGTCAGTACTAAGGCAAAAGAGACAACAGACAAAAAGTTATAGCACTAATAACAGCTTGCACACAATACGTCCATCTGAATATAAGGACAAGCACTCTACACTTTATTGTTACATGACTGTATCACATCTATCAATATCATCAATGTCCTCTGTTTTAATGAACAAAGTCCCATAAATCTATAACATAAAATCAGAATTTACCAAAAATGAAAGAAAGCTAAAATTTATAAAAAATAAACAAGTTCACAAAATTTAAAGAAATTGATGAAAAAGTTTTCGATTGAGCCTGAAAACTAAAAAATCCCCCTTGTATTCAAGAACAAGGCAAAAATCAGTGGCCCTGTGCGGGATCCGGGTGGCCAAAAGAATAGACTGCAGTCGCGCTAGCTTGTGGTAAAAGGCGACTAAATAGTGCCCAGTACCCTGACCGGCGTGTCAGGTCGGTTTGCCTAAAGACCGACTGGGATGTGTGCTTCAGGTGGTTGAATGGGGTACCCCTGGCAAGCTGGGGTTGTCAGGCCATAATACGGAAAACCTGACCGCAAACCATATTAGTGCACCGTGTTGGGAAAAATGCCATGTTCCTCGCACGTTAAAGAACGCTGCTGTAGTATTCGCTATGAGTAGGGATTTCGATCCCGCTACAGGAGGCTGAATTGCCCGACCCTATCCATCCTCCCATTTGCCAGTGGCAATCTAAAATCCGTTACCCCTTTTTTCCTTGTGTCCCATCCCATTTTCATTCATCATCATTTCATGTTCATTTTATCATCCGTTTCATGTTCATCGCCTGAATATAGCTGAAATAATGCTGCTCGGGTGTTAAACACCATTAATCAATCAATCCATCAAAAATCAGTTAGTCAATGTTTTCTTTAAATCAATGCTTTAGCTATGACATCATCACAGGTGTAGTTTGAATAAGTTCATAAGAAAACAAGCTGACCATTAGCTGTGTACAAGTTAATAAAACAGTTTATTTTATGCATGTTTCAGGAATAGGCAAATTATTGCTTCTTAGGGCTTGGGAACTTCGGTGTTGGGCAACAGTTCTTAAGTCATCTCTAGCACCTCAAAGCAATAATTTGACTGTTTCTTGAACATGCATGAAATAAATGTATGTTGGAAAAAACATCAATTAAAATGTTTATTACATTGAGGGGAAAATATTGTGTAAAATTAAAGAAATATCTCATGCTAGTCAGTTGTATTTGACAGATATACTGCTTTTGAGGCTGGTAAAGATAGCACTCACCATACAGCTCACGAAATCCTTACCACCCTCTCAAGCAGTATTTTTAGGCAAAACCACTTATATGACTAACTAGCATGATGTATTTCTACATTAGTTCATCATACATGTAATATTAATGTTATTACATGAATAGAATTTTGCGCGTTTTTGATTAGTCTAAAAACAACTTGATATAATAATAATAATAAATTGCAACAGTAATAAAATTGCATAAAATGTTTGTACGCTGCACAATTCCCTTGCATATTAGTCAAGCGGAATATGATATCGACCTGGTTTTTATGTTTTAGCCAATCAGAATAGCTGTCTTAATAAATTCATTCGTCCAATCAAATCAATTGTATTAATTGTATTGTACACATTTAATCAACGTCTGCTACACATACATAGTGCGTGTCAACAAAAAATGTGAGAAACGTTGGCTCTGTGATATATTGATTCATTGTACTCTTCTCAATATTTGAAACTGGAATTTCAGGACTACCAGCAAATTGATATCAAAATGCAGTATTAAATAAAAATAAATTAAGGGTAACAAGCATTACAACAATTACAAAATGTAAGCAGGTTCTCCAGTAGAAAAAGCATCCTCTGTTTTTCTGATCAAGGGAGATGGTGGTTTTATTCATGTAATAAAACAATTAGTTATATAGTGTATACTATTGATGTAACTCTGTATGCAAATGAAAATGAAAAAAAATTGTTCCAGGTACCGGGTAAATAGTTTGGAAACTATTGACAGGTCAATCGTTAAGGACTATAAAATGTAAAAATAGTGAAATAATTCTGCACTAATTTTATATATAAAATCATTACTCTGGTTAATTCACTAGAAAAATTCCATCTTGCAATAACTGATATATCCACCATAAAAAAAGTTTTTAAAAACTTTTTTGAACAAATTTCTACCACTTTTTGTTGACTGATGACCTTGATCTTTGATGGAATTCCTCCAGCATCAATGGGCTTCCTACCTGCCTGATATGTAATAATATGCTAAAGTTTCATCAAAATCAAATGCACTATTTTAGTTAATGTCCAGAAATATCTGTTCATAATTACAAATGCAAACTTTTTGAGTTAATGTCCCCAATTTTTTTTTTTTAATTTCTAACATTTCTTATCTACTGTGACCTTGAACTTTGACAGAATTCCCCCAGCATCAATATAAGGCTCAATCTTACCCACATATGTAACAATATCTCAATGTTTCATTCAAATTGGATGTAAGCTTTTAAAAATATCATCCAGAAACCAATTTTGATGGACTAACAGCCAGACAGATGGACTCCTGACTATCATAGAGCAGGATATAAATACTTAAATTGGGATTTATATAGGATGTTTCTAAAGAACATTTTAAGACAGTCCTGTATAAAATCTCTGCTTTTAACATATTTAAAGCTCGAATTTGAACTAAAAATTAAGATTACACAATAAGAAAAGGCATAGGATTAATCATCTACCTTCTTCATTTGACTGCTGGTCTTCCGTGTCTGTATTTGTATGATGTGGTAACAGCTTCTACAATAATCATTTTACTACTAGTAGCATTTGCAAAATAAATATATGGTTACAACTGAAACTATTTGTGTTTCTCTCCAATATCCTAACAGATAGGCCCATTAGTAACTACATTATAATATGAACTCACTGATAGATGTAATTATTTAGTTGTAAAGTAATTTAAATTTCAAAATTATAATTTTTAACTTTGTTCAATTTTTTTAATAGGATGTTATCAAATTTCTTCCAAATTTCAAGATACGGTCTTGTACTTACTGTTTTAAAGATGCAAAAAAGGGCTTGTAAATTATACACGAATATTACCAAAGAAAGTCAGAATAGTCAAGATGTATTATATAATAAAAAACAAATTACAAGATCTACCATTAACTGATGCAAGACCATTAACTGATACAAGATCTACCATTAACTGATACAAGATCTAATTTTTGATTTTACCTGTAGCATTGCACCATAATGCTCCACGGAATTAATATTGTTACTCTGCATTGAAAAGTTCATTCCATTCGGTAATATATTGTTAACCGAAATGTCCATTGGATGGAGTAAAGTATTGTTACTCAGCACTGAAGTGTGCATTTCATGGAGTAAAGTATTGTTACTTTGTACTGAAGTGTTTATTCCAAGGGGTAAAGCAGTACTGTTACTCTGAACTGAAGTGTTCATTCCATGGAGTAAAGTATTGTTACTTTGCACATAAGTGTTGTTTCCAAGAAGTAAAGTACTGTTTCTCTGCACTGAAGTGTTCATTCTATGGAGTAAAGTATTGTTACTTTGAGCGGAAGTGTTGTTTCCATGAAGTAAAGTACTGTTACTCTGCCTTGAAGTGTTCATTCTATGGAGTAAAGAATTGTTACTCTGTACTGAAGTGTTTATTCGATGGAGTAAAGTATTGTTACTCTGCACTGAAGTGTTTATTTGATTGAGTAAAGTATTGTTTTTTTGCACTGAAGTGTTGTTTCCATGAATTAAAATAGTGTTACTCTGTACTGAAGTGTTTACTCGATGGAGTAAGGTATTGTTACTCTGCACTGCAGTGTTTATTCCATGGAGTAAAGTATTGGTACACTTTACTGATGTATTCGTTCCACTGAGTAAATTATTTTTGCTCTGCATTGAAGGGTTCATTCGATGGAGTAAAGCATAGTTACTTTGCACTGAAGTTTTGTTTCGATGGAGTAAAGTATTTTTACTCTGCACTGAAGTGTTCATTCGAAGGAGAATAGTACCATTCCTCTGCATTAACGTGTTCTTTCCACTGAGTAAAGTTTTGCTGCTCTGCACTGAAGTGTTCATTAGATGGAGTAAAGTATCGGTACTCTGTAGTGAAGTGTTCATTCGATGGAGTAAAGTATTATTGCTCTTTACTGATGTATTCATTCCATGGAGCAAAGTATTTTTGCTCTGCATTGAAGTGTTCATTTCATGGAGTACAGTATTGTTACTCTGCACTGAAGTGTTCATTCCATGGAGTAAAGTATTGTTACTCTGTACTGAAGTGTTCATTCCTTGGAGTAAAGTATTGTTTCTCTGTACTGAAGTGTTCATTCCTTGGATTGCACCATTGATCTGTAGATGAGAAAAGTTGACCTTAGTATATATAATGAAAAAATCATACCAACCTAATATTTCTTAAAAATTTACAGGTTTTTAATTTTTCATTTGAACCATTGTCAATCAGTGACATACTATATATGGTACAAATCTCAAAATAGTTTTGCGTCTTGAGCTTTTAAAAAACATAGATACAGTAACTGATCAGTCTGTCTCTAACATAAACTATGTTTAAAACCTTATCTTATTGTAGACATATATAGACACTCATGAATGTTGTCATTGTTTTTAATCTTAAGCAAGGTCAATATGGGGTCATTTGGTGTTCATGGTCTATCTTTTTTCTGTCTGTCTGTCTTTGTGTTAGTATGTTTGCCATGTTTAGATGTACACCACCAAGACATTTGAGATGATGACAGCATTAACCACCATAACATTAATAAGATGATGGCAGCTGTACACCACCAAGATATTAATAAGATAATGGCAGCTGCACACCACCAATACATTAATCATGTTAATAAGATGATGGCAGTTGTACACCACCATAACATTAATAAGATGATGGCAGCTGTACACCACCAAGATATTAATAAGATAATGGCAGCTGCACACCACCAAGACATTAACAAGATGATGACCACTGTACACCACCAAGACATTAATAAGATGATGGCAGCTGTACACCACCAAGACATTAATCATGTTAATAAGATGATGGCAGTTGTACACCACCAAGACATTAATAAGATGATGACCACTGTACACCACCAAGACATTAATAAGATGATGACGGCTGTACACCACCAAGACATTAATAAGATGATGACCACTGTACATCACCAAGACATTAATAAGATGATGACAGCTGTACACCACCAAGACATTAATGAGACAATGGCAGCTGTACACCACCAAGACATTAATAAGATGATGGCAGCTGTACACCACCAAGACATTAATGTTGATGACAGCTGTACACCACCAAGACATTAATAAGATGATGACAGCTGTACACCACCAAGACATTAATGAGATAATGGCAGTTGTACACAACCAAGACATTTATTATAGATGATGATGGCTGTATACAACCAAGACATTAATTAGAGGATGACGGCTGTACACCACCAAGACATTAATAAGATGATGACGGCTCTACACCACCAAGACATTAATAAGATGATGACCACTGTACACAACCAAGACATTAATTAGATGATGACGGCTGTACACAACGAAGACATAAATTAGAGGATGACGGCTGTACACCACCAAGACATTAATAAGATGATGGCCACAGTACACAACCAAAACCAATTGGAATACTAACAGTCTGTTGAAAAACAAGTCCTTTAAACATGACAAATCAGAAATCCAACATTGAACAGATTTAGTCTTCAGTACATCATTAGTCATAGACGACAAATTAAGTTCTGTCATGGCTAATTATCATTTGATTCAGTTTTTCTTGAAAAAGCAGCATTTTAAAGGATCTTTAAGCCTGGTTTTATTCTGCATATGTAGGATGGCCCTGTAGAGTGTCAAACCATCATAGGTTTTAATGCTGTTGCATTGGAGGAGAGATCGGGTCTTTTGAATTTTTTAATGTGCACATTTCAATAAAGTGTCACTGTGTGTTTGAAGCTCCATTTTAATTAATTTAAAATAGTGGTCAGGAGTATCGATAGTGGTTTGGTGTTAGTGTTACATAATCCTGCTATGAAACACTGTTTGTATGACTTTTTTGATATCTAATTGAAGAACGGGAGATCACAAACTATGAAGTTGATATGGAGACAAAAGGATGCAAACACTTATTTTGGGATTTTCAAGAATCTCCTCATTTTAAAAGGATGTGTAAGTAGGATTGCCAAGAAACAAAACGTATGTAGTTTGAATGACTGAAACACTCAGATACATTGTACTTATTCCCTACTTGCGGTAAACAAGATTTATCTCCCATTTGCAGAGTTATCTGTTCTTTACAGCAGGTACTTTATAGTACCTACTGTGGGTAAAAAGTAGTTTTTCTACAATATTTTGTTATTCACATATAGCAAAGCATCTGGTAAAATTTATTATGATATGCAAACTAATTCTGCAGTTTTTTTAGTTGTACTGGAAGAGTCAGTCCACAGACATTATTTAAAAAAAAAAATTAAAATGTGATTCTTCCCTATCTGTTCAATACTTGATACCTGCTGTTATGAATGACAACTCTTGCAAATGGGAAGTAACTCTCGTATTCCGAAAATAGGGAATTGTTCTATGTATTATCAACCGGTTTGCAATTGAAATACTTATATACACACAAAAACAAAAACTGTTTTAATTAATATGTACAATAATTAAAATTGTACATGTAACCATTAAAGAGTCATAATAAAAATTGTGCTATTGTGCTGAAAAAAGTTTGGCCCTTAACTTTGCTTATGCCCCTGGAGTACTTAGCTCAGGGTCCCAGCTGGCTTCTTAAGTAAAAAATTAATGTTCAATTCCTGAAAACTAATGCATTATTGTTGTAAAGCTACATTTTATTTGTCCATTTTTTGTTCTGTTTGCAAGTTTAACAGGGGATATTCAAATTTTAGCCAATCATTTAACATTGAATGTGTCAATTCTTTTCTTAGATTTTTTACACTATAACATTGACACTCTACTGACTTTGAATTATAATCATTTATAGTAAGAAAAGAAAGTCTTATGTTTCTTGAGACATATTCAGTAAAGGGAACATACACCACCATTCCTGTAGGAATTCACCAATCAAATAAAATTTATTTTTAATGTTAAAGAGTTTGCATAGTACCAGTTAATTACCGAAAAGTTGGAAATTGTGTAATCTACATTAATGTACAGTATAAACAAGATAAAATTCAATCTAAATAGTACCAAAAAAAAAATTACCGAGTATATATGTTCTGAAGTGGACTTAAAGACTGGCTCCTTCCCTTGGCATACGTGGGGCAAGACTGTTCTCTCAATTCTTGATTCCTCTTCTTCTTCTATGAGTTCTGCTCCTATGAAAAATAGAGAAATTATATACTTGTGCAATAGAAGAATATATAGGTACATGTAATAGGTCAGAGGCTTCTATCAACATATCATAGCCTATATCAAGTCTCTAGCTGGATTAATTGTTTTAATTTAAGGTCGTGGGGTACTAATAATATGTTGGTAGGACTAAGGAGAGTTTCCTATGAATATCAATAACAAGTATGGTTCCAGTTGGCAAAGCAGTTTAATGTGCATAAAAGGCAAATCTGCAAAATTATCCATTTTTCAGAAATTTATTGCATATACTGTTACAATCATTTACAAATTCATATAGGTATGCTAAAATCAGGACATGAATCAGTTATTTAAATATAGATTCTCCTTCAGTTTTGAGTGGATTGCAATATTTCTACACTAGAGATACTTAAACTTAAGTTTTCAACGTGCGAGCTTTAGCAAGAAACTGAAGGAGAAAATGTTTCTTTCATTTTTTAATATTTGTTCTATTTTTTTCATGATTTTCCCCAACAAGTACCCTATATAATCTTTCATTTCACAAATTCTTTGAAAACTATACTTTGACTTTGAGTTAAATCTTAATGTGTTTCAGCACGAGTGATCATATTCTCAATATTCAGGATGTCCAATTGCCTATCCTTTTACTAACATTTACAATTATTTAATGTCATAAAAAACTGAGAACTTTGTTTTGAATGCTCTTGGGTGTTAATGTTTGCTAGCGATGTTATTAATAATATACAGCTGATGTCACTTCCTACTGCACAAGACTTTTTAATCCACTAGGGAAATAAATAATTTGAAATCATATGGTTTGACAGTATGAAATTTGTCAAAATGGGAGAAAGGATTATCTATCTATTTTAATCAACATTGTTTTAGGCAAGACACAAGACTTTTTATGTTAAGAAGCAGCGACAATAACGTAAAGGGGGAGCAAGTGAAAGATTTAATTTTATTAACTTAAGATTGCTGTGCATTTGAAACAAATTAAATCTTGGACAATATAAACTAGAGGCTCCCAGAAGCCTGTAATCGCTCACCTGGAATCCAAATGACTTAAACTATATTAAAATTTTTGAAATTAACAGTTTCAGTCTAGTTGTTAAAGCTTTTAAGTTAATGTGCAAAAACTAAACATTTCTTCAAAAAATTTGTTAAATACAATAACTCCTATAAGGTGCCATCCACAATTTCTGAAAATTAAATGGTTTTTAGGCATTGTCCTTTAGGGTACTTTAGAAATTTACAGTTTTACTCTACTAATAGGTGTGTTATAGACTAATTTATAATTAAAAAACTGTTCATATGTCCAAATTCATAATGAAAGGGCAATAACTCATATAAAGAGTCATCTTGCAATTTTTGGACTAAGCAATCATTTGTAGGGCTTCTATTGCTGATCATTTGTACAATTTACAGTTTTAATCTAGCTACTATAATTTTCAAGTTACAGGACAAAAATGGAAAATTTCATAACAAAATTGTCATTTAAGGGCAATAACCCCTATAAGGAGTCATCTGACAATTTCAGACCAATAAAATGAATTGTAGGGCTTTTTTTGCTGATCATTTTTGCAATTTATTATTTCACTCTAGCTGTTATGGTTTTTAAGTTACAGGACAAAAACGGAAAATTTCATAAAAAATTGCAATTTGAGGGCAATAACTCCTATAAGGAGTCATCTGACAATTTCAGACCAATCAAGTGAATTGTAGGGTCTTTATTGCTGATCATTTGTGCAATTTACAGTCTCAATCTAGCTGCTATAGTTTTCAAGTTACAGGACAAAAATGGAAAATTTCATAAAAAATTGCCATTTAAGGGCAATAACTCCTATAAGGAGTCATCTGACAATTTCAGACTAATACAGTGAATTGTAGGGCTTGTATTGTTGATCATTTTTGCTATTTACAGTTTTACTCTAGCTGTTATAGTTTTTAAGTTACAGGACAAAAACGGAAAATTTCATAAAAAATTACCATTTAAGGGCAATAACTCATATAAGGAGTCATCTGACAATTTCAGACCAATCAAGTGAATTGTAGGGTCTTTATTGCTGATCATTTGTGCAATTTACAGTTTCAATCGAGCTGCTATAGTTTTCAAGTTACAGGACAAAAACGGAAAATTTCATAAAAAATTGCCATTTAAGGGCAATAACTCCCATAATGAGTCATCTGACAATTTCAGACTAATACAGTGAATTGTAGGGCTTGTATTGTTGATCATTTTTGCTCTTTACAGTTTGACTCTAGCTGTTATAGTTTTAAAGTTACAGGACAAAAACGGAAAATTTCATAAAAAATTACCATTTAAGGGCAATAACTCATATAAGGAGTCATTTGACAATTTCAGACCAATCAAGTGAATTGTAGGGCTTTTATTGCTGATCATTTTTGCCATTTACAGTTTCACTCTACCTCGTATATTTTTCAGGTTATATTGTAAATACCTAAAATTTTGTCAAAAATCGTCAAAAAAGGGCAATAACTACTACAAGAAGCCAATACACAACTTCGCACTAATAGCAACTATTGTAGACCTTAATGTGCTGATCAATTTGAAGTAACGGTTTTCTCTATAGCTATTATAGTTTTTTAGATAATGATCAAAACCCTGTGTTGACCCCCATGTTCTATTTTTAGTAACAGTGGCCATATTTGTCTGTTGATCAACACCCTGGGTACAAACTTGAAACTAGGAACCCTAAGGATGATTGTGGCCAAGTTTGAAAAAAATTGGCCCAGTGGTTTCAGAGGAGAAGATTTTTGAAAAAGTTTATGACGGACGACGGACGACAGACGACGGACGCCAAGTGATAGCAATAGCTCACATGGACCTTCGGTCCAGGTGAGCTAATAAGGATTTCTCATGGAAGCCTTGTTTGAAGTTGATAGTAACAAAATAAGCAATCTTTATAAAGACCTGTCATACAGCAATCCTGCAACTCACAATCAACCAGGCCTAGGTTTGTAGATGCCACGCGAATGGCATGCATGGAAAGGCTGTTCCAGTAACAAATCTGTAGATCTCCCACCTGATAGCTACTGAGTTAGATGTATTAATCGTATAGCTACACGCCATAATTATCAGTTGCAACATATTGTAGGTTACATTGGCAGAACAGCCAGTTTATAGCAAAAATGGTATCAGGTATAGGTATATAAATATCCTAAATGTACTGCAGTTGTCTTAGAAGAGAAATGAATCATGGAGCATGTGTTTCATTATTGTTTTACATCGGAATGGCCATTTATGTGGTTATATGATGTTGTAAAACTTTGATAAACCACAGCCACTGTGAATTATTTCATCATTATCAGGCAAACAAAGAAAAGGATTGCACATGGCAGCTATGTTATTTGTCGAATAGAGAGGAAATGAGGAATATTTGTAAAAGACCCATATTAATAATTTATACCAACTGACCCCTAGGGGATTCAGGAGGAGATAAATCTTGTTTGAAGTGTAAAACTGTAAAATTCAATATATTAAACTACAGGCACAGATGCTTAAAATCTTCGTAACTTGTGCAGTTTTTGTTTATTTCATTAATCCTCTGGATGTAGTTGTAGTGTGTCAATAAACATTCCAGGTGTTTAAAAAAAATGATCAATACTTGACACTTTCAGTGTTTAATTGTATTGTATTATATTACATTTATATTTTTGCATTAAAGTTGTAATCCAATTAGATAAAAAGAAAACAAGATAATCATTTCAGGTAAGCATATGCAAGTATATTAGGTAAAATTAGAGACTAGATGAAGTGAGTAGTTCATTACATCAAATACACTGTGTATCATGTCTGCAGAGTTATACCAAGTACATTTGGACATGCCCTTTCAGAAAAAAGTTCAAAATTTCAGCCAATCTGAAAAAGGATTGCCATTGACGGACTTCACACACATCTTCTGTTCCAAGTTATAAAAAATTTGGACCTGTAAAACCTAAATTTGTATAAAATTCAGTCAATAAGAAACAAGAATGGCCTTGGCAGCAATGTTCATTTGAGCAATCAAGATAATAAGGAATAAATGTATCTGGTGGGGACCTTCAACCAACATCATTTCTGTGCAGTTTAGCTTTTATCATCCAAGTGGTATAAGGAAAGAAGATTATAATATGAAAAGTGCATAAACATCATATTCAAAGTCATTCAATGTCAAAGGCATTTACATGTAGATGTTGAATTTAATTGTCTGATGGGAAAGTTTTGTATTAGGTTAGACCTTTATGCCACATAAACAATGAATTAAGATAAAATATTAATTTGACTGTCAAGCAATTTGAAAACTTTAATTTATAGTCATACCTCTCATATTCCATGGTACGGTGTCTTTCATTTTGTCAATTTCTTCTGTCCTCTGTTGATAGTCAGTTTCAGTTTTCAGTATTTCAGCTTCTTCCATCTTTTGCTCATGACATGTATTCAGTTCAATCATTTGTTCATGATTATTGTTCACTTCCTGTATTTGGTTAGTCTCACTTTCTTCAAAATTCTGATCTTCCACCTGTAAAATTTCAACTAAATCTGATTTAGGATATATATATGAAATGGTTTGATTGAGGAAGAAGACCTAATTCATCCACACAATTGTCATGATATACATTAAGAAATTATATATGCAAATGAATTAAAACAATATAAAGAGACAATCATAATATACAAGTATAACTTGGGATTACATAAGTTTGTGGGGGCCTCGGAGTCAGGTTAAGATAGTTCATCTACTATTGATCATGAAGTCTGTCAACACTGAGGTTGCGGGTTCGAGTCTCAATGCGGGCAGGGTTTACTCAACTCCAATCTTAACTGACAGTGGCGTCACTCAACATCACTCAAAACAAACAAAACAAATAAGTTTGTGCTTCCCTATCAATACAATGTAACTCAGCTTGAAATAAAACCTTTTCAGCAATTTTATGAATTCACTGTTCTTAATTAATGCAACCAGTGTGGATGCAGGAGTATCAGATTTTGCAAAGAGTTCTTAAAGAATCTTATTAGCTTTATATCAGCAAAATGATTTCAAAGCAGAACGTTTTATTCAAACTAGATGCTCACATGAGGCTGTATTGGATAACCAGGAACAAAAATGACTTTAAATTTTTGCAATTTACAGTTTCAGTCTAGCTGTTGTAGGTTTTAAGTTACAATGCAAAATTTTTAAAAAAATGAATTAGGGGAATTGTTCCTATAATGAGTCTACAACTCTTTGGACGAAACTGTCAACAAAACATATCACGGTGACTCTAAATGTAGTTTTTTGCATGACAAACGAAAATTGATGACCGCATATGGTAGAGCTTATGCTCCTTTTGCAGATCAACAAAGGTGTATTTTGAAATCAACAATTATTTCCTTTAGGTGTAAATTACGAGTTTTGAATGTGGTGGTTTTTTTATTTTGATAGGGGATTTCTTATAGTAAAATTTGATCTAGAATAGAATTAGAATAGAAGCGTAACCTATACGCAGTGGATTTTGTCTGTTATAAAAACAGACAAACGTTTGTAAAAAACATTAGGTCCCTATAAAAAAACATGGCTGACATAATGTAATATTCCCTTAGCAAAAGTCAAAGACGATTTGTGACATATAAACAACAGAGGCATAGTACTAAACATGGACATGTTATTATTGCTAAATTTTTTCTACTGGATTTTCGTATTAAAAAGGTAAAATATGGAATAATTAAAAAAATACAAGCATAAACTGCACTCCATGGGGGGTATGACTTAAAGTATGATGACGATTGTAGCTATATAGATTTGAAAATATTTGGCTAAGCCTTTAGTGCTTTTAGAGGAGAAGAAAAAAGTTTTTAATGGAAGGGCAGGGACAACCCACCAACTGACAATGGATACCAGGTGATGGCAAAAGCTCAGATGGACCTTTGGTCCAGGCCAGCTAAAATATATCCAGCCAAGGCTTCCATTTAACAATTTTTTTGATACTTTGCTGGAATGAAGAACTTGAATGATATGAAGGACAGCATCCTGTATGTAACTGGTTTATTAATTGATAGCTGATAATTTTCTGTTGTAACTGAAAATAAATTTGATGTAAAATTTGATGTATTTAAAGACATTTGTAAGGTCAAATTGTATTGCAAATTGAATTGTTATGTTGCGGTAATTTTTAAATAATATTTTATGCTTTGTAAAGAATTTCTCAACAGAATTGTCAGCATGCATTGGTCTCCATCACACATAACATACAAAAAATAGGGCATTTAATGAGACATTAAATGATTCCCCCCCCCCAAAGTTGAATTGTTTTTAATATTTATGAACTCATTTTACTAATTACAAATCAGCCTACAGGAACAACTGAGCATGATAACAGTCAGTCCATCTCAGAAGACAATGTTTACCTTTACCCTGGACCAAAAAAACTATTTCAAATTGGCACAACTCAAAAACTACAAATGTGATTGTGCTGAAAATTCAACCAAAGTTTACAAAAAATCTGTTGATGTGGTTTTATGTTATCATCTGGAAACCACCTAGGCCGAATATTACTGCCGTAATAATCCAATGTTAGCTTTATGATTTGTAGGATTAAGCGCAGAATTTAGTCCTATTACTCATAATGTAGCAAATAAAAAATTCTAACTACGATCTATTTATACAAAATTCAAATATAATGTACATCTCTTTTACGTTACTAAAGCTCCAGACATTGCGAAACTAACGAGAAATGAACTTTATTAAAAATAATTCTTTTTTTGTCTTTGAAAATGCACATGGAAAATGCTATGTAGATCATTTTTATGTATAATAGTGACCTAAGTTTAGTAACATCTGCATGCTGTAACAACCATTTAGATGCAAGAATCCAGCAATTCACATATACGACCCTTCCCAAGATGCAACACATCATTTTCGGTGTTCTCTATGTTTTTCATGTAGTAAAGGTAGTTAAACAGAGACTCAATAAATGCATAACACACAGTGGGTAATTAAAAACCACAATTAAATTATCATCATGTATCAATTATAGTTGATCTAAAACATGAAACCGATAAAAAAAATGGTGACAAGGTTGAAATATATCAAGACCACATACTGACTATGGCTGACTACATATGAAACTACTTTTGGACATCACCCACGCCCCCCCCCCCCCCCCCCCCCAAAAAAAAAAAAAAAATTAAAGGCTATGGTACCATTATTCATTCTTGGAACCATCAACTGTTGACCAAAATGAACTGGAATTGGACTGTGGTAAACTACAATTGTGCTGAAAATGGAACGTGATCTTCATTTGATGGTATTTAATAGCTGTGCAAAGTTTAAATAAAATCTGTTGACCCATTTTCAAGTTATCATCTGCAAACCAACAAGGCATGGACAGACAGAATGATGGATAGAGACTCATATCCATATGGAGGGTATCGCTAAATACCCTGCCACTTTGTGTGGCGGGGGAATAAAAACCAACATATTACAGCTTACCTTTTGACTGTCTTGAAACCATGTCTGTAAGAAATCTTTTGTTTCATGAATATCACTGTGGTCTTCACAAAAATATTCACCATCAACCAAGTCCTCGTATGTAAGTCGACCAGCTGGAAAGTTTATGTTGCCGTTTGAACATTTTGCCTTTACTATGTAAGAAACATGGCTCATTCCGTACTTGACTGTTACTCTTTGAATCACCGATTTCAATTCTTTAAGCATCTCTTTACATTTGCTTTGGTCTATGGTTTTCCATTGCCATATCTGTAGTGCTACAGTGTTTTTCGAGAAACACACAATAAATTTTTGAAACTTAGTACTGTCAAGAAAGAATACTCCAACGCCATTATATATTGCCTTCTGATTGGTTAATTTTTCAGTACAAACACAAT
This sequence comes from Limnoperna fortunei, assembly GCA_944474755.1. Lineage (NCBI taxonomy): Eukaryota > Metazoa > Mollusca > Bivalvia > Mytilida > Modiolidae > Limnoperna > Limnoperna fortunei. Next base: position 21,455,819 of record OX104115.1, on the reverse strand, counting down.
ACTGACTTGTATAATAACACAGAATATGGTTGAAAAAGTCAAATGGCATGAAGTCAAACTCGATACACAACCATGGTGTGCATATACATCTGCTGTTCTGAACATCAAACAAATCTTTGATTTGTAAAATGGATGCTCGCTCAGATATCATGCATGGCATATAGTAAGTGGATAAATCCAGTACGTGTCTACCATTCAGGGGATTATTTTGTTTTACTATGATGCCGAACATTTCCATTATATTTATTAAATGATCTTTGTGTTTGCTAAGTTCAAGCTGAGGTTCTTTCTGAAATAGTTTCTCAATCAGATTGTGTTCAAGCTTGCCAGTATTTACTAATTCCTGCCATTCCGGTGACAGTTTTATGACGGAATCAAACCTAACTGATATAAGACATTTAAAGGCATCTGCTAACCATTTTGGGTTGACTATAATATGTTCTTTCAATTCTTCAAAGTAAATAATGCTACCAACGTTATGCAAATACTTCAAGAAAAGGTTGATTTCATTTTCATCATTGACAGAACATTTTGATCCCAATGCAGTAATATCAGACCAAGAGAAAATGTTCACTCCTGCTTCTCTTATAACATCTATTACATATTCTAAATGTCCCCATCTTAAAGGTATTCTTTCTCCAAAGGTTTTCATTTCTTTTCCAAACTCAAAGATGGACTGGCGTAAAAGATCAAAATCTTTATCAGATGAGTCTTTATTTGAGACATAGCATACATGTCTTAAATGTTTCTTTTTCTCTTCGTTATGAAGCAAAGTAAGGAGTTGTTTACGGAACACATTTTTTCTCACCTCCAACTAAAAGATAAATAAAAATGATCCCTTTTAAGTTCTGAATACCAGTATATGTAAAGAAAATATGTACTGGATGTGCGTGCCAGAAGCTTTGAGTAGCTCTAAGCAAACTATCATAGTTATACTGGTCAAATACATATGAATCAAGGTCAGAATTATAAGTACATCAGTTTGGAATCTGATTAGTACTTGCTTCAAATTTTAAACTATGCAGTTTTACTAAAGACTATTTTAAAAGTTCAAACAAATCAGAAAGGTCACAATTAATTTAAATATATTATAACTTGAAGGTAACATGTATAAATAGATGTTGAATATTGCATTTAAAATTAATGAGTTTAAATTTTTTTAAATTGATATTCATGTCTAGTAATGCTTTTCTATTTACATTTTTGAAACTTTTCAGCCAAACAAACATTTTTGTTTTCTTGTAAGAGTGTAGAAGTGCCAAAGAACAGAAGGAAAACTGGCATTCAAACTTGGGGTTCTGTAATGAAAGCTTTTTAAGTTGGAGACTAAAAACTGAAAAATTCCCCATATCTTTCTGAACAAAATCACATAAGTCTATAACTTAAAATCAGAATTTTACCAAAACCAAAAGGCAGCACATTAACAAAATAAACAATTCACTTACTAAAGTTTCAATAAAACTGATCAAAGAGTTTTTGAGTTGGTGACTAAAACATATTTTAAAAATTCCTACTTTTTTCATGAACAGTCCCATAACCCAACAGCTAGTAGACTCAGCAGAAACTGTTTTATATTTTTAGTAACAGTGACCCTGACCTTGTTCCAACTGGTCCCCATTTCAATCCCAAGCTAGGTCTTCATTCAAGCTTGCTATATCCAAAGTTTTAGCAAGATTTGTTTTTTCAAACTGAAGTTATTGACAGGAAACTGTTTTTTCTATTTTAGGTACAAAGACCTTGACCTAGTCCCAACTGGCCCAAAATCCAATTACAAGCTAGGCTTTCATGCAAGCATGCTATATCCAAAGTTTCAGCAAGATTGGTTTATCCAAACTGAAGTTATTGACAGGAAATCTTCTGTTTGACGTGTCCCGCCCAACCAACTGCCATACCAAACACCTGCCTGCCTGTCAGACCCCAATCAATCATTGAAAACCTGGTTAAAAACTGGGAAGCATTTTCAAGATACAATAATTACACTATTTATGCAGGGCAGTGAAATCTGTCATTTTCATTGGTCACGTGATCATAACAAGTGATATTACAATTTTCGATCCAACATCAAAACCAGTACACCATAGCAAATTCAATAGCAATACAAAGTGGTGTAGTAATGTACAAAAACAAAAATGGACATTTATTTAAATTTTGTCATAAATTTCCAAAATTTCTTGAAATAAATTAAACTAATCAGTTCTCAATTGTGACAGACAATATGAAAGGCTTAAAATTTGTATATCTTAATAAGTCATAGAAGGGTGAATAAAAATAAGCAAAAAATCTATGATAAACTACACTTTCTATTGTTACAATTAAAATTTGAATTGGTTTTCATTAAAAATTGGGATCCTCCAATTACATGTAAAAGTTTGCAAATTTCTAGAAATTGTATACATTTAGAGCAGAGAACATAATATTAGTATGGGAGCCTGTGAGGCTCATCCACACCAAGTTTGTTTTAAAATGTTTAAATTCAGATTGATCAGTAAGTAAGAAAATAGTATTCCTCTTATTGCTGTGTTCGAATTCTGATTGAAAAGAACATTTAATAATCAATTCTTTGAATTAATAATAATCAAAATTTTGGGCAAAAAAAACAATGCTCCCATAAAAGCCCTGTTTAAATTTTGATCAAAATAAAACGAGGAGTTATTGAAGGACCCATTATAATTCAATTTTTTATGACGATGGACTACCGTACATACTCGCAAATAAGTCGGGAAATTGGGAGTTAAAATTTGGTTTTAGAGAAGGGTTCCGACTTTTAAGCGAGTCATACCACAAGAGGAAAGAATTCCGGTCAAATTGGAAGGCCGTACATAGATCGCCAACTATAAAGTCGAAAATATACAGAAACGTGATTAGTTATGCTAAATAAAGTAAGTTTAAGACATTAATAAAGATTGTTTTTACTTGTGTATTGTTTATTTTATCCAGTTTCCATTTTTCCATTCGTATTTACCACTGTTTACACAAGTATCGATTTATTTTGTATGTATTGCATAATACATCCGGTGATGTCATGATACAACTAAAAACCGGATATTTAGATAAACTAACTAACACATATATGCTACAGAATTCGTTTTTTCATCAATTATTATTTTAATTTACAAACCATATTCCTTTATATTTTGTATTTTAGCTTTCATTTATTTTAAAAACTCTGCTTTAACTATTAAATAATTACGAAAATGAATATTTGTATATTTACTTGTGTTTGTCTGTTTTATGGTTTTTAGTCATAGCAAATTCAGGGAGATAATTACATTTACATTTTCAAAACACGTGTAAACTAATGTAAACAAACCACTTAAGATAAATGACAAGCGATATTTAACTCATAAAACATGAGAAACAAATAATAAACAAGAAGTTTTACTGATATAATGATTTTTATTCAAAAATTTGGAATTTTATTTGATTCTGACCTCATGTCAACACGTCTGTCTTCCGACCGACTTATACGAGGGTCAACAGCAAAATACCAAATTTTAAGGCCCAAAAAGACCCCCTGACTTATATGCGGACCGACTTTTAAGCGAGCATCTACGGTAGTATCAACTAGTTGCATACCTTCCCTGAACACTTGTCAATACCAGTACACACAAGAATGACAGGAGGGTTCAGATTAACTTCCTCTTGCTTAGGTTTACCACTCCTACATGCATGAACACCATCAAACCAAAAATCTATGTATTCTGAAATAGAAATAAATACAATCTGTAAAGTTTCAATACATGATTTGATGAAGGATTCATAATAAAGATGTGATTTTTCTGTCAAATTCGTAACCCATCAAATAGTGTTATATATATGTGTAAACAGTGAAGTTCGGAACCATTATTGTTAACTATATAAAGTAGTCAATTATTAAATTATGGGTAGATTTACAGATACCTACATGCGCAATGAGGATCAAAACTATTTTAAACTCATATTTATCTTCCATAATGCATACCTCCTATCTTGTCATAGCCGTCTTCAGTGTTTATTTGTTTGATATCCTTTGTGATATCTGCCACCAATAGATGTACAGCATGGGAATTTAGGAAAACTCTATGTGTTGGATAGTAATGTTTCTGTCCTGCAAAATCCAAAAATCTACAATTCACCAAGACTTCATCTGGGATGGGATACTTCTCTAAATCTGTGAGAAAGTTAGATATTTCTTGTAGCACGCTTTCAGTCAAAACTTTTGAAACATTGTGGGCTAACATGTCTTGGCCTACTTCCTTTTCTTCATATGGACATTGTGTCATTAATTTATTAACAGGTACTAAACCCTGTTCAATATTTATCTCTGTACATGTTTTTATCATTTCCAATTTCGTGTCTTTTGTTTCTGGATAGTTGTCAGTCCTTTCTTGAGACTCCAGACCATCACTCAAATGTTGAAGAAAGTTAATTCTCTCATTTATTGCATGTATTATTCTGTGCATTATATCTCTTCTTTGATCTGTTTCTGAAAAGTGTTATGAGAGTTAACGTTACTTATGCAAATTTCATTGTTAATACTATAACTCCACAATATATTATGTCAGTCTATTATAGGCAAACACAATAGGTTTATGAAATGAATAAAATATTATACAATCATGGCAGCTCAATGCATGCAATATATCATGATTTATGGAATACTTATTGGACCATAAAACATGATGATTGTTTTATTACATTTCACTATAAATTTTTCACTTTTATTCTTTGCCTCTAATATATTCTTGTTTTTTTTATATACAAGTATGTATAGTCACGCACATTTTGTTATCAATAGCATTTTCTTTTAGTTCTAGATTGGGTCATTGGGTAAAAAATAATCAATATTTACGGATGAGTTGTAGCATGGGTCTGGAAACGGTCATATTTGCCGGACGAAATTTATACTTTTAATGCTCATATCGGACAGCCAAAAAGTCATATTTTACATGCAATAATAATTTGTTGGCTTTAATCCCTTCAATTTGTGCTATGCAGAAATATTTGTATTAAAAATAAACCCTAAGGCTATTTCCTGTCGCTGACATGTGTTTATTGACCACCGACCGATGATTACCTAATAAGGTCAACAGGTGACTGATCTGTTTCATCCATATCGTAAACATACTATTGCAACAACATTTTGAAGCAAAAGAGATTGAATATAATAGATTGTTTCCATCATATTGCTAAGAAAATAAGACAACTTTACAGTACACATGCAACTTTAATGAAAAACATGTGTGGTCAAAATTGTACACTACGCAAGCAACAATGTGACTAAACGTTACATAAATCAAGAGAAAACCAATTTGAATAAAAAATCATTGAAAATAATGAGAACAAAAATGATTATTTCATTTAATAATAAAAACTTGTAAAGAGCATCGATCGCAGAACCATGCATAAATTCAATTCGGATCCGAACTTGTGGAAATCAGGTGACAACTTCCTATTTCCGGATAATGAAAAACTTGCCAGGATATTCATCAAAATAACGCTGTTTCCCATTATTTTGTTGCATAGACAAGGTCATCTTACAATAAAGACTTTTTAGGCAGGAGAATGTATCACTACATATATTTTCTTTTTCACATGATGCATACATTGTAGGAGCCATCCCAAATTCCATGGTACAACCCGCTTATTCACATTAACATGGGCTAACAGACTCAGGGCAAACAGGTATTAGGGCGAACAAACCTAGGGTGAACAAGTACTAGGACGAAGGGACCCGGATTCTCACATAATCGTTGCCAACTGACCCTACTTGCAAACAAGTTTCGGTAGGAAACAACCTGAGCCCAATATTCACTACCATGAAATTTGGTATATAATTTCTTAGGGGGGAAAAATGACCGAAATGGTCAGGGAAAGCTTCCAGACCCCTGAGTTGTAGTAATATAGCAACCCCTTTTCAGTTCTGATATAATGACTCATGTATTTCTTAGAATTTTTGTATAAGGCATTTGGATGGTAAACATTGATGGTTTCAAGGTTTATCAGTTTACTTCACATGATGAAAGATTCTTGCACATAATGTTTGATTCAGTCCAACGGTGGTAAGGAGGAGTTCTTTTGGAGGATTAAAAAATAGACGCACATCAACAGTTCATAACAAATGAATTTGCAAAAATTCATTTTTCAAGATAAAAAAAAAGCTGGAACAGTTTACTGGAAAGTGGCCTGGTGTATCATTTAGCTCATTTCTTTTCAGTAGTTTAGGAGGATTTGAGAATAAACAAGATGTGTGATAATAAACAAGCTGTCTTATTGGTTATTCAGAAGCCCAAATGGCTTTATGGAATTTTAAATATATGAAATAAGTAATGCATGTCCACCGTTATTTAAAAGACTTCTATGTGCATTGTAGACATTCTGTAAGTTTAAGGTAGTTCCTAAATGAATGCAGAGCATATTTACCTTTATCAAAAATCCATATTCCATCGCTTAACCTTATTTTACATGACGGATCTATTTCAACCCCATCTGTGCTTTCAACACCATCAATATTTTGTCCAAGCAGTCGACGTAGTAGACAGGTTTTACCGACTCCTTTCTCTCCTATTATAACAATCTTGATGCAGTACCGTGTCTCTGTACCAGATTTGATTATTTCCAAATACAGATTTTTATCCTTCTCACTCAAATAACGTATAGGTATAGGGATTTCTGTTTTAATAAAAAATGTATAAAAATAACAGATGTCCTTATCTGTATTTGCATATAATGTTTTTTTATAAAAAGAATAAACAGAACAATATAATATAAATAAATACAAAATATAATTACAAACTGATCAGCAAAGTGTTCAAGAAAATCGTAGTATAATTATTTTAATAAACAACTTATATATTGCAGACCAATATACAGTGAAATACTTTTTAATTCGTATGTACTAATTTTACTGGTTTTTGTGGTTGCCTCATCCTCACAAGTCAGGGTTTTTGTGGACACATGTGGACTTGTGTGACTTGTGTGGGTGGTGGTTGCCATAATTAATAATCCAATGAAGAAAATAAATATACTGATGGAAACTTTGGAATCGCAATCTCAAATATGTACGAGATTAGATCATGTATTTGAGGTGCACATGATTTACCATCGTATTATATTGTCGAAACAGTCATGGCCATATTGGTTTTCCAATCAAAATAAACAAATACAAAATCTGTAGTAAAGGTCCATCCAATGAACAAAAACAACCGTCAGATGAGCTTAAAAAGAAACTTCCAGTGTCTGATTGGTACAAATTTTACGCTCTGGAATGAAATGTGTAGGATGAGTAGATTACACACTATACCATGGTTACATAATGAAATCCTTAGTTATGATTACACACATCAGCTACCTTTCAGTACATATCAGTTAACATAACTAACCTTGGACTCGGAGTGATGTTGTCCTCACACTGTTGTTGATTTTTACTGAATAATTTCCTGTATCATGCAGACTAGCTTGTAGAATAGTTAATATGTGTGTATTTCCAAGATCCTTCATTTGGTATTTAGATGACTCCTGAAGAAGAACACCATCTTTCTCCCATTGGGCTGGGACATCTGCTTCCATGACATCACACGACAGATCTACATTTTCACCTTCGAAGCATTCCACATTTTCTTTCAGATTGCTTGTAAAATATTCTATAATCGATATAAACTATTAAAAATTATAAATTAAAATTAAAGATATAAACCAGAAAAGATCTGATTTAATAAATTGATTGTTGTTTAAAGTCCAGAAGCAATATTTAACTGGTTAATTCAAGCTAGTTAACTGACATCAATCAGGATTGTATGGCCGTACAAACAACGTGGACTATGTGTGCATGGATATTTTGTATAATGCTTGGTAATGTATATTGGAAAGTTTTAAGTAGAGTGCAGAATGAATCGGATCATTTGGACTACAGTAGGGAGTAATGCCATAGGAAATGACTTCTAGAGTTTACCAGATTGGAATATCTCTGATTCGTTCAACACTTGTACTGAAAATACTGCAATGTAATTTGTAAACTGGTAAAACTTAGAAAAAACGAATTATCTACACAACCACTTAGAATATTCAGAATGACAAACTTATCTATATATTTAAATTTAAGTGTTACATAACAAACCTTGAACTTGGAGTGATGTAGTCCTCACTCTGTTTTTGATTTTGACTGAATAATTTCCTGTATCATTCAGACTAGCTTGTAGAACAGTTAACATGTGTGTTTTTCCAAGATCTGTCATTTGGTATTTAGATGATTCCTGAAGAACAACACCATCCTTCTGCCATTGAGCTGGGACGTTCGTTTCCAAGACCTCACATGACAGATCTACACTATCTCCCTCAATGCAGTTAATATTTACTTTCCAATTGTTTGCAAAATATTCTGTAATAATAGGTTATAAATAAAAAATGTTTAAATAATTAATAAAAGCAACAGTAAAGAAGAATAAAAAAGACCTTTTTACAATAAAAATAAGTCACAGATTTTTTATTCAAGATTTAAAACTTTGAATAAAAAATTACTGATGCAAGACATTGAAATAGTAATTTAACCAACTGAAATTTTCATAAAATTTGAATAAAATTTAATGCAGATTTATAATGTAAATCAAAATGCATAAATGACTTTTTGTGGAAATATTATTTATTTATTATTGGGTATAAATCGAAACTTAAAAATAAAATGAAAAGAAAATTAAGTGAAATCTACTTTGTATTGGGACATACATGTAAATTTTTGAGCCACAAATTTTCTAGCTAGCCATTCAAGATTTGATATGAAACCCTTATTAAATGTTGCAGCTGTGTAACTCAACTATCATCCTGAGTTTCACAAAAGAACATGAAATGAGTGTTTGTTTTACATTTGCAATACACATAATTACAGACAGAATTACAAATAACAGAGAAGTACACTTCTTATGAAATAATTTCAATGACTGTCAAAATTATATTCAATGAATATATTGTAATTTGTTAGTATATTATTCTTTGAACATAACAAAGAGGTGGGATCACTTTTAGATTACCTTTTAATTATTTCAGACCATTGGTTTTTGATTTTTAGGTTTACAAACCCATCGGCTGTAATTTTCAGGAATTCTTAAATTAATGATTTTTTTCGTCCGATATCCGATTTTTATCTAAGATGTAAATTTCTGTCCTGTCTTCAAAACGTTTGAACACTTTTGTAACTTTTGTGTAAGAAAAGAATTGACAACATTTTAAAATGTCAAACGAAAGAGTGTGACTATAAAGTAAAATATACAAATGTCTTAGCGCAAAAGTGTTAAGCTTGACATAAAGAAAATCAAAGGAAAACATGGCACAAAGTGCCACAACTTGAATATTTCACTTCAAGAAAGTCAATTTTGAAACAGAACCCTGTTTTGGATCAAATTAAATTGTTAAGGACGAGAAGTGTGCAAGTTCCCACCCCCCTTCCGGCATGCAAACTGGCAATCATTGTCAACTAAGATTGGACTGGAGTTGAGTACACGCTGCCTGCAGTGAGACTTGAATCTGTAATCTCAGTGTTGACAGACCACTCAGCCACCGAGGCCCTGTTTACACATTATAGAGGCACTTAGTCATATTCTCATTTCGGTGTGCACAGCATAATATGTGGACTGCATGTAGTGCAGCACACATTCCTGTTAAGTGCATGACAGACAACATTTGTCTTTTGGTTGCTTTAATGTGTGCAGTCAGTTATTAATAATTGCCTGCCTCGTCACAATTGTCCATGTCTATACCGACTATACAGAATTCATTATGGCTGCAGTGTAACAGTAACATAGTAGCAACTGAGATATTGGATGTCAAAGCAGTTCTTTTTATGCTATATCAGTTTATCATCAACATTGTTATGTTTGTAGCAATTATATATTTAAATTTCAGTCAATATAACAAACCTTGTACTTGGAGTGATGTCGTCCTCACTCTGTTGTTGATGCTGACTGAATAATTTCCTGTATCATGCAGACTAGCTTGTAGAACAGTTAACATGTGTGTTTTTCTGTGATCCTTCATTTGGTATTTAGATGACTCCTGAAGAAGAACACCATCTTTCTCCCATTGAGCTGGGACGTCTGCTTCTATGACCTCACATGACAAATCTATACTATCCCCCTCAATGCAGTTAAAACATCTTTTCAAATTTCTTGTAAAATATTCTGTAAATATATATTATATTATGAATTTCTTAAAGAAGAAAATTTTCATTATGAACAAACAGATAAGGCAAATCGGTCCTTCATCATTTAAGTTTGCTTGTGAAAATTAATTACTGAAAAATAAACTAGAGGCTCCCAGGAGCCTGTATCGCTCACCTGAACCTGAAACCAAACAACCCTTTTTTATCCAGATTTTCGTTGCTATAAGGAATTGCCCAACACTTCTGCAAAAATCATTAATTTTTACCTTTTAAGGGAAATAACTCCTATAAGGAGGAGCTTTTGATGCTTAAGGGAGAAGGGAGGTTCACTTCAAATTTGCTGTACCTGTTATATTTTTTAACTATCATTCGAAAACTCTCTCGACTCCCACCCCCCCCCCCCCCTTTTTTCATTTTTTCTATTTTAAGCCAACGTAGCTATGTCGGTAGTCAGGCGTCATGATTTGCAAAATTTTGGTAGAGGACGTCCTTAAGATGATGTGTGCAATGTTTCAAAGCAGTCCTTTCATTGGTTAAAGAGGAGAAGATTTTTTAAAATCAAGTAAAATTGATAAAAAAAATGTTCATGAAGAATAATTCCTAAACGGTTCATCAGACAATCTTGACCCTAAGTCATTTTTGTAGCCCTCATAGAGCAGAACAATTAAGCAATGCTAACTTGTTCTCTAGTTCTAATAATTTTTAAGATTTTGAGGCAAAAATGTCAAAAATAATCAATTTGGACAATTAAAGGGCAATAACTCCTATAAGGAGTCATCATACAGCTTCAACCCAATGGAGTGTTTCGTAGAGCTTTTGATGCAGATGAAGGCACGTCTCTTCGGTTTTCCTGTATCTGTTACACTTTTTTAAATATAAGCCAAAAACTGTATTTTACTCCCCCCCCCCCTCCTTCGTCATATTTTTAGCCATGGTGGCCATGTTGGTTAATCTGCAGCCATGGTTGGTACAAACTTGGTTTAGGACATTAGACGGATGATGTGTACAAAGTTTCAAAGCAGTACTTTCAGTTGTTTCAGAGGAGAAGATTTTAAAAAATCAATTAAAACCGATTAAAAAAAACAGTTAAAGGGGAATAACTCTTAAACGGTTAATCAGACAATCTTGACCCTATAGTCATTTTTGTGGCCCTCATAGAGCAGAACAATTAAGCAATGCTAACTTTTTCTCTAGTTCTAATAATTTTCAAGATTTTGAGGCAAAAATGTCAAAAATAGTCAATTTGGACAATTAAATGGCAATAACTCCTATAAGGAGTCATCACACAGCTTCAACCCAATAGAGTGTTTCATAGAGCTTATGATGCAGATGAAGGCATATCTCTTCGGTTTTCCTGTATCTGTTACACTTTTTTAAATATAAGCCAAAAACTGTATTTTACCCCCCCCCCCTTTCGTCCTATTTTTAGCCATGGTGGCCATGTGGGTTAATCTGCAGCCATGGTTGGTACAAACTTGGTTTAGGACATTTGACGGATGATGTGTACAAAGTTTCAAAGCAGTACTTTCAGCTGTTTCAGTGGAGAAGATTTTAAAAAATTAATTACCGTATTTTCCGCACGTTTAGTCGATGTGGACGATAAGTCGAATAGACGATTTTTGGTAAAATTCGGGTAAAAAAACATAGATAAGTCGAATTCGGTCCATAAGTCGAGGTATCCGTGACCATTAACTTTGGTAAGTATTCCAGCTCTAGAAAGATTCTATGTCACCAACCATATATTGGCAAGTTGTTAATATTTTAGAATAAAATTGTTTAATAAATTTTGTTGATGCATGGGGTCATATGGGGTAGATCGTTATAAAATGTGTACGAAACTTCGCTTTAAAATGTGTACGAAACTTCGGTTTACGTCTGTACGTGAAGGAGAAAAGTGCATATTGATTGATGTCATTTGGGTTATTATCTCCTTAAAACAATAATTTCCTTTCAATTATTTTATTAATTAAAAGTATTATGCATACCTGGCTGAACACCTGTCACCTGAACAGGTGATCGATCCACATAGCCCCAACCAACAGAGCGTCCCTAGCTAATTATCTCATTTTCAAATTTAAACCTGGCTTCAATCAACGAGTCAAGATAATAATCAACGTTTGTTCCTTTAATTGCCCAATTAGATATTAATTCGAAACGAAAGACCCATATAAATACACGAAAACCATGTCGTAATATATCCCGCCATTTTTTAAGAAATATAAACCAACGCGCATGTTCCGGATGTTTATTTGCATGTATCATACCTCCGTTCAAAGGAGCACTAAAATTCATGACAATCGGGAACGTTTAATTGTTCTCGTTAGGTTTTCTACGTCCTGTTTGTTGGAAGGTTTCTCTGATTATATCAAATTTTTGTTTTTAAACTACTATCAGAACGCATAATTAACCAATTCATTCAATTTATAAATTTAACGACATCCGAAACATAGTTACTCCGGTTTCGTTTCCCTTCTTTATAAAGCAGAATAAACTTCCTGCATCAAAAATCACAGAAAAATAAAGATAAACAAAACATGTCTATGCATAATTTATTTCGTTTATTTATACAAAAATGAATGCAGTAACATTGCATACAGTGTCCTTAGAATCATGCAAAAGAAAACTGAAATTATCAGTACACGAAAAAAAAAATTCCACATTCGACTTTTTCTGATTCAAGCCTTAGATAAGTCGATTCGGACGATAGGTCGAGGATAGGACTCCCAAGAAAAAAAGTGTCGACTTATCGTGCGGAAAATACGGTAAAACCGATTAAAAAAAACAGTTCAAGGGGAATAACTCTTAAACGGTTAATCAGACAATCTTGACCCTTCAGTCATTTTTGTAGCCCTCATAGAGCAGAACAATTAAGCAATGCTAACTTTTTCTCTACTTCTAATAATTTTCAAGATTTTGAGGCAAAAATGGCAAAAATCATCAATTTTGACAATTAAAGGGCAATAACTCCTACAAGGAGTCATCATACAACTTTGACCCAATAGAGTGTTTTGTAGAGCTTTAGATGCTGAAGAAGGAAGGTCTGTTCTGTTTTCCTGTATCTGTTATACTTTTTGAACTATAAGCAAAAAACTGTATTTTGACCCCCCTGTTCTATTTTTAGCCATGGCGGCCATGTTGGTTGGTCTGAGGCCATGATTAGAGCAAACTTGGTAGAGGACATTTTACTGATGATGTGTGCAAAGTTTCAAAGCAATCCCTTCAGTGGTTTTGGAGGAGAAATTTTTGAAGAAAAGTTAACGATGACGACGACGACGACGGACACCAAGTGATGGCAATAGCTCACATGACCCTTCGGGTCAGGTGAGCTAAAAATGGATTAACTTTTTAATATGCTTAATTTTGTTCTCATGATGTGTACAGAGGTCAGGGAAAAATTGTGTAGGATTGGCAGAAGAGCTAGTTGTGCCAGTCACATGACTGACAGGCCATCTGCTTCAACAGTGCAAAACATTATTCAGATAAATCTGTTTCAGGAATGTTAATAAATACATTTATTACCTGATACCTTATATAAATGTAATTTGGTATTTTTTACTGTTTTCTGAAATTATAAAAACGTCAATGTTCGCGAACTGTTGACCGGTCAATAGTTTTGACTGTTTCCCTCGCGTGCTCTGACGTCATTTTGTCAGTTTAAAATAGCCAAATGACTGTTTCCTTAATTTCTTTTGGACGAAATAACAGAGAAAAACAATACGAAAACATGCAGACATATAAAATGTTGGCGGTGTGACATAGTTAAAAGATTGTTAAATCGTGAGAAAAGTTTAATTATTAACATATTTGCAAAGCTATTTTCTTATTTCTTTTTTTTCTGCACGTACTGTTAAAACAGTAATTAATCAGGTAATAAAACAGTTATTTCATATGTGATTTGGGAACAGTCAAACAGTTGTCCCTCGGTGTCAGGGATAGTGTTTTGAACTGTTGCCCTCGGCCTCCGGCCTTGGGCAACAGTTCAAAACACTATCCCCTACACCTCGGGCCAACAGTTTGACTGTTCCCAAATCACATATGAAATAACTGTATAATGTGGTCACAAAAGTCATTCATTATATAGCCATATTAAATACCGTTTTAACAGACAACATTTAGATATTGAAACCTAATCCAGATATATGTTTTAACAGTTGATAAAAACTTTTAAACCATGTTATGATTGTAATCTAATTATTACCTTTTATATCCAACCAAGCCTCTCTTTCAATGTTGTTCACTCTGACAGTGTACAGTCCTTTATCATCAAGACATGTATCAAGGATGTCCATGCTGTGAATTTTTCCTTGTCCTCCAGTTTTGATTCTATCAGAACTGACAATATTCAAGTCATTTTTGAACCAGTCTATACGTACATCGTCTTCTTTGGTCCAGATCTCAAAGTGGGCATCACAACCTTCAGCTACAGTGACATTACACAAATCTTTGGACAGACAATCTGTAGAGATGAGACAGAATGTTTTTATGATGTTGATCAACATAAATAAGTCAAGGTTTTTTAGGAGCTTTAAATAACTCAATATTTTGTTGAGAGTTTTTCCTTGCATGTACAAAAATATCACATTTCATTTCAACATTTCAACATCATCTAAAATTAAGAAAACTTTCAATTCAAAAGATTTATAAATACAAAGATACAACATATTGAAATATTTGAAATTTTTCAGAATGTACATATTTTCTTTACTTTCAAACCAGAAATAGCCAGAAGTCAATTTTTATTGGCTGTTTAAAGGGGAATTCCAAATTATTTTAAAATAGCAGTGCAATATCATTTTTTCAAAAATTAATATAACTGTGCAACATCACTTTTCTATCAGCTGTTTTCAACCAAATACAGCATGTCATGTGACAGGGTTTACACAAATCAAATTTTTAAAAAAGTATCAATTAATAATATAAAGTATCATAACGTTGAGAGATATTTTCATATACTTAGTAAAGCCTACACATTTTGTCTTTGTACAGTCTTATTGGGTCCAGATGAGCTGTATAGACCCTTTGTATTTCCTCAGGTATATACAGCTCATATGGACCCAATATAGAACATATAATCGTACTCTTGCTTTTTTTTTTGGTAGCTTTCTTTAACGAAGGCACAAATTTAGTCCATTACTCATATGGTGTAGCAGAGCAGGAGTGAATAACTAACTCCTGGCACTTGGATAGTGAAAAGATGAGTCATGTGATGAGTTGCATGTATACCCCGGTAATTAGCCATGTACACCCCCGTAATCAGCCATGTACAACCTTGATATCATTAGACAGTGTAACCATGTTTTTTATTGGTTTCGTGGTTATTGATACGTGATGATTATTATTGTTATATTTTATTACCCACTGTGTGTTATGTCTTAATTGACATTCCTGTCTCTGTATAATTACATTTACTACTGTTGTATATCATGTATATGGTAAATCTTATAACAGAATGGTCGAAATTTCGCAATGTATGAAGCTTTAATATCATAAAAGAGATGTATATAATATTTGAATTTTTTATAAATAGATAGAAGTCAGCAATTTGTTTTTGGTACATTACAAGTAATGTGAATAAATCCTACCATTAATCAGAAAAATCACAAAACTAAAATCAGATTATTAAACTGTTAAATTTGTCCTAGACACATGAAAATACAACTGCCTCAGACACAATACAACTGCCTCAGACACAATACAACTGCCTCAGACACAAAACAACTGCCTCAGACACAATACAACTGCCTCAGACACAATACAACTGCCTCAGACACAATACAACTGCCTCAGACACAATACAACTGCCTCAGACACAATACAACTGCCTCAGACACAATACAACTGCCTCAGACACAAAACAACTGCCTCAGACACAATACAACTGCCTCAGACACAATACAACTGCCTCAGACACAATACAACTGCCTCAGACACAATACAACTGCCTCAGACACAATACAACTGCCTCAGACACAAAACAACTGCCTCAGACACAATACAACTGCCTCAGACACAATACAACTGCCTCAGACACAATACAACTGCCTCAGACACAATACAACTGCCTCAGACACAATACAACTGCCTCAGACACAATACAACTGCCTCAGACACAATACAACTGCCTCAGACACAATACAACTGCCTCAGACACAATACAACTGCCTCAGACACAATACAACTGCCTCAGACACAATACAACTGCCTCAGACACAATACAACTGCCTCAGACACAAAACAACTGCCTCAGACACAATACAACTGCCTCAGACACAATACAACTGCCTCAGACACAATACAACTGCCTCAGACACAATACAACTGCCTCAGACACAATACAACTGCCTCAGACACAATACAACTGCCTCAGACACAATACAGGATTGACATGAAAATGCCTACCTTAATTCTAACACTATAACAATTAATGTTTTAAGTAAGTAAGATACAGAGACCAAAAACAAACATTTTTACTCATTTCCAGGTAACTATATCCATTCTGCAAGTTTTAAATTATTACTTTCTGGACAAGAGAAATTAAATAAAGAGTATAACTAAAGACTGAATTTATGTAGATGGAGTCATGGTTCTTGCATATACTGCACACCTACTCGTGAAGATCTAACCAGCCCCCAAATTTAAAGTCAAATTTTGAATAGTTTTGGAGATATGCTTCAGAGAACATTATGGACAGAAGGTTTAAAGTAAAGACACATAAATAAAGGGATATAACTAACTCTCTATTATTTTAGATTACAAGCTACTAGAAAAAAAAATAAAATAAAAATAAGCTCAATAACTCATTGAAAAAAATCAATGTAAACTTGGTAAGCTAGCTTCAAAAATTTTCTTTCTAAAAAAAATTCACTCAAGCTGATCTACAAGCATAAATAAGACCAAAGAACTATGACTAAAAAATAGATTGATTGATTGATTGATTAATGGTGTTTAATGTCCACGCAGCAATATTTCAGTATATTCAGGCGATCTAAAAAATAGATCAACTTCTTGAAATTTCCTATGTTAAACAAATAGTAACATGCACTATTTTTGCCGATCAGAACAAAGGTGATATAAGACAATTGTTGGTGTTGGTCAGGGTATTTAAATGTTTGGAAGTTAAACTGTGGGATTGTTTAAATACAAGAGCCATTGTTCTTTGTGGAGTCAATTCAACAGGTACTTAAAATCTGACAGGAAAAAGTCAATCATTCAATGATTAATTTTTATGTGAAATATATATGATTATGCTAATAGCTAAGAGCAAATTATTTTTCCAACAATTTAATGTAAATGAAATAAAAAAAATAGCAAAGAAAAAACTGATTAAATAACAAGTGCCAAAAGTCAAGGGACTAATAAATTCAGATACAGACAAAAATACACAAAAACAGAAGGAGAGTAACCCAAGCACAATAAAAACCATGGATGCATTCAGATACTCCGGACAAGTAAGTATTTCGTACTAGTACCTCTAATTAGACACCTGTCGAGTTACTCATTGTCATGTCTAGGAAAAAGTCAAATTCAGGAATAAGAAACACTACCTACAACTTCTGAAGAAACATTTCTACATATTTTTATTTCAACAGTGTATGCATACATTTTTTTGGCATATCCCTTATCACATCAGTCATATTGCCCATCTGTAAATCTTCATTAAAAGAAAAAATGGGTTTCATTAAAAACACGAGCTTTTAATATTAATTTTACTGCATACTAGGACAGTTCCCAAGGCCTTACTTACTCTCCATGGTGCCTAGTGCATCCCTTTATAGATACATGTATGAGAAACTCTCTCAAGACAGGGGGATGGATTTCCGGCCTGTATAAATACAGAAATCCTAACCACAGACCATAAAATATATCTACAGAAAAACAAGGAGAGTGATGATGATAGAAATTCTTCTTTTTTGTCTGTTTAAATAGTATTATAAATTTTTGAAGATTTCTTCTATACACTGTATAGACAATTTTGTCTTCAAATGGCATATATCATATAAAACAAATCAGTTTATTTCTGTTCAACGTTGCACAACAACTACTCCCTACAATCAGTGCAGGTTCATTTAATTTCATCAGGAGTGTTTTGTTTGTTTGTTTTTTTTTTTTTTGGCGTAGAAAAATTCTTCAACGGATGATTGATTTATCGTAGACAAATGTAAAGCTCAATCAATTGAATAGACTGCAGAGAAAACAATAACTGTTGTATTTAAACAACGTGACAGTTCACCTTCCAAAAATGTCAACACCTTGACAACACCAATTTACACTCAAGGTTTCATTTGGTCCGATATAAACATGATAAATGAACTTTCAAACTTATACCTGGTACTTTTTTGTCTGCTAAAAGTCTTCTCACATTCTGTAAAAGTAAAGTGGAAATTGTATTCCTACATATAAACAAATTACTGATCTGACTAATGCTGCAATATGGTATTGAACTCCCTCAAGTGAACCGTGTCATTTAGAACCGAACTCCACGATTTTTATTGAGGTCCAGAATTGAAGTCAGAGTGCAAATTAACAATTTCTATATTGCAAAGTACAGTATGCACCTTAAAACAGGTAATGTGTTTACACATGTGGTTAGAAAAAATTTTGGGGTCAGTGTACAAAATTATAGATCTGGAGTATGATTGCATGATTACACAAAAAATGTAATGGCTTCTGTCAAATTTGCTGACAAATTACTTACTCCCTAAATATGGGAAAATGGAGACAAAATTCCTCAAACTATTCCACAAAAGCAGGTGCACAAATTAAACGTTTTCCTACTTCACCATACTGTGTTACTGTGCACATGTCAAGTAGGTATTGCTTTAAATGTTGTGATTCTATAACTAGCATTAACAAAGCCTGTAGTTTTGGTTTTTGAGTATTATAAGTTCATGTATGTGTATTTATTGTAGTTCATTTAATTAAACAATAGGTACTTATCACACGACTGTTGAAATGGTTGAAAGTGTTTGAATACAAATTATGTCCTGATTGATACGAGAATCAAATTTTCATATCAAAATATTTATTTTAGAGTAATATTGTTTTCCCCATCAGTTACTCTAAGTCTCAAAACTTGGTATGGAAAGTTAATACAATGTTGTTTTAAACTTAAACATGAGCTTACCTGTTCTTTCTGACACTGTAGAAGAAGAGTGTTCCGTAAATGTAGACACATTATTGTATTAAGGGGTTGTCTAATACTTTGATACAGTCTCTGTTTAATTTCAGCCTCATGTCCGTAAACCTTTGCTAAGACTAGTAATGATGTTTCTATCTCCAATATGGATTTCTTGTATTCATCATTTGTGATTCTTCCTATCCTAGCATAAGCAAATGACTGGTTCCTGGATTTATCTAGGATCTCAACAGCAGCTCTCACAGCAGATTCTGGTGGTGCAAGTGTAGTGAAGTTTACCAGGAGAAGTCTAGCCAGAGTAAAGTCAAGGTCCTGTAACTGGAGTTTACTGTTGACAGGACAACAACAATGTGGAGCAGACCTGCTGCTATCTTTATGTCCAGGTTTCTTTGCAGCCATGGGATCAAGGCATATGATCAGCTGATCTGGTTGTAAGTTACCCATGGCCCTGGTGTATGGCACAGCATCAGGTGTACACTGACAACATGAAAAACGATTGTAACACAGGTGGTAGATTCCATGTCCGTTAATATCAATGAATCTTTGAAGTGTTATGGCTTCATTCATCAGATAGAAATTCAGAAGACCTAACAGCACGTCTTTTGTTACATCAACAATTACTGCTGAATGATAGTAGAAGTTTTCTTCTTCATTTTGTTCTCTATCTAAAATATATAATGTGTTCAATATACCTGGAAATGAAAAAAAGAAATAAACATGTTACCCTTCAACATTTTGTTTAGTTATTCAAAATTTATATGAACCTAATTTGCCACAGTATATTCTGAATTATATCTTAATTTTGCTTGTTAAAAGTTATAACCACTTAGGTTTCAACTGCCTGTGCTATTGCTGGAATATTCCATGTGTATATATAAAGCATGTGTATGTTGTCAAAAGTTTATAGCTTTTAATTTAAATGAGGCTTATAGGGACTGGGGAAATGCAAAGAAATTAAGGAATTTTCCCCTGTACTGTGCGAAACACAAAATGAAAGAGCTATATATTTCAACAACACACTAATGTTAATTCTGTCCTGCAATAAAAAATGTTTTAAAAAGTTTTTCAAAATATTTGAAACCCAAAGGTGCCAAAAGTATAAAATAACAACAGACAATATTTGTCAACACAATTTTCAGTTGATTGCGACATCATTTTGTTACCAATATGGACCAATCAGAATTCATGTTGTCAGCACGGATAAAAATATAGCATTAAACATGTACATGTACAAAAAACACCCTCAGTATTTGTAAAAAAAAACCCAGTAATTGCAGGATAAAAGTAGAAACACACATTGAAACACATACAATTACAGTAAGGTATGTATCATACATTACATTATATTTAATAAATATTGTGTTCTGTGTGATTTTTATGCTATGCAGTGTGAAGTCCATTCTTCAGATTATTATAGAAAACCAATTTTTTAACTAAAACAAAACAGTTTCTACCACTAGTTTCAAAACAAAACCATTATAGTATACTGCTGCAATTTGAGTAGTTGTTCCAATGTTTCAGCGTTCATTTATATAACATTATTTGAGAAGAGCTCATGTTGCTGATGGCAATATCACACCAGAGGTTCTTAAGAGCCTGCATGGCTCACCTGATTTTAAAGGCAATGAAGGTGGCATTTCTCTGATGTTAAACTAAGTCCTGTAATTTTCAATAAACTTTAAAGAGGACCTAACAATATTGCTATAATGTTTTGTTTCCATTGGTTACTGTGAAAGTACTTAAATTCGTGGGTATCAATTTTCGTTCTTTGGTGAAATTTTACATGTTCGTGGGTTCTTAAATTCGTGGACTGACGGTTTCCGAAAATGCAAAAAGTGAGGTAGCGATCAAAATAAATGATTACAGCAGATTATTTTCGCTGCTGATAATAAACATCAACATATAAAGAAGACAAAACAGTTTCATTACATGATGTTGTTTACCCGTGTGGTAACGAATGTAAAATTAACAACACGGAATTCAATAGCTAAATATAAACACGGTAATGTATTAATTAATTTATTAATTGCAATAAAAACTACTTTGAGTCTATTTAATTCTCTGATTGTTATCTATAGAAGCATTCCTAGCCGAAGGGCATTTATCACTTCATGTGTTGAGTAGCAATAAGTACAAAGGTGTAATTTAATGTCATTTGTGCCACGATCGGTATTATCACAACATCCATTTGATATAGCGTGTCATTGATATGTACTAATAAAGATAAAGTATAGCTTATCTTTTAAAAATTTTATTTGTTATTTTAATTTATGTTCAAAGGAGCAACCAAACTCATAATTCAGATAATAATTTGTTACTTTTTAACATCGAAAATGAACACCTCATATATCCCCACCTTGACCGGTAGTTGATGTTTCTTCGTACGCTTTACAATTAAATAATACCAACATTTAATAAAAACACAATTCGAACATGAAACATGTAATATAATCATTAACATGGATTTTGAGCTGAATATTAGTAATGGATCGAACCACAAAATCATATATTACATTTACAAATAAATGTCCGAAAAGTTCCCATCTGTTAATGAAGTTTTATTCTTCGTTGGATTTTTAATTTCAAGGTCAGAGGCCTTCACGAAAACCATGAAAATTGATACCCCACGAATAAAAAGTATTTCACAGTAACCGTAGAGAAGATTTTTTTTCAATTTGCCCATAGGGTCCTATGTTAAACTAAATCCTGCGGTGGTGGCCATTTTGAATTTCCAATTGGCAAAAGACCATCCAAACAATATTGTCAGTAAGTTTTGTTTCCATTGGTTAATCAGTTTCAGAGAAGAAACCTTTTAAAACTTTTTCCCATAGGGTCCATATGTAATGCCACGGTGGCCATTTTGATTTTCCTATTGGCATAAAAACATAAACTTCAAAGAGGACCATCCAAACAATATTGCTAGTAAGTTTTGTTTCCATTGGTTAACTGGTTTTAGAGAAGAAGCCTTTTAAAAATTGTTTCTAAAGGGTCCTATGTTAAACTAAGTCCTTCTGTGTGGCCATTTTGTTTCTCCAATAGGCATAAAAAACACAAATTTAAAAAGGACCATCCAAAATAATATTAGTAGTGAGTTTTGTTTCCATTGTGTGGCCATTTTGTTTCTCCAATAGGCATAAAAAACACAAATTTATAAAGGACCATCCAAAATAATATTGGTAGTGAGTTTTGTTTCCATTGGGTATCGGTTTGAGAGAAGAAGCCTTTTTTTAATTTTTTCAGTAGGGTCCAATGTTAAACCAAGTCCTGCAGTGGTGGACATTTTGAATTTCGGATTGGGATAAAAAAACATGAACTTTATAGAGGACCATCCAAACTATATTGCTAGTAAGTTTTTTGTTTCCATTGGTTAACTGGTTTCAGAGAAGAAGCCTTTTAAAAAATTTTCCCATAGGGTCCTATGTTAAACTAAGTCCTGTGTTGGCGGCCATTTTATATTTCCAGTTGGCATAGAAAACATAAACTTTATATAGGACCATCCAAACAATATTGCTAGCAAGTTTTTTTTATTGGTTAAACGGTTTCAGAGAAGAAGCCCTTTTAAACTTTTTTCCCATAGGGTTCTATGTGAAAATAAGTCTTGCGGTGGTGGCCATATTGGTTTTCCAATCCAAATAAAAAACACAAATGATGTCAAGATCCATGTACATTATTGCCAAGTTTGGTTTCAATTGGCCAAGTGGTTTCAGGGAAGAAGATTAAAAAATATGTAAAAAGTTTACAGACGCCGACCACAATGACGCAGACGACACAAACGGATGCAAAGTGTTAACAATAGCTCACCTGACCCTTTAAGTTTCTTGGTCGTTATCATTTTGTTATATTGCCATCAGCAACATCAACTGTTCTGTTTATTACATAGAAGAATCATAAATCGATTGATAAATTTGTGGAATTTTTTTTTAAATAAAACGTCTGTTATTTCTTAATCTAGTAGTTTTCTCTGAAGTTCGTTTATTTTTTACTAGCCATTCCAAGAAAAAAAAGAAAAACAAAGGAAGATAACTCTAAATTTATTCCATAGCAAGCGGGCCAATTTTCTGAAAATCAGACCGCTGGCTTTGTTATCTTGTATTTCTTTATTTCTTTATGTCAGCTGATCAGTTGTTAGCCAATCAAATATACCAATATATTACTGATATGCAATAAATATGAAATATGACCTGAATTAGATTGTGTCTGATCTTCCACCAGGGAACAATGGAAAAAGCAGCAAAAGATAATTTTAATTAAATGGACAAACAGCTAAAATCAATGACAAAATTAAAATATGTTTGTTTGTTTGAATGTTTTTTAATAACATTTCAGCAATTTTCCAGCTATTTCAAGGCATCTAGTTTTTATAGGGGAGGAAGCTGGAGTATCGAGAGAAAACCCCAGACCCTCAGTAGAAAAACTGGAAATCAATGTCAATTCAGATTTGAGCCGAGTACACCCATCTCACAGTGACTAGTAAAATATAATTTAAGTAGCTTAACCTTAACGGATTACAATTAATACAGTAATCAACTTAGTACAATTGTATATAATAAATTGTTTTGTAAACATACCAGGTTCTGTAACAATAATATCATTATTTCTGTTTTCCTCTGATCTTTGGGAACTGTTAGCGCTAACTGGTAGTTCTGAAGTAATTATAGATTAATGTCATAAGTAATTCTTGACAGGGGTCAAAAACATACAACAAAATTTTATGTTTAAAGGTACATCGTTCAGTGTACAAAATAAATCAATGGATACGCTTTAACCTTTCAAGTCAATACAATCAATTACTATATATGGTTAATCACAGCACTACTGGGGCCTGCCTCAAAATGATGGATCGTTCTAGGTAGTTAGCCATTCAATATTGATCCCCAGTATGTTAACTGGCTTGAAGAATTGGGTAAAAACAATAAATCACAAGTGTTGGATTGTAATCAAAACAGATTCTGAAGGAAAGTAATTATTTAAACTAATTTTCAGGGGGTTCAATTTAATAAATTATTAACAATAATAATAACATTTATGTATTTCATCATTCTACAGTCCACATACTCCAGAATTGTAAGCAAAATATTCTGGTTTTATCTTTTTTAAAGCAATGCTTATCAAAAGTGTTGTATCATACAGACATAGTACTGGGATAAAATAGTCTGCCTTATAGCATTATTATAAATAGGTAATTACAGTTGCAGACAACCAAGATGTCCACTGTGTGAAGTAAATTGAAAACTTTTTAGAACTATTTTTGATAAAGTAGGATTCATGCAATTTAAGCGTATGTCCTCAGCCCTGAATCCTACAGTTAAAAACAAATGTGTCATTCATTTCAGCTACATATATATATTTTAATACCTGGAGTAGACTTTTGTTCATTTATCACCTGTAATAATAAATAAAACAGTATCAAACTAGTTAGCAAAGTTCTTACAATAGCATTAAAAGGAATTAAAATTTAGACATGTTCGATTTTTGAAAATTTGTACAATGTTGTCAAACTAGAAGTTTAATCATAAAGTTTGGCTTTACAGACAAAAGGGACAATAATGTATAGAAATTAATAGCAAAGTAGGCAAAATACACAATTAAAGTGTAAGGATAACTTTGTACCTCTTTGGTGGCCACTTTGGATACAACAAATAGATGTTCAAAATGAAAGTGATACTAGTATATAGGACTTGTACACTGATGATAGGAACCAACTTGTATGAACGGATTTTGTGGAACAGCCATGTTTGAAGGATTACAAATACATGTAGTGACAGTGTAATTGTAGACTTATACAGCTGTTGATATTATTTGGCTTGGTATTAAATAATATATAACAAAGACAACATATACATATAAGGAAAACTTCCATATTAAAAAACAAATAATAAAAGGGAAAAAACTCACATAGCATCAAGCAGATCATGATGTGTGCAATGCAGCATGGGCAAATGTCATTTACAGAGGAACAGGCTGACTGAATGACCCACAAACAGACCAACTAGCGAATGTAATTCCAGTATATGGCCCACATAATGCCACTCAAGCTGGTTCCATCAGGGAACATGTTGAATAATAGTGCAAGTGATGGGAATAGCTAATGAGGACAGTTGCACTGCTGCTGCTGTCTTCAATTCATATATAAAAGTTGCCACTGAAAATTTGAGCGGAATTTCCAGCCGTGCATTGTATGGAAAACTATGCAAAACTGTCCCTGACCAGCATGTCCAACTTCCATTGCTTACATAAAAAATCATAGACCTAACATTAAAACTTGATCTGTGACTCATAATGGTTGAGACTTACGGTATTCTAAATATCAGCTTAATTCTTGAAAACTCAAACAAAAAAATTCTGGAAAATGGTTATTTTAAGAAATTATAATATTTAAGTCCATAGCTTTCGTCAAAAATCATTGGACTGGAACGAAACTTGATCTGTAACTCTTGATGGTTGACTCTCATACCAAATATCAGCTTAATACCCCCCTAACCCCCACCTCCCCGCCCCCACCCCCAAGATTCTAGAAAACTGTAAGGCATTTTTGGGAAATTTTCAAGTTCAAGGGCAAAGTTTTGACCAAAGAAATCATTATACTGAAACAAAATTCAAACTTGATTCCTGATGCATGGTTGACACTCATACTAAATATCAGTTAAAACATTGTAAGTGTTTAGAAAAAAGCCTGGAAAACTTTTAGTTGAAAAGTCTAAGAGCCATAACTTAGTAAAAAAAATCTCTGGATAGGAACGAAGAACAAAATTCAAATTTTATCTGTAATTCTAATATGACGTCCTGCTTTAGCTATAAACAAAGCCGTGTCAAAATTCCAATAAGTTTAGTTCGCACATGCGTAAACTGCGTGTTTAGTGTAAATGTAAAAACTGACTTACAAATGCCGTTTGTTATGTGTTATTTATAGTTTATTTACGTTTTTTTAAACGAGATGCGTTTTCTCGTCCGTATCACTATCTCATCGAAGGGCGACAGCCCTAAGATGAGATGACGAGAAAATGCATCGAGTTTCATAAAACGTAAATAATCTGTTTATCGCTGTTTTGTAACATTGTGACGTCACATTGTTTAATTAACGACGTCTTAACGGCGAGCTGAGATGGGCCCATCTCACGCTAGTAGAGTGAGATGGAATAATATCGCACACAAAGATCAAAGGAAAATACTGCAAAATAGCGATAACCATAATTATCGTTATTGTTAATAATTTAGTTACTTTTAGTCTGAATTCTGAGATTTATATGATTTAAACTACTCCCGATACATTGGTTTTTTTTTAACAATTCTACATTCGAATTAATATGACGTCACAATTAGAATTCCGACGTCATATTACGCTGAACTGAAAATTTCAAACTGGAACGATGCAATTTCGTTAAGATTTCTCAATATTTTTGTTTAAAAGGTACGTACATTCAATAAAATGACGAGAAAATATGTTTATGTCAATTTTATTTGCTTTAACATACTGTTTTGGGATATATCGTATTAGTTTCAAAAAAACAATATTACCACTGAAAGCGTCATGATCATCATAGAACCGCTTCGAAATTTTAAAACATTTGTTAGACATATTAGAATCGAAAACGATTATTGCGAGCGGGCTTTATGGGAATTAGAACATGGTCAGACCTTATATTTGTCAATATTTTATACCGAGCGACAGCGAGGTATAAAATGTAGACAAATCTATTTCTTAACTCATAATTAGGGGGGGGGGGGGGGTAATTCTATTAACAGCAGTGTTTTTTTTTTCAATATAACAGTTAACAACAATGTAAATTTTTAAGAAAAAGATAACAGTTAATGGTTGAAAAACAAAAAAACCTGTAAAAATGCCCAAAACACATTAACAGAAAAGATCCTGACCCCTCATAATTGACACTCATATCAAATATTACTTCAATACCTGCAACTGTTTAGAAAAAATTGCAAAATTCTTAAATAGCCAAGTTGTAAAGAAAGTGCCTTAAGAAATGAGGAATGGTTTACATTTGTTGGGAAGAAAGTTTTGAGTCTGTGTCTAAAAATGTAGGAGAATGTGATTACACAAAAACACAATCATTTTGTATAAAGTGATTGATTGATTGATTAATGGTGTTTAATGCCCGAGCAGCAATATTTAAGCTATATTCAGGCGATGAACATGAAATGGATGATAAAATGAACATGAAATGATGATGAATGAAAATGGGATGGGACACAAGGAAAAATAGGGGTAACGGATTTTAGATTGCCACTGGCAAATGGGAGGATGGATAGGGTCGGGCAATTTAGCCTCCTGTAGCGGGATCGAAATCCCTACTCATAGCTAATACTACAGCAGCGTTCTTTAACGTGCGAGGAACGTGGCATTTTTCCCAACACGGTTTGTATAAAGTGTGATAATAAATAACCAAGTTCCATCATATTATATCCAATTTCATATATAGCAGGAACACAACTTTCAATATGTGTGCAATCTTTCTGTGAAGTTTCAGCGTTCTGCATTGATAGCTGATAGAGGAGTTGATTACAAAAAATATTTACCCACTATTGGTAAAATTTGCTAACAAATGATTAAGTTCCCAAGTGTGGAAAATTAGGAAAAAAAATCCTTGAATAATTCAATAATAGCAGGTGTATATGTACAACTTCGATTCATGTGCAATCTTTATGTGAAGTTTTAAATATCTGGGTTGAAAACTTGGAAGAGTTTACACAAAATCGATACCTTCTTCTGCAAATGTTCTGAAAAATGACTAAGGAAAATTATGAACAATTTCCTTGATAAAATCCATAATTCATGTAGCTAGTGCTCAACTACAATTCATGTGCAATATTTCTGTGAAGATTAAAAGATCTGGGTTGAAAACTTTAGATGAGTTAAATTAGATACACTATATTCCCCACCCAACTTCACCATATATACTAGTACTACAACCTTCATACATGTACCTTGGCAAAATAGTCTGAAAACATGTGTGATGGACTGACAGCTGACTGATTTAATCCCCTTTGGGTATGCAAGTAGAGGACTGACATTGTGCCCGTGGCATGTCAAGATCAGTAGATTAGGATACTTACATTGTAATACGTATGGGTATTTTGACTCATTTTGTACTCAAAATTTGAATTGTGCATGTTGTAAATATTACATGTGTACAACAGAAATATAAATTAAAACATTATTGGTATATATTTTTAGAAAAAAGATCAACACTCAAACTGTAATTGTTCAATAGAGTAATATTTCTTATATGTGAAAAACAAGAGTTATCTCCCATTTGTATAGTTCAGTACTCTACTAGTATTTACCTACTATGGATAAATAGTTGTTTTCATGCAAAATTTTATATTTAAGGATTAACTACAAAATATATTTTCTCCATAAAGGGATAACAAAATTCATGTTTTGCACATTGTATGATCCGCGTGGTGGATTATATTAAATTTGCACAAAATTGGCCAGAGATTTTTGAGAAAAGTTAACAATGGACAGACAGGCGATGGACTCCTAGTGACGACAGTTGAGCTAAAAAAGCAACTAAACTGCATGAGATATACATGTAACTCATTTTTAAAAAGCCATGTTCTTCCCCTTTTTTTCAAATCAGCAGTTTACATTATACCCATTATTACTCATTTCTTGATCAAAATCAAGAGGTCAGAACTAAAACAGTCTATACACGGACAATGATGGTACATAGTACCATTATTAATATGCACCCAAGTCATATAAGTAAAAAAAATATAACATTTAAATTTGTGCCTAATAGTTTGAACTAGTACTGCATGGAGCTTTATTTGGTGCAACAAAATTGAAAAACTGCACTTGGTGCAAGTTGCAACTTGATTAGCTTTTTTTTACCTCCAATAACATAATTCTAAATATGAGTGTGGTTTAATGCCACTTCAGCAATTTTTCTACTATTTCATACCATTCAATTTTTATAGTGAGTAAGGTGTAGATCCAGGTGAAAATTCGTAACCCAGCCAGAAATCTGGCAATCCTGGTCAATTAAAGTTGTAGTCGAGCACACCCTGTCAGCAGTAAGGCTTGAACCTACAACCTCAGTGGTGACAGCCACATGATCATTAATAGATAACTATAACTACCTTTACCACTCTGCAGCCAAGGCCCATCCAAAATATAAAGAGAATGGGGTGAGTGTAGTACAAGTAACAGAACATGGAAAGGGCAAACACTGACAGGATATTGCCATATTACAGCTGCATTTATTAAATGGCCATATTAAAATAATGTCTTTACCCTTTGTGTCTGGGATTGTTGTGTATCCCGTAACTGTTCAGATAATTGTGCATCATGAGGAATTCTTCTTATTTCATTGCATTTCAATTTTATTTCTGCCTCCTTTCCGTAAATCCTTGCTAAAACAAGTAATGACTCCTCTATTTTTCCCATGAATGTCTCATATTTGCTATTAGGGATGCTTCCACTCTTGGTACTAGTACGAATTATTTTGTTCCTTAATTTAACTAGAGTTTTGAGTGCAAACCTCTCACCAGGATGTTCTTTTGTTACAAGATAAGTAAATTCAACCAGAAGAAGTCCTACCAGAGTAAAGTCAAGGTCCTGTAGCTTGATGTTAGGATTGACAGGAGAACAACAGTCTGGAGCTGATTTACTTCCTGGGTCATGACCAGGCAACTTTTTACCACCAGTATCAAAAAATGTACAAAGTTCAGTTAGCTTCTGACGGGTAGTCTCAGACTTTTGCTTAGTACCATAAGAACACTGACAACATTGTTGCCTGTAACAGAGATGGTAGATTTTATGTCCGTTGATTTCAATAAACTTATGAAATGTAATGCCTCTGTTTGTCAGATCAAATTCCAGTAAGTTCAAGAGCGAGTTTCTTGCTTCTGCAATAGCTGTTTCAAGTCGGAAGACATTTTCTTTTTCTTCTTCCATTTTTCTAGCCGCTTCTTTCTACCCAAAAAGAAATCAAAATACCTGTTAACATTTAATCTGTATTTAAAAAAAATTTTGCTGACAATCATTAAATGAAAATGCAACAATCACTTCAGGGTTCACCACAGAAAAAAAATCAAAGATGGAGGAATCATACTTGTATGTCCGTCATGTTGATTCCTTAATACTAACTGAATGCAAAAAAATTGATCAAAGACAGATATAGTCAGATTTCGTTAAAAATTAACTAAGTCGGTTAACAGGAAGTTGGTGAGCAACAGACATGAAAATCGATGCTGCATACCAAATTTCAAGAGAATGTGATAATTAGTATTTGATGTTTTAAAATGTTTACAAATCTAACTCAAAATAGCATTCAATATAGAGTAGTTTATATCTTATACATACCTGGAAATCCAGGCATTTGTTTGTTTGAAAATGTGGCTTCAGCATTTAACAAAATACATGCGTATGACAACAAGAAAAACTCTGAGACCCCATCATATACCCTAGAAATTCTCTAAAATCATTTTCGGCACGGGGGGATTTGCCACCTTGGGTCCCCACCATTGCTTAATTTGCCCTGGACCCACTGGTGACCTTAAGCGGTACCCAGACCTCTTGCAGGAATTCTACCAAAAATATGTTGGCAAGTATGTACTAGTATTAAATGAAGACATAAGGTTCTTAATCTCCGAGCCCAATAAAAAAAATGAATACTTTAATTACTTACAGAATAACCTGAGATCAACTTTTTCAGGGAGGCTGGGGGGAGGGAAGGAGCATTATAAACTAATAATGGGGCATGGTCTGCCAAAAATATCTAACTTCAAAATAAGCAACGTTTGTCATTGACATTACTGTTAGCCATTCAAGAGCTAAATCTAATACCCTTTGCCCTTTTAATTCTGGTGCTTATGCTTTAATTTTAGCATGTGCTTTAGTTGACAATTTTAACATGTGCTTTAGTTGACAATTTTAACATGTGCTTTAGTTGACAATTTTAACATGTGCTTTAGTTGACAATTTTAACATGTGCTTTAGTTGACAATTTTAACATGTGCTTTAGTTGACAATTTTAACATGTGCTTTAGTTGACAATTAATGTTCCTGTCTAGTGCTTTGTATTTTATGCTCTGTAACAATTTATTGATAGTGCTTCACTTAAGCTTTTCTTAGTTTATGCTTTAACATGCTTAATGTGTGCAATTTTCTTATGCTTAGCCTTAGATCATTTAATGTTTTTATGCATGTCTATATTGTTTTATCTGCATGTGCATTATGTATGCATTGTTTATATTGTCTTACATGTCTTGTGTGTATACATGTACATTTATGTATGTATTGTCTGCCTATATTCGGTTAAAGAGCTCTCCATGCAGAGCTCATGTTCATTTCTTATTACTAGTATATATGACATATATATGGTTTGGACTAGTTCTATTAATAAAACCTCTAATTTCATGTTTATTTTTAACATTTTTTATCTGATATTGATATTTTATGTTTTTAGTGAAACTCACATTTCAAATAATAAAAAAAATGTAAAATTCAGATGAAAATGATAAATATAAACGTGATATGGGAGGTTTTATGTTATAGAACTAGGTTTGGACATAAGTCTATCTGAAGCACTCACGGACAATATTGGTGTTGTGTACCTGCACGATTAAGTTAACCTACCTTTTTGTACATCTATGCCTTTTATTTTTCTTTAAAAAAAATCTTTTGAGCTGTGGTTTTGGCATGTAATAAGTAAACACAAATATGTACTTTGTTATTTATTTACCTTATTATAGTTGTAGATGTAACAAACACACCACATCAATCTGTATTCCTAACTTAGTATTACCTTGTTATTCTATTGTAACTGTAAAGTTCTGGTCTGCCTTTGTCTTAATAATCATGATTGTTATATGTTGTATGCCCCCAGTGGGACCAAATTGGATAAATAAAAGAATTAGAATTATAGCTACATGCCTATCATAGCCTATGTCACAGCACTTGTCAAATCGAAAGTAGACATATTTTACTGAACATGTATATCCTCACAAAAATATAATTTTGAAGCTTTTACATAAATTCATTATTATTAAGAAAATTAAATTGAATATTCTTACAAATATAATAACGAAAGTACTATTGGAATCACCCACATTGATGAAAATGATTTTTGTATCGATTTTTTACGGTCTCCCTATTTACCGACAAGAAACGTAAGACCGTCAAGAACCATCAAGAAGCATTTTAAAATTACCGACAAGAAACTTTTTTTCCGACGAAGCATTTCTTCACCGACAAGGAAGAAAAAATTATTATTTATCGTAATTAGTATGAAAAAAAATTTTTTTTTTATTTATTGTGTAATTTTGTTCGACATGTAGCGTAGTATTTACGGGTGGGGGGAGGGTAACTCGGCCAATCTCACGTAACTTTTGCATATGATGTCATTGATTGTTCAAGCTGATCTAAAAAAATATTTTCATCCATAAGTGGACAAAAACGCGGTTTTTCAAAATTCGTCCATTCATGTATGATTTTTTTCAAACATTGCAAACAAACACTATAAGGACACTTTACCAAAATTATCAGCAAATAACGTTAACCTATTTAATTTTATATGTCTCCAGAATTGAATTTTAAAGGACAAATGCTCACTAGCTCTTATTTATTGCAAGAATGGACAAAACTATTTTTTTTCCAAAACTCAGCTTATAAATGTAAAACTTAAAAGATATTTCACTTCACGTAAGGCGTGGTAACAAGAAAATAATTGTCATTTAAAAATGTCGCCAATTGTAAGGTGTTTCCGTAACAATGTAGTATTTCTGCCACTATTTTAAGCGCTAATAATTGTTTGCATGCATTGACGTGTCTTCCGGGTTCTATTCATATATATATACATCTAAATTATTAAAGAAAATTGAATAGACATGCATAATTTACACTTACATAGATATTAGAACTTAATTAAAAAATATGCAGATATCAAACAATTTTTCCGTAACGATGTCGTATAATACTTATTTTAAATGAGAGAAGTATTCAAAGCGCTTGTCTAACTAGCTTCTTATATTTGACAAAATTTAACACAGCAAATTAAAAAATATATAGACAAATACGGATGTTACAATCGAAAATGATGTTAGCATGGTATATCCGTAACGAATTTTTCCGTTACGGTTTAAATTTAGGTTAAGGGTCAAACTTCTATGAACACCGTTAATAGAAGTAACATGTGATAAACACAGTTTTGGAAGCGGTATGGTTTGAATTATACCAGTCAAAGAGACAATTTCAACAATTGGCCAACAATATTGCTATTTTTGGAACCGAAAACCCAGTAACTATGATTTTATGCATTAAATTTCAAATAATTTCCAATCTAAAACATTGAAAAAGTTACAATTTTGTCCAAAAAATAAATAATAAAAAAGGAGGTACTGTGTAGAGGAAATAACCGGTGAATATGCAATAAATGTGTCCCAAAAAAGCGCTTCATTTCGTTACGGAAAAATTAGGATTTGTCCGTAACTTTCAATATCCCATTTGAAAGAAAACAATGACATAACAATTGGTTCAACTAGTTTAACAATCATCTAATTAGCATAAAACTAATGAACCACATAAAATAGTGTTAAAAGTTCGGTAGTATTGTTACAATAAAAATCAATTATGACACAAAAGCTAGCAATACACGCAAAATATACTGTTCAAAAATCAACAAGTATACACTTAGTTATTATTTAATCATACGTATAAAACCTTATCCTGAACAAATGAAAATAATACTTAATCTTATTTTTTTTTTAAAGAAGAGGCATTCATGGAAAAAAAACTCAAAAGAAAGAAGAAAGCTTACATACCTTCTAATAAAATTTCTTCCTTCGCCAGGAAGGAACGGAATTTGACACAAAAAATCTCAAGCAGAAAGTACAGGGCTAAACCAGATGTAATGTAGGTTTACAGAGAGGACATTCTTTGCAAATTTAGTAAACCTACACCGAATGACAAAAATGGGAGAACATTTTCGCTTTAAAACAGACAATATGGACAAGATTGAGAAAATATTTAAGAAGTGAGATTTCTCCGTAACGAAATGATGTTACTTTTATTGAAAAAAATTGAACTCCAGGACTGATAAATGTGTTTGTTTTTGTTTTTTTATCGTTAAGGTGTATTAAATATTCATAACATTAGTTATTTTCAAGATCACCAAATTATTGAATTTCCACTGGATTTTTCCGTAACAAATGATATGCTTTATATTTTTGGCATTTTGAAAGAGTTTCTATAAAATGACTTTATGACAGCGAAGTATCTCAAAATCTACAAAATATCATTTTTAATTGTAAGCAGATTTTTGAGCATCCATAGTAAGTTTATATTTGTTGTCCGATTTGAAATATTGTCATATTTTCTATTATGCAACAAAACCCAAACTGTCAAAGATTTACATACTATTTAGGCAACAACTGTCATTAACGTTGTGGACATCATATGAGAACAAATATTGTCCGAGTACCTTGGCAATAACTATTTTTGTACAACCTTAATTTCTTATTCATTTCTTATATTTGCAGCTTCCTAGCATTATTTATGATACGACATAGAAATGTTACGGAGAAATTCACAGGGGAAAATATTGGATTGAGGCTCCTATTACCAACATGTATAATTTTAAAATGGTTCAAGATTTGAAAGAGATATTTAGGGATATGGTAGGGCTATGTATACTTTATTAAACTGAAGATGTTAATTAGAATTAGTAGTTGTTTAATTTTTCAGTTTTGAATAAGTTAAATGCTAAAGTTTCGTGAGATTAGCCGAACTTGGTGTTTATAGGGTAATACGGATGTGCGGTCCGTATGGGTCACTTTTTTAGCTCTCCAAAATATATGAATAGGTAGCTTTTTTAATTGAAAAATATATCATTGGGAAGTTGTAAATTATCTAAATATATCCATGCCTCAATTCTCATTTTAAGAATGTTAAGCCTAATGTAAACCACAGTGATTTTACAAACAAAGTGTTCAATTAACATCAATTTATCATTTTGGTAGCGAAATTCAGTGGCGGATCCAGAGGGGGGGGGGTCCAGGGGGTCCGGACCCCCCTTTCGTTTTGACAAGCATGGGGTCTGGACCCCTACTTTTGTGTTGGCAGTTTTATAAATGTTTATTTTTCGACGGCTTAGAAGTTATAACTAATCGTAAATCATGTGAACTTGTCTTTTTAACTATTCCAAGTAGACCTGAAAGTTAACTGTTTGTGCGAATCTATCAAAAAGTTTTGAAAAAAGCCTTCTTTTTTTTGTTTTAGCATAACAAAATGACATTTTAATGGACATGTTTTAGGTGTCAGGAAATCGTCAGAATGCAGGATTTTACACCATTTCGTTCAGAGCTTCTGACCAGACCCCTTGCCGTAATACGACCTCTGCGAGGTCGGTATGGTGGCCTTCGGCCACCATGACAAATTTGGACCCCCCCTTTCATTTGAGGCTGCATCCGCCCCTGCGAATGGACTCTTAAGTCAATGGCGATGTGCAGTAATAAAATATATGAATAGGTCTGATTTAATCAGTCAATATATGATTAGATCCTGTTTTATAATGTCCGAAAATATATGAATAGGGTAGGTTTTCAAATGTCCGTCCGCAGACCTGTACCTAAAAGTATCCTTAGTTAACCCCCCCCCCCCCCCCCCCCGTGATTTACCTACGACAAGAACGTTCAATAATAAATCGTATTCCTGACTATGTCAGAATAAATTAGTTTTTTAAATATATATACTAATTTCAACAATTTCGATTATTGGGATGATTAATTGACTCCACGTGTCGGTAATATAATGTATGATCCTGTAATCCTTTGATTGTTTTACAATTGGCAAGATTTCACTGTTATAATCCCGGGGGGGGGGGGGGGGGGGTAAATTCCTATATAAAGGTATACGTATATGTTCCAAAAATATGGGTAGGTTTTTTTTTATTTATATAAAAATGGGTATAGTTTTTAAATAAATCTTATATAAAAATGGGTATGCTTTTTAATCTTCATTGAAAAAATCTGGTCTCATATAAATATGGGTCATGTTTATAATATAATAAAGTGTAATTTTAATACTGACATGTGTTTTCTTCTTCACTATGTTATAATTTGTGTATATAACTATGACCTTCTTTTAAGTTTACTGAATATAAATATGGGTTATGAAAATTGTTCATTTTATATAAATATGGGTTGTGAAAATTGCTCATTTTATATAAATATGGGTCATGAAAATTGAAATGTTCTATAAATATGGGTAATGAAAATTGGAAATTTCATATAAATATGGGTATTGAAATCAAAATCAAAAATGGCATATCCCCACCCTAAAAATTACCAAGTAACTCCCCCACCCCCACCCCCGTGGTCATAATAATTGTGGTAATTGTTTCTTTTGAAGAAAAAAAAGACAGTTAAAAACGAAAATATAACCTTTGAAGACTGTTTATGTTGTTGTGAGAAAAAAGTATAAGGTTTTGTTTTTATTCTGCATGTCCAATTGCTTTAAAAGTTTCGACACGATCATAAATGATGGTTCTTGCATATCCTTAGAGTGAATCTACTTGTTGTACCATAATTTTTCTCCTTGGGCAAGAGAAATTGATATAAATCAATACTGTGATTCTGGTAACGGGCATACTATTAACACAACTGATTATCTCCTTGCCATGGGCAAGATAAAAACAAATCGGTGAACCTTAAGCTAGAAAAAAGAGATGTACTCTTGTGGCACGGCTTGCAACAAAAATTGCACATGCTCGTGCGTGTATTGTGAGAAATGTGAAATATGGGGCGCATTTCTTTTACCAGAATCTGAAACATGATTCTGAATCATTTTCATGTTTCACTGTTTCTTTTACTTGTAACAGAAACATGATATGGAAACATTAGAAACATAAGTGATTGATGTTTCAAACTGAAACACAAACCGAAACCGATCCCGATATATCTTTGAAAGCCATTTTGTTACTTTTGAAACATGTTTGTTTTGATAGAAACTGAAACTTGTTATAATCACCGAATCATGTTTATGTTTTTTGAAACATTGTACTGACACATTTATCAGATTCTGATCAGGTAAAAGAAATGCGCCCATGGATTCACAGCAGATGTCAGAATCTCAATAAACATCAATTTACAATACTTAGTGAAAGTCATAATTGTGATTATGTATGCACTGAATGTTGTAAAGCCACCAACGGGTTTGACTTTGCTTTTTCGCAGAAATGATTAGAGACTTAAGCTAACAGATCTCTTCTCTCGAAGGGTGTGCATGCCGAGAAAATATAACTAAGAAATGAACCACTGATTCGAGTTATGCAAGAGACAAATCATGTGTATTCAGCACAAAATACTCTGACAGACGATAGAATTGCAATGCAAATTCTAAATGAGTACAAAATGTATGTCTCTTTGTCAGTGGACATTGTTTGTAATTAATCTCTAGCACCAGGACTCAGAGTTTTGACTTGTGCTTAGTTAGTAAGCAATACGTATACGACGAAGCATGCAAGATGCCGCCACAAATGAAGCTTTTTCGTCTGCATGGACAATATTGGCCGCAGCATCAGTTTTAGGTTAAATACAAAATTTGAGCCACATACATATGTAACTAAAGATGCAATTTTCATACTATGGACGTTCCCTTGTTAGTTTTAATAAAACCTGGACACCAGATCACTTTGTCACATTAATGAACGACAGTAATGTCGACATATCTACCATAGAACTTGACAGTTTGGAGGATTTTCCATCTTTAAATAGTACAACAGTTACTGGTCAGTCAAACGTATGTCCAACTATTTTTTATGCCACTGTTGAGTCCGAGAAAGAAAAAATCGTTTTCATGCAATGATTCACTAGACTCAAGTATCACGGATGATCCCGCGTGTTTGAAGTCAATATAGATAACTCTTTGAACCACGTCCCCGTTGTGAGGTCTGGAAACACGCTGTATACAAAATAATAAGCATGGCTAAGAGTTCTACATAAATAATTTGCATCGTAATTTCAACAAATTGTTTTTAGCTTTCTTGTCGGTAAATAATAATACACTACATATACAACAAAACAACGACAACAAAACTACACAATAAATCAGAAAAATAATTTTTAATTTGTTTTCATAATAATTATAAAACTTTTTTTTTTGTCGGTGAAAAACTGCTTCTTGTCGGTAATTCTAACTTCTTGTCGGTAATTCTAACTTCTTGTCAGTAATTCTAACTTCATGTCGGTAATTCTACCTTCTTGTCAGTAATTCTAACTTCTTGTCAGTAATTCTAACTTCTTGTCGGTAATTCTACCTTCATGTCGGTAATTCTAACTTCTTGTCGGTAATTCTAACTTCTTGTCAGTAATTCTAACTTCTTGTCAGTAATTCTAACTTCTTGTCAGTAATTCTAACTTCTAACTTCTTGTCGGTAATTCTAACTTCTTGTCGGTAATTCTAACTTCTTGTCAGTAATTCTAACTTCTGTCGGTAATTCTAACTTCTTGTCAGTTATTCTAACTTCTTGTCAGTAATTCTAACTTCTTGTCAGTAATTCAAACTTCTAACTTCTTGTCGGTAATTCTAACTTCTTGTCAGTAATTCTAACTTCTGTCGGTAATTCTAACTTCTTGTCGGTAATTCTAACTTCTTGTCAGTAATTCTAACTTCTTGTCAGTAAATAGTGGGACCATTTTTTTATACATGTATAAAAAAATGAGTACTGACTATTTCCAGATATAAAAAAATTCGATTTGCAGATATAAAAAAATATATCATTTTCTGGTATTATTAAAATTTGCCAATATAATCACTGGGGAAACTTATACTAAAAGTTGCACCCTCATGTGTGTTTTGCTTGCATTTTTTTATTCCAAGTTGTGCCTTTGCAGTGCAATAATATCAAGGCGATGTGTCGCATACCGTGGTTGTTTACATGTGACCTTAAGCTTTGACCTTAAGGTCACATTATTGCTTTCTGAATAACAAATTCATGTCCGAGTTGTAACTTTTTTATCTTTTGAGGTAGGCTTTTGATATTTGGAATATGGGTAGATAATATCAAGGCGATGTGTCGCATACCATGTTTGATGACATTTGACCTTGACCTCAAGGTCGGCGGCGCCCTCAGAGATGGATACCATCTCACTGATATCTAGTTGTTTTCAGTTATTAAAACTGGAAATTGAGTTACCAATAGGTTAAATACTGTCTGTCTGTATTCAAATTTGAATACGGCTAGATTTATGTATCTACCTTACCTTTACCGTTTCTAGGCAATCATTCTGCTGCATTCCACAGTTACATGTACAGTTTTTTATATTATGTGATCAATCTATGCAATTTCAGTTGAAATTAAGTAAATATTCTTTATCAATTTAAATACTGTCCGTATTTTTTCTAACTTGTATTGTACACAAATTAAGACTTTTCGCTTGTCAAACTTGACTGTTTTGAACACTTGTTTTTTTTCAAAATTAATATAAAAAATAGCAATTGTGACTGTTTTCTTAAACTTGCATTAAAATTGGTTATACAATCAGTGTTCATTAGATTTTTGTCCTTTAAAGTGGAAAACAAAATGTTTAATACATACGTTACCATGGTTTATTAATGTAAACTCAAACGACAAAATACTATGTTTATTTTATATGCTTCTTTAAAAGAGAATACGGTAGTTAAATTTTCTGTATTACAGCAAATATTTAGAATCCACCTGCATGGAAAATAAAATAAAATAATTCTAAAATAAGAATTTTATATCTTAAAAACTAAACCGCTTGACCATGTTGACAGTCATGACAGTGTCTTTATAATTGTTACAAAACTATATACATTCCATGTTTTCTTCCTAGAGATAGAATAAGGTAATCAACATGAGTATTTCATTCTGTATTTATGTTACCTTTGTATGTTTGCATGTATATATTGCATTGAAATGAATTAAATTGAAGGTTACTTATTAGCTCTTATTTTTAAAAGAAATAGCACGTATTTTATAAAATCAGTATCTTTCAATCTATTTAAATGGTGTTGTTGATTTTTTAAGGTTTGAATGTTTCAGCCTGACAAATTCATAGTAAAGGTTTGGATCATCAACTAACACTTTTATTTTTTAGTTTAAAATTAATAGCACATTGCTGAGAATGGGTGTTTAATGATAAAAGCAGAATACCTTCGCCAGTGAAACATTCCTTTACAGACATGTTCGTTACCCTGTTTTTGCAAGTCATGTTTATTCACGCCGAATTTGCTTACTTCACTTATAAAAATAATTGACGTCTTTCGCCTTGATGAAATCACACACAAATTTCATTTGTAACAGTGGAATGTTAACTTCCGAGAATTCTCGAGACTTTCAAGATACGCAAAGCATTATGGAAGCTGATAAATGCAAAGGATATGTAAATTATCTCATTCATGTTAACACATTCGTCTACACTGTTTCCGGTAGAGGTTTAGGACCACCAAATACCGGGCACCAGTATTGCAGAGGTTGTATGTAAAAGTAGTATTATTTAACAGACAGGTTCACTGTTGCCTCATATAGAATTTGAACCGTACATGATAACAGAATAAATTGGGTATTTTTGGGAAGATGAATGTTCTAGGAAACTTGAGGATAAAGTTTTATTGGTTTTAAATGAACATAAAAATGTTCATGAGTTCATTAGGGAAAGTAGATTTTTAGACCATGTGGACTTCCGGTTGAATGTTCTTTCTTATATGCAATGAAACATATTGTGAAATTATGAATTTTGACCCGGTGCATATTTATATGAGTCAGAAGGGTCACCTTATTTGAAATTAAGGTAAATTTTGTAGGAATAGTCAAAATCATCAAGTTTAATATAGCCGAAGAGTACAAAAACAATGGTGGTCCTACACCTAAAATGATTCATTTATGGCAGAAGGAAATCGCATATAACGTTGATATTTGTTTAAAAATGACAGCACTTTCGGAAAGTAGGAGTATTGATGAAAATGAGCTTAGAAACAGATTAAATCTATCTTGATTGGAGTTCAGGTGATTTATTTTCATGGAGAAAAATATCTAGAGAAACGATTTATATATAGTTGAACCACCAAAATATTTTTATAATATCGTGAGATTGTCATGATTGTGAAATGTGCCGACTCGGACCCGTGTCGCAAATTCCACCGCTTTGTCTATGGAGAGCTCTCCGACGTCCCACGCTCCCATTAAGTCTGACAAGCGTTGGACGGCAGAGGATTCTTGGACTACCTATTACGTTTTACTTTCATTATGCTTCGCAGCTCATTTGGAATTCATAACCAAGTTTTATATAAAAATAAACACTATTTTTGTCATTGAGGGTAATGCCACTTAAAAGTCATCAAAATGAATCGATGGATAGTAGAGCTACACGAAACGTCTGAATAATGAGGTATTATGCCATTAAGATGCTGTGAATTAGTGCAATCACAACTACAAGTTTGTTAACTTGTATTGCGCTTGTATGTTGTTTTAATCCATTTTATAATATTTATATGCCATTTATCTTTGACGTTACACAACATACTGCTAAATATACTTTTCTAACATAACAAATGTTTTGTGTAAATCAAGGTTTTCTGTTTTGGTGAACCAATGATCAAGCCTCATTTCGTTCTTTCAGACTGCGTTGGAGTACACGTAGAACAAAATCAAAACAGAACGCAAATTCTTTCAATTACGCAAGTACTAATTACATTTGACTTGATTTGGATAATATAAAAAAGAAATAAGAATTGTAAAAACCGAAAAGTATTCATGAAACGTAATGACAGACAAAAGAGAGGAAAACAACAACAAAACAAACAGACACAACACATCAAAACAAAAAATTGCGTAGGACATATTCTACTAAGTTAAGGTGCTCGGAAGGGACGGTAACTCCTGCTCCACGCGTGGTACATGTCTGGTTAAAATCCGGTAAATAACAGTGATGAATTATCCTTTTATACAACTGTGCTTTTATTTATTGTTGTTATCATGTTAATGGATGTATTGACAAAACAGAAAGTAACATACAAATGGAGAAAGTTGTGTTTGTTTTCTACATTTTCCTTGCATAGTGGTTATGAAGATTTTCAAATCACCACGGATTTATTTATCGATTTTAAGATTTATAATAGCAGCATGGTTTATTTCTATAGTTAATATATAACGTGCTATCATTTATACGGGCTCACACACCATCAGCCTTATTTCATTGACAATGTTGGAATAGATGCATTACCAGGTTTATGTTTACAATTTTTTGTTCATTATTTGTTCTTAAATTGAAAAACAAACATATACTGACTTTTGGCTGGAAAATATTTTATATCAGAGGATGGAAAATAAATTTGATAGTCAAGGAGACACGCGCCATTTGACGTCATATATTACTCCACGGGAAACTAGCAGTTTTTGTATTGATCTCTTTTTCAAAAATGTCCAGTTACAAAATAATATTATTGAGTTTATTCTATTGTTTGAATTTATTTATAAATATTAACTACACAAATATTTTCTCCATCGAGGGAAAACACAATTTCCGTTGTGCACATTTAATATAATTATACAATGTGCAAACGGAAATTTTGTGACCCTCGATGGAGAAAATATTTTTTGTACTTTTGTACTTTTCTGTTAATTCTTTATACTTGCTACATTGAAGAATAAAGTGAAATTCGCCTTCGACTACATCCGAGTCACAAAAAATACAGTTTCTATTATCTCTAGCAATACCATAAAAACGACCTGTTTACCAATTCAAAG
Source organism: Limnoperna fortunei (assembly GCA_944474755.1). Taxonomy (NCBI): domain Eukaryota; kingdom Metazoa; phylum Mollusca; class Bivalvia; order Mytilida; family Modiolidae; genus Limnoperna; species Limnoperna fortunei. Next base: position 21,412,825 of record OX104115.1, on the reverse strand, counting down.
GTTGTGGGAAGACATACGCATTTTTGTAATACCTTTTCTATAACAGTTGGTATATATCTTTGTAAATAATACTCAATTTGTACTATGATGTGTTTTAACTTTGAGACCGAATATGTATTTCTTTATTTATGATTATTTATTTATTATTATGGTAGCAGTTAATTAACTCGTAAAATACAATATGAGTTAGTATAGGCAAAATAATGAAAATTAAATTTTGTACAAAAGGAGAAAATTATGTTAAAAATATTAAAATTGCTAGTTTTTTTTTAATTATTATTTCCATCATCAAATATAAAAACAAGAGACCACAATTTTCTCTCCGGCATTATTTTGTTAGTGAGTTGTTAAAGTGTTTTTTTTCTATATGTACATCTTACCGATATTAACAATGACTGCAATAATGTACAACAAATATCATTGAAATCTTCTACATTGCATTAAATTTTGTATGGAAAACAAATATTAACAATACTTGTATATCCCTCAAGAAGAACTATTACCCGATTATCTATTACTGGTAATAAGGGGCCACGTTGGCCGAGTGGTTAAGGTAGTTCCTCTACTATTGATCACGTGGTCTGTCAACACTAAGGTTGCGGGTTCGAGTCTCACTGCGGGCAGGGTGTAACTCGACTCCAATCTTAATTGACAAGGATTGCCAGTTTTTCTACCGAAGGTCGGGGGTTCTCTCCGGGTACTCCGGCTTCCTCTCACAATGAAAACTGCATAAAAATTATATTACCAGTAATTGTTTGTTTGTTGGAATGTTAACGCCACGTTAACATTCCAACAAACAAACAATTACTGGTAATATATTCTTTGATTACATTTCCCGCTATTTCTATATTTGAAGATAACGGCGTGGCTTTTTGAAATTTAAAGTTATTTTCCATACCTGACGATAAAGTTGTGACGATGCTTTGCCATACAACATTGACTTGCATTTGACAACTTCGATGTATCCCACAGTCATTTGTTACACAAACAAAAATGAAAACTGAAATCGTTCCGTAATGAATATATAAACTTCTATAAAGAAAAATTCAATGCAACTGCCCTATAATATGTAATTGCTGTTGAAATAGATAGTGCTACACTTGAATGGCAAGTTGACATTTAGAATGTTTAGGTCATCTGGGTCTTGTATGATCGGTCCTTATCGTTAATTTACAGATAAACTTCAATGACTTTATAGTGTCTGTAGTACCTTACTTATCCTGCAACCAATAAAAGTAGCCGAATAAAGTTTTGCTTTTTTCGGCAGTACGTCAAATGAAGTTTCGTTGTACCCTTGACCTCAATAATTAAGATATTTCGTATTCAGCAGTGCTTTCCTCAAAAAGTCGTAAGTTAAGAACAAATTGTAAGTACTAACGTGGATAATCCTCTTACACTTACTTTGGATTTAAAACTTACGACTTTTTGTAAAATCGACTACTTCCGTTCAATTTTAACATCCATACTGTAATCATACATTTAATTTCACTGTTTCCACCGTCCTCAAAATGTTCCCAGGTCCCACTTTCGGTAATTTTGGAATTTTACAACTACCTAGTAGGATCACTATTTCCGATATAAGACTACAAAGAACTCGCAAAAACACACAACTGCTGTAAACGCGCTCTGTAAGATGGTCTTTAAAAAAACAAAACACTATTAATAACGCTCATTTATTTGACCGCATTTGAAGGACAACTAATGCAACATAACTTTTTTTCTGTATTGGATTGTTGGAGTTTAAGCGAAACGCGAAACACGTGATATTATGAACACATAAATGCACGTTACGAGCACGTTTTATTCTTACTAATTTAACTTCTAAATATAGGTTCGCTTAAGCAAAGAAAGGTTTGAACACAGACGTTGGAGATTGACTTAAGACACTACCATTATAATTTTGGAGGCATCAGTGTCAGTTTGAAACCAGCTAAAATAAAGACAAAACTTCATCTTTACTGTACTCAAAATTCTGTTGTAAACATGTATCAGATATTTTCTACTCCTGGGTTTAGGGTGTCAATTACAGAGAACTAAAATAGCTGTGGTGATTAACTTATTTTTAAAATAACGATTGGTTACATTAACATTCGACAGAAACCATTATACTCAAAAGTCGAAATCGTTTTTAACTTGTCCAAAAAACTTAAACTATTATGTTGTCTTCATTTGGCGCTGTATCATTCGTGATATCGGACTGAACCTCATTGTCGCAAATGGTTTTCAACATGGTCGCTTCGTCGTCTATTTTTATAATATTTTTCTGTAGTTCTATATATGTAGGTGGAGGTTCTATCTGATCTTTTTTCAAGGAGTGGTACTCGTGTGCAGAAGTCGATTCATTTACCTGTTTGGAAGATTCGGGTGTATTCAATTTGATGCAAATTGATTTATATTCATGGTCTTTGGAATTTATTATTTGCTGATATGGATTCAAATAACAAGATTCTCCATCTTTATCCTCTGGTACAGAGGAATCTGAGTGTGAGGTAGTAGAACTGGATTCACCTGTGTTACATGGAGTAATGTAAGCATTTGTTGTAAGTGAGTCTACACTTTCGCCATTTGTCAATATCGCTCTTGACTCTGCCCCTTCATTTCGGTTTTCAATTATTCCTAAAGGCACATCTAACATGTTTGACTCATCAATAGTTTCATATAGTCCTTCAGTTTCTTCAACATTAACTTCCATTGCTTGGCTGTTGTTTATTGGTAGTGCCTGTTCAACTCTTAAAGTATTATTCTGATTTTTGAGCTTATATCGACGAATGCACAGTAAGCAAACGAGAATAAAAATACTAAATAAACCAGTACAGCTTGTGTACACCACTAGCTCTCTCTTAGAAAGACCTGAAATAAATATACAAGACAGATTAATAAATACAGGTACTTTTTTGTAGAAGTAACAAATATCTAAAATATCATTCATTAATGCAAACTTTAATGTATTACCCTATAGTAAGGCGGTCCATGCACTAGGAATTTCTAGTGTTGAATTCATCTTCACGATAATCTTATATTTCAAGTTTTCTTATGGTTAGCTTGTCGGAATCTCAGAAAATGGATTGAATGTAATTTCTAGTGCAAGATCTATGGTAATCAAATATAAGATTATTGCAACCGTATTAAAAGCCAACCGACGCGTTAATATGAATCGCGATAACGAATTTAAAACATAAAAAATGACAGTGATCCGCCTTAACATATGTTAAAAAATATCGATGCATCATTGTCGTCAATTCGAGTTTATTAAGCTAGAATAAGTCTGGCTGACTACTTGAACTTAGGTTCATGAGTCATATTAAAGAAAGCACAGGTCCCCGTCACCGTTAGCTGGTCACAATCTAAGATTATAGGCTATTATTCTATAATATGTGACTTTTGAGCGCAATAGCAACGACAAAATAGAACTACGGGGACATATGGTGTTTCAATCATGAATAATAACGTGATTTATGGAAAGACAGACATTTATATTTCCCTCAAAATGAACGGATGACATCAAAACGGAAATGAACATATCCGCCTGCAACAATACAAAGATTTAAAAACTGATATTTGTAATATACTCAAATAAGGAAGAATGTCAGGAAATACAACATATATATATTTACTATAATTACATACATATTTATATTATTTTTAATTTACTTAATTTTTGCTTTTTTCAAATTATAAGCCAAACGATTAAAGTGGACGAAGCCAATATCTGTTTTACATATATTAAAATCAATCTGTATATTATCTTCATTGGTAAAACATTAATTTTTCCATTAATAAAGTAGAAAAAGGCGATCGCTAGACTAAATTTTACTTTTTTGTTGGTACAAAATGTAATTTTTATTGTAAACTGCTGAACTTGGTCTCTACTTGAATTCCCCAGAATCAACAGGCTTTTAAGCTACCTGGTATGTAATAATATTCCAAACTTTCATTGAAATCAAATGCAAACTTTTGATTTATTGTTTGGAAACGCCTTTTAGGTAAAATATATAACATTTTTTGGAAACTTTTATCTCGCAATGTGATTGATTTCCCCCAAAATCGATATACTTCCTACACACCTGCTATGCAACTATGTCCCATATGTTCATGGAATCAAATGCAAACTTTTTGAGTTAAGTTCCGGAAACATTTTTAAAGAAAAATATCTAACGATTTTTGTCGACTGTGACCTTGACCTTTGACCTAATTCGTCCACAATCAATAGGTTTCTTACCCACCCGATATGTAATAATATCCCAAAGTTTCATTGTAATAGGACGCAAGCTTATTGAAATGTCATCCGGAAACCAAATTTGCCCTTGTCCGGAAACGTCTGTTTTGTAAAAATTTTTGGCAATTGTAACCTTGAAATGTGATATATTTCTTCAAAAATCGATAGGCTTCTTACCCACCTAATATGCAACTATATTCCATATTTGCATTAATACCAAAGGCAAACGTCTTGAGTTAATGACCGGAAACATCTTGTTTGTAAAAATTTCTACTGTTTTTGTCGACCGCGACCTTGACCTTGACATAAGTCCTGCAGAATCAATAGGCTTCCTATCCACCTGTTATTTAACAATATCCCAGAGTTTCATCAACTTCGGATGCAAAATTTTTGAAATATCATCCAAAAACCTAATCTGGACGGACGAACGGACGGATGGACATGTGAACCACTATATACCCCCAACTATTTCGATTGTAAGGGGTGTATAAAAATGTTCGACTTATCAAATGTTTATCATGAATGGTGATAGATATAAATACAAAACAATTGCATTTTTTAAAGGTGATACATGTATATGAGAGTCATTTATTACAACAGTATCCCGTGTTTCGATTTCTTATGCTATCAGAGAACAAATTAAACGTTCTCTCACCAAAGAACGTGGCACCATTCTCTGTTATAGTTGTTCCTTTTATCAATGGCTGGCTTGACGTCTGGGAAAGTTCAGGTCTCAAATTCAGGCTGGAAAATGTAGATTCTACAATTCACAATAATACAAATATGTCATTGTTCTCATTGTGTCTTGCTTAATACTTTTGTTTTGTATATTGTTTGTTATTTGCTATGTTATGCACTTTATGGCGTTAGACATTATAATACATATACAACTACTCCGCCTTAGAGAACCCCGCAAAAACCAGTCTAGAATGAACCAAGTACCAAATATAAAAATTGACAGGCAGACCATAAACAATTAACAAGAAATAATACCAGTTACGAAAATCAAAAGAGTAACAAGAACCAAACTAACACTTGGGGATGGAGAGGGCGGAAAATTAGATTCACCAAAAAGATGGGCAGTTCCAAATCGAAATGCGACTTATTGTATTGGTCAATGGTTTACAAATGTTGTAAAAGAGATAAACAGAATGAAAAAGGATAACGACAGATCATGTGTCATTTGTGAGATAGATACTTTGAAGCAGTCCTGATAACTGCTGGACTGTAGCTACCGTTGAATTAGGTTTTCACCATTTGAAGTTGCAGTTATCTCGTTTATAGCAAATTTGAATATAAATCTGTTCTCCTGAATGTCTGTGGTATCCATAACTTCCAGCTAATAAAAGATACGACAAGAAAGTTACACTTATTATTAAAAATACAACCATCTATTAGCAGAGCTAGAATACTATGATGAAGTTAACATCTTCCCTTTATTACGCTAGAATATAACCTGTAACGAACCTTTATACAATTGTGTTGTACTTTGTTCCTGATCAACGCAACCTTTAACATTATCACATCTGCAAAAGCATAAAAGTTGCAGAAATGCAATTTTAAGACAAAAAACTGAAATATGTGATGTGTATAGCTGAAATGTTATACTTCTAATTATGAAATTTACATCACTTACAACAGCTCATCACTGCAACTGAAACATTTATACTTAATATAATTGTATTTGCCGATCGAAGGATTAAAACAAATACATGTAATATTTCTGCAGTTTTATGTGTTTACTTCGGCCAGGTTATATATAAGTAAACGGTAAAAGGTTTGTGAATGTGATTTAAACAGTCAAAGGCTATGAAACGAGTTTTACCCACGCCTACTATTAATTATGAATTTAATAATGAACGTGTTGACCTTTCTTGCCAAATGTAATCAAAAGATATATTGCAATCACGCAAATTACGTAATTTTGTTATTTCTTTTAATAATTATTTTATCCAACGTGTTACATTTGTTACTTTTGTATATATAATTCATTCGTTTATCACAAATATCACAAATAATTTGGATTACCAAAATACTGAACACATTGTGTGAGGAATAATACGGGTAAAAGTACAAATAAAAGTGTACCATGGGAGTAAAAAGTGTACGATAGATTACAGTATATTATTATACCTCATGAATACTAATTACAATATAGTCAATTTCCATTTGTTATATTTAAACATGTGACTCCAATTCATTTTCCACTACATGACCACCAACTCTGCTCCCAAAGTCAACATTTGTCACATGACATGTTGACTTTTGGGGATGTTCATTTCACGTCTACAACTAATTGTGGACAAATGGATATTATCTTCAGACATGTTAAAACAGTTTTTTTTGCTAATTGTAAAATTGTTGCTTTTTATTGTTTAAAAAATTAATCTAAAAATGAATTTGCCTCATTGACCATCCACCGCCTACCCCCCCCCCCCCCCAAAAAAAAAAAACTATTTTTATTCGTATAATAAAACAATCGATTACTGCTTTAGTGATCAACAGCAGGAAATAATGGACCCTCTACCTGGACTCTCGCTGACCTGACCTGGCCGAGGCCAACGGCCGAAGTCAGGTCACCTCAAGTCCAGGTCATGGGGTCCATTATTTCATGCTGTTGACAACTAAAGCAGTAATTAATTGTAAAATATAATGTTAGTGGATTGACGAAAAACACAAAGACTCGACATGAAACGGGATAAAGGTCGGAAAAGGTAGCCTCGCCTTTTCCCGGATTCTAAGCCTCGACATTATTTTGTTTTTATGTTGCCAATATACTAATATTATATATTTACAGACAAAAAATTAATTACAATTCTGCTACCACTCAGCAAGTGCTGTTTGTTCCTTTATTACTGTCTTTAGAACCAAATATATGGTCACTTTCTGTATAGTAGGACCTCACGGTATCGATCTATTCAATATGAATCCACTTATTTTCGTCAACCATAAACAACATAAACAAACAAACTTATCTCGGTTTCTCTTTGTTATATCCACTGATATTTCTAGTCTCTCTATCTCGCCAATTCTGATTGTTATCATATTTTATCATGTTTTTAAAGTTCACATTTTTTCGGCCATGTTAAAATTAAGTAGATCGATACAACGAGGTTCCTATATATATTTTTGTACTTGTTGTTCTTGTAAGCATTATGCTTATGTTGTTTCATATTGCTTTATTCAGTGCTGAATTGCTCTGTAGCCATTGACCAGTACATTGATCATTAGCAGCGCTTGTAGTTATAATGATCGGCCATATACCTTTCAGTATCTGTACATTTACATGCTAAAAGGCATCTCTGACCATACCATCCGCTTAGACATGGGTGACAAGGATTCCCCTCTTGTGATATAAAACCAGTATTGCATGCTGAAAAAAATAAAAGCTGAAGTCTTTCTAAGAAAAATTTTAGCATGCAAAGATTTCTAAATGCAAATACTTAACACATTAACACATGAACACATTGTTATTGTGTTCATTAGAATGTGTTCTCTAAAATTAAATTTAGTCGACCTGACCTTTTTTGCAGCCCTAATAACAGGTGTAATCTAAAAAACAAAATAACTGGTGGTTACCCAAGTCTTCACCAAACGCTCGAAAAGCAAATATAAAATCCATTTTAACTTGTTGTTGAATAAACAGGCAATTTTATTCACGAACATATCGGCCGCCTATATAAATTATTCCTTTTACATTTTTGGTCCGTCGGAAATGAATTGAGGAAGCCATTTTGCAAACGCGAAATAAATGGTCTGTGTTTCCTTTTAGTTGCTCTACATTCTGAGTGCAGGAAACAACGAAATTATGCCGAAAACTCAACGTGTTTTACTACCAACATGCCTCGTATATTATAGAAATTAACATGGATAACTTGACTAAACTTATTGCCGTGCGTTCGCTTAATTGCATATTAACAGTTAAATCTTGTACATGTATATTTAACACTACAGATTTTGTATCTCTGCTTTTCAGCACCACAACATGCAAACAAATACATCTATTTAAAAATATATTTAAAAAATCCGATGTCAAATTAAATTTTTATTCATGAGGAATTTTCCTGCCCTAAATGTCGTCTCGCCTGCATTTCATTACTATTTTAACGTTTATATGATGCATTCATAAAAAAAAATCGTTATCATAGATAAGATCGGATCCAATTCCTCTAGCGCTTGTAGTTCCAAATAAGAAATGTTTTGCCTTCAGAAACAATGAATGCCAATTGCAGTCCTGTTAAAAAAATTAACTTTGTTCAGAACTACATACACCATTTGTGCCAAGATACAAAATTTTTAGATTTTAAAGAGGCGATTTTTTATTACAGCAAATTAAGGAGATATTTTAATTTAGGACAATCAGAAACAATGATTGTCCATGGAAGCCATCATTCTCATCTGATTAAGACGAACCGTGGTATTTTGCAGAGGACCTCACATACATAATAGGTAGCAATTTACATTTCAGCCAATCAGAAATAAAAAGAATAGGCATTGGCCGCCATGTTTTTGCGCAACTATCGAATATTTGTAAAGGACCGCAAGAACATCATTCCGCAAAATTTGCTTCGATTATATATAGTGTTGTTGTTTCTAACAAGTCTGAGGATAAGATGTAAATTTATTTGGTTTGTGTACTGATACTTACGAATGCATACTCCATTAATTTCTTCGTGATTATCACAGCAGTATGATTTACTGAAAAAAAAACAACGCTTTCAATAAACGTGATAAACAAAACACGATGCATTTATTTTGGAGAACTTCTTTGTTCAATGCAATTTATGCCAATGGAACTCGGAAATGTATTCAATTCATGTTACAAAAGTCGGTACATATTAAATTTTTATCGAACACAATACGTACATCACATAATAAACTGCAAAATTGTTTAGTATACATAAAGTTTCGAAGAAATAACAATTCTAATATGACGTCCTGCTTTCGCCATGTAAACAAAGCCGTGTTAAAATTCCAATAAATTTAATTCGCACATGCGCAAGTTATTTTTGGTTGCAGTTGTTTAATTTAAGAAAAAAACGCAATATTTTAAACCATAATCATCGTTTCTGTTAGTAAAGTTGTTATTTTAAGTCTGAATTCTGCGATTTGCATTATTCAACACCCAGCCATTAAATTATGGTTCCACCACTCTACATTATGACACACGGCAGGTACGTGGAACAGCCATTCACTAGCGCACATTTATATGCCGCTTCAATGTACAGATTATTGTATTTGTCATGATCAGAATCGAAATAATTCATGGATACCATACTTTATTGTCGTTTTGGGCATGATATTCATGATATTTTACCCCTCGCTGTCGCTCGGGGAAAAATATTCAAGAATATAATGCCCACCCATGTTAAAACGACAATAAAGTATGGTATTCATGAATTATTTCTTAAATAAATATTGTATGCGTACCCATCTTTGTTGCATCTCTTTGCAATAATTCCATTTTCTCGAAAACAAAATTTGAGTAGAAACATAAGCAACAAAGTTTTGAAACACATTTTTAAGAAATACGGAAATAATTAAACAAAGTCATGTATGACAATTTCCAATTAAAAAAACACAATTGTTCTATCTCTATTATTGTTACATTTATATAATATTAGTGTATTGACCTGACATCAATACACTTTATTTCCTCCCTCGTTTCACTCATCCGTAAATAAATATTGTCTTTTTTCTCACTTTCATATAAAATAATGTACAATTATAGTCTTTTGTAGAGGTCGATATAACTTTAAATAGACTCAACAATTAATATTGACCGACGCCAAAGGTGAAGGCTAATATTAATGTTTGAGTGTATTTAAACATATATTGACTGATACGTACAAAAGACTTTAATTGTTCTTTATTACATAATAAATAGAGAATGTGGTTATTTTTTTGCCTCATTCACATTCGCCATGTAATTAGTATGTATGTAATTGCACTCATGTTATGTTATCCCAATAACACATTTACCCATTATTTTCTATATTT